>QCXZ01000137.1:20405255-21605255 GCA_025024175.1 Rhyzopertha dominica
TACTACTGATAGCAATATTTACAGAAAAGTTTTAAATAATGACAAATTTAAACTTCAGCATCGTTATGCAGTTCTTTTTTTTTTCAACTTAACCTGCATGTGTTGTGACCCGAGTAGCTCTAAATATTCATTAAATATTCTGTTCTAGAATACGAGCTGTAACACAAAAATGTTCGGACTCAAATGATTTTTCGTAAAAGTTTGAAAATTTCCGTTTCATTTATAGGACGCTATAATATGTATTGTTTTACATCATATTTATGACATTGTTTTGAAATAAAATAATATTGATTTATAAAACTAAACTAATGTTGATAACAATACAATATTTATTGACACATAAATGTTCGAACAATACAAGTCAATAGCTGGTTGCGTCTCGCTTTGTCTTAATAACTGCTTTTATTCTGGCAGGTATAGTTTTTACTAGCTTTTCGCAATCTTCTGCTGTAAAAGAATCCCATATATTTTGCAATTTTACTTGCAAATCAGAAATGTTGTGCTGCAGATCATTTCTTAATTGCTGCATCATCTTATGCCATATAGTTTCAATGACATTTATATCAGGACTGCTGGAGGGCCAGTCAAGGACGGAAATATTCAGATATCAACTGATTTTTCGTAAAAGTTTGCAAATTTCCGCCAGGAACCCAATAGCATGTTTTTCATTTATAGGACACTATAATATGTATTGTTTTGCATCATATTTACGACATTGTTTTGAGATAAAATAATATTGTTTTATAAAACTAAAATAATGTTGATAACAATACAATTTTTATTGACACATAAATGTTCAGACACGTTAGTAAAACAAATAAATAGCAAGCCTTGGAAACAAAAGAATGTTTCCATGTGACTTTTAACTTGATGATTAAGTCAATTAAATATCAATTGACTCCAAAATGTCACGCTGTAAAGCAACTAATTGTGCAATCAGAGAATTAATTGTAAACTGGTTCACCAAGGAAAAATGTTTCGGGATATTGCTAAGCAAATAATTACGCAAAGTCCACTGTGTCAGATATTGTGAAAAAGTTCAATGCAAATTTCAAGACATGGTGCTGGTTGGCTACGCAAAGTCACTTCCAGAATGCAAAGATCTCTTGTTCGGATTTGTAAAACTGATCGTCAAAGTACATTAAGAGAAATAACAGCAAAATGGAATGAAGAAACAATGGGAAATGTTTCATGAGAAACGTGTCTTCACTGGATTCATAACTCTGGTTTACATTTTCATAATGTACATATGTTTAAGCAAAATTTCATATTCATCATTATCATTGCTTAAGGTAAAAGAAAAGCCGTTGCTCACGGAAAAACAAAAAAAGAGACGATTAGCCTGGGCAAAGGAATGGGCATTGTGGACATTGGAAGACTGGAAGAGGATCATTTTTAGTGATGAATCAAAATTTGATGTTTGCGTGGATGACCATCGATCACGTTTTATAAGAAACAAAAATGAAGCCTTCCACAAAGACTGCCTAAAAAGAAAAATAAAATTTCCAGCAGGTGTTATGGTATGGGGAAGCATCTCGGAAGCATGTCTGCTAATTGTGTTGGAAAACTGCACTTCATAGACGGACTTGTAAACGCAGTAAAATATCAGAACATTCTTGAAACCAATTTGTTGGTGACAATTCCAATGTTATCACTTGATGGAAACTTTACTTTTCAACAAGATGGTGCCTCCTGCCATATAGCCAAGACCACAAGAAAGTGGCTGCAAGACAACAACATTTCCGTCCTTGACTGGCCCTCCAGCAGTCCTGATCTAATTGTAATCGAAACTATATGGCACAAGATGAAGCAGTAATTAAGAAATGATCCACAGCGCAACATTTCTGATTTACACGTAAAATTACAAAATATATGGGATTCTTTTACCGTAGAAGATTGCGAAAAGCTTGTAAAAACTATAATATCAAGAATAAAAGCAGTTATTAAGGCAAAGGGAGACGCAACCAGCTGTTGACGTGTATTGTGTGACTATTTATGTGTCAATAAATATTGTATTGTTATCAACATTAGTTTAATTTTATAAAACAATATTATTTTATTTCAAAACAATGTCGGAAATATGATGTAAAACAATACATATTATAGACTCCTATAAATGATAAACATGCTATGGAGTCCCTTATGGAAATTTTCAAACTTTTACAAAAAAATCAGTTGGTATCGGAACATTTTTGTGTTAGGACTCGTATTTAGAAATATTTTTAGCGCCACCCTGTTTATTATATAAATATTTACCTAAACCATTTATAAATATATAAACAATATTTGTTTCGGAATATTCATGTAATATTAATTGTCAAATAAATAGCTAATATTTACAAAGTTTGGTTTCTAATATTTGTTTTAGACTATGTATGAAATGCTTATAGTTTTTCGAAGGGATAGCAAGTACATCTCACACCAACATTTATTAATCTGTGACCAATTAATAAATGTTCATGTTGGATGTGCTCAATTTTTTATAAGTAATGTTTTTATTATTAGATGCCAATCCTTGATATGCATAATTTGAATGCAGATCAATCGATGTGATATCATAGGTACCAAAAAAAGTGGTGAAAAGAATCTCGAATATCATAAAACTCATAATATATTGAAGTACAAGTACGTACATAGTATTCGAAACTATTAAACATTTTCATGGCTCTCCAGTATTGCGTTTCTTTCACTATCCATATTAGAGTGTAGATAGGTTTAATGCGTGATTTTGCACGCCAAGAATAAAGCACATACTTCTTGATATCAGCTGGCAGATGCTGGGCGTGTCTTTGTTGCAGCTAGAATATATAGCTATCATTGGTAAATAATAATATATTCAAGAACTAGTTTCATAGGGTGTCACATGGTCGCGCGCTTTTAATGTTTACAAAATGAGCCTAGAAGAGCAGCTTTGTAATGGATGAGTGCAACAAATAGCCTTATGAAACGGATTTTTTTTACACATTGTTTTCTATTTTGCATGTTTTCCCTCTTCTACACAAGAAAAGATGAGAAATGTGAAAATCAAGTTTGGGTAATTTTAATTTGTAATGTTAAGTTGGCTTTTTAACATCTTATATATTAGTGTACTTATTTGTAATATCTGTTTCTAACTCTCTACTATAAACGTTGTTTGATTATTTGTATAACATTTGTCAGTACTCATTTTTGTGTAGGTATTAGTTCATTAGTTTATTTATTAACTACAATAATTAATTAACAATCGATGGAGATAATTTTTTAATTAACCTACACCTAAATTTTTCTTCATTGGCTCAATAACAAAAATTCATTTGTTATTTTAACAGAGTACGCCGGTGATCCAAATTTTTACAGAAATCAACTTTAGGACAACACTGGATCACACACATGTAGGCTGAAGAGGAGAAAGCTTCTGCAATTACATTCGCTTTACTGAAACTTCACCTTGTCCTCCCTGGTTGTTGTCCATGACAATATTACAGTGACAAATTAAAAATATAAATGGACGGTAAGCAGTTTATAACACATAAATGTTTCTAAACATCTTGTGTTCTAGAAGTACAGTAATTATAGCCTATACAACAAAGCAGTACTAATTTAGCCAACGACCTGTTTAATTTGTTTAAGAGATTATCTAAAGACCACTGCAATATTTTGTTACCTTTAAAGACAAAACAAAATTTATGGGAACAGCAGGTACTAATGATTAATATCAGCTTTAAATTAATGAATAACCAGTGATATCATAAAATAACGGTGCAAACTGAAGTGCACAAAAAACCAGCATACGAAAGCTATAAGATTGACAAGAGGACAAATAATTTTAATGTGTTGGCTCTCAATGGGAGTGAGTCCTCATCTACATATCTCCATCTCCAGCCTTGCAGAGCCACCCTGTTACAACAGAGTGCGGATATCATGCCTTTGGCAGACAGTGTTAGTGATACACCAAGATGCCAATGATAGTCCATCGCGACAAAGGGACTTGAAGTAATGAGTGATGCGATCAAAGAAAGGAGGACAACAGATTCTAAAGGGGAGCAGTAAAATTCCCAAGCCGAATTGGCTGCATTTTCCAAACCATCTCCTAATTACGAACGGCGTTTTATGAATATTGAAACTAATATTGCAGTGGTCTATCAGAACAAAGTTTGTAATATCTGACTTGATTTAATCTATAAATTAAGTATACCGAATGTCGATAAAACCCGAAGTGGGTTTCACTTAAATTATTATATTCTATGATGTTTCTATTTCTAACCATCAGTTACACACTTGGCTGTAAAACTGTATACATCACAATTTTCAATTTTAATAATATGGTTTTTTCCTTCATAATAATTCGATCGTCAATATAGTTAAGGTACTTTTAAAGAGATCTGTTAATAATTTTAATTGGTAAAGAATGATAAGGAAATGCTTGGAGCAGGTCTAATAGCAAATAATATAAATATAAATTTAGTTATCCTAATTAATCCTAAACTCTTAAGACCGGGTTCTATATTTTAAGCTAAAATCAACTACGTTTTTTAAATCTACAGGGTATCCCAAAATTAGCCTGCCAAACTTTAGCAGTAGATTCTATGCTTAAAAATAATGTTAAAAATTTTTATAAACATACATCGAGAATGCTCTAAGGGAGCTAGCATCCCTTAAGGGGGTTATTATTAAATATCTCCGAAACTAATGAAGGTAAAAACGCGAAATTTTGGAAATCTACTAATAATTTTACGCTCAATTAAATAAGCTAACGTAAATTTCAATGATTTGTGTAGGGATGGGACAAATAACGGGGTGGTGGGGTAAAAAATACCCAAAGAATTATGAAAATGAATATTGTGTATAAAAATTGTCTTGTTAAAAGTAGATAGGACAAACCGTTTTCGAGTAAAATCGATTCAAAAGTTGAATTACAAAAAAGTACAAAAACAAATTTACTCCAAATAAAGTTGCCCTGCAATTACCGTGAATTAGTTGTTGTTATTGACCGTTGCCAAATTTTGTGTATGGGTACTGTAATGGCAAAGCACATGCGGGAGTATCGAAGAAGATTGTGGCGTTTTTTTCAAAACAAGGAATAAAATCAAGAAAACAAATAAGTGACAATTAATGAAAAATATAACCCGAAAGATCAATTAATATGTGCGCTTAGCGGGCTGCCAGCTTTAGTGTGATGGGCGGGGTATTACTGATAGTAAAAAAAACACAAGGGCGCCACGTGATTGAACCGCTAAGCGAATATCCGCCAATCACGAAACCACGGGTGAAAGATGTCAAAAATTCTGTGATCTAACAGGAATATCTCAACAAAAAAAAATCCAACGATTGTTCAACAAATTCTATTCAAACAAAAATACAAACCCAAGTACTTACATGCATCCAGCGGTGTCCTCGGTATACGTATATCGAGGTATCCACTGAAATATCTGAAAATTAATCACAAAAGGCTGTTTCGGGTATCGTGACCCGAAACGAAATTGAATTTAAAAATTATAACCCTATTGAAACAATCAAAGCATAACTCTAACCGTTGTAATAGAACCAAAACTATAAAGGCAAAACATTAATGCAAAATATTAACGAAACTAGTCAAAAAGATTGAAGTTAGTGTTAAATAATACTCGATTACTTGACAATTAGAAAGAGATTTGAAAGTACAATATAAAATGAATTGATTTATATACAATGAATGAACGTGAATCTCAACGAAATATTAAAATAACAAGTAGTATACATAGCTTAAGTTCGGGGCGATCTCTTCAGGTCATAAGGAACTGGTGAACATCAAAAGTAAATAGGTGCGATGACGATAGGCTCTCTTAGGCTAAGGCTAACGGCGAACGGCTGTATATGAAATCCCCTGCCCCGCGATATCACCAGAGATAACAGGCCCTTGAAGAAACTCCTCGACAAAGAACGACAGTACCTCAGCGTTGTAAATACTATTCGGCACTATTATAAACCGACAGTAAAAACCCTAGAATATCAGGTTCTTTAGCTAGAGAGCATTTTAAAATGAAACTTACAAGTAACCTCAGCTGGTCGAGGGTCAAATCACAATGCAGAATCGGCGTAGAAAATGTGATTAAACTTCCACAGCAAACGATCCGAGTAGGCTTCCGAATCTCCTAGCTCGGGCAACATTTGCTTAACGCACAAAAACCAAACTAACGTGGCGAAATTTCAGCAAAATATAACGGGTAACTAGTCCAAATAATCCGAAAATCGGTGAGTACACTATAACCACTCAAATGGAACCTAGCTACGAAAGCTTTTACTCGATTGTGATTTATTTCTAAGTTAACACGAGAACGTATCGCCGTTAATGATAGATTTTTGCCAGCTGAGAACGCGATTCTTATCAAGATACAAAAAAGAATCGGAGCAAGAAACTCTCGAGCAAGGACCGGTCGAGGTAAACCATGGAAATACGCGAAGCAACGACCTGTTCTATTAAACCAAATACATATACCAATGAATGATTGAATAAATGTAAAAAAGGACTAAATATAGTTTTTCTAAATTATAGGCGTTACAAAATCCCCCCTTACTTTAAAGAGATTTGCTAGCAAATCGATGAGGAACTTAAGACATAGAAAAAAATCCACAAAATAAAGATACCTAAACAAAGTCTAAGAAAAGAACAATCAACGAGACTAATTATTGGACAAATCTTCAATTTCCGGAGGATGCGATTTGAGATCTTTTATATGCCACACGCCATTCGACTTTCCTTTGGAATCTACAAGCTCGTAAGTCCAAGGGGATAGACGCTTCGAAATGGTATATGGACCGACATAACTGGGAGCTAGTTTCGCAGAGAAGTATTTACTAGCGTCCGAGAGTACGTAATTTTTTCGCCACACTGGCATATTTGGGTGAAATTCTTCATTACGCCGACGTAAATCATACCAGGCTTTATTATGACCATAAGCTTTCTTGAGACGTTCTTTCACATCATCAAAAAGTTTTGAAGAACGAAGTGGCGTTCCTGAGAAATAGCTACAGAACGATCAAACGTTATAGGCTCATGAACAGGTGTTGTGGACTCTACGGTATTGAGTTCGCGACCAAAAACAAGAAAATTTGGAGTGAATCCCGTCACTTCATATCGAGAACCTCTAATAGCAGCACCGATTTTACTAAGATCTGTTTCCCACTTTCGATGATTATCGGACACATACCTACGGAGCATAGTCTTCAAAACTCGATTTATGCGCTCACAGGGGTTTACCTGCGGATGGTAGTAAGCAGTATACTTAATGTGTACTCTATATTGTTTCTTTAATTGAATAAAATCCTTAGATTTAAATTGCGGCCCGTTGTCTACGAGTATAGAACGAGGAGTTCCAAAGACTAAGAACACTTCCTTCTCTAAGATAGCCACTATTTTAGAACTAGAGGCTTTACGAAGGGGAAAAAACAATGGGAATTTACTAAAACAGTCAGCGACAACAAGAATATATTGAAAACCTGTTGTTGTTCGGGGAAGAGGACCAACCAGATCAGCGCAAGGGAGTTCGAAAGGATGCGAAATGGACAACTGTGAACTCAACATTAATCCTTTAGGGGATTTTTGCTCAGGCTTTGTAGCCGTACAAACATGACAACGTCGTACGAAAGCGGTTAATCTCTAATTTACCCTCCATGACGATTAAATAGAAAAAAAAAGAAGAAGGGGAAATCCAAATGCAAACATAAATCGACAAATACAAGAAAATATCAAACCCTATTCAATACAAGGACTAAATGAGAAACGAAAGAGAAAAACGAAAAAATTTTTTTCAAAAATTTCCAAAAAGGACCCCACGTTGGGCGCCAAAATGTGGCGTTTTTTTCAAAACAAGGAATAAAAATCAAGAAAACAAACTAAGTGACAATTAATGAAAAAATATAACCCGAAAGATCAATTAATATGTGCGCTTAAGCGGGCTGCCAGCTTTCGTGGAGATGGGCGGGGTATTAACTGATAGTAAAAAAACACAAGGGCGCCACGTGATTGAACCGCTAAGCGAATATCCGCCAATCACGAACCGCGGGTGAAAGATGTCAAAAATTCTGTGATCTACCAGGAATATCTCAACAAAAAAAAATCCAACGATTGTTCAACAAATTCTATTCAACAAAAAATACAACCCAAGTACTTACATGCATCCAGCGGTGTCCTCGGTATACGTATATCGAGGTATCCACTGAAATATCTGAAAATTAATCACAAAAAGGCTGTTTCGGGTATCGTGACCCGAAACGAATTGAATTTAAAAAATTATAACCCTATTGAACAATCAAAGCATAACTCTACCGTTGTAATAGAACCAAAACTATAAAGGCAAAACATTAATGCAAAATATTAACGAAACTAGACAAAAGATTGAAGTTAGTGTTAAATAATACTCGATTACTTGACATTAAAAAGAGATTTGAAAGTACAATATAAAATGAATTGATTTATATACAATGAATGAACGTGAATCTCAACGAAATATTAAAATAACAAGTAGTATACATAGCTTAAGTTCGGGGCGATCTCTTCAGGTCATAAGAACTGGTGAACACCAAAAGTAAATAGGTGCGATGACGATAGGCTCCCTTAGGCTAAGGCTAACGGCGAACGGCTGTATATGAAATCCCGTGCCCCGCGATATCACCAGAGATAACAGGCCCTTGAAGAAACTCCTCGACAAAGAACGACAGTACCTCAGCGTTGTAAATACTATTCGGCACTATTATAACCGACAGTAAAACCCTAGAATATCAGGTTCTTTAGCTAGAGAGCATTTTAAATGAAACTTACAAGTAACCTCAGCTGGTCGAGGGTCAAATCACAATGCAGAATCGGCGTAGAAAATGTGATTAAACTTCCACACAAACGATCGAGTAGGCTTCCGAATCCCCTAGCTCGGGCAACATTTGCTAACGCACAAAAACCAAACTAACGTGCGAAATTTCAGCAAATATACGTGTAACTAGTCCAAATAATCCCGAAAATCGGTGAGTACACTATAACCACTCAAAATGGAACCTAGCTACGAAGCTTTTACTCGATTGTGATTTATTTCTAAGTTAACACGAGAACGTATCGCCGTTTAATGATAGATTTTTCCAGCTGAGAACGCGATTCTTATCAAGATACAAAACAAGAATGGAGCAAGAAACTCTCGAGCAGGACCGGTCGAGGTAAACCATGAAATACGCGAAGCAACGACCTGTTCTATTAAACCAATACATATACCAATGAATGATTGAATAAATGTAAAAAAGGACTAAATATAAGTTTTTCTAAATTATAGCGTTACAAGATTTCCTAATAGAAGGGTACCTAGGCGCCAAACATTAATTGAAATTCATCAAAACTTGAGTGACCATGGTAGTTTCTGACGAGATAGTGGCCAAGGCAGACACACAAGGAACACAATTGAAAAAATGTTTTAAATTCAATAGAAAATGATTGTATTACACATTTGAGGTACAAAAAAATTCAAAAACAAGATTATTTATATCACAACAAAAAAAAAATGCAGTACAACTAACACAACAGTAAGATTATTAACATAACCCACTAAACATAATATATATCAGAAACATTTCAAATCTTCAAATGTATTGCATAAATGAAACGTTTGGGAGGTACATTTGGGTAATGTTTCGGTAATGTGTATTTTGAGTCCATACTGATTTGCAACGTATCTGCAATGTTCGTTATTCACAGATCACCTTTCGTTATTTGCGCTTGAGGAACATTTCTGCAATATGACATAAACTTAACATTAACATAACTTTCGTGACGTATGTTACGTATAACATAGGTATGCATCACATTCAAAGATAACTTTGGGCCCGGAAGAGAAAAAAGGATATGAAAGATCTGTCTCAAATAACGATAGGAAGCGAACCATCTACTTTTACAAAGCAGAAGCACTTACTGAATATTTAGACAAAAATGAATGTTTATAATGAGAGCAACATAACAATAATGTAATATTATTTAAGTAAACGAAATAAGAATATAGGTAAAATTTGAAAACTCATCCATGCTCTCAATCTCAAAGTGGAGTGGAATAATAATTAATGAATTCTTCAAGTGTAATCCACTTAATTCTTTTATTGTAAAGCGCTTTCGACTACAAGGTAGTCATCATCAGTATAATAAAGGTAAAATAAAGAAAAAAGGAACTTTTATAATTCGTTTGACAAAGTCAAAAATTTTTTTGAAAACCCATCATACACCTCAATAAAGTAATGTCATGGTTACAGGGTTGATTTTAGCTAACGTAGGGCCAGCTTCTCTTCTCTTTGTTAAAGTTTATGTTAGCTAAAATCAACCCTGTAACCATGACAATACCTTAAATTGACGAGGTGTGTGATTGGTTTAGATTTTAAATATAGATTTGATTTTAGCTTAAAATAGAATAGAGAAATCGACCCATTAACTTTAACAAAGAAAAGAGAAATTGGCCCAAACAGAATAGGAACCACCCACTATTTTTTATTTATTGCATTTTCATTTTCATGTTTCGATAAATTAAACAAAGAACTAAACGTTTTGCTTGAAATTGTCAACACAATATTCGTAGTTCAAGTAGAATGTTTCATTCAATTTTCAACTCTGACGAGCTACATTTTTATTAATTTGTTTTACTCATTTTCTTTTTTTTAATTTGTTTTGCTAAAAGATGACAACCCTATAACCATAGCATCAAAACTATTAGGTGACAACCTGACAACCATATAACCATAGAATCAAAACTATTACTAGATAAACTATAGTAGCCTACCGGCCTGCTTGATTAATCAGTTTTGCCGTTGTCTGAATCTATAAATTACGGGATGTATAAATATTCAAAATATCAAAGTTTCATAAAATATACACTGATCTTTATTTATTTAGATAAATAAATAAATATTTAGAGATCAGTGAAAATATAGGACATGGCGTAACACATTAGGACAAGGTAGCTAGTTTGGCAACTTTCCATTATTCGAAAACGCGGCGTCATCTTGCATAAATTATCGACTTGACATTGACATCACTCGTTATGGACTGACACACGACAATTGACAGTTGTCAAAACATCCTTTCTGCCATTCCTCGATCCGTGAATTTAGTCTATTAGTGTAATTTTATAATATTTAAGATTTAATGAAACCGAGCCAACAGGAAAACTTATAAAGATACAGGAGTGTTTACATCTAAGCTTCAGATGCATCCATGAAAGTCAATGATTTACATACCTTGTAAACTTGAAATGTACTTAACAATGGCCTTTCAGTGTAAGTTTTGAGATATTTTGGAGAAGAACTTGCATTTAAACATGGATAAACAAAAGTCTGATCTTGGTAATAATTACGCTAAGTAATAAATGAACTTTTGTGTGACAAATTGGTTTCTGTAGGTGGACGTAAGTGTTGTTACAACCCTGTTGGACGTGCACATTCCACGTTAAGCGTATCTGCAGTCGATTACTATCTGAATTTGCCTAGTACAAGTCCACCATCTCCAGCAGTATCTACAATAACATTGACTCCAGGTCGCATTAGAAATATAGATCAAGACATGGAAGCCCTTCGTGCATCCCGACAAGACAATCCCTTTATTCAGGTATGTAGTTAGTTGTTATTGCTGGGTACTATGGTGTAACCACTTTAATTTTCAGCAAGTAATTGCAAGTAGAGAAAGTTTAGCCGACTGTTTAGATGAGGAATCTGATAACACAAATTTAATGGCCAAGGTATGCAGATAGTTTAAAATGATTGGCTGTCTAAAAGTTGTTATTATAGGAATTTCCCATGGACCTTGATATTGACCCTTTTACTTTGCCTGGTATGCATGAACACATGATACGTAGTCCGCCACCTACAACGTGGCCAAAGTCACCAAATTATAAGGTTTTCCAGTTTCCTAATGGTGAAGATGAGACACTACAAGTAGAAGTAAACAATGTATGAGGTAAACAATTAATTTGTTTTTCCCGGAAATGAACACAGTATTTTCAGACCAAAGAAAAGAAGTCTGATTCTAAGCCAAAGTTCACAAACTGGGATACCTCAGACATTTCACCGCTGAGGTCTATTTCCAGGCCACTCGTGCAAGATAGATTTTCCTTACTAACACCAATGCGTGGTTCAGCTGAGGACAGTGTGCACCTCATGTCGGGAGATGACTGAAGTAGGTCTTGCGTGTCATTTCCACATTCCATTGAATGTATTTGTGATACAAAAGAATCTAGTCAAAGAGCTTTATTTCAGTTAAGCTGTTATTTTTCTGTACTTAAAGGCATTTGCTTAGGTGATTAATTTAGGCTCTTAAATAGTTTTGAAATGAATTGACGTCAGTGATATTAATCTTAGGATAATCAGGATCTTTATTGTGATTTTTTGCAGCATTCCATAATTATTGTAGGTGTTAGTGAATTTCATTGAATGTTTCATTATTATTTAGGTTTTGTTTGTTTACCTACTGTCTTAATGGAATTGATTTCAGTTACTACTAATTGTAATATATACAAGTGTATCAAGAACATGCTCGAATGATATGTGCCATATAAATTTTTCGCACAAAAGGTACAAGCTAGTAATTCTTTTCTGCTGCTGCAGTGCTTCTGTTACTGAAATGTTCAACTATGATAAAAAATGCCTATTTAATTCAGTTATACAATTCATGAGAATTTTAAATATCTAACTTGTTGATTTAATGTTTCTGTTATATTTTGGTGTATGAGAGTTGTGATTTAGGTAATGATTGTTATGTACTATTTATTTTACGCAAAGTGGTATTCAGAGATCCGCTAAACCAGCTTTTTGTAGTTTTTGTTGGCAGTTTTTAATATGTTGCACTAAATAACTTGCTACAAACCTGTTATGGATATTCACAATAGGCATATTCTTAGGTTGAAATGTTTAAAAGTAGGTACAAAATTAATGTATTACTGTAACATCAAAGTTGTTCCCCATATTTTCTCCAGAAACGTGTTTCCATCAAATAAATTGTATATAGTATACTGAATTTTTTACATGACATTAGTTTATACAAAGTTTATATTAATGAAGGAATTGTCTGTATTTTATGAAAAATGGTTTTAAGGTTTAGTGCATTTCAAATTTTATTTTAGCAATGTAAATAATGAAAAAAGCTACTTGTTCTATCCTAAAGTTGATGTTTTTATAATAACTGTAACTTTCATCTATTTGATGTATTTAGCAAGATATGAATACTAAAATGTTGTTGTTACCCTTGTTCCTAATAAATTGTTCTAAGGATACTGACCTTTAATTTTGACAGTACCTTCTTTGTCCTTTATGTTTCAACAAACAATAATAATACTTGTTTCATTAATTCTTCTCTAATAAAAATATTCTCCAAGTGTAATCCACATTATTCTTTTATTGTGCGCTTTTGGCTACAAAGCAGCCATGGTCAGTACAATCAAAAGAAAAAAGAAGGAACTTTTACAAACCAACATGCTTGCAACACAAATGTAATATTAATTTAGATCAAATAATAATTTACAACAGGACAATTGAGATTACAAGAATCGTTAGAATAGTAAAATTTTGTTCGTTAATCATATGAATTTCTAAAATTTTCAAATAATTTAATTATAATTTTTTGCACAAATGAAATGATTTTAAATTGTCTAGTGTGGCAGTGTGATTATTTAACAATAAATGGTTAGCTAACGAAGAATTTGTTACAATATCTGTATCTTTATACTTTACAAATTGTTTTAAATGTTCTTTACTTCTAATCAAAAAGGATCTTCCCGTTTGTCTAACATAAACTGAATTGCAATCATTGCATGAAAAACTATAAACGCCTGAATCATTTAAAACTGAAATATTAGGACAAAACGAAAACACTGCCTACAGTAAAAAGAGCAATATTTAATCCACGAGATGAAAATAATTTAGACAGGCTAAGACTTGACCAACAATCCTAAGAGAAAACCAAACCTTAACTTTTTCATCAAAATAAATGGTACAGAAAGAAAATTTAAATTTTGTCAAATACTTAAAATAGAATTTTTCTATTAAATAATTTAGAAAATTGTTATTGAAAGCAATTTGGAGAATTACACCCAATTCTTCTTCCAAAGCATTTAATGACAGTGGTATATGAGTCGGTTAAAAAGTATGAAAAACGGCCATTTTTGTAAATAAGGGTGTAAAGAAAAATAAGAATTAACATTGTACAAGTGGATTTTCTAAAAATTTTGAAAGAATGGTAACATGAAAATTGGTCATATAAAACTAATACATCCAAAAAAGAAATGTGATTATTATTTCTGTTTCATAACTGAAATTTATAGAAGTATGTACCTAATGAATTTATATGTGATAATTTTTTTTAGATATCTGAATTATCTGTAAAATGACACAAAATATCATCGTCATACATTATTCGTAAAAGTTCAGCTAGAAATGGATTAAGGGACAAACCGATAGCTAAACCCGACTTTAGTATAAAATTTGTATTATTGAAACAGAAAATTTTGATTTAACACAAACTCCGTTAACAAAACCAAATTATTTTTTAAGTATGTAATAAAGATAAATTATAATTTTGATTAAGTTACTTTATTAATTTTTAAACATTTTTTTGGAGGGATGGCAGGAAATAAATTGTTTACATTAAAAGAAAAAAGAAAGCAATCTTTAGGAATTGAAATGATTAATTTTGTTGGTCAAATCCAGTGTATTTTGAATGGCTATGGAATTTTCAAAGTTTAGAGCTTCACGGAGAATCAAATTTAACTATTTTGCTAATTTGTAACATGAGGAATTTATGTAACAAACAAAGTAAACTGTTTTTTCACAGCCAGAAGTAAGATTACAACAAAAAATTTGTTTTTAATATTAACATTTAATGACATATGATAAGGTCATAATCAATGTAGACTATGACTAAACGACTAAAACTTTTTTGGTAAACTTTGGAAAACAATTTCGTGACAACTGCTGTGAAATATGTTAACATTCAATTTTATTAATGAATGAATTATTAATAGTTAAAAATGTTTTATAATAAAAAAAAACTCCTAATTTTGGAACATTATTTCCCTAGAGAAATAATTCATCATTGCTCTCACTTTTTTTATGTCAGAAATCAGCAAATTCGTCAGATGGTGGAGCAGCAACAACAAACAAATCCGTTGCACCGGCAATAAACAATAAAAAATGTAAACATGTCAACTTATATCTCACCTATTGACAAATCCTGTAAAATTTTAAGGCTAACTGCATAATTTTTTGATTTTCTTTAATGGAATACTGGTTAAGTCTCAAATGCTTTAGCCAGGTGTTTATAGGCAGAAGTTGCATGAATTTTGCAACAGACTACATAGTTCCAAATGCAACCAGTGAAAAGTTATATAGGTGGCTCTGTAATCTAACTCGCGACCAGACCATTACCTTAAAGGCACAAAGAACTAATACCCTGTAAATACATTAAAATTATTTATAATATAATTACCTCATTTTTTTATTTAAAAAACAAAGAGCTATATGTCGTTTTCACTGGTGGTGCAATATCTCCATTGCTCCACAAGAAGAACCGCTACTTTTATAGCATATAACACTTCTAAATCTAAATCCATGCTGATAAATGTGGCAAAATATGTAGGTATCTGTTATCTAGTAGTTGCAGCATACTGATACTTTTCATTTGTATCCTTGTCATTTTAAATTAATCTTTTGTTTAGGACTTCAATAAAGACAAAATGGATTATAATGAATTTAAAATAAATATAATACACAATTTTTATTTTTAGAATTGAAAAATAATGTAGAACAGAACAATGCAATATGAATAGTTACAAGTATTATGTACAATTAATATTATCTCATACAGTCATGAAAGTATTGATGCAGGTGACAAGAGTGCTGGTCTACATAACTAGATATGCACGAGATCAGATTGACAAGAATTTGATCAAAAACTGGACATGTTGGAATGGTCACATCAAAACGATACAGAGGTCTGTTCTAAGGTGTGATGTGTTGTTATGTGTTTGATTGATATAAAATTTCTGCTGAACATGTCCACATAACAAAAGACCACATCCCCGGATTTCTTGTCAAAGATGCTCCGTGCACATTGGGGAAGCAACTTCTAAACATAAAGCAGCAAGATGTCTTGAAGGTGGGAATTATACCTACACCCTAAACTTACCTAGTTAAACATATAAAGACATACAAGTGAGGGGAGGATGTGGTGATATTTCACAACGCTGTATCAATTCATATTGCTGCTGCCATATTCAGTCAGTTTATACTAACACAGGTGATGGGTATTACACATCCATATTTTATTATATTTTGCAAAAAAGCATTTTGATATAAGTAAACAGACACAGAAAGAATCATATAGATTTGCGAACTGCGGGCTAAGAGAAGCAGACATTTATAGAAGGTACAGTGCGGTCTGAAACCCCCTCTCAGTACTTTACGCTCAAGTGGTGGAAACTTACCACTACACTGTGAGTTAGTTGGTTTATTTGTCCTATAACACTGATTAGCAAAACATAATCTGTGCAAAATAAAACTGAGTACTTACACATTAGCCTAACTGTAAATTAATGAAATAAAGCAGGAATCCTTCTATTTAAGCGACTGTAACTATAATTTTACCTATTAAGACAGTAACGTCATCATTAGGAGAGTTAGAAACCATCTATTCTTCTATACATAAATATGAATCCTAAACCACCTTACAGAAGCCGAGCACATGACCAACTGCAAGCTACTAATCAAAATACACATTTTTAAACCAGCTCTATGATTAACATATATTTAAGCAAAATTTTATAGCTTATTTTGCTTAAACTACCTTAATCACAAAATAAGTTTATTTTGCTTTTTATATATATATTTTTTTAGAGATTTTACAAATATACAGAAACCTAACGAATCATTCCCAAAATAAGAGAAATATGGATATAAACATTTTTTATATTTACACCTATTCCATATAACTAGACGAATTCTTTCTGATAGCTGTAACACTGGAACACAAAAAGTGCTTAACATTTCTTGTTTCTTTTATATAATTTTTTTGTTTTTTTTTTAAGTTGTGAGACTTACCCTATGAAAACTTACTACATTTTGGAAATCAAAAACTTTTCAAACTGCATACTGAGAAAGGGCTTGCTGCCCGTACACTGCACCATGTAAATAACAACAGTACCCGTGCGATCACCTGTCAATCTCTCTCACGCACAGACTCATCCACGCACACAATAATCAAGATGCTCAGTTCTTGCGTTGACGGGCCGAGGCCGTGGTAACGGCCTGCGATCCGCCACCACCATATAAAATATAATAAGATCCCGTATCAATGGGACATATAAAGAATTTGTACTCTTTGAATGCTATCCGATGTTGGAAGCGGCGGCGGGCCCGAGATCTGCACATTTGCACAATGGCCCGACGCACGGTCGACCACATTCTAACACACTGTACAGGGTTCTTTGTTCTTTTTACAATAAACTTTTAGTCCACGGACCAGATACAACAAAAATTTTTATATACAAACAATTATTTTATAATGTCATATTTTTTTTCTGTAATCTATTTCATTGCACCAGTAAAGCGGTAAATTTCACGAGAAAAGATAGAGGAATTCATAATCCTTGAAAATTGCACACCCATATTGCAGGAAATGATATATTTTTTAAGGTGATTAACTTTATAAAATTTGTAGGAAGATAGATCGGTCAAACTTTAGACAAAAAAGCATTAAACTGCTTTACATGGATTACTAGCAGTTTTTGCTTATGTATTTTGGACATGTAATGGTAGTTTAAATCGGGATTTGCAACTGTAAGAACCCTGCGCCAACTTAGTGCTGGTCGCACTTGTTTTGATTTTTCAACAATATATCCAAAACTAGGCGTTTTTGATAAAGAATATACAATTTCCTTTTTTAAAACTGAATAAATTTGCTATTAAATGAAACCAATTTCTGTATATCAAATAGTTACCGAAATACGGCTCTGCAAAGATATTTATTGCTTCTTTACAAAAAGTGCAAATTTTCAGTTTTTATCACGTTCCAAGTTGAATACTGGTGAAATGACACGTCCTATAGTCCATAGGCAATTTAATAAACTTTAATTTGAGTTCAGGTAGGTGCCGATAGCTCTAGTGGTCTCTTCAGGAATGACAAAAACAAAAAGATTGGAACATACTTTTTTGGTTGAAAGTTGAGTAACATCGTTCTATGCACCAACCAAGGGGTTTGTAACTATAGTTTCAACAAAAAAATGATCTCGGCAACTATTTGAATTGCAAATCTAGAATTATACTACAGGTCCAAAACAGTAAGCAAAAACCGCTGGTAATCGATTTAATGTAGGTTTCATGTAAAGCTTGACTGGTCTATTAGGTTTATTCGTCACTGTGGCAATGAAACATATTTTACCATACCAAACATTTTTTCATTGACTATTCAAGAATGACTGCATCTATCTGGGTAGAATTTAGGCTGCTTTTTAAACACTAATACTGACAAAATGCAGCGAGATCTTTTTCGGTCAAATGTCATAAATTTTGAATAAATAACTTTGAAGATTCACAAGAACAGATCTTTTACAAATAACCGTATCTGGTTCTTGGACTACTATCATCACGACTGGCTGGAGTCGGTCAACTTAAGTGCTTGTAGGGCACAGAAATATGGACACGTGAGCGACGCGATGGCATTTGAACTTAACAGAGTATGGTTGGAGGTGAATACAGGTGGCCCTACTTTCCATGAAACATTTAAAATTGCAAACTAATTCGATGAATGCTTGCAAAACATATGTCTGCATTTGATAAATCTGATTTGGTTATTATCCAGCCATCAATTCATTATTGCACATAAAAATAAAAGCCATTTTGAAACCATAAGTTTTTAAATCAACTACTGCATTTTTAAGCAGCTTAGGTATGTACAGGATGATTCAAAATTAATATTGCACATTAGCAAGTATTGTCTTCAGCTTTTGAAAAGCTACAGTATGAGTGAATTTTATGTTAGTGTGCTATTTTTCACCAAAAGTAACTTTAGAGTTTTCACTTTTACCTAGTATAAGTACGGGATTATAAAGCAAACGAAGCATTAGTAAACTGGGTTTCATGATCCTCCTCTTAGTTAGTTAGTGATGTCAGTGTGTACTTAAAATTAATTAAAGCTGTTCTTTGAAGAAAGTGCCTTTCCAAGATTACTACGGCAAATATGTACTACTGTAACAGTATAACATCTCACCATTTTTAAATTCGACTGCTACATTTCTGTATATAGGACGCCAAAGTGCCTATTACTAGTTTGTACTACTGCTTCAAAATATATCAAATATCACTAATAAAATAGTTTGATTGACTTTGTKCGTAGTTGCAATAAGTTGCTTTAAGTAAATATTGTCTTCATTGGATGAATCTACTAAGACGTTCACTATTTAGTACCCAAAAAAACATGAGTTAAAAATATTGCTGAAAAGTTTGGTTCGCAGTGGTCGTCTACTTTCGCTAACGACTACGATATAATGAATCCATCTCCATCGAGATACTCTCACAGAAGTAATATGAATAAAATTTTCAGAAAGATTGAAATGCAAAGGCACAAAAATGTGATTTTGGGCATCTACACCTGAAAAGATATTTAATTTTTTAAGATGCAAACCAACTTAGTGAATTAATTACGATAGCATTTTGCAAGCATTCATGGAGTTAGCTTCATACAACAAGAAATTAGTGATGATCAATATGCAGAAACACAACTTTCAAGTACACACGCTCACGGTCGACGTGGGCGGTGGATTTGCCCCACAAATACACTATTTCATATTCTGATTTAAATTTAAAATATGTACAATATACATAAATAATTTATATTGAAATGCGATGATAATTCAACGTAGGGCAGACAGACATGTTCGTTGACTAGAGGGTTCTTGGACGCGCCTTCTTATTAGTTAGCGTTACTGGCTCTGGACGCGTCAACAGCCTCCTCCATGTCTGCCTACAGCACCTTCATCTCGGAGATCGTCAGACGGCTAGTGGACATCGTAACGCCGCTGTCACTTGATGCCGACTGGACACTTGAATGATCGTCCGTGTCGCTTTGGGTACTAGTGTAGCCGATCACGTCAACTTCGTCTGAAACAAAGGAAAGAACTGTTAAATCATATATTCTTTTTAATTTAAGTTTATTAGGATATTTCTATGGATATTTCTACCTAGATTATAACTCTATACTTCCAAGCTTTCAACTGATTTACTCAAGTCTTCTTCAGGGAACTACAAGTGTTATCGACTCTAAACATGTATGTAAATACAAAACTATTAACAATACTTACATATCTTGAATTATTATATACGAACTAGAACATTAATTTATTATTTGACATCAAAATTGAAAGTTGATAAAGCAAAATTTTTCTAAACAAACTGATATTTTTTATTTTTTCATACGATTAATTTATTCAACCACAGGATCTTTATGTGTGGTATATGATAGTAAATATGAATAAATTATACTTAAATTTTGAATGTCTGTTTTTTTATTAATATTATTCTGTTTTTTATAAATGTATATCATTTCCAGAAAAGATCTTTTACATAAATTTTGTTCTTTATCTAAAATCTATTTTATGTGGTGGTGTATTATCTATTACATGAGTAGTAAGTGCACATCTCTGTTTATTTAGTTTGTCCTAAATATACTTTTTCACATGTTAAACATTTAATTTCGTATACAACATTTGAATAATTCAAGAATTTAGTTTTATCTTTTAATTTACTAAATACTTTTTCTACACTTTTTATAGTTTTGCGAGCAACTACAATATTTTCTGCTTTAAAGATTTTAATTAGTTTGTCAGTTAAGTTTGAATAATATGGTTATCTCGCATAATTCATTAAATTTTGTGTAGGGTAGTGTGGGGCAGGTTCGTACATGGGGCACCTCCGGACATTTCAAATTTAGCGCTTCATTGTAATGTTATAGCAACGCCATCTGGTATCTAGTTTCTAAATGTACTATTATAATGTCGGACGAGTGTGCAATCAAAACGGATAAAAAACAAATGAACAAATCGCTATAGTGTGTTTTGCATGCTGCTGATGTTACTTGTTCGAGTGTATTGATAAGCTTGTAGGCTTGAAACAAACCAATTCAGGTAAGTTCCAACTACTTTAAGTGAAAGACCAGTTAATACCGAACAACATAACCTCATAAAAATTGAATACTGACCAAGTAGTAAAAATCTCTTGTAAGTTTTGTGCAAAATGGCGATGTGGGGCACATTCAGACAAAATTGATGGGGCAGTTTCGGACAGGGTCCGAATGTGCCCCAACATCTTCGATACAAACGATCATTAACTGTTATTACAAAAAAAAACAATCGTGAATGTGTGGGACGGTTATTTAAATGTTATATTTATTTTAGGATGGTCAGAAATTACATTAGGAAGACATAGACCCGAAATTCCTGAATCTGTAATACAAAATGCGGTAAAAAATGTATTAAATAGAACCATGTCTGTCCGCGAGGCTGCTAGTAATTTTGGCATACCAAAATCTACTTTACAGGACAGGTGTGCAAAAATGAAAAAAAGGCAAAGCCAATTTACCGATTCCGGAAACAACAGCGATTCCTCAGAAGTAGAAGCGTCTCGTTCAAAATACGCCACACGTCAGGTATTTTCTGATGCAGAGGAATTACAGCTAGAAACGTATCTGAAAAAATCATCTAAGATACTGTATGGATTAACATATAAGACCACTCGAGCATTATCTTATGAGTATGCGGTTAAACTTGGCAAAAATTTCCCTCAAGTATGGAATGAAAATAAAATGGCAGGAGTAGATTGGATGAAAAGCTTTATGAAGCGCTATCCCAGTCTTTCTTACCGAAAACCTGAGAACACTAGCACGGCCAGAACATCTTGTTTTAAAGAGGTTAATGTTGATGACTTTTTTAGAAATTACAACGAAGTACAACAAAAATACAATTTTGCACCCCATCGAATATGGAACACAGATGAAACAGGAATTACTACTGTTCTGCAAGCGCCAAGAATTATTGCTGAAACAGGTGCCAAGAGTGTCGGGCAATGTGTATCAGGTGAAAGAGGTATTTTGGTCACTATGTGCGATACGATTTCGGCTACTGATAATACAATTCCACTAATGTACATATTTCCACAGGTTCGAATGAAGGACCAGTATTTATACGGTGCAGTTACTGGAGCTATTGGGTATGCAGAAAAATCAAGTTGTATCTCTGCCAATTTATTTGTAAAGTTGTTAGAACACATTCATTAACATTCAAGCAGTTCAGCAACAAATCCTATTTTGCTCTTGATGGATAATCACGGAACTCATGTTTCTCTGGATGCAATATGTTATGCCCGAGACAATGGCATCGTTTTATTGTCATTCCCTCCTCATTGCACTCATCATATGCAGCCCTTGGATAAAGGGATATACTTTATATTATCAAATCCTGGCAAACCCATCACAATATATGACATAGCAAAACTGACTGCAGAACCATTTTTACAAAGTTTTTCGCCACGAAACATAGCAAGTAGTTTCAGTGCTACAGGTTTATGGCCAATTAACAGAATGATATATACAGATGATCACTTTTTGGGATCTTATGCAACAGATCGCCCTGAGAAAAGTTCTAGTAACTTTGTTGCTGACATAATATCTCCAAATACTTCTGTTAACAGTTCGGTTAATGCCACATCTTCAACAGCTGCTCCAGCTGAACAATATGCCTTCCCAGATGTTAAAAAGATGAACACATCGCCTAATACTTCTACAAACAAGGCGACTTTTTTTGTAAAACCTAATACCTCGAATGTTGAAGACCTAAGCGTGATGATAAAGGAGCTTTTGGACGACATTTTGAAACCCAAAGTAAGCTTAATCTGTAATTACAGTATCAGATGTAAGACCATTTCCGAAAGCGATTGCAAAAAGAATCAACGCAAAATCTAAGTTGGGAAAATCAAGAATTTATACTAGCATATCTGAGAAAATAAGAATTGAAGAATTAACTAAAGCTAGGAAATTGAAGTTAGAAAAGTCACAAGCTAAACAAAATCTGACTGATTTAGGTTTAGACAGAAGAGTTATTAAAGCAGAAGTAAAGAAAGCAACGAAAAACAGTAAAAATGGAAGAAAGAAACGTAATAAAAGTGATACCACATCTTCAGACTCCGAAGGCGATGTTCTCGACAAGGTTATCAAGAAAAGTAAAAATGGTTGGGAGTATGATTCCGATCTGAATATGAATTGCGAGAGTAATGAAGATATTGGAAAACTTTTAGATGAAGAAAAAATCTCCTGTGAAGATTATTWGCTAGTTCGTTTTGCAACAAAAACAAGATCGTTGTATTATCTTGGGAAAGTAGAAGAAGTATGTGAAAACGAGGAATACGTGGTCAAATTCCTTCGCAAAACTAATCACGGCTTTTGCTTTCCACAAAAGGAAGATATTTCCACGGTTTCCAGACAAGATATTGCGCGTAAACTTCCAAAACCAACGGTCCGACCAGGAACATCAAGAATGGCATCCTTTTTGCAGTTTAATGTAAATTTCTTTGCATATAATGTACAATAAACTGTTCTTAAGTCCTCTAGTTGTCATATGCTGTTTCTACTTTCATATTTCAGTATCGTCCGAAAGTGCCCCATGCATGTCCAAACCTACCCCACTATGGGGCAGTTTCGGACAAATGCAATACTTTACAAAACATTTTATCACACAAAAATTATGGGTTCTATAAGTCTATAAGCCTCAAAGAGTATAGTAAAATGATGTAGCTACATTTCGATACTAAATTCACACCTAAGAGTTCATTGTGTATAAAAATACAAAACTTTAAAAGAAAGTGTCCGAAAGTGCCCCGCCCTACCCTACTGTTTGTATTTTGATTTATTGTATTATTAAATGTCCTCGAATTTTGAGTGTAAAGTATTTTACGAATCATTGATTTAGGATAAGAATTTTGTATTAATAAATTTTCCAGTCTTTCTAAATTTTTATTCAAATAATCCTCGTGACATATTTTTTCAATCCTATGTTTCATTTTTTTTATAAAATTTATTTTGATTGACATTTTATGATGAGAATTATAATTAATATATCTACCAGAAGATGTTTGTTTTCTAAACCAATCCAATTTGATTAAATTTTGATTTGTTCTTATAACCAGACTGTCTAAAAATGGAACTGAGGAGTTTTTTTCGTTTTCAATTGTAAATATTATATGTTCATTAAAATTATTAAAAACCTCTAAAATTTCTGCATCTCCATTTTCAGGAATAGAAAGTATAATGTCATCTACAAATTTCTTTATAAAATCAATTTTGTATGTTAATTTAGGTAAGCATTGTTCTAAAAGATAATCCATTATGTATTGTGATATAATTGGACTTAATTTTGAACCCATTCTCAACTTTCAATTTTGATGTCAAATAATACATTAATGTTCTAGTTCGTATATAATAATTCAAAATATGTAAGTATTGTTAATAGTTTTATATTTGCATACATGTTTAGAGTTGATAACACTTGTAGTTCCCTGAAAAAGACTTGAGTAAATCAGTTGAAAGCTTGGAAGTATAGTCGAAATATCCTAATAAACTTAAATAAAATACATAATACGACCATTATTATTAATTTAATGTTCTTTTTAATATATATTAGCTCCACAAGTTCACACACAAGTTCGACTATGCATATTTGCATATTTGCATATTTTGAATTATTATATACGAACTAGAACATTAATGTATTATTTGACATCAAAATTGAAAGTTGAGAATGGGTTCAAAATTAAGTCCAATTATATCACAATACATAATGGATTATCTTTTAGAACAATGCTTACCTAAATTAACATACAAAATTGATTTTATAAAGAAATTTGTAGATGACATTATACTTTCTATTCCTGAAAATGGAGATGCAGAAATTTTAGAGGTTTTTAATAATTTTAATGAACATATAATATTTACAATTGAAAACGAAAAAAACTCCTCAGTTCCATTTTTAGACAGTCTGGTTATAAGAACAAATCAAAATTTAATCAAATTGGATTGGTTTAGAAAACAAACATCTTCTGGTAGATATATTAATTATAATTCTCATCATAAAATGTCAATCAAAATAAATTTTATAAAAAAAATGAAACATAGGATTGAAAAAATATGTCACGAGGATTATTTATGTCCTGTATGATCAAAGGAATTAGTAGAGACATATGTGTATAACTGGAAGGGAAGAAGGGATTGATCTTCACAATAATACCTTCCATTGAATGGAATGTTGAATTTCTATATACTCCAATTAATTGTATACATATGCAACAATGTTGGAATAGATCTGAGAACTTGTGATACTAATGGACATGGATATATCCAAAACCAAATGCTTAAACAAAACGTTTGCAACGTCCTATAAACATATATACAATAATTAATTGCAAGTGATAATAAAAACTTCTTTGCCCATGTCACGATTTGAAAGTTGCTCGTTTAGGTATTTTGAGATTTTATTTGAAATATACTATCACCACTATTTTTTCAGAGATTGTGTAAAATATACCTTGGAGTTTTGTATCTATTGAATGTAAATTCCAAAAAATATTATCTTTAAATCGCGTAGTGTTACGGTGTTATTAATTATCCCAACACAAATATTATAAGAAAAATTCCATTCACACATAGCTTTTAAAATTAACCATCGCTTGCGGATACTGCATCTGTGCTTAATATGACAATACTAAGTTTATAGTCAACTCCCCCTCAACTCTCCTAATATTACCGTGTTTGGAAAATCATCAGCTTGCATTTTAAGAACAAGAAGTAAGTGGATATGTCATTAGTGGAAAGTGTTCATAAACAAACGTATACCACGCCAACGCTTTGCAGTTAGGATAACAATAGCGCATGCAATAAAGAAACAATAGAGCTTTAACGCCTATGCCTTAAAGACTATCTTTGAAACGAAATCTCATCTTGACGAGCAAAATAAAACGATCGCGATATGTGCGCTTTGTAGTTAGTTACAAAACACCTTATTCCACGGAGGCATTCGCCGCGTTTACAGCTCATAGCAACACTATTCGACGACTTGAGATTTCATCTATTAAAAGCTGCTCGCTGCACTTCGAGCCCGATACGCTTGAAAGTTGAAACGTTATCGGAAATCATTCAAGCCCAGGCGAGGCGATGAAAACTGCAACACACGTAAAGAAAACTGGAAATTTGTGCTTTCATTTAACCGTGCGGTGCTTATAGATCCTCTCCGCTGCGGGGCCATGCCTTGTCGATGCTTTTTGAAGCTTTCAAACGACTTCCAGTTGGATAATCTGTTTCACACTCGCAACAGCAATAGGTTACATGCCGCAGTAAACAAATACTCACTAATTAGTACTTATCAGACTGCTAGTATACGGTTAAAATCAATTCGAACATTTTTTTCCAATTTGATTGATTGCATTTTATGAAATTGCAAATATAAATATGAATTAATTATTAGCCTTATCACTTAACAGCCAAACGCCAGTAGCCAGTATGGTAAAAAACCTACTACTATTCAATGCGATCTATTACCTCATTAATATATAGCAAAAATTTATGGAAGGGTTTATTATCAGTTTAAAATGTTTGTATATATCGGAAAAAAGTCCCCACCCATGTATTTGCACTCACAATACTTTTATATATCACTAGTTTTTGTTGGTTTACGTTTCATACTGTCTGCCACACAATTTCGTACCGTTAACGATATACATAGTTACTTTCAACTTAACAATGCGCCCTCATTTAGTTTAGAAGTTTATGTACTTTGTGCAGAACTGTTTGTATAACGTCGGAAGTCCAGAATTAGATTGCACCGGCGTTATTTTCTTATTAACAAGTTTCACACTGAATGTGCTTCCAACTTTGCATGTACGAGAACTTGTAGACACTGCTGGAATTTCTATTGCGCTTTTAATGTGTCTCTCTCTGCCTACACAAGGAAAAGTTGGATTTTAATTATTCTAGTACTTCTAGATGTATGTAGCGGTGCGATTTTAGATTTTTGTTACAACGCGCGGGCGTATAGGTGTATTACAATAATAATTTTAAGCTAGTAAAATGTAAGTACGTACTACTATTTCCCACTACCACTACCAGTTTGTATTTTCTACCTGTCTCCAGAAGAATTTACTTACATGATTTGTCAATATTTAGCTCAATAATTAGCTCGATCGACTCACTACTTAACGTGCAATTTAAAAAAGGTAAACCTCATTATTTATAGATTAAATTGTTACCTTTTCTACAGCTCATGACTAAGTGGGACATTTTTTATATTTTGTTATTTATATAAAGTGCACTCGAAATTTTGAATGAATTGCTGTAGTACTGTTCCTTCAAAATTTCATTGGGAAAAGTATTCAAATGCATGTCTATGCTATGCTGTCTGCACCGCAACCAACTACAGACAGATCTGTTTTGCTCTTTTTACACCTCGTCAGTGTAGTTTAGGTCTAGTGCAGACAGCATGGCATAGAACTGGTTTTGCCTATATACCAAAGGCTTGGTATAATGTTAGTAAAAAAATTAGATGACAATGCCATCTGTTAGCATTACACTGACATAATGACAAAAGCCACCTAGTTGCCTTGATGGGAACTACTTTTTAAAGGAAATGACCTGTATTCTGCCTAGTTGGCATGCACCTGCAAACGTCAACTTGACAGCAGGCCCGTAAATCTGATAACGCCCGATGTTCTGCACTAGACCTAAACTACACTGACGAGCTGTAATAACAGCGAAACAGACCTGTGTGTAGTTGATTGCGGTGCAGACAGCATAGCATAAACATGCATTTTAATGTATGTCGGTTCTTGCCCGCTTGCAAAAAGTGCCGTGGGGGCCTGGTGTAAAGTTGACGTATGCAGGTGCATGCCAACTTGGCAGAATACAGGTCACTTCCTTTAGGAAGTAGTTCCCATCAAGGCAATTTGTTATGATGCTAGTGTAATGCTAATGTAATTGAGAAAAGTATGTTATGTAGTTGTACCTAACACATTTTCTTGAGGAATAAATTATTTCTCGTGTTGTGGTATTAACGTAGAAAGTGATTAATAAGTAGTATTCACGCATTTCAGCGTTTATACAATGTTTGCCCTGTCTAAAACAATACGGTACAAAAACGTACTTATTAGGGCCTTTGTATTCGGCAACAGTTCTCTTCAATGGGAATGGCATGTGGTAGGGGTAACTCCTTGTCATCAAGGCACCCCCTTTTACGACCAGGGTAGTTCACGCGAGTTACAGGCTAAGATATTTGTTGTTGGGAGCAGGGATGGTCGGGTAAACAAATATATGTCGCTTGTTAGTATGGCGTTTGGCGTCGAGGTTGATTGCCGACGCTCCCTAATAACTATTGATAGCAGCCCCTACAGTTTTACTGCTTACACACAAAATATCGATATCAAAACCGAAATGTATGTAAGCGATGTACAGATTTACAAATTTCACTAGAAGTCTTAAATGTTGTGCTTATTATCTGTTTATGTTCCGAGTACTTTTGAAATCATGCGGGTTTTGTATATATTCTGTTATTGATTTTAGTTTTGCACATGTACGATTTTTATGAAAGCACAGATTTGTTTTAACCATGTTCGATAAGAAAAATATAAGTAAATGCGTCTTTTAATGCCACTGTCATAAAAAAATATAAGAAAGTCGCTGCGATATATTTGATCAATATGAACGATTTTTTTAGTAGTTTTTTCTTCACCACTAGTAATAGAAATACGCATTTCATTTATAAAATGAATACTACGTATTGTAGCTGAAAACAATAGTCTTAAACCCATTCTAAGTAAGGACTTACAATAAAATGTGTCTACGCCAATGGCTGATTTATCCACAGACACATGATGCGCGCACTGCGGGTCTTTTAATTTCAGGTCTTAAAGAAAACAGAATATAAAATATTAAAATTATAGTGCATAAGGTTTCAACTACCACCCTCGTTATGTGTTTCTTACTTTGCTTGCAGCAGACGGTTTTTTAAAACATTTGAAAATACAAACCCTACATAATTGAGAAGTTAGTTATCATGTTACTATTTGTATTTAGCATTTCGCAGCCACAGATCCGAGAATAGTTGCATTTTAGTTTCATTTTTATAATATGTATGTTTTTATTTCCTGTGGTATTGACTTGGTATAATAGTCTTGTTGCGTTTCGGCTTCCCTCGGAAGCCTTCTTCAGATTTTATTCTCTCTTTAATAAAATACATTTAATGTGACAAAAAAACCTCTGCTGGCCGTATCTTTGGTACACCCGCAAGTATCAGTGACAAAAAAAAATGCTGGTTGTCTGTCATTGACTATGCCGTGTTCGTGTACACGAACGTACACGATTTCGTGTACATTCAATAGATACAAAACTCCAAGGTATATTTTACACAATCTCTGAAAAAATAGTGGTGATAGTATATTTCAAATAAAATCTCAAAATACCTAAACGAGCAACTTTCAAATCGTGACATGGGCAAAGAAGTTTTTATTATCACTTGCAATTAATTATTGTATATATGTTTATAGGACGTTGCAAACGTTTTGTTTAAGCATTTGGTTTTGGATATATCCATGTCCATTAGTATCACAAGTTCTCAGATCTATTCCAACATTGTTGCATATGTATACAATTAATTGGAGTATATAGAAATTCAACATTCCATTCAATGGAAGGTATTATTGTGAAGATCAATCCCTTCTTCCCTTCCAGTTATACACATATGTCTCTACTAATTCCTTTGATCATACAGGACATAAATTTGTAATTTGCTGTACCTGAGTTTTTTCTCCAACTTTTTGCTTGACTATGAAATATCTTTAAATTACATTATTTACACTAATGAGCAGATAGTATTGAATTCGTTAAACATTATTAAATTGAGATTTTTAATTTTATTACTGCATGTTCCAATAAAAAGTTTGTTTGTTATATATTAAATCCACGTCCTCGCGTGTAACCTAGAACTTATCATAATGCCGTAAACAAAAAACGTCGTAGGTCACAGCAATCTGAATTATACAAAACTTTATGGACCAATCAAATATTAAATATTTTTAAATGAAAAAATGTAGTATATTAGTACTATGCATGTTTTTTAAAGTTTATTGATAAACAAATTTAGTTGTATACGGTACATTAGATATAATTTCTGAAAAAATGATACAAAAATGTCCGCATTGTCATCTGTCGATCAAATATATGCATGTTATTGGCCTTGATATAAACAGTTTTCCAATGCAGACGTTTAAATATTACAACGGTGGAAAACATGAAGATTTTGTTAAACTTTTTAATATCGATTAAACAGATATTCAGATAAACCTACACAGTTTTACTCAAACAGTCTGCTTCTGGTGCTTTTGTTGACAGATGGTCAAAGAGGAGAAACAAAATGCTAAAAAGTTTTATCCTGACAAATTATCAAACTAGTTTGATAATATCCACCGCGTTTTTTTCTCAAAAACTGTTCCCTGTGTCTTGCAAGTGCCTAGTGCCTACAATATGTTTTTCAATAATATGATAATCCCCTGTAACAGCAGCGACAGYTTTTCTTTTAAGTATCTTCACTCTTGTTCTCGACAGTCAAGAATCATAATATTATGTTATTGGAACTATGGTAATTGAAATAACTATACACTAAGTAAATCTATCGTATTACAGAAGACGGTTCCATAGATTCCCTTTAGAAAGCCATTTCCAAGATACCTTTTTTAATAGCTGAATTTTAAGCAGCAAATTCTGTGGAATTACAAATATAAATTGAATTTAAATATTTTAGATGTTTCTTTAGAGTACATAATTTTCAGATACAGTGATGCTTCACTAAAGATACTACCCAAACTTTAATATACCGGTTTTATGATATCAGCTAATGTTAAAATGTTTTCAAGCTTGGTAATATAACAGGAATTTTAGAAATTTTGAGAAATAGGAGTAAGCAAACTATTTAAAAAGCATTTCGTAAGTATTTTAAAGGACTCGGTACAATTTAATGAATATTCAGTCTTTTGTATTTAAGTGTGATATCCTTTAAGACTAATAACTTCACTTATAGATTTCAAACGAAAACAAAATGAAGAATGTTTAAGGGCATGTTGAACCATGCACTTCAAAAAGAGTATATTTTAATGTATCTACTACCAAAAACCACTAGAGCGTACAGCTACTACACGAATAAAAATAATATATTATATAAAAATATTTTGACCATTCCACGAGTATACAGTACTTACTTACACATCCGTGTACTATTAAACAATTAAATACGTTACATTCTGGAACAATGTATTTATTGTCAGTCGTGTTATGATGCACGCTAAAACAAACAGTATTAATCTGACGTCTAGACAATACAAACAAATGCTGATAACCGCATTTACAGCAGTTATTTTTAATTAAAAAGGATTGTATATGATGTCGAAGAAACACACTCACAATGCTAATAACATTATTATTTAAGGTATACCTGTAACAATCTATAATCTATATCAATCTATAACTGAACCAGTAGATGAATACAATTCATGTACTGACCCGTTGATAACAATGAAAACACTTAACATTTTGAAATTTAAAAAAATAATTATAGACCGCCTAGCTCGCAGAGTTCCGCTTAGATGACACTAAGGGCATCTGTCATCCTATTTTCCCATTTAACAGTTTCTTTTCAAATATTGGAAGAACACTATCATAAAATAAAAATAATCAATCAGACATCAACAGTGCCAACCCAAGTTGCACATTTTTTCACCCCACTGATGATGCTAAAGTTAATCAAATTATCTGAAACCTTAAACCCAATGTCAGCCTAGGATTAGATGGCATTAAATAGAGCTGGTCGTATAAATTTTAGGGAAAATGATAGCCCCACTAATACTACTTTTTAACACAATTCTTAGCAAGGATGCATTTATGATATTCCTACACGTGTCCTTAAATTGGATTATTACGGCCGTATATCCTTTATAAACAAACACTACAAAGCCAAAACAACAATAAAAAGTTTCTACAGAAAATGCAATAGATTTTTTTAGCAACAATGATAAGAGTTCTTTCGACAAGATTAATACAATAGGCACTACTAAATATTTTTGACCTAGGAATAAGGGGAGAGACTTTCGGGTTGTTCTGAAGCTATCTAGTTGTAGCAACCGCGCAAGAATAAACAATACGGTACGTGATGAATTACAAATAAAGTGTGTTGGGATGATACAGTTATGCTATAAACAGCAACCACATGAGCGAATGTAAAATTATTTTCTGAAAAATATTTGGGACGAGTTGCTAATTACTTTGATTTAAAACTGCCGATACCAATACTGTAAGAATGAAAAGATATGCGTTGAAAATTAATGCGAAATTTGATATCGTAGTATTTTCAGTTTATTCACGTCAACCCATCGTTTCTACGTTGTACACTAACTGAATGCGCTATTGATGATAAAATGTTATGTATGTATGTGCACTTACATGAAGGTAGTGAAAAACGCAGTATATCAATACATGCCTGACACTGACGATAAAATTCTGAAATGTGTAAGGCGTTTCTCGATTATCAGCAACGTTTTTGCGGTAAACCTACCATCACAGGTGGGTTGTGAGACACTGGCGCCTCCACCAAATTTACACACACGACAATTAAAAGAAATTGTCGATTAAATTGTTAATTTACACCTACCCTAATCACAGTTCAGCATAATAGAGAAGAACAGCTTCAAGAAACTTACTATAATGGAGTTTTGCATCGCTCAAGCGTAAACCTTCACTAAAGGCATATTAATTTACGTCTAGGTGGATACTTCTATTTTGGTGTTCACCTACATAGTAATGGATGAACAAGTCAGGACGGATATCTATTAATCCATATAATTATTTATTCACATAGACAGGAGCATCTACATAATGTATTCATAGGCTAAAACGTGGGGGTTATATTGTAAAATGTGCGTGTGTCCCCACAAGTATCAGGTGGTAAACACGTCTTAGGGGGTATAAAAGGGAGATGGTGATTTCATTACCGCCATAACTCTCCTAGCCACACAACAGCGAAACTACAGAAGGTAAGAGCACGTTAAGCATTAGTACAGCACAGTGTGCCAAAAAAGTAACGGTTTGTTTGTAATAAATACGAGATAAGTGTTGAATATAGCGAACGGGTTCATTTTAACAACAATGTCCCGCTTAGTCCACTTTATCTGTTCATTGACACAGCAGAAGAGTCGCATAGCTCAGTGTTTTATAATTTCAGGAAATGGATCGACGCTTGCTCATCTTCGTTGCCATAGCGACGTTATGCATATGCACAAAATCACACAAACTCTTCAACACGCCATCTGCTAAGAAAATTTACTGCGGCGGATACTTGACTGACGTCTTATCTACGCTCTGTCGAGGAAACTACAACTCGAGAAACAAGAAGAATTCATGTAAGTATTTTGCTTAAGTAAACCCCTTTACTGAAAATACCAGTTACAGTTAACGACATAAGCAACCCTTACGAATACAACGATWTCCAGCAGTCATCTGATTTGGAACCTAATCAGTACGAATATCCCTTTGTGTCTCGAGAAACTGCAAATTCCATTGTACCTATACGAAACTACAGGAAGCGATACACAAATATAGTGGACGAGTGCTGCAACAAAGCGTGTAGTCTGTACGAATTACGAGCATATTGTGCGAAGTAACGACTGTAGTACATTCTCTACAAGTTAATGATACACGCAAACATAATTATTTCATGTGATCGGTTGACGAAAATAAAGTAATATGATATAATGTACGTTAAAATCTAATACAGAGAGCCTGAAAGCTTCTGTACGAAATGTACATTTTTATAAAAATATAATACCTAGTTAAATGTATTGAGTTATGTGCTTAAAAGGCTACCTTTTATCAGAGTTTAAGTAAAGATTATGCAAGGCTGTTGATACAGTGTTTTATTTAATTTACCCCAACAAAACACCGAAAAGGTGTGAGGCAACGGCGATATACAGTTCGGGTCCATAAGTTAAATAAAAACATCGAATGCAGCTTCTGTGGTATAGAGTTCGGACACGATTGGTAACCTTTCCTTTCCGACGTGGGCAAATCTTACCCCGCCTCTGAGGGTCAAAGAGTCATCTAGCGGTAGCTTTACGAACTACAACGTAGACTGGTACTGCTGTAAGTACAGAGGTTTATTTTGCCGATTGCACGGTCATTTTGCGAAAATCTATACGTATCATATATCAATGGCTTTAAAAACTACTACCTGTTAAGTTTGAGAAGTACAGAAAAAGCTCAACAAAAAAGAATGCAGTGAAATAAATCAATCACTTTAAATGATTAATCCTTGTCCTAGTTAACTAATTCATATACAACGTATTTGAGATAGACCACAGTCCACATCAATTTTACGGGTGTATCCAGATACAGCTACCCGGGATTTTTTTTTGTTTAAATAAATGGATGTAATCGATTATTGCATATCAAATTATACATAAATTAATTTAAAATTTTTATTACATGTGATTTACAATATGTTAAACAAAAACATACACATCAAAATGATTTCAATTCGCTATTTGGTCGTATTTTAAGCGAAGCTGAAACTCATTTTAAACATTACTGATTACTTCTGGGGAGATTAGACTATACTCATGTCTCATACGTCCTTTCACATTCTTAGGAATTGCCGGTTTGGTCTTAAAAAATATTGCTTTTCAAGTAATCCCCCAAATCTACTACATACTACAAAATACTTCACGTAACTTGGGATAGATTCCATGATAGCAAATTACTACGTGTCTCTGTTTTACACAGTTAACACCTCTCTACTACTATCCACAAGTTATGTAACTATTACTTCCTAATCTTTACCTTTAACTGGTGGAACGTATTGCGAAGTTGAAATTCTTTAGGGGTTTTTACAAGCCTTCCTCTGTAGAGGGTGTAAAAAAAGGTGTAAACTACTTAAATAGGTAATAGTTTGGATCAATATAAGCAGAAAATTCTTAATAAACGGTAACGGTTTCGGAGACATGGGAGATTACTTTAAGAAATTCAAAAACATGCAAAAGAAGTTTGTATCAAAAACAAAGAATAACGTTACATAAGATGTTCTGTTTGGAAAACTTATTTTGTTTTAAAAATGTATTCTTATACGTACGCGTTTTCTAACCAAAAACGCGACAAACCGGCAACTGTGCGCGTGTGCGCAATACATGTTTTGTAAATGGCACCGGCGGTGATCACGCTGTATCGCCGCTCCGGTTAAATAAATCAAGTATTCAGTTTAAAGTGTGTTTCATTGCTAAACAACAACAAATAAAAGTGTCAATCCTCAACATTGGTCCATCGGAACCGGATTAGAAGTCGGTAAAACGCAAATTATCAACGAAGGAAGAAGTATTCCATTACTGCAAAGCGGCAGCGAGCCTCCAGCGGTCCAGCAGCAGCAGCTCAGCAAGGACGGGGACCGGCGTACAATACAACCGAACTTGTCGGTTTTACCTACCCAAATCAGCTGGTGTAGACGTGCAGCGACAAGTCGCAGGAAACCGGCGTGAGTCCATTCCATATTTTTACTTTTCCTGTGCATTTCATTTCTTTATATTTGCTTGTGGAGTCTAAACAGACTTTATTTGTGTAATTATCATGGCTGATCAGGACTTGCAGGAGAAATTGAGAACGTTAATTCGTAAACGTGGTTCACAAAAACAACGCATAACCTATTTCGAAAAGTACATTGATGATCTCATTACCGCTTCCCAAGAAACAAATTTCTCTGCAACAGAGGAGATGGTCATCGAGTTGGAACAAAGAATCGGTTCAGTCAAAGAGGTACTTTCTGAATTCGAAGATATTCAAATACAATTAGAAACATTTGCACCGGATAACGAGTTATTAGCTCATTATACTTACAGAGAAGAATTAGAGTCGAAATATCATATCTTTACAGCGAAAGGTCAGGGCTTACTGCGAAGATTCAAAAATGAAATCGGGTTGAATAATCGTGACAATGATGATCTTTCAGTGATAGGTTCTCATCATAGTGGTAATGGGGAAGAAAATCGTAGCTTGCACGATGATAGTTTGGGTTATATCGGTGGCGTCAAATTACCTACTATTGAAGTACCAAGCTTTCACGGTAATTACGATACATGGCTAGAATTCAGGGATACCTTTGAATCGTTAATTAATCAGCACCAGGGCTTAACAAATATTCACAAATACCATTATCTGCGCTCGTTTCTTAAGGGTGAGGCCAAGCAAGTCATTAAATCTTTGGATTTTTCGGGAAACAATTATGAAAAAGCCTGGAATTTAGTTTGTAAGCGGTACAATAACACGCGGTTGCTCATTAACAATCATATTAAAGCTCTATTTGATATGGAAAAATTGAGTAACGAATCTTCTTCAAAATTACGGTCATTCGCGGATAACATTGATAAGCATCTTAGCGCTTTGCAATCGTTGGGACAACCTATTGACAAATGGGATACCCTCATTGTTCATATGTCTAGTTTGAAATTAGATCGGGAGTCAAATCGTAAGTGGGAAGAGTATCAAACAGGGACTGATCCAGCAAGCCTGGAGAAGTTCATGGAATTCTTAACGACTAGAGCGGATTTTCTCGAAAGCTTAGAATTGAAAGCAGAGAACACCAATACAAGCGAGTCAAAATCCAGAAAATATTCATCACGTACTTTAGTAGCGGAAAGCCAGAAATGCGCAGTTTGCCAGGGTGAACATTCATTATACAATTGTGGGGAATTTCAAGCTTTAAACGTAACGGATCGGGTGAATCGCATAAAATCACTGCGCCTCTGTATGAATTGTCTCAGGCGGGGACATTTCTTGGGAAAATGCAACAGCAAATCGTTGTGTAAACAATGCAATTCCAAACATCATACGCTTCTTCACAATTCAGTCAAGACTGGAGAGGTCAAGCCTCCTGAAAATACTCCGCAAAATGCTTCTGTTAAAACTGATATAGCTTTATGGTCACATACCGAGAATCAGACGTCATTGTTAGGAACAGTTTTAATTATTGCTTTCGATAAGTTCAATAATCCTCACAATATTCGGGCAGTTCTAGACTGTGGTTCACAGTCATCTTACATAACAACCAGGGTATTTGAGTTACTTGGTTTAGAGCCACAATCGATTGAAATAAATGTTGTCGGGCTAGGTTTGAAAAGTTCCAAAGTAACGCAGAAATGCATTGTCAAAATTCAGTCGATGCATAACGCCTTTAACAAGACAGTAACTTGTTTAGTAATTCCTCAAATTACGGGACCATTGCCTGAGTACGGGTTTGATTATAGTAGTTTAGAAATTCCAAACCATATAAGGCTGGCAGATCCCTCGTTTAATAAATCGCAAAACATAGATATGCTGATAGGTGCCGATTATTTTTGGGAGCTTTTGTGTGCTGCTCAAATTAAACTCGGAAACAACAAACCAGTATTACAGAAAACAAGATTCGGGTGGATCGTATCAGGTCGTATTCATGCTAGTTCTGGCAATTCGAGTGGTAGGACTCATTGCAACCTTTCGTGTGAATCAAACGCACAACTCACTCGGTTCTGGGAGATTGAGGAAAATTTAGCAACAAAAAGGGTAATGTCTGTAGAGGAAAGTGCTTGTGAAGACAATTTTCAGAAAACCACCGTGCGCGATTGCAGTGGTCGGTTCATAGTTTCTATCCCCTTTAAACAAGACGTAAATTTGCTTGGAGATTCCAAGGAAAAGGCAACTAAGTTACTCTGTTCACTGGAAAGTAGGTTTCAGAACAACGATACGTTAAAGATACGGTACGAAAACTTTATGCAGGAATACCAGGAGCTAGGTCACATGACGTTGGTAAATAGTGACGATTCTAATGCAACTTATTACATGCCACATCATGGGGTGATCAAAGAAGAGAGTGAAACAACAAAATTGCGCGTTGTTTTCAATGCTTCATCTCCATCATCGAGCGGTTACTCTCTAAATGACTTACAGTATGTCGGACCTACCATACAAGAAGACTTATTCTCAATTCTTTTACGATTTCGCCAATACGCTTACGTGGTTTCAGCTGATATAGCGAAAATGTATCGGCAGGTGTTGATCACGGACGAACAGCGTCCTCTTCAAAGAATTTTGTGGAGATTGGACCCTTCTTTACCTATTTCGACATTTAATCTAAACACGGTTACATATGGCACGGCAAGTGCTCCCTTCTTAGCCATTAGATGTCTATTTCAATTGGCCGAAGATTATCAGTCGGAGTTTCCTAAATCTTCTGAGGTAGTTCAACGAGACTTCTACGTCGATGATATGCTTACGGGATCAGATTCAATTGAGCTGTTGCAACAAACATGTGATGAGGTATCCACCATTTTAGCAAGTGGACAGTTCGAATTGCGAAAGTGGATATCTAACAACATCGAAGTTCTAAAACGGATTGATAAATCTTTGTGGTCTAGTCACAGTGTTAATTTTTTAGAGGATAATCACGCGAAAACGTTGGGCGTTGGTTGGTCATCTAAAACAGATTGCTTACTTTATCGAATAAACATCAACGAGTCTTCAAAACATGTTTCAAAACGGTCGATTTTATCGGATATTTCCAGGATTTTCGATCCGCTGGGATTATTAGCGCCTGTTATCATTGTGGCAAAAATATTATTACAGTGTTTATGGCAGCTCAAGATTTCTTGGGACGAGTCAGTTCCGCTGGATTTATATACAAAGTGGATCTCTTTCAGATCAGAATTGCCTAGTTTAAACGATTTACAAATTCCTCGCCATGTGATCTCATCCAACGCAATTAGGGTAGAATTACACGGGTTCTCGGACGCGTCGGAGCGCGCCTACGGAGCATGCATTTATTTACGTTCATTTCAAAGTAACGGTGAAATCAAAGTAGAACTTCTTTGTGCGAAAGGAAGAGTTAGTCCTTTATCTTCTTTAACAATACCTAGATTGGAGCTATGCGGAGCTTTAATCTTGGCCAGATTATTCAGAAAGGTTTTCACGTCTCTTAACATGACATTCGACGATTGCATATTTTGGAGTGATTCAACCATTGTGCTTGGTTGGCTTAATACWCCTCCCAACAAGCTAAAACAATTCGTCGGCAATCGTGTTGCAGAAGTTCAAACACTGACAAGTCCTCATCAGTGGCGACACGTTTCCACACAAGACAACCCAGCAGATATGGTCTCGAGGGGCATCAATCCTTGTAATTTGCAGAGCACTCAATTATGGTGGTCAGGTCCATCATGGTTGGCAGAAAACAAACCGCTTCCGAACGAAGTTATTCCTGTAGTAGGTGATTTGCTTCCCGACATGAAGGCAGTGGAACGTTGCTCGCTAATATCGAAGATGTCGAACAATTTTGCCGAACCATTCAACAAATTCTCTAGTTTGTCGAAATTAGAACGAGTAGTTGCCTATTGTCTAAGGTTTGGTCTTAAACAATCTCGCAGAATTGGACCTCTTTCAAATTCAGAAATCCAATGTGCTCGTTTAAGATTGGCATTAATAGCTCAACGAGGTGCATTCTCTGATGAAATTTCGGACTTAGAGCAAACCAATTGTGTTAATCCCAAAAGTAAACTAGCAAAATTGGCTCCATTTCTTCATTCTGACGGAACAATAAGAGTAGGAGGTCGCTTGCAAAATACTAATTACTCATTTAACAAAATACATCCGATTGTTCTGGATTGCAATCATGATTTTGCCAAGCTTTTTGAAACCCAACACAAGCAGTTGCTGCACTGTGGTCCGCAACTATTACTTGCGGCCATAAAAGAATGCTACTGGCCTATCGGAGGCAGAAATTTAGCACGGAAAACTGTTAGAAATTGTATAACCTGTTATAGATTGAATCCCAAGCCATGTGTTCCTATGATGGGAAATCTACCTGAAGCGCGAGTAGTTCCTTCACCTCCTTTTTATAAAACTGGTGTGGACTATGCAGGTCCTTTAATGATCATTAATAAAAGAGGGAGAGGTTCTAAAGTAACAAAGTGTTACGTCTGTATCTTCGTGTGTTTTTGTACTAAAGCTGTCCATCTGGAGGCAGTGTCTGACCTTTCGACTGAAGCCTTCTTGATGAGTATGCGAAGGTTTGTTGCTCGCAGAGGTAAGCCAATTGAAGTCTATTCAGACAACGGTACCAATTTTGTAGGTGCCAATAATGAGTTACAAGAACTGGGTGACATGTTAATTAATAATGCAGATTCTTTGTCCCAACAAATGGCCTTTGAAGGTTTAAGCTGGCACTTCATTCCGCCGCGGTCTCCACATTTTGGTGGAATTTGGGAGGCGGGAGTGCGATCCGTTAAGCATCACTTGAAACGCGTAGCCAAAAACGCCCATTTAACATTTGAAGAATTGCAAACACTACTGTCGCAAATCGAGTCTGTTCTAAACTCTCGGCCTCTTTATCCCATGTCCTCTGAACCTCACGACCTAACCCCTCTCACGCCGGGACATTTTTTGATTGGCCGTCCACTCACGGCCCTTCCCGATGTTGACCTCCGCAACATAAATGAGAATCGACTCTCTCATTATCAGCGCATCCAACAACTCCATCAACACTTTTGGGCGCGTTGGAGCAAAGAGTACCTGTCCGAACTTCAACTGCGGTACAAGTGGAACCATCCCAATTTCGACATAAAGATCGGATCTTTGGTGCTATTAAAGGACGATAACTTGGCACCGCTGAACTGGAAGTTGGGCAGGATTTGTGAGCTGCATCCAGGCCGTGATGGCCACACACGAGTGGTGKCTGTGAAGACGTCGACGGGAACAGTGCGACGTGCCGTCACCAAGTTGTGTCCGCTTCCACTCCCGGAAACAAACTAATGTGTTCAGTTTTCTCATCTAACTTTAATCATTGTTCATATTTAAACGCTCCTTGAAAAAATGTAATGTTTCAAGCCGGGGGGCATGTTTGGAAAACTTATTTTGTTTTAAAAATGTATTCTTATACGTACGCGTTTTCTAACCAAAAACGCGACAAACCGGCAACTGTGCGCGTGTGCGCAATACATGTTTTGTAAATGGCACCGGCGGTGATCACGCTGTATCGCCGCTCCGGTTAAATAAATCAAGTATTCAGTTTAAAGTGTGTTTCATTGCTAAACAACAACAAATAAAAGTGTCAATCCTCAACATGTTCAAAGTGTCCTTCTTCCATTTCCAAGCAGGCAGTCTAAAGGTTATTCGATCTCTGTCTAAAATCTCCTAAATAACGCAGATTTGTTGACATTTTTGATTAATTCGCATCTGCAGCAACTCGTGGCTATTTATAGTAGTATTATAAATTAATGTTTTCAAATGTCCAGCATAAAAAGAACTGTGATTGGCTTAAATCAGATGATTTTGCAGTTCGGCTTCTTCTCACTCGTCTATGTCTTCGAAAACAGCACACATTGTGTTCTGCAAAAAGTTTATGTAAACTGCACCTGTTTGGTAAAAAACAATCTGCCGCCTACAATACCCATTCAAATGTTTATTGAAAAACTTGTCTAATGTCCCGATTCCATTACAGCATGGGGATTTTCGGCGGCCCAAACATGCGTATTGTGAAAATTAACAACTCGCTTTGTGTGATCCGGGTTTCGTCAGTAAAATAAATATTGGCATAAAAACGATGGTCTTCAATACCATTGCGTAAAAATCAGCAGCAAGAAAACAAACGTGTTGGGTGGTCAAGTGGATTTAAGGTCTGCACTCGTTAACATGGTGGGAATAAAGCAGCTGCTTGTGGAGAATTCTCCAAGCAAAAGAAGCACTAATTCCTATCGCGACTGATATTCTGCGCACTTTTCTTCTTGTGCTCTAGGAGTAAATACCGACCTTGGTCTTCCAGGTATATTACTTCCAAACGTACAATGTGGAAAAACTTCATAAAAACGTCGCTCTTCGATGGTAATGCCATTAGTCCATATCGGTTAATTCTGATTTAAAGCAATTGGTTAAAGAAATAACCTATATCTTCAAAATCCGTGTTTGTCAATACTTTTTTTGAAATAAATAAATCATTTACTTCGTACCCCTACCTGATGAGTCCCAATAGGGCGAAACTAGTCGTAGGGTCAGAGTGGATTGACCAGGGCAGATGATTAATTTTTTTCCAATGCCATCGATAGGAACCTGCACTAGGTATGTGTCTATCACAGTTATATTTCGCAGAGGCATAGATGGCACTRATGTAAACGAATAAATCCCASCTTTAAGTATTTTCCGTATTTTGTTCAAGATGAGTTAAATTTATACGGTTTACGGTTCCTCAATTTGACTATCAGATCTTGTTTGGTACATTCAGTGGCGAAAAAAATATAATGGGGCTAAGATGAATATATCTTGCTGTTTAAAGACACTTACCATGCAAAAACAGAATTTTCTGTAATTAACGAAGGGCTCCAGGCTAACAGTGGAAATAAGCAGGTAGCCCTCATCCTCTCATTACGTACAGTGTCACGAACGCGCAGTATCATAAAAATTATGCCCACCTAACGCTTCCGCCCACCTTCATTATTCTGCAAACGACGTGGCCCTAGATAAAGATAATTGTTGTAACCCCAGAGGTGCCATCGGGTGTTCGCGTGTCCGGCTCCATATTCAGAACATTTGCTTAGAAATCTGCACACGTACGGCCTCTAGTACCCCTAATTGCATCGCGGGGAACAGCTTCGATGTCAGGGATGATCCCTGATTTTTTTAATTCATCAGATTTGGGAAAGACCTAAAGTAGAGTTTATTTTGGGGACACGCATTAGTGTTAAAACAGGAAATCTGCTGAAACCAACGGTCTTATTCTGTAATTATTTTCAGTCATATAACAAAAAAGGGGTATCAAACTTGAAAGAGTTGCATATAAGCCCCTAGTCGAAAATGTGTCGTATTGCTCCTGGAGCAAAAACGTAATGTTATCTTATTCGCACCAAAAACCGCTAGAAACGAAATAAACAAGTAGAAGGCAAATTCGTAAAATAAGGGCCGCTAAGTCATTAAAAAAGTATTCGTTAGTAAAATCTTTTGTTCGCAGTTTTAGATTCTTACAAACGTATTTCATTTTTCCACATAATCCCCGTTCACTTCTAAACACTTTTCGTAACGCTGCACCAGATTCTTCAACCCTTCTGCTTAAAAGTTCGCTGCTTAAGAACTAAATCAGTTCATAACGGCGGTCTTGAGTTCCTCGTCGTTCTAGAAGCGTTGTCCAGCACAAGCCACAGTTTGAAGTGTAAGAAGAGAAAATAGTCGGTAGGTGCAAGGTCGGGTAATAATAATAATAATAATAATAATAATAATAATAATAATAATAATAATAATAATAATAATAATAATGCATTTGTTGAATCTAGTTTTCAGATGTGTTCAGCAAAGACATGAAACAATAGAATTGATGTTCGTTTTTACCCATGTGCTTTATAATTTCGAGTTCTGGCTAGCTAAAGCTACTTTTTAGAAATGCTTGTATGCATACAGTAACAAAAGGAAACGAGAACATGCGGAGTATTTTTTATTTTTCTTATTAGACATACAAAACTAATTCTTTAGATTTAAACAGTGAATTACAGTTACCGAATTTCGTGCTTGTTATGGTCTCGTCAGGCGACAATACCGACAAGCGGCCAACACCAACGAACTCCACCAATACACGTGGTGTGCGCAGTGTAATTGTGAAAGGATACCAAAAATACACGAATTCACTAACAGATGTCCAAAATCACAAAAATATCTTATTTTCAGGGTTTATTTTGCCGTATGCAAAATAATTATATCAACCTGAAGAATATGGAAGAAACAGATCAATGAAGAGCGCTCGTTTATTGTTGAAGCCACAGAATCTTTAACAGAAACATGGAGTGAACAAATAGGGAATCGACAAAATGGAATTTTGGCACGACTTTGGGAAGTTTAAGAATATCAACGAAGTAGATATTGCTTAAAAGAGTTGCGAATATAGCGTAATGGTCTTAACATCGGCGTTAACTAGTGTGGCCATATCCATTACTTAAAGACTTACACAAACGTGGCACGTTAGGCCTAAATATGTCCAGTATGTAGTTAGTTATGATGAATCCTTTAGGAAGTAACGGTCGTTACTTGTGAAACTAGTGAAATATATTTAGGGGGATTTCGACCTTGAAGCAGAAATTAGTACACTCTTATCTAAAGCTTTCGTATCTTTTTAATACATCACCAGGGCTTACTACAACAACAAGGTACAGCTTAAATTAATTTCTTAATAAATGCATTCTTATACTACTTACAGAAGTTTGAGATTATAATTTTGAACAGCAAAACCAATTTAACATGCGCTAAAATGTCAATTTTTATGATGTCAGATGTACCAGTACCATAGTAGACTTAAAATCCTATTTTTGCCACACAACAAAACAACCTATTAATTATTAGAGCCCTGCCGTACTTCTTGTGATAGAAAATTTTGGGTGTCTGTTTTTTATTGTTAATTATTTGTTACATGGTACATTTCTATTATTAATCTTTTGTTAGTATTTCCTTCCATATCTAGAATTTTGATATCGTCCCAATTTACTTGATGTGAATCATTTAAAATGTGTAAAGTTTATGCGCGTATATCTTTTTTGTTGCTATATCGCTTGTGTGTAATCTAATTCTATTTTGAATCAATCGTTTTGTTTGTACATAACTACTGCCAAAATCTGTACAACTTAAACTATATATTACATTTGATTTAAATTTTACTAGAATTTTAGATTTAAGTTTGCTACAAGTTTTGATGTTTCTTATTCCAATTTTGATGTTTAAATTATGTAATGATTTTATTATATTATTCGTGAGCCCAGCTATGTATAGAGAGATCCACACATTTGTAGTTCATTGTTAATAGGTAAGTTTTGTTCTGTTGTTTGCTCTACCAAACTAACATTACTTTCAGATGTCATCCTTCGAGGCTCATTCACTGTAGGGACTGACTCAACCGTGGAGCACAATATTTTATTAACTAAACTTTTTGATTAAGAATTTTGTACAAGTAAATTTCTTAAAATTTTTAGATTTTTTTTCTACTAAAGTGGAGTACTCTTTCTGGACCCAAAAGTTATTCGAAAAAAACTACAAAATAATACTAGATTGGCACATGAAAGCAAATTTCTCAGGTAGATACATTATTTTTTTGTCAGATCATACCATTAAAATAAAAAAACCGCTGCAAATTGAATCAATACTTCCACATCCAATTGTCAAATGACATTTAAGTTTTTATTTCTTATATGTACTATACGATTGGTAATCAGGTTTTGAGCATTTTTTCTCTCTACACATTTTTTCTTAGACAAACAGTCCTCGTGATATTAGCAAAAATATATAAATTTTTAAAATCGGTTTTTTCCAAATAACTCGAAAATTATTAACTTAACAAATAAATTACAAGAGTGCTTTCTGATCAGAAATCAGATTTTCTATATAACACCAAAATTTTTAAAAAATCGTACATTCAGGGTCCAGGATAGGTTTCTTTGAGAATATTTCGAAAACGTAAAAATTTTTTAAAAATTTTCTAAGACACTTTATGAGAAATTTTATTTCCTATTTGACGGTATTTTCATTTTTTTTAATATATTAAATATATTCGGAGATATTTGGAAAAAACGTTTTGTTTAGGTGGCGCTTTTTTGCTAATATCTTCTAAACAGTTTGATGCATCGAAAATTTATAAGAACAAATAATACTCGCAGTTATACTACTAATCACATACTAAAACGAAAAAAAAATTAAAACATAAAAATTTGCAAATGGGGTAGTTACCCCCCAATTTCGCCCCCTTCCTGATACGCTACTTACCCCACAAACAATAGGTCACTTTGGGTAGTTGAGATTTATACGTTTGTCAAATTTCAAGTTCATATATTAAGTCTTTCGAAAGTTATCGTGCCCACAAACAAATCCACAGACACACAGACAAGAAATTTGTTTTTGCTCAAATTTTTTTCGCGATACAATACTTCTCATCCGTTGGATGTGGAAGTAATTAACATTATTAAACAAATGAAATACAGAATCAAGAGAATATGCCATGTCACTTTACAAAATTCTTATCCAAAAAGTTTAGTTAATAAAATATTGTACTCCACGGTTGGAGTCAGTCCCTACAGTGATTGAGCCTTGATGGAAAACACCTGAAAGTAATGTTAGTTTGGTAGAGCAAACAACAAAACAAAACTTGCCTATAAACAATGAACTACAAATATATGGATCTCTCCTAAACATAACTAGGCTCACGAATAATATAATAAAGTCGTTACATAATTAAACATCAAAATTGGAATAAGAAACATAAAAACTTGTAGAAACCTTTTTAGCAAACCTAAAATTCCAGTAAAATTTAAATCAAGACATACAGTAAATATGTGGGACAAACAAAACAAAGGATTCAAAATAGAATTAGTTTACACAAGAGCGATATAGCAACAAAAAAGATAGATGCGCATTAGCTTCACACGTTTTAAATGATTCACATCAAATAAATTGGGACGATATCAAAATTCTAGATATGGAAAGAAATACCAACAAAAGATTAAAATTACAAATATACCATATACAAAAAATTAACAATCTGATAAATAAAAAAACAGACACCCAAAATTTAAGTAATATATACACGTATTTATTATCACAAGAAGTACGGCAGGGCTCTAATAATTAATAGGTTGATTTGTTGCGTGGCTAAAAATAGGATTTTAAATCTAGTATGGCACTGGTACATCTGACATCATAAAAATTCACATTTTAGCACATGTTAAATAGGTTTTGCTGTTCAAAAATATAATCTCAAATATATGTCAGTAATATAAGAATGTATTTATTAAGAAATTAATTTAAGCTGTACCTTGTTGTTGTAGTAAGTCTTGATGATGTATTAAAAAGATACGAAAGCTTTAGAGAGAGTGTAGTACTTTCTGCTTCAAGGTCGAAATCCCCCTAAATACATTATATAGTTATTTATAATTAAGCAGAACAGAATACCAGTCCGTTGAAGACTGACGTGAATCCACTTCGAATTTCAATTAAGACTAATTTAAGTTTTCCTGCTGCAAGATATTTATTTTAGCAAGTGCGTTGTATCCCTAATCTCAGAATAGAATGCGACAGAAACCAGCGATGTCTCCGACATGTACAATTATGCTCGGAGAAACAGCAGGCTATAGTATTAGCCGAGACAGTTATGATTATACTGGCGCTTGTTCCACCTTGCAACTTGTGCCGCAGTTCTGCCGTAATTTTGGCAAACAAGCATGCCGAAATGAATGCAATTGTTTGTTTCGCAAACAGTTCCATTCAACGTAAACAAACATTATTAAAATTCGTTCCGGCAACCGTGGAGACATCCCAGTCAAGATTAACGGACACAAAAGATTGAGCGTCCCGTTCCCGACAGTTTGTTCCCAAATTTAATCCGAACTTGCACACAGAAATGTGAAATATTTTAATTTGCCGCCTCCGACACGGCGACCGAAGAAAGGGGAACGGTGACAATTTCCTTCTTCAAGTTGGGAGCCGTAAATACTCCTGGGCGATCAATCATGATAATTTTTTAGGCACTGCTCTGGGAGGTCTATACGGCAGTCGTCTTTTCAGTTCTCCCCGAATAAAAGACCGTCTAAGATTAGCGATTGCCATCAGTAGTAACGCACAGCAACTTAAACGTAATAACTTTAACATATTTTATTACATGCAATGATGCCACATCAGCTAGAAAATCTACATAATAAATATTAGAGAAAAATACATTGGAAAAGGTGTATTTATATACAAATAATCTATTACATTCCCACAATGCTTGTGAGATCACAGTAATCAGTTCAAAATATTACAAGATTAAACTTTGGGAAGTTATTATCGAATTGAAATCGATTAAGAAATCAAATCTAAAAACTTTACTTTATGATGGTTCCTTGCTAAAATTAAAGTGGAAGTATAAAAACAGCTAGGGGTAAATAAAGATAACAATTAATCAACTGACATGGCAGATCTTACGACACAAGTCGCCCATTGGTTTGCAAAATAGAAAATTGAGGTCATCTCTAGTACCTACGTTTATTTTGTATTTTTCAGTTTATCACTTTCCTTTTTTGTCTCAACAATGGTGTTTTCTGGGATAACATAGATTATAGTCAATCCTAACAGTTGTAAAATGGAATTAATGCCAAATACATTATTACATAGGTAAATGCAAACGGCACAGTTTGTTCTAAAAACAGATGTGAAGTAAGATTCATTAGATGTCAAAAATGTGAAGTTATATGCGTTTATGTATCACAGTTGTACTACACTTACTTATACATGTATTGCATTATATAGTTTTGTAGTGGATGTGATTTTTTGTGTGCCAACTTTTTGTCCAGGCTATAAAATTGCATATAGTATTCAGATTTCATCTTCAGTTTCTTTTGTATCGTTAAGTTCCATTATATGTATGTGCTCTTTCTTATTACGTCGCCTCTTTAACACATGCATTACGTCCTAAAAATGTAGACATTTTGGTTTGGTTGMAGTTCTTGTACCAAATTAATTTATTATAGTATGATGTAGATTTCGATTTCAATTCTTGTAAATCTTTCTTAAAAGTGAACAGAAAAGTTTGTGACATAGGAATGTTAAAAATGACGATTCAGTCCTCAGTTTGAAATAGCTAAAATTCTGGTACTTCAAATTCAGGCGGACGCTGACGTCAGGACTCTATGGCAAATGACGGAAGTAGTGAAGGTGTCTTCAAGCGGAAATGCTATCGAAATGAAGTGACACTAACAGTAACAGGTTGTGTATACTTCTTCCTGACATTTTTTCTATTTTTAAGTAATATCTATTTGAAGGATTTGCCAAACGTGGATTTGATAACGATTTGCATGATGGCACTTCGGCATGGTGTAGTTTTTTATTATTTGGTTCGTTTTTTGTAACACGTTTGGTATATGCGCCAAATGCTTGGTTAAGTGAGGGGGTGCGGATAGTGAAACTGGTATGGGACATAATGTAGAGATATTACAGCATTGGCAGCGCCATAGCTAACAAAAGGAGCAGATACGGATGCCGTCGTCGCGAAGCATGCTTTTTCAAATGCGAGGACTCTGAATTTGTTTTTTATTTGTCGACTGTTATAAGCACGTTTTGTATTACTTAAAAAAGTCGTGCAAAGACCCTTTACGGTAGCCGCGGTTGTGCTGACATACTATGACGGTTTGTTTTTTTTTTTAACAAGCAGGCAAGCCGGTAGTCAGGATTTGGTTTCAGAGTGAGCCAGTGAAACTATTTTTCTATGTAACAGTACAAAAGAAAGAAATCTAAAGATGTAGATTTGTGGAAACCACACGAAAAGAAAAACGTTTATTGACAGATCGACCTGCATGGCATGTGATTCTATTTTGTTCAAATCGAATTTCTTCGTCAAAATTATTCTGAAGGAGWTTGATGTCATGTTACGATATAGTACTCCAGTTACAATTGAAGCAACTCATTCTTCAARAAAAGCAGCCCATTACACTTCCAGTTCATAGTCCACATAAACAGTGTCTCKTTATGAGTGCATATTACGTGGATTTTCACTAGCCCGTATCAGACCACTTTGTGTTTTAACAAAATCATCCAAATTAAAATTTTGTAATGATGTAAGTAAGAATTTAGGATGGCAATGCCATCTGTCAGCATTACACTGACATGATGACAAAGCCACCTAGCTGCCTTAACGGGTACTACTTCCTAAAGGAAGTGACCTGTAGCCTAACAAATTAGCATGCAACTGCATACTTCAATTTGACAGCAGGCCCCCACGGCACTTTTTGCTAGCGGCAAGAACCGACATACATTGAAATGCATGTCTATGCTGTGCTGTCTGCACCTCAACCAACTGCAGATAGATCTATTTCGCTGTCATTACAGCTCATCAGTGCAGTTTAGCTCTAGTGTTTTTAAACAAAATGTTATCCACTGTTTTATTTTCCATCATTTAACTGGAGTATTGTTTCTGTTGCAAATATGAATATGAACAATTCCACAAACTTTTCGACCATTCCCCACCATATAGCAATGTATTTTACAAATAACACCATGTTGTTGTAGAACAGGACATTGTAAATCTGCTAGCTGTCCAGGTCATAAATGCCCGAGTTGTGTCGCTTTATGTACATAATTATGTATGTAATAAAAATAATGTAATAAACTGGCTAAGTGTCAGAGATGGGCAAAGCAAATAGAATTGTTCAGAGTCCTGTCAAAAAGCAAGACCGATATGGGTGTTAGTATGGGAGAGTTGTATCGAAATTAGGCTTCCTTTTTTTGCGTTGTGAATTGTAGCGGTAGTATACATACGATTTAGTAATTTACGCATAAAACCTAAAACGTTACGAAAATACCCACCAAATACCAACAATTCCGACGCTATTTAACAGTTTAGTATTTGCCTCCTAGCCACCATTTTTAAGTCACATGTTATAATATAGACTACACACAGAGCTACACTATTAAAGAAACATAACCTTAGTGACAGCAAATTTAATCGCACGCCTACACCAAGCCGAATGCAAAGAGCGTTATAAAAAGGACATTTTATAAATTTTTTTGTACTCCAAATTAAAGAAAAAACCATACCAAAAATAAGGCAGTTCACCTGCGATGAATACCTCAAGCTAAATACGGCTCTTTATCCAAAAGATTAATTTAACTGCATATCTGTAATCTGTAAATCATGGGCCCACTGAAATAATGGAAAACTGTCTTTCGGTTAATACTTTTCCATCTCGTACAATAGAGCAGTACAGTTTCTAAAACCTACCGCGTTCATAATTCACTTACGGGTGAATTGTTGCCGTTTCAGCCCAACTCGGTTAATAACGAAGTCAGAGCTGAAACTTCCATGCCGCTGCAGATTTTACTACAGTCGTTTGTTTTTATCACTTTCTCGATCGGACGACAAAATGATGAAATTATTCCAGTCTGTGCTCCGCAGCCTCCCCGAAGCTTCCGCTTTCCTACCGTGCTGGTTGCTGGTGTCAGAAAAAACAACGATATGTCCCGAAAGACGGAATGCATGCATTTGAAAGGAAAAAGAAACATAAATAGAAATTGCACATAAATTTGTATTCGCTCAAAGGAAAGGAAAGCGATCGGTGTTCTTAAATTTTATTGAGGATTGTATTATTTCTGCGGGCTTACTGTATAGGCTGAGTCGATCCACATATTCCGAGGGGATGGAAAACAGCTCATCTTGTATTCTAAAATATATTTTCCCCAAACTTCGCTCAGCGCATTTTTTCGAAATGCTGGGTGTGGAAAAATGCTACAGTAGGCGCAACGCAAATTCCTATCACTTTTACAAAACATATATTTTTGATTATATTATATTTATTTTAAGCTACAAGTACACGCGTTAGTAATCTTTTGCAATAGAGCTTTTAACTCGACTGGCAATCCATCAGGTTATTACCATTTCTTTCTTATGAACTKAATACCTTCGATGCTACACTCATAGTAAAACACGTACAGTTTGCTGTCTCTTTACKTGTTCAACGCTTGAACAGTACTACTGTAGGAACAACYAACTTATATAAATTAAKTTCGTATCGTTAATGCGCATATCTACGTAGTAATAAAATAATATGAGTGTGAGTTATTATTAATTCATTCTAACAAAATTACTTAATKAAATAACTTAATAGTGTGGTTTTTAATGCTCTCACTTCTTTGTACGCTAACCGTATGGTAAACAACGATCGCTAAAATTATCTGACAAGACACGCAAAGCAAAACCATTTTGTTTTCAAGCTAGGTATTTGATTAAATGAACACCTGGTTTTGTTCATTAAGTAAAAAATAAAAAAAATACAGTTAACTTTACAGAATCTAACTGGAATGACATTTTTAAAAGGCCATTTTGTTTGTAACCAAATTGAGAAGCATTCACAAAATTTGCCCAAATAATTCATGCTCAAACTTTTAAATCTATTGTTACAAGACGAAATCAAAGATTCCACTGAAAACTCTAATATTTCAGATTCTATACGCTTAACAACAATTATGGAATTTAAAACGGAATATCTCAATTGTGTTCCCACATTTTTCGAAAACCCAAGTGACCTAAATGAGTTCATCAAGACTCAATAATGAATACATTTTGTAATAGACGAAATCCAAATAACTTCTTAAATACTTATATATTTAGATCCATACAGAATAAATTCGTAGGAAAAGCAAAAATGGTCGAAACACCCATACATTTAGGACTCAGGAAGATCTAAAATTGGTGAAATTGGTAGAAATTTTTTAGATTAGAGACGAAGTTTGCCGTATAAGAGATCTCGTTCTCACGAAACAAAATAACAACGCCACTACAATATTACGAAAAATGCATTCATCTTTTGAATCACACGTAGATTCACACGAAACGCTTGGAACAAGCAAGGAAATAAAATAAAGAAATTATCCAACGACTCTTAAGTGTTCAGAAAGCCGCCTCAACCTCAAAACAAAAATGTTTTCAGGCCAACCCCAAATTACAGGCCAGATTACAAACAGACCTCAGTGAATGTTAGTACAGACCGTTCATTTGCGATTTGCACAGCTCAAAATAATCGAAATTTTGTAACAGAAATTACTCAAGACGATTCTGATAAGTGTCCGCAAATTAATTCACCAGATCAATATTTGCATGACGAAACAATAAATAGTTCTTAAAAAATTTTTGACGAAGACAATTTCACACAGATTGAAATTTTCACGAAGCCAACATTTCAACAGAGACAACGTAATTTCAATTAATTTTAATGACGGTAATTTAAGTAAGAATTTAATCCAAATCGCAGATTAATTTTCTAATGAAACGATGTATTATCTAAAAATTACAGGTAACAAGCAGGGGTTGCTGGTTGGATGAAATCATGTCCAGCATCCTTAAGCATTGGGAGCAAAATTAGTAATAGAACCATAATACTTCATTAAGGTAAATATTATTGGCAATTATTTAAAATCCATTATTTGTTTAAGTGTATAGATACGAAATAATTGTATACGGTTTTACCCCATCGAAATAAAGTGATCTATAGCTTTATACCGATAATTAGTTTGAAAAAAATATTAAAAATTGCGAGTGTGTAGTTGAATAAATAGTACAACCTGCAATTATCCTTTGCCAACAATTATCCACTACTAAATCCCGGCGAATTCATCATAGTTTCGTTAATGCACGGGCATGTTGCTCTGACACCAACTGCATATCATTCATCACAATGCATCAATAAGGCAAACTGAGAGGGTTGTTGCGTGCAAATCTAATTACTTAATGGGAAACGCAACATTCCTATATGCAGCGAGTGAAATTTCAGGATCATGGGGCGATCTTGATTATTATTTAAGAACGAATACTTGTCTCTTTTGTGCCATAATTTAAGGGCAATATTACTACCTCTTAAGGTGCAGAACTTTTCTTTTTTTATTTTGTATACGAGATCGTCATACGTAAACTATTAAGTTAATGGAATAATGAAAACATAGTTCGGATACTAAAGCATACTTAAGTATAGTTCAATTTTTAACCCGTTCAAAAGTTTAACAACATATTACGCAATAGATCCTAAACTTCCATAATAAGTTTAAGTAAACTTAAAATCCAGCCTTCTGCAGAGCTTTATTGAGTGAGGGTTTCTAAGTACAGTGATAAAATTAGTTATTATCAAACATTTTATTAACCAGAACAGTCAAAGTGGCATGCCGTAGAGAATATTATTCGTGACATTAGGCGCTTTTGTAACTAAATTAACAATCTTTGCGGCAATTCACTAACCACAAAATACGTACACCGCGAGCCAGCTCTGAATACCGATTTAATTATGTATTACGTTCCGATAAATAATGACCTGCGGTTGTCCGCATTTCACTTACAATACCCAAATTGAAATTCAGCAGAGTTTGTAAAATTGAAACTAGCAGGAAATTATGTGATTTTCCGCCTAGTGTTTGGAACATTGTGTAAGCACTGTGTGTAAACATGGAGTTGCAACAACAACAAAAATAAACAGAATTAATGCATAATGCGGCCTTATTAGGTAAATAAATCTGTGTGTATGAGAGCGCTATTTGTGGTGTGCAATTCGCAATCGAACCGAACGTCAAGGATCAGCGGAAAACAGTCATCAGTGGGGAATTGAGTTAAACAAAAATTATTGAAACGCATAGCAGCATCAGTTTGAATTGTCCCGTCGTTCATAAATCTAAATAACAATGCCGGATTTGCATGATCCATGAAAACACAGTGCATACGAATTTTACTGACATCAGTAATTGATGGAATCACTCCAGCCACAACAAGTATATTTTAATACAGGCATATACTGTTATTACATAAGCATATAGTATACAAAACTGTACAACTTAGAATATTATATAGTTGTTTTATTTAAAAAAATGTGAAGCACTCTTTATAATCGGTGTACATTTGAAAGTATTTAAAGTACAGGCAAACCTTCAAATGGTTGGACATATACCTATGAAATTTGGTACAAGAATAAAACAAGTGCTTGCTCATTTTGTTTAGAGTTTAATTAACCAACTTTGCCGGTAATTTGAAGGAAAATTTTACAAATATGTGGAAAACGACCTTCTTTATCTCTAAATACATATTAAAACATGTATGAAATAATCCAGGTATGAAAGCATCTTGGGTGTAAGGAAAAATGCATGTTAAAACAATTAAGTGAAACACAAGCTATCGTGGTAATAATATCGTACATACAATAAATAAATGGACTAAACCTTTTGGTATAATAAGAATAAGACTGAACTTTTAAACCTAAGAGTTCAGAACAGACCAAGAACGTCACTTAGTTGTGTGGTAATCAAACAACTATAAAATTTAAAAATTATTAATAAAGAAGCATTGTTTAAACTATAGATAAGAATCTATGAAATTTCATTAGTATTTTTTGGCGAAACGTACCAGTTATTTTTTTACTTGGCATTCCTCTTCGAGCTTCATGGGAAAATAAATGTATGAATGTTATCGATCTCCATAGCCAACTACTATCATTAGGACATCAATTCATTCAGTTGTTAAATTAACCTTTTAACTTGTTTTAAAGTATTTCAAACTGCCATGAAGAGAAGGAAAGGTCACTTTACGTTTCTGTACATATATCATCAAATGAATAGAAACCAGCATTAACACATGCAGAACCTGAATTTATACGCTTTTTGTCGTTTGTTTAAAACAATCAAACGCCAGTTTATTTCAGGATAAAAGCACATATCCGTAAAAATTGCTTAGATGTTATTTAACAAAAAGGAAAAAATACGACGCCATGGAAATGCGTTAACATACAAAAACGAAAAGTAGGCTAATAAATTAAAAACTTTTCTAAACGTTCATATTTACAGAAATAAAATTTTTTTTCATACTTTTGACAAATCTTGTATACGTTCCCTTTTATATATTTTTAAAAAGAACGGATATATCTTGATGCATTACTTCAATACATCATCGCCACCAAATTTTTCCAATTAGCCTTTTCTACTAAGATTATCTAGGAAAAATAAATTACAGCCTTTATATGACTTTTACCACGATTACTAATAAAAAAAATCAAATGCGCTAGGTATGATTACGTCGCATCACTTTTGTGAAAATAATGAACCTCTAGGACCTTATTTGACCTGACCATTACTTATGAAGTCTCTTCACTACGTTACGATGTTAGTCCAGGAAGAACTTATGTTTTATTTTTGTTCATCATCATAACCATAATTTAGATCACTTTTGAAAAAATGCGCGGGTTTCACAAAAGAGACAAAAATAGGGTTTTTTGGGTCACTCTTTGTTAAACATTTTTCGTCCGACAGAAAGAACATTTTACAGCGTCAGTACTCAAAAATTAGGTTAACTTGCTTTTAGATCAGCAGGCATGGCTCGTTGTCCTGCGAAGTCACGACTCGTTAGAGTAAGCTACCCTTTGAACCCTATTCTAAGACGCTTAGATCTCCTCTCGATTGTGCAGACGAGATAAATCTCAAACTAACTCTAGGACTCCTCTAACGACAAAACCACGTGCACCATGCACCAGGTGACGTTAATCCCTTAGACAGGCCAAGAACAGCAGGACTCCTGAAGTTTATAATGCGCACATGAGGTATTCTGTTACGGTAAGTTTGCCACGAGGTACTTTTAACGTAGTTAGCAGTTGCTAGTTCTCCGGCACCATGCATACGCCGTTTAAGGAGGCATAAATTACAATGAGTGTACGTTCTTCTGCAGTTTAAAACAGAATATTAAGCGCAAAGAAGCGACCCGGCGTCTCGGGGGCACTTTATTATTTTTAATATAAAGTGTTCGCCACAAAACGCGCATGCAATTAAACAGCGGGGTCGCGTAATAATAATAAACTAAGGCCACTTTGCAAATAAATGGGAGCCGCCGAGGATGTTCCTGGTGCTGCTGCTGCTGCGGCCTTCCTGTTTGGTCTGCTTTACGACTGGCGCGGCTCTACCGGTATCAATTTCGACACTGCCGTTCCGTGGGTAAACACAAAACGTTGGCTTTTGCGGCATCTGTGGGAATAACCAGAGATTGAATTCCCGGATGGAGAAATACGTCCTTTTCGTACTCCGACACAAGTATCACTTCTGCGGAATAAATAATATGCAAATGGTGAATTGTTATCCGCAAATCCTACTCCCACTTTGAATATTAGGTGAATTATAAAGCATCCAAATCTGCTACCTCCAGAAAATTATCTGCCACCTTTTCACTTTCCATAATTAATTAATGGAAAAGTAATGTATATAAACATATCTAAATAACTAGTTATTTTATTATTACACACATAATTTTTTGTACCTAGTTAAATTTTAAAGTGGTATTACATGCATTAAATATTGCTTCATACAAAAGTTCCATATTATCACCCTGTAATCGGCAATGCTGTTTCAAACTAACCCAATTATTAAACGTTGGCTTTATATTGTCTTCAGCTCAAATACTTCTTTCAACAAAATTTTTAATTGTAATGGGCAATGATGATAAAGGAAAGAAATTGAGTTTTTTTGCAGATATATATATTTATGAGAAAATATTGCCAGCGCTGATCAGGATTTGTACCCCTTGATGGTGCAGTGCATAGCACGTTTGATTATAGTAATCAAAAGATCCCGGGTTCAAATGCTGGTAGAGCCGGCAAAAAAACAATTAAATCTCTTATTGATATTGTATATCACACGGGTAAAAATAACTTTGTCATTATCATAACTTAGTTATAAAAACGCCAGATGGCGTTCAGTAGCGTTACATTTTGTAAACTTTTGATTAGTAATCAAAAAGTTCTGGGTCCAAACTTGTCCAGAGCTGATAATACTTTTTCATAAATATATCTATCTACAAAAACCCAATTAAATATCTTATAATCATGATATATCATAAAGGTAAAAATAACTTTCTCATTGTAATGCCCAGTGTTCAGAGTTTGGTAYATACAAAAATGTGCGAAGACATCTTATTCTCCAGTTTCCATATTTATTTCTTCATTAATAGTAGGAAATAAAATTTTAATACAAACGAATACATTAGAATATTTAGAAATTTATCATCGAACCGAAAACCGGAAAGCCAGGGACTGAAGCGATAAACCCGGTGTTCATATAAAATAGCCATTAAAAAGCTTGTGACTTTGATATGACATTTTAACGTATCGTTTCACAAAATTTTTACTACATGCAAGCGCAGGTAGAAATGCAATAAAATGCAAAATGAACTCAGTTCGGTTTCTCGACCCACTAAGCTTAATCTGCAACTGCCTAAACGTGGTAAACAAGTTTTTGTCAATTTGAGTAAAGAGCATGTGTCAATAAATTTCACTACCGAAGTTTTTAAACGGCCGATACTCATCTTCATTAATAAACCACAGAATAATCTTCCTTACTGTTTCATTGCAACAATGCATATACTATTCTGGAGTAGACGGTGTTCCTTGGCTTTTTTGAAATATTTTTGTTAAAGCTAGAAAGAGATGAGATTTTTGCAAACCTGCTCTACTTTTTCCAAGTAAATAAACAGACAGACAGATAAAAAAAATTATATCCTGTTGACTCAAGAAATATTAACTGTACCTAGTACTTATTTAACTTAACTTATTAGAACGTATTTTGAAAATTCATAATAATAATTTTGAAGATTTATTATAGTTGTTCCAGTGACTGCCATAATAAGCAGTGGTGGGATTTTCAATCGTAATAACAAGTTAGTGTTATGCGGGTAGTCTAAGGTATTTATTTTACGTTGTAGCTTTCGCCCCTATATTCCTTAGCTTTCTATTTGGTCGTCTCAATTCTGACTTAGCATATCTTTCTTAGCAATTTACAAAAATCGCTATATTTTTCGCTATTCACTCAAAATAGTTCCTGGTATCAAAAAACGAATTAGCTATCCGATTCTATACATGTAGCTTACGATAAAGAACCTCAGACAAGAACTAGAGGTACTGGAAGTATCTTTCACCAGCTAATCTGGCATTATCAGCAGCGAGTTATTTTCGCTAAAGAAATCTATTATTTTGTATTCGAATTGTTCTTCCAATTTCCCCAGTTTTAATGCATATCGAAAAACTAGAACAAGTTCTCTAAAAATAATCGCTTTCGCTTTAATAATAACTGAAATACCACGATAGAACATCTGAAATGGGACAACCCGTACAGGATATCCCATATTCGTTGTAATTGTAAGGTATCTCGGTAACTATTAATGCTAGAGCGTCGCGGTTTTGACATTACTGTACTAATTACTTTTTTGTTGTGAGTTGAGCTGTACTATCGCTACTTTTGTATCGCCTTTTGTTTTAAAACTATATTCTTCTTCTGTTCTCAATATTTCTATTGTCTATGTAGATACAAAAAAACGAACAGATTTTTTTAAAGATATTTTTATTCCGAATCCAGTGGCATACTCAGAATTTTGTTAGGGCGTCACATTTTAAAGATAAAACACAAACTTGCATTTTTTAATGGAAACCATAGTTGGCCTTGCTACGGTTGAAAAGACCTATTTTTTTCTAATTAAGAAAATGTATACACTGTTAAGTTTATTTTTACTGATTTTGGTATTATTCCAATTTTTATAATAATTTAATGAGATTTTACTTTTTTCGTCATAATGGATGTAAGTAATTGACGATAAACAATGCATCTCCAAATAAACAATCATTTTCATTAGTTACATGGCATCCTAGATTACCGATACAAAACTGTATGAACGGAGTGTTATGTATGTATTCAAATATGCAATATTATTTTTAATCTAATAATATTTTTACTTAAGAATATAAATTATATTGTGTGTTTTCTTATTCCATAGCCTCCTGGATATAAACATAAAATTTGATTAAATTACTAAAAAAAATTGAATAATTTCAAAATTAGTGAAAATAAACCAAACAATGTATATATTTTTAATCATAAAAAATAGGTCTTTTCAACCATAGTAAAGCCAACTATGGTTTCTATTTAAGAAAAAATGCAAGTTTGTGTTATATCACAAAAATCTGACCCCCTAAAAAATTTCTGAGTATGCCACGAAACGACGATACAAAAATAGCGATGGTACAGCTCAACTTACAACAAAAAAGTAACGTCGAAACCGCAACGCTCTAGCATTAATAGTTATTGAGATACCCTACAAAATGCCGCACCCTGTACAATAGGTTCACAAGCCGAAAGAATCCAACTTCGAGATTAACAAAAAACGAAAACTTCTTTTATTAGGCGCAACAGAAAAACCTCTAACAGCATACCACCAGCACTAAGCAAACGATTGATCTAGCTGGCTGTATTTATCCTATTTAAAGACGTAGAAAAGCCTTTTGTCGAGCGTTCGCCGAAAGAATAAAAAAAATAAAGAGACTTCTCTGAAAACTTCACAAAACCTTTCTCCCAAGGCTGGCCGAAATCGTTAGGTAGTTTGCAGTGCGGCATCGTGTCGGTTTTAGAGCGCGGAACGCCCCCACTTTGCCGGCGACGTTCCGGATAAAAATGCACCCCGGATCATGTCCCGACTGCACACAGAGCGGTTAAATGCAGGTCCCGAAGAGCCCCTTTATCTAAACGGGCCGGGAGAAAAAGCCTTTGTTGACTTACCCGATTCGGAAATGGGCGACGACGCCGACGATTGAGACGCAGTCGAATGGCTGCTGGATACCGTCGAGGATGAGCATTCCGATACGGAACGTCTCTTAGACAGCGCATAATGATGCGCAGATAATTGTTCCAGCCGTCGCCGGAGGTACCTTTGCTCGCGACTCAGTTGCTCCTTATATACCGAGTGCTTACGTTCCTTATCTTCTAAGTTCTGAAACAAAGAGAGAAGACCTGTAATAAAAGTCGCTGACTAAGCGAGGACGCCCGCTGGCCATTCAGCCAATGCGAGCCGTTGAATAGTAACGACTGCTAATTAGCGCAACAATCGTTCCGGAAAAATAAGCTTTCTTCTTTGAATAAAAAAAAGACTGCAACGGGGAACTGCAAAAAGTAAGACCTTATAATATATTAATGGGTAGAACTGCCAACCGGCGCCTCCACCATTTTTTGGATTACGTTGTAGATTACATATTGCTAGAACCTTGGTTCACGGGTATAAAAGCGTAGCAGAGCTACTTTCATTAAAATCAAAATTCCGAGCAAATAAATGAAATTCCAAAATCTCATTTATTATTTATATAGGTATAGGTCAAGCTGGACACGATACGGACTCCATTACCTAACGGAGACCTAGACAAAAATTGCTGTCGGTGTCTGAGTATCAATTTTAATGAGAAGCTCAATGGTGAAAACCGAAATCCTATATCTATCGTAGCCTCGGATACGTGGTACATTTTGGAAATACATCTGTAAATCTTTTCCTGTTCGAAATTTTAATTTTTTGTGAAAACATCCCCAAAGCGAAGATTGCGTAGGATTGAATGCTGTTTTCAAAATCAGTATACAGGGTAAAGTTAAGAATTTATCGATCCTAACTTAGTTTTTAATAGCGTACCCTGATTTTTTTTTACTTATCTGAATAGCGCTTCAAATTGTCATTTCAAAAATATAGCACAATTTGAGCTTTATTTAAGTTTACGTTAAAATAGGGTACGAGTACCGCTTACGGACATTTGGCTAATTATGGACACTACATGCTTTAATAATCAAAAACTAATCACAGCGACATCTGCATTACACGTACATTATGCTGTACATCGCTGTCTCCTATCTGAACGATAACTGTAAGCTCGTAATGTCGTAATATTGCTGGTTTGCTTCAAGGCTTAACACTTGTGTGTGTGAGTGGTGAGACGGTTTGCCGCTTTCCTTACCACAAGCATTAAGAAACGTAAGTTGTCAATTTGAGCCTTACATCTAATTTTGTTCTAAAATCTGAGTGCTCCTAAACTTCTACTACTGCAAAAATGTCACAGATTGTTACTTAGTATTCGATATTAAAAATAAAGCTCGGAAAGAAAATTAGGTTATGTGTCCAGTAGTAGCTCATTAGTTGGTTAAAACCACCACTTTTGGACAGGGTATCCAAGACCGGTGTATTCGCTATTTCACCTCACATCAATTAAGGTCTATTTCTCTTGTGAGAAAATGGAAAATAAAAAGCGAAAGAAGTATACAGAAGAAGACATAGCGAAAGCTTATTCTGCTGTACAATCCGGAGTACCAGTGGCTACTGCTAACAAGCAGTTTTAGGTTGGTAAATTGATTGAAATTTTGTTGTTTTGAATGATATGAATACCTACATTATAGGTGTCACGTATTATATTGAGAAACAAAGTAAAAGGAATAAGTTTAGTTGTATGCAAAATGGGCCCTCCAACAATTTTATCAAAGAAAGAAGAAGAAAGGATCATCCAGTGGGTAGTAGACGTAGCTAAAGCAGGATATCCAATTACAAAAACTGCTTTGTTGGATTCTGTTGACAAACTCATTAAAGAGTGAATAGAGACAATGTTGAACTGACTGTATCGACAAACTTAGATAACAGTACTACACCGACTACAAAAACATCTTAGGACGTAACTACTACCTCGAGCAACACTTCACCAAACTGTTACGAAAGTCTTTATTACATGAAGCAGTCAACACCTATCCGACGACATACTTACGGCAGAACAAAGTACGGACACAACTGATACACAAAGGTACTTTTTTTGGCCGAAAGGAAAAGGTCGAAGGTAGGAAAATTACAGTAATAGAAAAGGTAACAGCCGTAGTGGCATCTCAGTTATGGCAAGAGCATTACGACAAAAAAGAGACATAAAAACAGCGAAAGGAAGAGATACAATCGATAAAGCATGAAAGAGAAGAGTCAAAGAGGCAGAGAAAAGAATGTTAAAGCTCTAGATGTTAAACGAAAAATCTGCTCAGGCAAACCAACCTGTAACGGAAGAAATACAAAAAAGAAGCGGGCCATCCATGAGTGGGATGAATGGAAATGTTACAAATGTGAAGTCTTCTGGAAAAATCAGAACTTCTTTGAGAGAAAATGCAAGTAGCTGAAATGTATTACATATGAGAGCAGGGGCTCACTGTGTGTGCGTTTCGCGGCAACACTTGCAGAAAATTGGTTTGGACACTTTCAATGGTGAGCTCTTGTGTGAAATAGGAAACAAGAAAACTGAGAGCAGCAGTGATGAACCGTTTGACGAAGATAGGAGTGTGAAAGACTTGATGTTTGTTTCTGAACTATAAAACTGTGTTTTTAAGAAAACCACTGTGTCACTCTACCCCTTAACGCAGATAAATAAGTTTCTTGCAACAGTAATATTTGGCTGTTCTATTCCAGTGTCCATAATCGGTAAGTGTTCATATTAAATCCAGTGCATTTTTGCGTATCTATTACTGGAGCAAGGCAAGCTTAAGCTTAAAGGTTTAATTTTTGTGTGTCTAAAAACAAAAAAATGGTAACTTTCATGCGACTACATGAAAGACAAGTGGATTCCCTACATGCCGGTATCAACAAAATTCCGCAAAACTTAAGGTATCATATCGAGCTACTTAATTAAAGGGAAACCTGGCCTGAATGTGTCCATAACTGGAACTCTTATCATACATACAAAAACTTATTCTAACAACAAAAAACTTAACTAGAAATATCTTAAGGGATGTTCGAAAAGTCGCTAAACTTCATCTATGCATTGACGGCAATTCTCCAGAAACCATCGGCACAAATCTAGGCTGTGTTGATAAGAAGCCCTAAGACATTTGTGTCGACCTTTATTTCAGGAGCAGTGTCTCAAAAAACAATAGGTACCATACGTCATGATCATGATAGTATGAAAGTATCCAAGATATGCAGTTCTTGCTAAATCGTACTTCTTCATTTGCCTAATGGAAAATATATCCAAGTATAGCCTTTTACCAAGGCAGGTAATCTTGAGATGCCCAAGTAAATTTGCAATCCACTACTAAACCTAGAAATTTAACTGTGATACTTTTTTAAGTTAATCGATTTCGTTATGCAATCTTTTTCGTTTTACCAATATTTAACTTCATTTTGTTTCAAATAAACCATCTCTTAGCTTCCTCCATTGCGGCGGTTGCGTAGTTTTCAAGCTCCAATCTGGTTTTCGCCTTCTGTACAAGTGCAGTGTCATATGCATACAGGTTTATGCCATATGACTTAATATTCAGCAGAAAATCATTAACATAGAGAATAAAAAGTATAGAGGGCACAGTATAAAACCATGAGTTATCCCATAGTGGTTAGAACATTTTGGTGACGTTATGTTTTTAAAAACAAGTACTTGTTTTCGCTCTTCTACATAATAGCTTTTTAAGGTATTATTTGTACGACCTCTGATTCCATATATGGTTAGTTTGTCCATCAGAAGCATAAGGTCAATTCAACGCTCTCATGGATATCTACTGCTACCAAAATTTTCTCCATTATGGAAAAAGAGATTTTTTGCTTCTAAATCCATGCTGTTCTTTGCAAAGTAGCTATTTTTTCCATGTCGTTCATAATTATTTCAAGAACTTTAGAAAACGTGGTAAGCACAGATAAAGCTTGAAATTAAGTTAACTTTTTTATCTATGGGCACAACTTTTGCCTTTTTCAATTTTAGGGGGAAATGCTCTACTCAATGCACTTAATTTAATTGCTCCTGTAATCTCCTCCGAGAAATTTTTTAGCCTAGCCACTGTTAGGCCAGGTAACAAAAAATAATCCAAAAATGGATATATAGAAAATTAATGAATGAACATTTCATCCCGAATGCCCTTTGGCGTCAATGTATTTAAGATTAGGTTGCATCAATGCGCGTAAAAGAGAAGTTAGTGCATCGCATGGACATATTTTTTTTGTCATCCACAACATTTTTTCCCGTTAGACTTTAATGTTAATACAAAAGCGTGTAAAGGTTAAACCATTTGAAACATTCGTAAAATACGGTACCTATAAAATAAGAAATAAACATAAAGCGAAACGCCCACAAAGTCTCTTTTCTCGAGGGAGCTCAAAAAGAGACCGACATGCCACCTTTATACCACCGAACACTTTTTATACGCCAAACAGTTTGCTGCAAGAGAATCAATTTTTACCACTTTAGAAGAGCCGCTCCCTCGTTAAATCGATCACAAACTTTGTGAGGAGAAATAATAACCGGCCAGGAGTTGCACGGGAATAACGACCGCCTGCCTTTATACTGGGAAACGTTCGGTGCAGTCCACTTTTTGTTTTGATGCACACAGCGGACGTAATATGGGTTTCATGTTCGAGACAGCAAAAATTCTTTACAAGCCGAGAAATTGAATACACGAAAAATATATCCGCTTGGGTTAGCGAAGATGTAAAATTGCCCAGGCAACTTGCGATGAAAATAAAATTGGTACCGTAGTCCTTTCTTGGATAATATGTCAGTAATGATATGGCTTGGCAGGAAAAGAAAACAACCAGTTGTAAAACATGTGTAATCATTGAATAGGTGGATAAATGAAATTCAAGTCATTTTTCCAGAACCATTCTGCAATTACTGAGAAAAACTGAATTGAGGAAACATTAAATTATTTAATGCCCTCTGTTGAAATTAAAAACTCGCTTCTTTATACATTAGCATTTAAGTAGCGCATACTACCTAGTCACCCCAGAGAAAGGAAATTTACCGCCCACTTGAGCATAAAAAACATAGGTGCAAGCCAGAGTCACCCAAAGTTCTCTTTTAGGACCTATATTCTGCACTATATAACTGCTGATATACAAAGGCATAAGAAATCAGTGCTGGTGTCTTAAGTGGACATAAAATCGAAACGAAAAAAGGAAAAGAGAACAGAATCCGGCCGTAGAAAATTACTAAAAGGTATGCCATACCGTAAATAAACTAAAAAAAAATATATATCGGAATCACACCGGGTAGGATCTAAATCTCTAAATACCACCTCTGTTCTATACTCAATTGAGCAAGAAACTCAGTCTGGGAAATAAATACAAATCAATGTTACTCCCAGTAATTTCTGGGGATTGGTCTTCTAGAGGTTTCAGTCGCGAAATTTTAATTTCTTTACCAGCCCACCCTGTTATGTAATTTTGAGCAAATAAAAGAAGAAATAAATGTCATTCCGGTTATTTACCTACTGCAGAATATAGTAAGAAAAAAATTTGAAGGAAGCGACCCAGTAAGACAGCGATAGCCAGAGATGTACACGATCCTTCTGGAAATGAAGGAATGTGAATATACAAAGACTGCTCTGACAGAAACAAATCGACATGGTAGCACAAGTCATGCAAAACGGCGGGTGAATGGTAAAATCGCAATGCTACGAAAATCATGAATGGATCCAATAAGAGCTATAATCTTTGGAGGTGTAAAGATATCAGAATATATCGAAACCCGAAGATATAATATATTTTACATTCTTAACTGAAGAGCAGTACTCCAACCCGTGATTGGTAATGCAGCACCATCAGCAACAAATATATTTAGGTAGCTAACACAATCTTACGACAATGAGACGGTGCTCCTGTCAAATCACTGAAGCTATACACAAAATTATGCATGTTGAGTACGGAAAGATCAGAAGAAACTAAAGAAGTAAGAATCAGCACGCGTCAGAAATTGTGAAGTTAATAAGAACACATCTCTTTCATAATCACATTAATAGAAGAAAATATGTAAATGTATTGAAGACGACTATTCGATAGGATCAGCATAAGGACAAAAAAAACGGCTAGAATATCCTGCTACAATCTCGTTTCAAGAATTCCAGTACATATGTATGCATCCGAGTATAACACCGAACAAACATAAATTTCATTAAAATGCATGTCGATGCTGTGCTGTCTGCACCGCAACCAACTGCAGYTAGGTGGCTTTGTCATCATGTCAGCGTAAATTCTTACTTATAAATTTCATTATCATGCGTTTGTTCATACAGTTCAAGCCACGTTAAATTATTGAAGTTACTAAGTTATCGAAGACTCTCTTMTTATTTCAGCTTTTATTATCCTAAACATGATTTTAGATGCTCACCATTTTGCTTTAAAAGTAATAATTGACTTTACTAGGAGAGCTTCTTGATTTAATATAAAAACCAAAACAACAAAACGACGCCTTACGACTAGCCCACATAATTCTTCTTAATTTTCGTTCCAATTAACTCATAATTTAGATGTTTTTTGAAACCGAAATACAGGCTGCCGGTGTACGAATCGCTGCTCCACTACCAATAGTATGCATATTATATACGATATGCCTCAAAGTAAGCTATCTAATATTCTAACTAAAATAAGAAGGCTTTATTTTTCTGGATTTTGAAGTATCACTAAGTAGTTTTTTCTCTCACAACAGCTGTTAATGAATGAGCATACTGGTACTTTATAAGTATATGTAATAAACACCATTTCCCCTGAAACAGTAGGTCTGATACAGAAATACAAAAGGCGAATAAGCTAGCATGATTCATTCGGGTACAGTTAATTCTACGAATAACGATGAACGAGAGGCCAAAGTAGTAAGGCATCACAGAGATTACGCAAGTTAAAATGTGTGCTTAATTATCGTTAATGTTACAACGCAAACTTTATTAATGAAATCAATATTTGTACACTCAATATCTAGTTAGCACGGATAGTTTCTGGTAGACAGAAGTGAACACGGTTGTTCTCGGTTGATTGATTATAACGATGAAGTTGAAAATTGACATCCATAAATTGTTGGATTGCTGAAGTGATAAAAACCTTATTAGAATAAAGAAGGTTGGCAATGACGTTAAATATAACACCGTCCTGGAAGATAAATTTCTGTAACCATTCTGGAAAATGCTGATTTCGTCCATGATTGATTTTAGACTATCGGCGAACATTTCATAGTAAAATTTATTGAACGACATTCACATATGAGGAAGCTTTCGGACAAATAAATCCAAATGTGCTTGAATTTTAATAAAAAAAACTATTGTCAATGTCAAATTAAATTTGTTGCAGTTTCAAAAATAAGATTTATATTGGCATATAATAACTCGAAAAAGCATCAAGACAGTCAAAGCATTTTGGTCCTACACTACCCAAAAAATTCCTCGTTCGCAATGGTAGGCAAAGTTTTTTGCTATTGCTTTCTGGGTCAAGATCGAATGATAATTCTGACAGATTATTCGGAAGCAGAAAAATATCAAATGTTCTTTCTACCAGTCGCTAAGGAGAACAGCAACGCTGACACTCAGAATAACAAAATTGAAGATATTAGGAAAATATCACCGTTAAGAAACTGGAAAAACGTTTAGACGGTAAAGATGTTCGCAAAATCGTGAATACATGGATACGTATAATAATTTTATAAATGCTATTTTACTTTAAAATACAGCCCCAGGTAATGGCAGCATTGTGTGGGTCCACTTGCACTCCCTTATCATCTAAACGTCAGATGATGTTATTTTCCATAATACATAATTCGCAATTTTCGGGGCGTCTCAACTAAATGTCCGTAAATCGCCAAGGCGTGGTGAAAATTGCTTTATTCCTCCCATCCATTAAACTGTCTCTCACAGGGCTTGGATAAGATCTCCTTCAATTATCGCGTTTATAGATTATTATGTTTGAGCCCCTTACCACCGACAGTCACTATTTTGATTTATCGATTACTTTATCGCGCAACACCTTGCTTCCTTTGAGTCCGGAACAATGTGTCACGAGCTATGTGCACCCACTTTGACCTCGTCAACCTGCGGTTTCAGTCAGTCTCAATTTGTTTACCACATACTGTTTGAACCAGTGATGTGGTTGCCACCTGCCACGTCACAGTCTTGCATATAATCATAATATAATGTGGGGTACGATATCAAGTTATTAATAAACGTCAAAGTTGTGTAGGAGTTACTGAAATGAAACCCCGCCTAATATTAGAAAAAAGAGATGATCCATGAAATTATAGCTAGATAAAACATACTTTTAATAATTTCTACAACACAGAAACGTGGTACAATATTACTTGTGTATTTAATTAAAAGTCTGTTAGTAGAAATTGAGGCTGAAAGATGCTTGATACTGAAATGTAAAATTCTCAAGAGGCAGTAACGTAGGGTAATTTTTCTATATTGTCAAAATGCAAATATTGAAATCCTTAATATAATGACATTGTACTTGCAAATTTATATTTCCGTAATTGAGATATATATAATAAATGTAATTAAGACTAAAAGGGTTGTGAACACAATGTGAAAAATTGGCAAAAATTCACAAAAAAACACGAGCTTTGTGATTTCCTCATCGATGTATACTTATTCTAAATCGTTAAACCTACTTTGCGCTATTAAGGGACTCAGTATTTAATTGTTTTTTGGCAACCATCATAGGCTAGCAGCCGATACACCAGATATATCAATGAAGTAGGGCCCAGCAGATGAATTGAGGGAAACGGTCCTTGTACTAATAAGGGACCGGATGGTTGCGTTTTTATAATTATGTACATATATCGTACATATTGCGTATGTATTACGCATATTAGACACAATTGAATCAAAAGGTCTGTATTAACAAAAATACAGGGGGTGAAGTGGTGCCTTGGCAATGTTAGGTGCATATGGAGGAATACAGAGTCTTCCTAAACAACATTTCGTCAAATGAGGACTACTTCTGAAAGATGGGGTAAAAAAATTTCATACATTGTAACTTTTTTGAGAATTTGTAAAGGGTTTATTGTTTTGGGGAATAGAATAAAAAGGTGGAGATTTTGCATATAAAAAAGGTCTGCCGCACTAGGTAGTTCTCGCGAAATGATTCCTTTTTTTTGCAATCAGTAAAAAAGAGAGAAGCCCGAGGTGAGTCAAAATATTATTTTAGATTTCAAAGTTATGAATTTACTTATATATTTGATACTAGCAAAACGTACCTTGGAGTAGAAATTATTACACTCTTTTTTCTATTGCCAAGCTTTCGCATATTTTTAATACATCATCAGGGCTTACTACACAACAGCAAGGTACAGCTTAAATTAATCTCTTAATAAATATATTCTTATATCACGTACAGAAATTTGAGATTATATTTTTGAACAGCAAAACCAATTTAACATACGCTAAAATGATGTCAGATGTACCAGACCATACTAGATTTAAAATCCTATTTTTGGTCACACAACAAAACAATCTATTAATTATTAGATCCATGCTGTACTTCCTGTGATAGTAAATACGTGTATATGTTACTTAAATTTTGGGTGTCTGTTTTTTTTATTGATTATATTGTTAATTTTTTTATGATACATTTCTAATATTAATCTTTTGTTGGTATTTCTTTCCATATCTAGAATTTTTATATCGTTCCAATTTATTTAATGTGAAKCATTGAATATGTGTAAAGCTAATGCGCATCTATCTKTTTTTGTTACTATATCGCTCTTGTGTAAACTAATTCTATTTTGAATCCATTATTTTGTTTGGCCCACATATTTACTATCACAATCTGTACAACGTAAACTGTATATTACATTTGATTTAAATTTTACTGGAATTTTAGATTTAAGTTTGCTAAAAAAGGTTTCTACAAGTTTTTATGTTTCTTATTCCAATTTTGATGTTTAAATTATGTAACGATTTTATTATTATTAGTGAGCCCAGTTATGAGATCCAAATAACAAATAATGACCGCTACTTCCCAAAGGATTCATCACATATTTAATACTATATATTACTACTATATTTAAACTTCTTAATCCAGTTTCAAAGGCTTTATAGAATCCTAGTACAAATCTACAACGTGCTTTAACATTATTAGAAAACGTTTATGAAAATTTTGCTGCTTTGCGGTCTTATTTTCACATTGTAGAAACAAAATCTAAAGTATTACCAAAGATATGGAATGTTACTCTTCAATGTAAAATTTATTATTGAGAAATATAATTATTATTAAATATTATAGGATACCTTGTGTTAAAATCAGAAATGTGTAGTGTTTTGTGACGACTATTGGTAACCTATAGGAGTATAGATTACAGAAACTCTTTGTGAAAGTAATTAATAAACTAAAGTTTGATTAAAAAAAAACTAAAACTTGGTCGTAGAATACGCTTTAGCTAAAGTTTAGACACATACTTTGTGGTAGATAGGCACAGCAAAAAAATTTACAACCACTTTCACTGAATGAATCAATAATAAACTTGTAGTGAAACCACATACGTTTCAGTTTCAGGGATTGGTTATGGATTCTCTCAGCCAAAAGGAAAGCGATAAATCGTGCGACGTCAATTTATAGAAGCTGTAGCACCAATCAGGCAAAACTAATACCTACGTTAACTTATTATTATGTTTGCGGTGTACTGACTGGGTTCTGAAAGGAAGTCCTCTTTAGCAAGCACTGCACTCTCAACAAATTAACGTCACACGATTAGATACTTTTTGGTTCTTTTACTGCAAGAAACGATAACCAACATCTGATAAAGAATCACACATTATTTCACCACAAGCTTAACTTGTATGATAGTATTATCACGATGTGGGGAAACTAGCGCTTGCGGATTTTATGTTCCGGTAGGTTCTCAAAGCTTCCATGCTAGATTGAGATGGGTCTGCAAACATTCGAGAAATTTCGTAAATCGGTGTAAAAGGCATCGTGAGCGCGCGGACGAGCAGTCTGATTTGAGTAGCGGTGATGCAAGCGAACAATGTGTTCTTAGTGTTTTAGAGTGATGGTAGTGAAGTGTAGTTTCCTTAATAGCGGTCAATTGAAATTGCACTGATGCAATAGTAGTTGCACTAGTGATGTTCCGATTTAGTAACTTTTAGAGTAGTGCGTAAATAAAGGAATTAGATTTGGAAATGCGCATTTTTCGAACCTGTATACGTAATGGTATTTATAAGAACAGTAACTATGTCGTCTTTTTACAGGTACATAAAACTTCTAGTTCTATACATGAACATGTTGGGTTACACTCATTATAAAATATTACAAACCCCAATTGTCTTAATGACTATAGGAGAACTGTGAGAAAAGAAACAACGGCAACGATTCAGAAATATGTCTGCCAGATATTTGGTGATACATTCTCTCCCACGCTCGTTGGTAAAATGCCGTTATCCAATAACAACGCGTTTATTTTCCTTTGGCAGGAGCTGAAAATAATTCCACCATTTGTAAAAGAAGCAGCGAATTAGATGTGGGGAAACCGCGAGAAAAAATTTGCTGTGTTCCTAATGAGTCTGGGGCAAAGATTAGACCTATCGAGTCTTTGGGATAAAAAGTTATAAAACCAATTGCTCCTCCGATTCGTTCTGACTCGGGGTTGATCTTGCACGAGGATTCTTATTAAGAAATTTCCTCCTTATAATCCCTGGAAATAAAAAAGTTTCGCAATCGATACCCAATGCTTTATTATCGGCGGTTTTAGTATTTCGTACCCCTGGCTTTCCACCCGGCGAAATGGGCGTTGACCTTTGTCAATGTCACATTTCGCTTTAAATAAACACCTGAATGCGAAAGATTCGATTCACCCCGGGAGGCGCAGACAGGTAACGAAATTCGCTCGGCAAGTTGATAAAGCACATAAAATTATGGTAAACTTTGTGCTGCTCTGAAAGGTGAAGGGTTTGTTTGAAAATTATAATAAGTGAGCGCGCGCGTAGGTGTCCGGAGATTTTGTTTTCGAAAGATTTGTATTGCCAGGGCGCTTTCACTTTTCTGTATAGCGGCTGGCATTAAAACATCATAGGAAGCTCAAATGGGGTTGCTGCGGGGCGGATCGGTCGGATACCCATAATCTAACTGGAGAGTAACCGCTGCGGTAGGCATGTGGGATGTGAGGTATGATATATAGAGGAAATAATCAAGAAAGTGTCAATAATAATTTATATAATGGGGTCGGTAAAATGTCACGTCCACATACCGTTATAACCACCTTTTTTGATTAGGGTGCAAAATGTATTTCACAGTGTCGCATGCCTTCTCATATAAGTACCTACAACACGAAATACCTAACTGTAAAATCGTATCTCTTTTATGGCATTCTGCATGTTTTTTATTCTAAGCTTTCAAAAGTTTAACACCATTACCCGAAAGGTATAGGAATTACATGATTACACAATCGAATGTCCTACTTTCCGAAATTGTATTAGAATAGGATATATGACAATGACAGTTTTTAAATACAAGTTGACGAAATTATATATATCGTAACCGTGAAAAACTATATTGTAGTAACTAGTTCGTTACTGTTGTTTTCATAAGAAATCGTTCTTCTTAAAGTCTTTACTCAATATTAGGTTACATTTATATAAACAGAGACGTTCTTAGTCATAATTTTGGCATATTTCGAAAACAGCCTAACCTATCCTTAAATGTGACATGAGCTTTCACTTCTTACCGGGCTTACATTAATCAAGTGTGTTTCCAGAAGTTATAATTTGCACAGCGATTGTCCAATAAGGTAAGGAAAAATTTCGGAATACTGAATGCAGATGCATACTTTTAGATGCCAGTTTATCGCTTTAAATTTAATTTGGACAATAATAAGAAATAAACATGCCTGTAGAGTATACAAGACAGTAGTCCATAGAAGTATGTACGGGGTGAGCAAATAAGAGAGGTAGCCGGTCGTATCTCATAAACCAGTAGCCCCAGAGCTTTGAGGTAAAGAATTTCTTAAGTAAAGTGGCCAAGAGAAATTGCTGGAAAATATTTTCGAGTTTGTGAAGTGACCGCTAGAGGGCGCTGTGGTACCTCCAAATTACAAAATTAATGTTTGTTTCATTTTTAGCCTAATAAATGTTTGCGGTATTCAACATATTAAGATTGTTTGGACTGAAATCTACCATTTTTGTTTAGACCATTTTTTTGTTAAATGTCAAATAAAGGAGTGGGGGGGGGTGTGAGAATATTAACATAGAAAATCGGTAATATCTCAGGTTAGGCTTGACCGATTTCAACCGACGAGGTGTCGTTTTCAAGAGCTTATGTGCCTTTATAAAAAGCAATTTTAAGTGTCAGAACGTTAATTGTGTGTTGGCCGCAAGAGGGCGTTTTTTGAAGTTACTACCTAAATATCAATTTTTCTCGAAATTTTTAAATGCAAGGATATAAGGCTATTTACTTCATTAAAAGAACAATTGAATATATACTAAAATGGTGAAAACCACACCATTTAAAAATTTCGAGAAAAATCGATTTTAGGTAGTAATTTCAGAAAACGCTCTCTTGCGCTCAACAGACAAACTATGTTCTGACACTTAAAATTGCTTTTTATAAAGGCACATGAGCTCTTGAAAATGAGACCTCGTTGGTTAAAATCGGTCAAGCCAAACCTGAAATATAAGCGATTTCCTATATTAATATTCACCCGCCCCTCCACTCCTTTGACATTTAACAGAAAAAATGTTCTAAACAAAAATGGTAGATTTTAGTCGAAACAATCTTAAAATGTTTAATACCGCAGACATTTATTAGGCTAAAAATGACACAAACATTAATTTTGTAATATGGAGGTACCACAGCGCCCCCTAGCGCTCACTTTACAAATTCGAAAATATTTTCCAGCAATTTCTCTTGGCCACTTTACTTAAGAAATTTTTTACCTCAAAGCTCTAGGGCTACTGGTTTATGAGATATGACGGGCCACCTCTCTTATTTGCTCACCCTGTACACAGAAATAGAAACTGACAAGTAGGTAGGTATACGAATATTATGCGTTTGTTAGTCTAGCTCCGCCATATATAAGCAATGTGTGCAACAATAAATATTAATTCAAGTGACCTTTTATGACAGCTACCACATGCCTATTTAACAACTGTTACCTATCAATATGTAGGTACGTTGTTCGTGAACGACCCATTAGTATGATCCGGCTCTCAGCGTCGATCCTTAAGAGCCGGATTGCAAAAAAATTCCTGTTTTTAGCTCTGTATGTATGTGTATATAGGCGAACAGATAACGAATCTAGCTCGTTGCTTGTGACGTATGACTCTGTATGTTAAATTGGGACTGGCGATTTGTAGAGATATACGATATTTGTACATGGTAATAGATACATAATATCATGTTAATTAAACATATTATTATTGTTGCAAATACGAGGTTCGAAAACTGCGGATTTCTGATTAAAATTAAACTCCTTTATTTAAAGCACTAGTATCAGATACACTAGGTCTAAACACAACTACTTCACAACACTACTATTTTAGCACTATTAATTCACTATATTGCACACACTTGCACTAAAAACATCTGTTCACTAAGCCTTTTCGCTCGCTCGATAACCACTATTCGAATTCAGAACTGTAGAACTTCCGCGCTTCTCCTCGTCGGGCTATTTACACCCCTATCAAAATTCCAGAAAGGACACCTTCCAGACACTTCACGCAGGTTCGATTGATAGCTCTCTCTGGAATCTCGACATTCCTGCCATCTGTCTGCCACTAGGACCACTATTTGCAGTGTCCTACTACACCGCACCTACACGCCTGCGACTCCCGTCCACAGATGGCGCTGATTTCGCAACATTACTATTGTGTTCAGTAAATATTCTGACTATTAAAACTTAGTTGGTGCAGAAATAATAGATGCGTTACTATATTGTTGTCTACATACGACGTAAAGATCGGATGAGTCGATGATCCACTGGACCGGAGCCTTAGACTGTTGAAGATTCCGACTGAACCGATTAGATCACACTACGACAAGTTCTAAGGTGTCCACGTGGACATGTATCGCCAAATGGGAGGGATCACTCGAATCAGATCGTTGAAAATATCCGTTTTGCTCACCCCTACTGCATTGTTAGCTGTTGCGAGATTTTGTACCAGTTTGTACATCCAAAGTTGAAGCTAATATTTGCCAAAATAAACATAATTAAAAGCTAAATATAAAGATGCGTTTACTAATCAACAAGCAAAACACCCTCTCTTTTAAATTATAAGCGTGAAATAAAAAGCGTTATGTTACTTTGTACAGTTGCAACATACCAAAACATCAATAATCGAAACTAACAATTAAGTACATTGCTCTATATTCTACTTTTAATTTGCATCTGTAAGCAGCAAAACTTGTAAAATTTCCCATTAGGTAGTGTGCCAGCATCAGTAATCCCTACCTCGCAACTCTGCCGCTGCTGAAACGTCATTCCGGCATATTTGCATTCTCGCAAATTAACATCAAACGAGTTTCGGGGCGGTAGGCACGGTAAGCAAGCCGCAAACAAAAATTAACTTCCTAATCTCATTTTCCTCCCCCGCAGCACGGTTCCAAATGTGTTGGCGTCAGAATGCAAGTAGTTATTTCAAATAGACGCGGCAGGGGCTGGGACCGATTGTACCGCACAACGACCAAGTTTAAATCATTCTTGCGTCTTACACAATGCCCATAATTCTGGTAAAGTTCCAACAATCCCGCAAAAGTTATGTGTAAGCCACACACGAGGACAGATTTATTCGCTGGTCGCTTGTTTGCCCCCCTTGTTTTGCGGCGTTCTCTTTTAAACATATGAAATTTACATACTATTTCGTTATTAGCGCGAGTTATTCTTAAACATGTTTGATTTTTGCACCCGATTTTTTACCTAAATGTCATCGTTTCAATTTTCTCGGCTGAACAGTACAGTAAAACCAATTAAAACAATTTCCAAATTTAAATCCTATTAGGCACACGCTTTATATAGATGAAATACATGGGCGAGTCTACAAAAAAACTCTTAAAAGTCTAAATGTGGACACCGTAACGCTAAAGAAGAATTCGCACCGGCGATTGGAAAGCACAGTAAATATAGAACAACAGAAACGTATAAATACTCATTTAGTTTGTAATGAAGTCAATGTCAGATTCAGATTCGAGAAACCAATTTTTACAGCGAACCAAACAATTTATCACAACGGAAATTTTAATCATAGATGATATAATATGAAATGCACGAAACTACATCACAGCAGATTTTAATTAAAATCATTTTGGCTACACTAAAAGAAGGAAAAAGCATAAGAATACAGGAAAAGAAAAGAGTTAAAGTAGAAATAACAATTAATAGCACATTGGACAAAATACTTGGAAACTGTTAAATCATGTAGTAATAAAAATGAACATGTATGTAAAAAATAAACAAAAAAAGAGAAGCGAAGGAAGGTCAAGAGATAATTACAGCTCGAGCTCAGTTGTTGAGTAGATTTGCAATTTTGGCAGCATATGAAAAGATATAAGTCAATATTATGTGGTCCACTTACAAGAAGGAACGTTACACGCCGGGCGACAAACGTAATATTGCTCTATACTATAGGGAAATGACAAAAAGACTCAAAATAATAGTTTATAATATGTACTCAAAGCTTGATTGAACTTGTAACAAATCTACGACTTGGTGTACAGGAAACAGCCAATTTAATATCGAATACACGTAATTAGCGTTGAGATAAAAGCCACATTAATGAAGCATAGTTAGAGGAGTGTAAACAAACCAGAAAAATAATAATCTAACCACGTTCATCTAACATCCAGCTTATTTTGAACATTCGGTATAGACATATCTAGTATACTGTTGCGACGCCGTTTTTCTACCAAACGATGTTACTAACCTATGGTGTCAACCCAGATGTTCCAATGTAGTCCGCGTCCCGCCGCTGCAGTCGGAGAGTAGGGGGGTTCCAATATTTTTAACGATGATTATAGGCGCCACAAAATTTTACAATTCCACAGCGGACTACTCAGACGAAAATTTTGAAAAGCTACGATGGAAATCAAACACCAAAGCTCGGGTAGAAGCGTAGTTTAATTAACGAAAACTATGAGAGGTACAAGTAATGATAAAGAAAGAATAAAGTTTGAACCTCAATTAGTTACTTAAGATAGATTGGACTTAAACGACTAAGATAAGAGAATTTCGAACATATAACCAAAATGACACTTAACAATCAACATTAACCCTTCCCAATGAGCACCACAACTATGTGCCCGGTCACCGAGTACCAGTGAATAACTAGAAATTCTGTGAATCGCCCCTGTTAATTTCCGCACTGGCCAGCGCTTCGCATTAACGAGTGACGCAACAAAAACGAACGACGAACGAAAAATCGTCACAAACGATCGACAATATCGGTGATACCCGCGAGCAATAGCCCTGTGGCGTTACAGATAATTTAAAATAATAAATGGAATCGAACTGAAGGTTCGATTGTGAAAGATGGGTGATGGGACAAGCTATATACTCAAATTCACTAGCTGAAGGCTCCTACGGCAATGTATATATGAGCTGAAGGCTCGCACAAGTTAAACAAAACAAATACAAGAGCTGACGGCTCATACAAGTTATTCAAAACAATTACAAGAGCTGAGGGCTCATACAACAAGTTTTTCCGTTGACGGACAGCTAAATAACCTCAATGTTTACAACGGTTCAAGCAATCACCACCGAGATGGAATCTACACCGCGGATTATGCGCTCCGACTTAAGGGTCAACGACCTCCTACTTAAAATTTAAGCTTATCTGCGCTCTCCTGCTGGTTGGGGTCCCACATGTACGGTCCTCCACACCAAGGGTCGCTAGCTACTAGGGTTGAATCTTCCTAACCGGAAGGATGGCAGCGCAAATTCCCAAATCCAATCCCAAGTGATCAGTCCCAACTCTACGATTCTCAACTTCTCCAATCTTCAAAAGCTATCCAGACAGGAACAAGGCCCAGATGTCAATCACACGAACGAAGACGAAGCGATAGCAATATCGATAAGTATACGATAAGATAAGATGAGAACCGAAAAGGAAAGAAAATCAAAGAGCCCTAAAATATTAAAGAGGGTATTAATACTCGTTCGATTAATTAGTATTTTACTCACTATAGTTGGTGTGCGGCTCTGATTGCAGAAATATTCGTGGCAAATCTTGTCGATAACCCAAAATCCCAAAATGGTCACGTGTGGATGTTCAATAATGCAAAATCAACCATTCAGCCAATTCCAAAAGCCCAACTAACATCCACCAGTCTAATTGAAGATTTTCCAAGCGGATCCCACTATGGTAACCAATCGATGGTCTATTTACTTAGAAAAATCTTCCCAAAAATCGACAATACCACGTTCTCACATTCAATTCGCAACAGGTCAAAATGCCAAAAAAGAAAGAGGAAATTCTTTCTGCTGTCAAGTGACTCGCTCAGAATCTACGCGCAAGCGTTAGGCTTAACGACGGAAGTGTCTGCAGTACCGATGTAATGGTTTCAGGTTCACTGTGTACAACGAGAAGCCTACGCGCCAGGCGTGAGCGACTGACAAAATATGAATGTTACACTGTACAAAATATCTATGCAAATCTGCTATAGACTTGATGAGCATTGGTCTGCTACCTGGCTCAATTTGTATTTTGTTGATTTCCGTATATCGTCCAACATAAATGTTTTGTTTTGGTGTAAAACAGTTTTTTTAAGTAGCCGATATGAATTCGACTTTATAATTTTATGTACATAATTGGTTTGGTTCCAAATAAATAATATATCGACCAGCCCCCTTAGAATTTAAGAATGATGAGAGATTAGTGTGTACATTTCTGCGGGTTACGTTATCAATGACAATTTTTTATGTCTTCCAGCCATTTCTTTCATTGTCCGAATTGGGGAGTAATAGTCACAGATTTTGCCCACAATCTTTTTGACATATTTGCAAATATCCTTTTTGTTGAATTTTTGTGGCAAAGAAAATACTTTACCTTTTCAAAATACCACAATTTTAGGACCACTCTAACTCTAACCAACATTAAATCACTCCGTATTTCATTGACAAATAGTGTTAATTTCTGTGTACATAACGTCGTGAAGAGCTACCTTTACAAATGATACAAAAAATACAGTATTAGTGAAGTTTGAAAACTACAAACCACAAAGGACACTATACCATGTAATATGATATGTGATATGTGAACACACATTAGTATGAATTTAACTTGAATTAGGCATAAATATCACATTAAACCCGTACTCACAATATGTGCAACAAACGAGGTCACCTACCGTCGACGTCGTAATGGCGTAGGTATATCAATTTTGTTTGGTATTCGTTTTTGTGATTACTTACATACAATTTGCCTCTGTCCTGTGCTCGGTATAAGAACACATCTGTAGTTATTTTGCCATCACCACGAAACGTACAAATTAGGTTTTATTGACAATGAAAAGACAAATATTGTAGATATGAAAATGCTATTGTATAAAGAACACATTAAAATACATCAGTCTCTTCATAAAGCGGATTCTATGCAAACATATTTTAACAGTGAAGGAATAGGTACTTTAAGCTCAATATGTTTTAGTAGGTCTTTTTTATTACTAACATTTCTATAATAAATTAATATAAAAAACATTCCCTTGTTTTGACATTGAAATATTACTTTTGGGATGTAAACTTTTTACAAATGCATAGTATACTAATTTTTTATAACCGTTATTACTTATTAATTAGAACTGAACACCAAGTTAATACTATTTGTTGTATTTTTTATTAATTTTTCATTGAATAAAATATGTTTATGCAACTTATATATTACATTCACATCCAACGGATGGGAAGTATTGTATCGCGTAAAAAGTTTGAGCAAAAACAAATTTCTTGTCTGTGTGTCTGCGGATTTGTTTGTGGACACGATAACTTTCAAAAGACTTAATATATGAACTTGAAATTTGGCAAACGTATAAATCTCAACTACCCAAAGCGACCTATTGTTTGTGGGGTAAGTAGAAAATCGGGAAGGGGGTGAAATTTTTGCAAATTTTTATTTTTTTCGTTTTAGTATGTGATTAGTAGTATCACTGCGAGTATTATTCGTTCTTATAAATTTTCGGTGCAGCAAACTATTTAGAAGATATTAGCAAAACAGCGTTACTTAAAGAAAACGGTTTTTCCTAAATATCTCCAAATATATTTAATATATTCAAAAAATGAAAATACTATCACATATGAAATAACATTTCTCACAAAAAGTGTCTTAGAAAATTAATCCAGAATTTTGACATTTTCGAAATATTTCCAAAAAATCTATTTTGGACCCTGCTCGTATAGTATAAGAAATAAAAACGTAAATGTCATTTTGACAATTGGATGTGGAAGTATTGATTCAAATTGCAGCGGTTTTTTTATTACATTTCTCAGATATATTGACAGTATATATTAAGTGGTATTAGTAAATTAAAGTAAATAATTACATGTGATGGTAATTAGGTACGGCTTCTTTCTAAAAATAAAACGTTCAATTTAGATTCTAGATTAAGATTAAGGATTTTAATAAATATATAGTGCACTAAACCTTCTATTCGGAGCGATTATTTCGTATAGTGTTTCCGTTCGATGAGGTTTACATTAAACATACTTAAAACCACAAAAAAGGAAAAACTATATTAAAATTATTTAAAACTACAAAAAGGTAGTGAAAAAAGAGATGGACAGCACATTGGCGATTCAACAACAGCGTAAGGAAGCAACGTCTTGCCTAAAGTTAGATTGGACTTCGGGTAGAAAGCTCAACGCCCTTAACCTTAAAGCGATTTGTAAAACTATCACTAGCACAAGACAACACCGTGGTTATTATTTATTTAACCAGGTAATATTTATTTCATAGTTGCCTTTGCTACCGCCGAGCTAGGTGTACAATGTCGATTGCCGACTGTTACAAAAGAACTACGCTATATCTAGTATGCCGTCCCCAAAATGTGATGACCGATTCGACCGATCGACATCGAAGATGCTGCAGTTCTAGTCGAAAGTCTTAGAAGCAACCATTTTAGATCATGGTTTGACATTTGACAACCCGAAAAGCAGTACTACCAGTGACACTAATGGTGCCGGCCGTGAAAGCTTAGGTCGTCCTTGACTCTTTGTTTTACATTCTCAAATTACATTTTTTGAGCCAAATACGGATTTGCACATTCGCCAAGCGTATGAAAAGTGTGATTTAAAAAATGTTATGTAGAGATATAATCATCTCAGCGCGCCAGAGTATTCAATAGCTAAGATAGTTACTGTCTTAAACAAGTTCGCAGGCGTAACGTGGTACAGCCAAGTTCCAAATTTAATTCATCCACCTAAAACTTTCGCTCGGTTGGAACGCGATATTAAACTAATATTTAAAGTTAAGATATTTAGGGAAAGTGGAAGCTTGAGCATAGTTTGTAATAACCCGTGTTCCACGATATTTGTACGACACTTTACACAATTATATTTTAATTACTGCAAAGTAAAATTCCAGTTTCAGTAATTTGAGTCAAGCAACGTAAATTGAAGCAAAAAGGAAAACAATCACTTTTAATCTATTCATTTAATCCTCCGGGGCTGTAATAAGGATCTCAGAAAAAAAAATGCGACTTCATCCGGTCATAATGAAATATAACGTCCCGTCGTAATTTTATCCTTGAATTTAAAAATTCCCCATCCTCGTGGGACGCCAGGTCTCCGTTGGTTTCGGGAGGCGCTTTAGTGTTTTATGGCACGAAGCGTGTGCGTGCTTTACGCAGTCAGCATAAAGGGCCGCTAATCGTTTTCCCGCAATCTAGGCGAAGAGTGGTCCTAAATTTTCGAACATTCGCTCCATCGATCGCGGAACGATCGTAAACCTTTTGGGGACGGTGCGGACTACACGGACCGAGAGGTTCGAAATGCGCTCGGCCACTTTCTCAAATTCCTCAATAAATATCGCCGATTTGACTACGGTGGATGGAAGTTAAATTTCCGGGGGGAAAGCGGGTACAGGAAGTCCGCTCCTCGGGTATATTGATCTGCAGGATACGGCACGGCCACCATGGTAACAACAAAAGCGTACAGAAGGCTGGCTAGGACCAGCCATGGCAGTATCAACTTTATTAGTCCAATAAAGAGCTTCCTTTGTTTCCCAGAACGGTGAAGTACGCTGCCGGCATCCTAACCTCCAAATTATCAGCGTAGAGTTATCTTTTATAACCGCCTTAATTCATCTCGATTTACGGGTACCTAAATTGGGATTGGCGCTCATTCGCCGCTGGATTGCTTCGTGTAAAGCGGGACCTTCGTGCGAAACACTTTATCTCTAACAACTAGTTTACCTCCGACAAACCGAAACGCGAAATAATCTCCGAACACGTAAAACAAAGATATTTCCTCGTTCGAAGCGTGTAATTCGCGACCTTTAACGTTTAAACGGGAGCAACGGAAGAAAACATCACGGGAACAGCAATAGTTGTTCAAGAATTCGCCACGAAGACATCATCATGGATGAAATAAAGAAAGTAGATTTTATTTTTCTACATTATGTCGTTTAATATTAATACTTCTAAGACGGTATTCCAACTATTTCATTTGTTAAGCATCAACTAATCACTACAAAGTATCAATTTAAAATAGTTAAGATCCATTTTTGTCACATGTTCATTCACTTAAAAGAAAAACAAGAAAAAGCGGTGGAAAAATTCAACGCCTGTAAAGAAATTTCAGATTCATGCAACAATGGCGCGTTAAATGGATGTTGGTCAAAATTTTGCTTCGACGAAGGGTCATACTCTTACACTGGAAATATCTGGCGGATTGTGACAACTGCTGCTGATAATCATTTTCTTGTGCCCACACACTGAGGTATCCCAGGTCAACAGCAGTTCAACTTCAGCATAGCCTTCTAACTAATTTCATGAAAGTAAGTCATATGGCCACAATTACCGTAAGTAATGTAGTAAACGGGTCTCTTTAATGATTAATTAGTTTATTTCCTGCAATCTCCTGATAGTTCAGAAAGAACGGCTGCTCTATTGTACTATGGACAGCAATTTTAATTTTTATTGGTTAAAAACTGTGCTCTAAATGCAGGTAGGTATAAAGAAAACGTTCTTTAAGAAGTTCTCGTTGCATATTATTGAAAGTATATTTGCGTTAAAGAACGCTACATCAGATCGACATTCGGAGATCTAATCCTATATAGTACCCCGGAGATACAAGAGAGCCAATAAATAAATGCACTTCAACCAATTAAATTAATGCATATCTAAATGCTCATATGAAACACAAAAACAAAAATATCAAAAATCACATTCAATAAGTCGGTTGTACAAAATGCTTATTGATCCGCAAATTGCAAAAATTTATTAGCAAATATTAGCTTTGATAGCTACGATACAACTTCCAATCCAAAGAAAGAAATCTCGGTTCATTTTTACACATATTCCTGCACAAATGCCTGCACTTGAAACAAATTTATTACTACCAGCGTTATTTGCGGTTGCGTGTCAAAAGCAAGGCTGAAAATAAGAAAAAAGAACCGTAATATTCATGAACGTTTCGCACGCACAAGTACTTAACACAGTCAAGAAACGCTGGCGCAAAAAACGATACAGCACCATGATATTAATACGGTTTCAATAATTTAATAGTCTTGCAAAATCCTCATATCTATGCGGTAGCATATAATTCTATTATTATACAGTTAACAAAGTGTTCAAAGATATATAACTGGATCACATATAACCGTCAAGTATGAGTAAAAACGAATTAAATGTAAACACATTTAACATGCAGGAATGGTGGAGGCGCCGGTGATTCCATAAAATCCAATACAAGTATTCGCCACTGCAAGACAACCACTTCATCTGTATGCCAACAATGTTACCAAAATTCTCTTTTAAAAACCTCCTGCATCGATTTGAAGGCTGGTATCCTTTGCCACTGTCCTGCAGCGCGCATCTTAAAACAATCTAATTACCTACGCGAAACCGACGCGCATCTTTGTTAACCGAGTTACGGTACTGCAATGAATAGTGACGCATTTAACGAGCGCATAATCATTTATTAACGTCCTCTCTCTTTGTGCAAACCTCATTTGCCTGGTGCATATCCTGTTCAATGCACGTACTAAAGCGGAAGGATGTCTGTTATGCGCCAATTAAATTCGTTTCTTTGTCGCTTTTTAGAACCGTAACGTCAGGAGTTGCTTTAGGTTGATGTCAAGGGGAAGAGATATCTGAATAACGAGAAGGTGACTGACAGAGTTGAGCTGAATACAAGAGAAAAAAACGTCTTAGGTGACGTCTTTTTCGAACCAAGCATTTATTTAGCATTCACGTAGCATCCAATTAAAATTAGACTTATACATTGCGCTTTTAAGGTTCCTCTCACCCCCTTCCTAACTTTTGAAATTGTTCAAAAATGATCTGCTCTAACCGGCGCCACAGTGGCTATATACCAACCTAAAATTTTGAACAACTGAAGGAGGTGATTACACTTCATTTGAAAGATTCTTTCATCATCCATTCGCTAGCGTTTAAAACACTAAAATCCGACCGTCTGTTCCAAAGTTATGAAGGCTGCAATTTGAAAACCCTTATTTGCAATAAATGTAAAAAGTAGGCGTGACCTTAAACAGTAAATCAGCTTAATTGGTGACATCAGTTGTCCGTCGCAGTTTTTTTTTGTTGTGATTTGAAGCAGTTTTCATGTAAGTGATATTACTACGTTGTTATTCGTATTTCTATTGCATTTTTCTTTTGCAATGCTCCAAGCGCTAGAAAAAAGTTGATTTGGTTATATTTTTTTAATGTGTGCAAAATTATCATGATCAGAATGAATTTTCATTGAGAGAAATTAAGAGCTCCTTGTCCGTAGAAAATACCAAAGAGAGCTGATTTTTAATGAAGAAAATATACAGCAAGAAGCAGGGGTACAGCATTGCCGAAACATTATCTAGTCGACGTCTGAAGACTACCCTGTTTGAAGAATGCAGTCATTGCAGATGCTCTTCAAGAAATCCAAATTTTATCACAACAAAATAAAAATGGTTCGACCATATCATCGGTCCATTTTTTAATCAGGCTAATTTAATTTAGTTCTCATATTTTAATATGTTAGAGAATGTCATCGAGCCCATACGAATTCAACGATACTGGCCTTACTTGTTCTAAATACGATTCCGAAGCTTTTCAAATTTATACCTTCAGAATTTTAGAAGTGACTGCGTTTGGTTTGGTGTAATGTATGTTCCATTTTCTTATTTAAAATTTTTAAGCAGATAGTGATTGTGGCGCCATCTTGGATTCTGAGTAAAACCTGTAAAATGAAGTCACTTTTCAACGATCTTGCCTGAATTTTATCTCAACCTTCTAACTTAACGCGTTCAAAAGTTAGGTTGAGGAAGGAATGAACTTGTTGGTATGTAATTATGTATGGCTCTCCGTTATCAAAATTGTCCTAAAAAGATATGTCAAAACCGATATCGCGGAATATGTCTACCGTAGTTTACAAAAAACTACCGCTTATGGGAAATATTCTATTCTATATTTCTTCTAGGTCTCTTCTACGGCTAGCACTTAATCAGCAATCTATACGTTAATGTTAGCTTGTGTGTTCTGAAGATGTACAGTCGGTTTCATTACTAATGAGACTGCATGGTCGCAGAGCATGTCGTCTTTTTATCCGTGGAACCGACTGTACATTTTGCCTGGATACTTCCTGGCATCAAGCGTTCATTCACGATAAATCGTCCAAAATGGGAACTACTTTCAGAATAGTAGAAAACAGTTAGAAAATACATTTATTCTAAACACTTTAGATCACACTTCTGTCCCTAACAAGTCATGCAATAGTTCAGCATTGTTCGAGTCTATATTTAAACATCCAGCAATGTAATGTAATGATCACATTTCTTTCGATCAGGGCTTCGAAATGGAACTGACCCGAAAACAGGAGGAAAACCGGAACTGAACAGAAAAAGAATATTGTTTAGCAATAACACAGCATTTTATTCTGCAGTCTCCATTTTAGTTGCTGCTTTTGTTTCTTAATTTACAACAGAAAGTATTTATTAGAAATAAATAGGTGCATTAAATTGTTTAAAAACTGATCGTTCTGAACTAAATTGACAACCATAAAAAAATCTTATTTTAACGAACACTGATGGTTATTAATTATTTAAAATAACTTTTATAGACGGATTAAAAAAATTGAAAACAATACTTCAATTGACACATTCCAATATTGCGATTTAGTATGTGCTCACTTAATATTCCTAAATAGTTTTGTTTACGCATTTGGCGAACAACTAGAACAGAAAACTAACCTCGAAACGATTTCGTGAAAAAAGGATTGCAGGTAAAAGATAAAAAGGGCGCCCTTAAAGAGCAGAAATCCTTTTCAAGTACAACTTCGTTTCAAAGTGAGTTTCTTTTAGTATGCAAGAATTTTCTTTGTGATCTTACTTGCAGAGATTAAATGCGCAGAAATCTTTTATAACATAACGAGCTTCTATGGCCGAGAGGATTGCATTTAACGTTTAAAATTTATGCAGAATGACACACCAGGATCGCAGGAAGACGAGTTCGTTCAGGCCAGCTGCGCCTTTTGTCACGTAAAACCCTGCGCTTTATAAAATCTAGCCCCAGTTTTCAACAGATAAAATGTTCTCAGTGGTGGAGTTACGCCAGCCACTGCGATTTATACTGCGCCCGTGTAGCGTGTAGCGCACTATTCGTCAACTCTGGCACGTACTTAGTTTTGGTGAATTTCAAATTTTGCCGGTACGTGATTCGGGAAGTACTTTTCAGCGGTGGAAGTGGAGGGTGCAACACCATCTGCGTGACTCTGGAACGCTATGGATAGACTATAAGTTTAATTCTTACACGTGACTGCAATTTGGCGCTCCGTAGGAAATTCGAGAAATAAGTATTTGATGATAAAAATTACAACCAATAAAGTTATTTATCACATCTGTAGATGTAATTTCTGCAAAAAATATCTGGTGCGTGTAGGTATAGGTATATACATATACATAATGTCAGTGTTTTTACTTTACATGAACAGTGTAAATACAAAAGTTGCAGAAAATGATGTCCCCAATCAGATTTCAGTTTTGTAGGTATGCAGTCGGCCATTTTCAAGCTTCTCAATGAAGTAAAACTATTACTATTAAAAAAGTGTAAGAGTTATGGAGCCATCTTTCTATTTCATTCTGATTTTAATCTAACTAGTCAAAAAAATGAAATAGTCTGGTCTTAAATTTTTCAAGGCAAGACATTTCAATTGTAAACTAATTGAATTTTATTCCTGTAAGACTACCGTTATTATCAATAGATGTATTACACTGTTTCGAAACAGAAAGTGGTGGTCTTCCACTATTTCAATTTTTAATGTTTCCTATATAAAAATATTTAAAATCGAAAGATCCAGGAGGCCATGGAATTGGTCCGTTTCTTCCAATCCAGGAGTTGGGAAAAACTTCATTTAAATAATTTCGCACTTACCTCGCGTTATGAGGCGATGTTCCGTCTTGCTGAAACCACTGAAGCTCACGCGAGTCTCTAAATTTTGTTCATTCGACATATCTTGGAATTCGTTCTGAAGGAAAATGCACCAGTTGAAAACCGATAAAAATATACGCACCAAGAACTGTCGACCCTATGACGCCACACATACATTAAACCAGWATTTAAATTAAGGCATCCGCTGTTCAACATGATCAGGATTTTCCTGCATCCAGAAATGTTTGTTACGCCCATTGAATATGCCGCAGTTTGTCGTCTTCATCACTTCAAAGAACTTTTAATGAAAACTGTAGATCGGCTCGACACATACTCTCAAACCATTTGCAGAATTCTACGCGTCTGTTGTGGGCATCAGCATTTTTTTAACACTATTACAACAGTGCGCAGCAATGTTCCGACGTCTACCGCTTCTTCCTTTGTCTTGTTGAAACCGTTGTATTTTGAAATATGCAAGCTAATACATTTGTTTCTGCAACTTCATTTATTTGATTTGGAGTGCCATTTGGTTTACTGAAGGAGCCATAAATTCTGAAATTATCATACAATCTCTTAAATGTAGGCAAGGAAGGCTGACAGCGAACGAAGTAACGTTCAAAATATTCTTGTGCAGCTTAGACAATCCTTGAATTATACCGTATATAATACAAACACAACAAAGTATAAAAGACTAATAAATTGACATTTAATTCCTTTGTTTTCATTTACTAATTTACTCTTACAATTTTTTACACCGTTGGGAAGCTTAAAAATAGCCGACTTTTAAGGCCATAGACAAGTATGGATTGTATTTTAAAAAAAAGGTATGATAGCTTACTTGCAAATAACATCATCATTCCTATTTAACCTTCCTTTTTCTATCTCTACTAGTCCACTGCTTCGTAAATACATTTTTGCAATAGCTCGTTAAATACCGTTACTGAGCCTGCCAACAGAACTCTACTTATTTGCCTAAAATATCTATCATGTTATTGGGTTTACTTCATAATTATCACAATAAGTTGTCAACATCTAAAATGTATTTGTGTTTACGTATGCCGTAAAATTAGATTATAGTGAATAACGGGATTTGAAGTTATAAAAAAGCTATAATTCTTCGCAAGTATTTATAAGGTGCATGAGATAGTTATATAAAAGTGATATTTGCTGTTTTTATTGTAGTTCTAAAAAACGATCGGATGATGAAGAGTAATCATTGTTTGTTATATTTAAGGAGAACGAACGCTCTGAAGCTCTGGTAAAGTGATCGTCTTTGAGAAGTTTTAAGAAGACTAGTGCAGTCGATAAATCTTCAGGTAGTAGTGGTACACGTCCATGTGTATTTACCACTCGGGACGACCTGGAGGGCTTAAGGAAGACGACAGTGCCAGCATGCCACTCACCTTCATATCATTATTGGAGGTCAAGCAAGATTTTATTTGGACGAAGGATCCAAGCGTACTCCGGCTTTCGCTCAGTACCCTAAACGACTTCAGAAGATAGGAGTACAACTATACAGAGTAATTCCGTATAAAATAAATGTGTACTTAAGTGTAATAATACATCTAGCCAGTACTAGCGCAATTGTTGGAATTAAAGGTAATTTCAGGAATGCAATTCTCCAAACGCCCACGCCGGCAACCGTGCATTACCCCAGGCCCTAATACCAACTATTCGAAACTGGAAAGAGAGGGCACGCTACATGAGAGAATCCGTTGTTTCCAGTACAACTGCCGTAATTATTCAGGGATTCCTTCCCAGCCAATTCCAAAGCGAGACACGAAATAAGTATTCATTAACTCCGAACTGTTCCAAGAACACTCGCCGTTATTTATAATTGCAGAAGATGTATTGTTTTATAAAAGCACCGGGAACTTTTCCTAGGGCACTATTGTTTCGAGCCTTCGATCACTAAATTAATTTAGCGTGACAAACGCCCCTGCAGTACATGGCCCGTGTTTATTATTAGCTGCTGGCGCTAGCTATAAAACATACTTTATTGCAAAGAGTAAAGCGAGGTCGCTGGGAATTTATTTTTTGGCAATGGAACTTTGGACATTCGCATTCACATTCCATGAATTCGCCAGCAAGTTACTGCATTGCAAATGCCACGAAATTACAATACGCTGTAGCAAGTTTCCCAGCTATTCAAATTATATAGGTTCGGAGTACTACAGGAATAATGCAGATGAAAAGGGTGCAACGCACCCATTAAACCATGAATCAATAATGATAGCAATGATTTAGCTATACTGAATTTACAATGTACTCAATGTACTCAAGCCTACTGAATATACCGTCTGAACATGATGTAACATTTGTTTGCTTACTCTCCCTATGTTCCACTGCATACTATCAAGAGCGTAGGTACTCAGTTTGCATACATACATATATGTATAAGCGTGTCCCAAACTGGGCTCCCTTTCAGATATTAAACAGCAAAAATCATATTTGAAGTAGAGACACATAAGGTATACCATAAATTAATTATAATTATAATTAATTAATAAATTAATTAATTAATTTATCTACGGGTATACGCAAAACAAAAATCAGATAAATGATCTCGGTCCTTTTTTATGGGGCTGCTAATATATATTTATTCTTAAGAAAACCCCAAAGAAAGGAGCCTTTGGTTGCCAAAGCACAATATCTTGGAGACCAATTCACATCACCTTGGTGTGAGATTACATGATCCTTAAACTTGGTTTGCAATATTGTTACATCCATGGGAGCATGAGATTCATGCTGACGACAAAAATGTTACCTATAGGCCGTGCCGTCCTTGGCGTATGTAAAAGCAAAACCAGAGATTTTGACGAACGTTTTCGTTTTCGAAATGTAATGTTCAATTAATTGTCTTTTCCAGGATTAGCAAATCGTGATTTGGCATTACTCGTATGTTCATTAACAAAGACGGTAGGAACAGATTGTGCCCTATCGTCGTACACGATTTTTGAAAACACGCTGGCAACTTGTTGATTTTTCAAACACAAATTGCGAACGCCAAACGATTTGTGATGATGAGGAAATATTTTTTTTCGAGATATTATACGAACGAATGGGATAAAGACGGCCACAGCTTTTTTCTCTCCATGATATACTATCATCGTTTATTAAGACAGCAAATAAAAAAGTCGGCAATGAGTCTTAAGTTTAAAAACTGCAATAAATGTTAAAAAAATCTGTAACTTTCAGAAAACTTATTACTTGAGAACTTTGTGATAAAATTGTTAAAAGCGTTCACAATTATGTTTTATTAGACGAAGATTTGTAGACATGTAGTTATTTACTCAAAACCGGATACAAAGTCCAAAAAATTTATGGGCTAATCTCGCTTCGTTGATATTATAAACAGATAACCCAAGATACGACGAAAAATACGCGGGGTGATCACTCTTCTAAAATACACAATTAGAAAACATTCAGTTTAAATTAAGAAATAATTGAACTTTTTATGTAGGTATTTCAAGAATTGGTGATAAATTGTGTCGTTACTGAAATATTCTGAAGATAAAAAATGTTTAGCTACAACTTTTTTTAAATACGAATGCTCTAGATTTAAAGTTTGGCATAGCTACCACATACACGTCTCAAAAATTTTCAAGCCAACAAATATTAATACTGTTATTTTTTGGACGCCACGTGCAATTTATAAACTGTCAAATTAGAAAAAAACAGTGTTAGAAATGAATATGGCGATTCGAAAAAAAATTGTAATAGAAATAAATATCACAGCCACGGTGGATGTAAAATATACAAAACAGCTGATGACAAATGATCAAAAAATATTTAAAATTTCACTACCAATAAAACGAAAATCTACATGTACGTTTTCTTGAAATAGACTTCCTCTAATTCATACGAAACGGCGTATTCATTGAAGGCGGCGATAGGTATTAATTAGGATGCGAATGGTCGCAACGAGAAACAAGATTAAAAAAGAGACGTTGGCACATTTTCCTTGCATCATCGAGATGTATTTAATTTCACCTTAAATAATAATAAAGGTATATATGTTGATCATCGTTAGGCCAAGATCTATCTAACGAGCCCTATCCTTTGGAAAATGCGCTACAAATACTCTTGTTACTTCCAATTCGACTAAAAACGATAAAAATCAATCCGTTTTGCATGCTGGCACCAGAYTTCTACTCTAAATTACAATCTATGGTATATCACGCTTGCTTAATAAATTGTTGAAAAATACTCTTGTTTTTTAATAAATAATTCAGTACGAACGTTGCAAGGAGATTTAAAATTTGCTGCACGAAACTGTTGCTAGGTATAAAGAGCTCTTTTAGCACGAACTATTTTTGTAAGCGTCGTCATGCAGCACGCAATGTGAAAGACAAACAGCCATGTACTTAAATTGATATCTATAATTACAAGAACCGCATTAGCATGCGTGCCCTCCGCAACTGTTTATGAACCCATGTCTGCATTGAGAAAATTGATTCGAAAGTCAGCATCACACAATCATCCAAAATTATACGACCGAATGTGTTTACATGTCATACAAATACAAAAAAGCACGCGTTATAACACCAAGGCGGTTAAATACCAACTTAACTGCTATAGTCTAAAAAGGTAAAGGTTTTAACGTTCTAATAAACAACAAATGATGTGGAATAATGGTGTTTGAAGAAAACTAGAAAAACAGAATTACACAAACCGCATAAAAATATGATTTTGGTGTTCAAGCAGAAGCTATTCAAAATAAAAAAAAAACAAAAGGAGCACAAATTTGCATCCGGTCCTGTTTTCGAACACGCCACGCAAAAAAGCTTATTATCTACCTCCGCATCGTTCATGGTTATAAATTTCATGCATCAAATTTTCTTCGTTGGGTACATAAAATGTTCGAGCGATAAGCAAACAAGTTAGCGTTTTTCGCTCGCTGATAGAACTGTTTACAGATTCAATGTATGAACTGCCGAAGTCGTAATAGAACTATAAAGCTGCGAGTTCCGATAAAAGCCGCGCAGCAGCGCTTATTCAGCGTTTATGCGAAAACTGTGCACCAGCTTTATGCAAATCTGTACCTGCTTTAAGCGCAATCTAAGGCCATTTTCTTTCTAGGCGAACTGGCCTCGTCATTGAACGCCATGTCGGCTAAGTCGTTCAATCAAACGAACCCTTTGAAGTTGTTGGGGTTCAGTGAGAGCGTTAAAGCATTTTTTGTACTAAACGTCGACTGTTTAAACTTCTATTATAATAGGGTTTCATTTTTTTGAAGTGTACGACCCCCATTACGCTTTGTTCCGCTGTAATGGTGAAGATTACGTGCAACGCTAAAGGGTGTCGACAATTTGTGCGAGAATGAGCACGTTATATACTCACTGATATAGACATAAAAATACATAGTATTAATACCCATTATAAATATTTGCCTTTAGTAAGAAAAATATCGATCAAGTTTTCAGCTTTATCCGTACTTTTTCATGTAACAAAATAGGTGAGAATTATGCTTTGTAGCTGATAGCAGGGTCATTTCTAAAAGCTTTTTTATGTTTCAGTATGCTTACAGCGAGAAGACGTGCAAAATTTCGTCTTTAGACAGTATTATTCTGTGGTAGGAGTACAGAATTCTCGACCGAATTTTAAATTTCTGCAAAAATGCAAATTCGTATTTAAGCTTGAGATTTGCTTTCATGATAATGCGTATTTACCTCTTTGTTTGTTGTTGAATAATTGATTTATTTATAGCAAAATGTCAACAAAAGTTTTTTTTGCAAATTATTTTCATTTCTTAGCCCACTTTTTGCTCTTAAGTTTGTGATTTATATATGATAACGTTCATTTGGATATAAATCCTATTAAAAAAAACTGGCTCTGTCAAAGATATCCCAAGATTCGAACGTTTGAAATCAGCTACAAATGAAGATAAAGCACTTGGAGTATTAAGTAGCGGAGCTAAATGAAGATGATCCAGACAGAATAATGCTGTTTTGTGTGATAATGATGGACATCACCAATGATAATCCAAATTTAAAAACATTTAGGTAATTTAATTTTCTGACGAAGACATCACTACCGCTAATGGTCTAGTGAAAATCCTCACTTGACGATGGAACAACATACACGCTATCCTCAGAAACTAAATATGTGGRCTTCTGTTATTCAGCAACATGCTATAGGTCCATACCTTATAAATGAAAATGCAACAGCAGCTGTCTATCTGAACCTACTGCGTGGTAATATTGTACCTGACATTATACATTCATTGCTCCATGCCTCGCTCCATGCAGATCGTCGAGGAATGCCAAATAGCTATGTTTAGTTTCAAGAAGACGGCGTTGTGCCACATTTTGAAGTTATTTTTCGCCTGGTCGGTTGACAAGGCCTGACATGGTCGCCTAACATTACATTTTTTCCTTTGGGGTCTTTTAAATGGTCAAGTGTACAAAGTAAAACAGCGAAATTCGCAAGAAACATACAAAATAAACATACGCTCATTCCAAGGACAAAAAGAGCAATACAAATTCGCAAGATTTGCTTGGTTGCCATTTATAAGAAAAAAAAATATACGCTGCCATTGAAATGCGTTAATGTATATCGAAAGAAAAAAAGTAGACTATATAATCAAAAGTCATTAGCAGGAAGGTTTTGTTATGTCATATTTTTTATCAACCCTGTATTAGAGATAACGTGGTGTCATAATATAGGTTTTTCTATGTTAATAAGGAAAGAAAAGTGCATGGTATTTTTAAACGAAACGCTGCAACAATACAACTTCTTATACAACGTAGAACTTGCATAGAAGTTTGATTTCGGCGCTATTGTTTCATTAATGAGTTAATAATAGTATGTGATGTTCTTGTATACCAGATATACGATTGCTTACATAAGATTACTTACATGCACATGCATTATTACGCAGTTTTAGCAAATCGCGTTCAAAGAACTGCCGACATCTTGCTGTTCCAAACAGTCTACGGATATATAATATGAGTAATGTGAATCCACATTACAGCTGAAAAGCATTTTCTCGGTMAACGTAGCAAACTAAAATTTTAATTAAGTAATTCAAATTGCAAATTCTGGTATTGCTGACGATAACTTGTAACGACCGAATATGACGGCCACAAGTAAACAGGTTCCTACCAGGACATGCATCGGCGAATGAAAACTGGCAATAGCAATGTAGATTCCGTGATATAAGACTGTTTTCCGCAAATGGAGGAACGCCGCATCCAGATTAGTTTTCACGATTATTTACTTTCGGGTGGCTTTCGAGATAATGCCGGGATTGCGATCATATTTCCGCGGAAATGTGCACATAAAATACCTTGAGCCAAATATCTGCGGCCACGCCAATTCTAGTGATTTAAACTAAAATTGCATTACCCCAATAAAGTTCGTCTGCCGGTTGGAGTCACGTACAACATCGAAGCGACGCCGTTCAGATGCATAAACAGGATAAAAAACATTGCACCACAACGGTATATTTTCCGTACCTATATCAAGAGGGCAGTATAAGGAGCCCTTTTGTGTCATCATTATTTATTGCGAACGAAAGGCAGAAACATGTAGCTGAAAAGGAAATAATAAGAAGCTACTGTCTTCATTCACTAGCATCAGCGCGCTAGGATGAAAAAAAATTATTTCTATACAGCAGCTCAAAAATGATCGACTTGGGAAACAAATCCGGGGGTTCAGAAAAAATTATTTATTCTTATAAACTGCTCCCGAAGTTTTATTTTATTTACACTGAAAATTATTCTATTTGATTTGATATCCTTCCATATACTTCCCCAGGTTTTTTCCACTTACTTTAAGATGCTTCTTGGATTTCCAGTCATACTAGGTGTTAATAAAATCCAACCAATTATTTTCAATTACGTTCCGATGGCTTTAGGAAGGCTTTCTTCCGCCACACGTAGATTATCTATTGTTGGACATTTTTTGGGCCTGAAGAAGATGGGAATAAAATCATCGAAACGTAATTAAAAATTATTAGTTGGATTTTACTTGTTTACACTTACTTTAACTTCTACTAAAGATGGCAGCTTATCTGCGACATACGTAAGAAGAAGTTACTTGGAAATAAAGATACTAATAGATAACAATTTTTCTCCTTACTTTTCAGTGGAATCGATAAAAACAATGCTCAGAGAACAATATTATAGCTTCACATTTCTACATTCATCCACTTGATGCAACCCGTAGTCGTTGCTTTCTTCAAACCATTGAGGACCGCATGGATAAAAATGGTATAAAAAGAGCTCAGAAAGGAAGGAGGGTGGCATTCTCAAAAATGCCGATCTCAATTTACAATTATTGACAAATCTAACAATACTGTAGTTGAATTTGATAAATGTGGAATGTTGCCAATGAACGGTGTCCAAATGATACACAAGAAGATGACTCCCACAACATGTTTGTGTGGTATGCGGAGAATCAGGCCAAACAAGGGCAAAGAAAATTATAACGTTCCTGCTGGTAAAAGTGTGCAAATTGACTGAATCTCCCGAAACTATGCGACAATTTAGCACTTATGGTTCAAATTTACATATGGATCCCACACACATTTGATAATGAAAAGCCCCTTCTTGTCATAAATAAAGAGTTTTCTCGACCACTAACTTTTAGCTTTTTTGTGTCAGATAAACAACCCAAAGAACCTGGTTGTAACAGTCTGCTTCCTGAAGAAGACGTCAATGTCGATGACTGGCTATTTGTTTTACTTTAGTCCACTGATGACAAAGGAGAAGGTAGGTATATCGAGGTCTTTTAATAGATTTTGTATAGCACAAGGTTTGAAAATAAATAGAGATTAATACGAATGATATTACTTACGCAAAAAACTAGCAGAGATTATTTACCGTTATGTATATCCAGATGTAAAAGATGAGTTTTCTTTCCATCAAGTTACAGGGAAGCTAAGGTATGTAAAAGGACTTTAAATGTAAAATGAAGACGAAGACGCAATGTGGCCGAGAGACCGAAGCGAACGAGGCTGATAAAGAAGACGAGCTCCGTAAAGCTTTCTGCTCGACTTGACAAAAAATTATATTGCTCATTACTAGATTAAAGTTCTTAAATATGAAGAATAATTCTTACATCTGACAGCCTTGCAAGACTGCTGTTCATTGACACATGATGACAATTCCGAGCTTTTACAGGTTTTCGTGTGAACAATCTTAATTTTGTTTCGTAACCCATTCAAACATGTCCCCAGATATGTTGTATTTTGGCACAAAATTATACTGTTAAATGTCATTCTAACTGCTTTAAACGTGCTGGTGGTTACGTTGAGCTCCTGTATCAGGAAAACGTAAAACTAAATGCTTTTTCTCAAAATGTTTACATATTATTGACTCACTCTGTAAACAAAATGACACCTACTCCTATGTACTCCTACTTTAGACAAAATTTTACGATTTTATTCACCACCAAGGAAGGGGAACCCGATTTAACATAAGAAAAGCATTACCGAATGAAGAAATATATGGTGCGCCACTAAGTATAAAAAAATATTTTGCACATTAAATCAATGGTCCGAGTGTACATTAATGTTTTGACGTTTAACAAAAATTCTGTCTATTAATGAAAACGTTATATATGTATTTAGTGCAAAAGTGTTTATATTCACCTCATTCTGCAATATTAATGGATTTTCTATCAAAATCGTTCAAAAATATTTACGTAATTTATTCATAATTGAATAGAATTTCTCGCCTGTACATTAAGATATACGTATAATTTTAGTGGTGAATCAGGTGAATCAGGTTGAAGCTAAAAATTTTTCATATAGCGCCTGATTCACCACTAAAATTATACGTATATCGTAATTTATTAATTATATTCACCGTATATGAAACTAACTTGTGAGGTAGTCTCCAAAAGCAGTCGAATGATGATGTGGTAATAATTAGTTTAGACAAAAGTCATAGTTATATGCTTGAAAATGCATGTTGACCTAAAATCGGTCCAGAATAATCCATAAAAAAACCAACAAATTTTCTATAGTAAATAATTGAAACGAGGCCGCGTATGTTATAAAATCCAGTAACTCGATCCTTTAATTCAGGCGCGGCGTTTTCTTAAAAGGAAATATGATCGGAAAAATGACCTGTCAAAACTGGATATGCCCAGTATCCCGTTTCGCGTTATAACGAGTATTTAAGATATAAAATCAATACCTGTACCCCTTTTTTTACAGCGGCTCGCAAGTTTCAAAGAATGGCGAGATAAAGGCGTTAAACTGAGACGTTAATTGGAAATGAGATTCAATTTTCATCAACTGCAATTACGTCCTTGCTTTGACAATCTCAATTTGTTTCACAAGTTCGTTGGCCCTTTTCTGGGTTCATTTCTGTTTTAGGGTTAGAGACCCGGGGTCCGTTAAGTTAGCTCCGCCATGTTGAGCAATTTTTTTGAAAACATTGCTCCAGATTGCCCTGAGCTAGCTCCAGCTAGCTCCACTAAAGAGAAAGCTCGCTCCACCTTACTTGAGTAGTTATAAGCTCATCATTGCGGGGGGGGCTAACTTAACGTTATCCCCGCCATGTCCTCAAATCTGTTTCAAAAGCTAGCTCCAGCTTGCCCAGAGCTAGCTCCAGCTAGCTCCACTAAAGAGAAAGCTAGCTCCACCTTACTTGAGTAGTTATAAGCTCATCATTGCGGGGGGGGGAGCTAACTTAACGTTATCCTCGCCATGGCCTCAAATCTGTTTCAAAAGCTAGCTCCAGCTTGCCCAGAGCTAGCTCCAGCTAGCTCCACTAAAGAGAAAGCTAGCTCCACCTTACTTGAGTAGTTATAACCTCATCATTGCGGGGGGTGCTAACTTAACGTTATCCTCGCTATGGCCTCAAATCTGTTTCAAAACCTAGCTCCAGCTTGCCCAGAGCTAGCTCCAGCTAGCTCCACTTAAGAGAAAGCTAGCTCCACCTTACTTGAGTAGTTATAAGCTCATCATTGCGGGGGGTGCTAACTTAACGTTATCCTCGCCATGGCCTCAAATATGTTTCAAAACCTAGCTCCAGCTTGCCCAGAGCTAGCTCCAGCTAGCTCCACTAAAGAGAAAGCTAGCTCCACCTTACTTGAGTAATTATAAGCTCATCATTTCATCATTTCATTTCATCATTTCGTGCTAACTTAACGTTATCCTCGCCATAGCCTCAAATCTGTTTCAAAACCTAGCTCCAGCTTTCCCAGAGCTAGCTCCAGCTAGCTCCACTAAAGAGAAAGCTAGCTCCACCTTACTTGAGTAGTTATAAGCTCATCATTGCGGGGGGGGGGCTAACTTAACGTTATCCCCGCCATGTCCTCAAATCTGTTTCAAAAGCTAGCTCCAGCTTGCCCAGAGCTAGCTCCAGCTAGCTCCACTAAAGAGAAAGCTAGCTCCACCTTACTTGAGTAGTTATAAGCTCATCATTGCGGGGGGGGGGGGCTAACTTAACGTTATCCCCGCCATGTCCTCAAATCTGTTTCAAAAGCTAGCTCCAGCTTGCCCAGAGCTAGCTCCAGCTAGTTCCACTAAAGAGAAAGCTAGCTCCACCTTACTTGAGTAGTTATAAGCTCATCATTTCTGGGAGTGCTATCTTAACGTTATCCTCGCCATGGCCTCAAATCTGTTTCTAAAGCTAGCTCAAGCTTGTCCAGAGCTAGCTCCAGCTTGTCCAGAGCTAGCTCCAGCTTGCCCAGAGCTAGCTCCAGCTAGCTCCACTAAAGAGAAAGCTAGCTCCACCTTACTTGAATAGTTATAAGCTCATCATTTCTGGGAGTGCTAACTTAACGTTATCCTCGCCATGGCCTCAAATCTGTTTCAAAACATAGCTCCAGCTTTCCCAGAGCTAGCTCCAGCTAGCTCCAATAAAGAGAAAGCTACCTCCACCTTACTTGAGTAGTTATAAGCTCATCATTTCTGGGAGTGCTAACTTAACGTTATCCTCGCCATGGCCTCAAATGTGTTTCAAAAACTAGCTCCAGCTTGCCCAGAGCTAGCTCCAGCTAGCTCCACTAAAGAGAAAGCTAGCTCCACCTTACTTGAGTAGTTATAAGCTCATCATTTCGGGGGTGCTAACTTAACGCCATCCTCGCTACTGTGTCAAATCTGTTTCAAAACCTAGCTCCAGCTTGCCCAGAGCTAGCTCCAGCTAGCTCCACTATAGAGAAAACTAGCTCCATCTTACTTGAGTAATTATAAGCTCATCATTTCGGGGGGTGCTCACTTAACGCTATCCTCGCCACTGTTTCAAATCTGTTTTAAAACCTAGCTCCACTATAGAGAAAGCCAGCTCCACCTCACTTGAGTAGTATAAGCTCATCACTTAGGAGGGTGCTAACTTAACGCTATCCTCGCCATTGTTTCAAAACCTAGCTCCAGGTAGCCCAGGGCTAGCTCTAGCTAGCTCCGCTATAGACAAAGTTAGCTCCATCCCAATTTCCATAATTTTCAGGAAAAGAAGATTTAGCTCCGCCATTTTGATCGGTCGATTTGAAAAAATAGCTCCACATCATTTGGGGCTGTCTTCAGTTAGCTCCGTTCTTAAAAAGGTAGCTACATTCAGCTACGTTCAGAAAAAATATTATGACAGTTAGCCCCACAATTTTGTCGTGTCGATATGAGAAGCTAAATCCGTGTGGTAGGTCTCAGCTTTATATCATATTATAATAATAGTAATAATTTTTATAGGCCTGCAGATCATCTGCATTTGCAATAAGGTGGAGCTAGCTTTCTCTTTAGTGGAGCTAGCTGGAGCTAGCTCTGGGMAAGCTGGAGCTAGCTTTTGAAACACATTTGAGGCCATGGCGAGGATAACGTTAAGTTAGCACTCCCAGAAATGATGAGCTTATAACTACTCAAGTAAGGTGGAGCTAGCTTTCTCTTTAGTGGAGCTAGCTGGAGCTAGCTCTGGGAAAGCTGGAGCTATGTTTTGAAACAGATTTGAGGCCATGGCGAGGATAACGTTAAGTTAGCACTCCCAGAAATGATGAGCTTATAACTACTCAAGTAAGGTGGATCTAGCTTTCTCTTTAGTGGAGCTAGCTGGAGCTAGCTCTGGACAAGCTGGAGCTAGCTCTGGACAAGCTGGAGCTAGCTTTGGATAAGCTGGAGCTAGCTTTTGAAACAGATTTGAGGCCATGGCGAGGATAACGTTAAGATAGCGCTCCCAGAAATGATGAGCTTATAACTACTCAAGTAAGATGGAGCTAGCTCTCTCTTTAGTGGAGCTGGCTGGAGCTAGCTCTGGGCAAGCTGGAGCTAGCTTTTGAAACAGATTTGAGGCCATGGCGAGGATAATGTTAAGTTAGCACTCCCAGAAATGTTGAGCTTATAACTACTCAAGTAAGGTGGAGCTAGCTTTCTCTTTAGTGGAGCTAGCTGGAKCTAGCTCTGGGCAAGCTGGAGCTAGCTCTGGGCAAGCTGGAGCTAGCTCTGGGCAAGCTGGAGCTAGCTTTTGAAACACATTTGAGGCCATGGCGAGGATAACGTTAAGTTAGCACTCCCAGAAACGATGAGCTTATAACTACTCAAGTAAGGTGGAGCTAGCTTTCTCTTTAGTGGAGCTAGCTGGAGCTAGCTCTGGGAAAGCTGGAGCTATGTTTTGAAACAGATTTGAGGCCATGGCGAGGATAACGTTAAGTTAGCACTCCCAGAAATGATGAGCTTATAACTACTCAAGTAAGGTGGAGCTAGCTTTCTCTTTAGTGGAGCTAGCTGGAGCTAGCTCTGGACAAGCTGGAGCTAGCTCTGGACAAGCTGGAGCTAGCTCTGGACAAGCTGGAGCTAGCTTTTGAAACAGATTTGAGGCCATGGCGAGGATAACGTTAAGATAGCTCTCCCAGAAATGATGAGCTTATAACTACTCAAGTAAGATGGAGCTAGCTCTCTCTTTAGTGGAGCTGGATGGAGCTAGCTCTGGGCAAGCTGGAGCTAGCTTTTGAAACAGATTTGAGGCCAAGGCGAGGATAATGTTAAGTTAGCACTCCCAGAAATGTTGAGCTTATAACTACTCAAGTAAGGTGGAGCTAGCTTTCTCTTTAGTGGAGCTAGCTGGAGCTAGCTCTGGGCAAGTTGGAGCTAGCTGGAGCTAGCTCTGGGCAAGTTGGAGCTAGGTTTTGAAACATATTTGAGGCCATGGCGAGGATAACGTTAAGTTAGCACCCCTCGCAATGATGAGCTTATAATTACTCAAGTAAGGTGGAGCTAGCTTTCTCTTTAGTGGAGCTAGCTGGAGCTAGCTCTGGGCAAGCTGGAGCTAGGTTTTGAAACATATTTGAGGCCATGACGAGGATAACGTTAAGTTAGCCCCCCCCGCAATGATGAGCTTATAACTACTCAAGTAAGGTGGAGCTAGCTTTCTTTTTAGTTGAGCTAGCTGGAGCTAGCTCTGGGCAAGCTGGAGCTAGGTTTTGAAACAGATTTGAGGCCATGGCGAGGATAACGTTAAGTTAGCCCCCCCCGCAATGATGAGCTTATAACTACTCAAGTAAGGTGGAGCTAGCTTTCTCTTTAGTGGAGCTAGCTGGAGCTAGCTCTGGGCAAGCTGGAGCTAGCTTTTGAAACAGATTTGAGGCCATGGCGAGGATAACGTTAAGTTAGCCCCCCCCCCGCAATGATGAGCTTATAACTACTCAAGTAAGGTGGAGCTAGCTTTCTCTTTAGTGGAGCTAGCTGGAGCTAGCCTTGGGCAAGCTGGAGCTAGCTCTGGGCAAGCTGGAGCTAGCTTTTGAAACAGATTTGAGGACATGGCGGGGATAACGTTAAGTTAGCCCCCCCCCGCAATGATGAGCTTATAACTACTCAAGTAAGGTGGAGCTAGCTTTCTCTTTAGTGGAGCTAGCTGGAGCTAGCTCTGGGCAAGCTGGAGCTAGCTTTTGAAACAGATTTGAGGACATGGCGGGGATAACGTTAAGTTAGCCCCCCCCCGCAATGATGAGCTTATAACTACTCAAGTAAGGTGGAGCTAGCTTTCTCTTTAGTGGAGCTAGCTGGAGCTAGCTCAGGGCAATCTGGAGCAATGTTTTCAAAAAAATTGCTCAACATGGCGGAGCTAACTTAACGGACCCAGAGACCCGCTTGTTTGTAAATCACACCTTGACACTATGGAAGAAAACCTGCATGCGCTTGTTTTATTACGGCATATAATTCTAACTATACCTTAAATGTTTTTAGAACACTGTAGATTATTATCACGTAATCGCAGATGATCTAGGCCGGTGGCGAGATTTTGGTTTGAGAGAGGGCAACTGAAATTTTATAGAAGGTAAACTTATATTTCTATGTAACAAAAAACTAATAATTTGATACATAAGAGTACACTAAGTATAAACAAAAATATGCTACGAATACATACATATATACGCTTGTTTTCTTTTAATATTTTATTATGTATATTTCTTTGATATTCTCAGAGCGAACAATGCCAACTCTGGCCACCCTCTAGCTACTGGCATAAAATGATCTACAAGAAAAGGTTTTTATATATTACAGATCATTATAACATCAGACAACCAAACACTACAGATCTTCATATTTTAAGATAACTTCAAAAGCAAGTCTACATTATTTTGTCCCCACCTTGGTAAATTTATTTTAACGGACATGGAAGAGACAATTATGAATACTTTTAACATGTAAAAATAGCCAGATAATATTCTCAGGTATTGGTTTTCTAATTTCTATCACATTATTGAACATCGAATAATCTTTGTTTTAATACTGTACTACATCCCAAAGCACATGTAGATTATAACTGTCAGCTTTAGGTGACTATCTAGAGATACATATTTCTTTTAATTGTGAAGGTACGGTGAAATGATTAAAAATGCTAGTACGAAAATTGTAGTACACAAAAAATAGTTTGTTAAATCCAAATAAAACGAATCCCTCATAAAAGGTTAAAAATGTGATGGAATAAAAAAACATTTTTCGGTCATCATTGGCATGAGTTTGTTGCCTCGAGCTTCGAGTTTCCTTTGTTTCTGTTTTCCTATGGGACACACTCGTAATCGGGGTGCTATTGGACATTTCACCACTTAGAAAGGAACTAGGTTGATTAGCTTGCACAATTTTGTTCATTACTACTACATATGGCGACAGTGCAAATTTGGTGGGGGTTGTACTGTAAACTGTAGATAACTACTACCGAGATTAAACTAACTTTTTTGCAGTATTCTTAAGGCCCTAGTCACCTTTATACAATCGTTTTAAAAACTACTTAGACAGTGAGATAAAGTCCACTAAATACGGGCTAAGTTTATGTGAGGTTAAGTTCCGAGAAACGGTTTTTACAATTGCTAATTTTTCAGTCTTGCATCTGGATGGTAATGAGAATTTGTTGTTGTTAATAGCCGAAAATAATAAAAATTAAGCATATCAGTTTCGCTGCAATATGAATCGGTAGAAAAATGGTATTAGAATTGTATAATTCCCCCTCTATCCTAGATCAATAACGAGTAGAGTTGGAGAAGTTCTTTTGCAGATAAACGAAAAATAATGCAAACCAAGACAGCAAGTAAGAAAACGACAATCCGAAGGCGTATATCACCTTACACTGAAATGAAGACGAGTTTACACTGATTCCGATTTGGACCATCATTTCGAGTTTGAAGAGACACCGATAGACATAGGAAATTCGAGCTAATGACTACAATTTTCAAATAAGAACAGGTTAAGCATTTTGTAGGACAAGTTCTTTCCGCAAGCGAATTAGAGCGAGGTGAATTTCACAGAAAACGGCGAAAATGAGGTTTGTCTTCCCATACGATGGTGAATGCTTTCAGTTTCCATAATGATGATGATATGTTTCCGGAAAGATCGCTAGCGCTTTAAAATACTGACAAAAAGTTATTAGTCTGACGTTTCGCTTACTCCTGTAATATTTCTCAAAGACGAGAACCTCAAAATTCGTCTAAAACAAGTTCAAACAAAATTTTGAAAGTAAATAAACAAATCACCAATGAAGCGAGACGTGATAGAAACAACATGCCAACCTGATAAAATATAAACCTAGCGACGAAAAAGGCGCTACCTACCTTCTAGATATACACGAACTACTTGATAAAAGATAGCAACAAAATGGCCTTCTAAATGTCAACTAACCCATAATTTCCACAATATGTCAAAATAATTCGAATGTGCCATGATTCTCCTAATACATTAAGGAGCTCATCACAGTTAAGACATGACTTCACTAAAATACTTTTTTAAACATATTTATCGCTCATCGCAGGCCCATGTATTTCCATAATTTCTGTATGTAAAAATAATTACATGTCCTGCGAATGGTACCGCCAATTTTCTTCGATATGTATTGTTGTATAAATACAAGTATATCAGAATATAATACTGTTACCATATAGCGAAGCTAACGCCTGCGGACTAGGCAACCAGAACGACGTTCGTGCGGTTGGTTAAGCCGTGTTAAGGTATCATGTTCTGGCATTTTCTCGAAGCTTCCCTGCTAGAGAGGGAGATGGCTCTGGAAACGTTCGCGCACATTCGACCATCGCATGCAAGCGCAGTGCAAAGCGCACGGGGAGAATCTGATTTAAAAGGCTAGTGACAGCTGTGTAGTGTTCCGAATCGAATTAGTAGTGTTAGAGTAGAAGTGCTTTGAACTAATTGTATCTAAATTTAGTGTATTTCGGTACTGGTGCTTAAATGAAGAAAGTTTAGTTAATAGCGCACGCGTAACAATATTTTGATACTGAAAGTTTTCTTAATCCATCAGGTAGCTGTTGCTTTATCGCACATTCTTGGATGCAAATTTGTTTGAAACGTATGCTTATATGCAAATAAAGACACATTCAACATGATCAGTTTATGATTTCTTAAAAAAAACAACATAGTTTCAATCAGAATGTTATTATAATGTAACTAATTATAAATTTGGTACTTAAGTATAATTTAAAAGTAACAGAATGCCTATTACGTTTATTTTGTCTTATTTTTTAGCTAGTGCAGACATAATATTGAGAAGGTCAGAATACCGTTTTATATTACGTGCTTTGTTTGCCTGCAAGCGTGTGTAGGTAGCTCTAGCTGTGTGCATTGCAGTATTGAAAAATAATAAATGATGTGCATTCCACAAATAGAGGCAACAGTTTTAATTAAGTGCGGTATAGCGCAGAATTCGATAAACAAATACCGCGACAGTCCGTGACCTCCAATTCTAACTACAAATATAATTGAACATGCATGTGCTGGAGGCACGCACTATGATTATCGGTACGGCAGGCGGTGCATGTGTATTATCTGGATTTAATAAATCTGGAATTTGGTTTGTTTTCCGTACACATCAAAGCATACCATGCATGAAATGCACGGCTTCGGCTTATTAAATTATTCGCGAACACGGCAGATACGCATATTGGCACATAAAAACAATAGTACAATAGGGTGTGCACAAAGGGTTTTGCTCTTTTGAGTATTGCACAGCAGCAAACATCAAGAACGTACACAGAATTTTGTTGGAAGCCATGACTATACGAAAAAGGACGTAGATGATAATCGTTCACAATATCAAAGCAACACGTGGGCATATTAAAAAAAAAGAAATACTTTTACCTATTATAACACTTCTTCGAGAGAGTATCTCTGACATGCTTAAAGTAACAAGAATAAACGAGCCCAGGAGACCAACACCGTAATTAGAACTGAAAATGACACGCACATAATGTAAGCACCTCGAAAGCCATTGCAAACCTCGGTACTACTGTTACAGTAGAGACGACGACGAGAAATAGTTCTACCCTAACGTCGTGCCTAAAAGCTTTTAAGAATAAACTAGAATTATGGGTAATTGGGGATTCCCGTATTTTTTTCATTTAAATAAGTTTAGAAACAACCATGTACAGTAGCAAACAACCACGTAGGTTGTTACTATTTTTTATAATGAGCTACAGGAACAGCTTATATAAAAAATGCAGATATAATTATTTAGATTATCCACCGAGATCTATTAATGTGTAGCTGTTTTGCGCCATCAAATAAAGTAGTTAATAAAATCTAAATCTATATAATTAATAAAGAAGAACACATCCGGCATGCCGACTGCTATTTACGCTACTGCCATGAACAAGTTTTTATTTTATTTCATACCTGTTCATATGTTCTTTGAACAATACAAGGGAATTTTAAACCAACATAATATAAAACGGACTTTTTTAGACGGAAATTTTTTGCACTGAAAGAATATTATATGCAAGTAGGTATATGATTTTTAACAAACTTACTCCTTAGGTAGGTACGGTGTCGCATAAAAACAGCTTTGTGAATAAATTTGTTTCTGTTGCCTATAAATTTAACAGCTTTTGCAAAATGATACGCATCCCTCCCGGAATCCGAAAACAGGTGTAAAAATAACACTATTTTGCAGTATAACTTTTTCTGAAATAACGCCCGCCGACTTAGATATTAACTCTTAAACATGGGGCAAAAGAAACAGTTTTTAAAAAATATTTCTTAGACCGATTGATATAATTTCATAAAATTTTGATTATTTGGTCACTAATTAATCTGTCTCCGAAATTTTCGTCTCATTTCTTCCTTTATATATCGAGAAAATGAATTTCAAATATGTGTATTTAACATATTTTTAATTCAGAATTAAAACGTTACGTGTCTCGAATTAATTCCTTGAGCAAGGTAGCGATATGGCAACATGGCAATGCGTCATTGGTAATTCTTGGTTGTATGACAACTATGGTTACGAAAAATGACCAATAGAAACAGACATTTCATCTGCGCACAAAGCAGTGTTGTCATATTGCTTCCTTGCCAAACGAATTAATTCGAGTAACGTAATGTTTTAATTCCGAATGTTATTTTCTCGATATATAAACGAAGAAATAGTGAAAAATGGTGCATTTTTCAAGTGTTGTTAATTCAGAAGAAAAAATATGTCAGTAACATATTTTAAATTGAATTTTTCTGATATACAAACGAATTAAATCGTTTGGTAGCGTTAGTCGTATAAAACTGTTTCTAATATATTAGGAATTATACTTTTGTCATACACTGTTCTAATACCGTCTTGAATTAAATCGTTTGAGATATCGTAAAATATCAGTCACTATGAAAATGTATTATTTTTAATACTAATGAAATAATTTGTTACGAAGGCGAAAAAATAAAATATAGGATCACGAAGTTCGTTAACAAAAAATATAGTATAAATATAATTTAATGCAAGTATATAAAATGTTTAAGTATTGGAATATCACATTAAAAAGTAAAACGGTGTGCCATAAATCCACGTTCTAACGACCAGTTAATGAACTGTAGAATTTTCTAAACTGCGAAAATTAGATATTGGGACCACGTATGCACCAGCATCTAGGAAATCGAATATATCCATTACCGGCTGAATTTTTTCCCAAATGTAATGGGATATGTTCGCATGAATGCCACTTCCATAAAGGCAACGCATATCCTGCGCAACGGTCCGTGTCAAGGGCACGATCGCAACTCCTGAAGCCGCTGGCTACCTTCTCCACAGTCGTTTGTCAATAATACTTTTGACATTTAAATGTCCGTTCACCGTTGACGGTAACAATCCGGGACCCAGCAGCGTCGTTGATGATGTGGCCTACATGGGTCTTGCGTTCAAGCGTACTACTCCGCAGTTGTGTTCTGGGGAAGTTCACATGGCCTATTTATGTACGGAATTGCAATGTCCGTGCCTTGACCGTGTTCTGTTGGGAGAACACCAGATGTTACCGAATAGCTCGAGTTGTATTCGCTGGCGTTTATCTAAGAGGGTTTTGCCTGTTCAAGCTTTCTTCTCCCATTGTGTTCACCGAGGCTGTTGATATCAGTCAGTCAGCTAGAAAGCATTATTTTCTAAATTTTCTAAAAGTGTTAAAAATGTAGGTTACCTGATCTCTGACGTGATTGTTTCGGTCATTTTTCCAACAGCTGGAAATGCACTGATAGGTATTTGCCAGATTGAGCGAATTATATAAAATACATATAAGCCGGAGACTATAACGGTCGCAGTATGTTTAAGTCCAAGTAATTCAGGAAATGTCTACCTGTAAAGCTATACACAAAGAGTACTCTTTTTTCTTTTAGGCTGAGCTTTCGAACTTATTTAAATTGTTCGTCAGAACATAGAAATTTGAGGCTAGGTGTAAATGATCAAATATGTGCAACAGTGTATTTTTACGAACATAAGTTTTAAACCATCAATGACGTGTCAAATAATTTTATTTGTCCCACATAATAAGAAATAAAGTAGTTCTAGATCACTTTTCATAGACATTAATAGAAATAATTGCAGCGAAAAAAGCTCTGTAAAGGTCGAAAAGCATTACAGATCTTAGGATTCATATGTTAGAGTTTATACAATAATAACTAACTATAAGTCAGTTAGTTAGGATATCTGCGAGAAAAGTAAATAAAATGAATAAAATATATTTCAAGATTTATTAGCGTAATTAGGCCTGACAAATTTTACTTGTAGTCTCATTGACTGTAGCTAAAATAATATGTTATGTATGTTATGTCAGGTCAGTGTAATGCCAACAGATGGCATTACCATCTAATTTTCCACTTACTTAAATGATAAATCTATTTTATTTGCTGCTGTTTTTTGATTGCATGAAACGTGCCCCTCAACAAACAGCGCTAATTTGTACGATGGAGGTTTCTTTCATTTACCGTAGAGCAAACAATTTTATATATCAAAATCAGAACAGTTTTTATCTATACATCAGCTCAAAAAGGCCACAAGCAAATAATGTGAAGAAATTAATATCCCAGGAGGAAAACTATATTTACCCGAAAGCGCTAAAGTCCTCCAGTTATAAATCTCCGAATGAGAACATTCCACTTTCTACTTATACAAAAAACATCTCGAGAAGTTCTGAGAAATGCTTATTGGCGCTCTAAATACATCGTGAACTTCTGGAGAATAAAGGACGATCTCCTCTTGGCGACGGACGCCGGTTATATTTTTTGCCTGGGGGACCCTGGAAGCTAACGCAGCTAAACACGAAATCAATGAGCGAAACGAAGACCTAAGTGCTCGGAAATTGGGTAGATGTTGTTAACAAATAGCAGCACTTTTGATATCCTTACCTTAATAAATCTTTTCGCTTTAGTTAAAAGTCCTAATGTCGTGTGCCTCGAAGCTTCGGGTCCTAGAGGCACGATATCCTTTAGTTTTTCTAAGCAAATCCTTAGATGTGCTCGCCTGCAACAAAAACGAAACAGCATTAGATGCGGCTGACGTTTGCCCAGTTCTTAAATAGTGCTTTTTTACAGGTTTTATTAAAACCTCCTAAATAGCAAATAACAATACCCAAAACAAATTCAACCAAACAAAAGTCCGCAATCACAGCAGGGGGCTAATTAAGACTCTCATGCTGTTTTACACTAAGTTTATTATCTAAAGTAAGAAAATTTTATATATTTTCGTAGTCAGTGTTAAACGTTCAAGTTTATTCTAATGAATAAGCAACTTATTATTACAGCCTTTGATATCGTAACAAAACAAAACAATTCTAAGACACAAAAATAGTTATTTCATAATCTATAGTTACGCACCGTAATAGCAATCGTTAGCTTACAACTTTATTAAGAAGCATCGTAAAATTTGTTTTTGATTCTAATGAATACGCATGAAATCTGCTAATTTTCAATAAGAGGCTAGTAAAAACGGACTTAACAGTGCCGTCCAGGCGCTGGGTAGAAATTGGAAAGGAATAAAACATGATAAGAATTTTAAATTTTATTAAATACCACAGAAATTAACTTTTAACAAAAAATGTTTTTATTCGAAAGAGCAATAAATGGCATTAACATTTAAAAACTACTTGAGGCTGTCATTATTTCAAGAAACGTTGTGGAACATTGACAGGTCCATTTCTTGAAACCATCTTATCACCTAATCTTTTTTAGAATAAGTCGATAGCTTGTTTCACTGTATGACACGTAGCTCCATCCTGTTGCATCCACATCTCGTTTGGGTCACCGCCATCAATATTTAAAAAAAAATGCATTGATCATGAACCGGTAACTTTCTTCATTGATCGTAACGTTAGCTCTATCCTCATTCTTTAAAGAAATAAGATCCAATAGCATGTAAACCGCACCAAATCGTTATTTTATCTGAATGCAGGAGGACTAAGGATCTCTTCTGAGTTGGTATCACTCCATATCCGGTAATTCTGTTTCGGGTAAAACAAGGGGTCAGCTTGAAGATTTTCTAAAGGCCAATCAGCGAAAGAACGATGCAAGTAATGGTCTCGTGGCTTTAAAAGACTGTACAAGCTAAATCATATATGGGTGTAGCCCAAAGTCTTTAAGTGTGTAAAATTTTCCATGTAGTGGCCCAACTCAGTCCCATTTGCTGCGACTATCGACGCATAGATAATTTACGTGGCAATATTCTCGTTAGTACACACATTCATTCGGCGGAATGGTAATCCTGCATCCTTTAGAGCGCGCCAGCGATTCTCAAACTTTTTTTGAAAAGCAAAATACTTAACGGAGCTCTAAAACAGCAAAAAACTGGTTGATATGTATTTCTTTATTAATAATTATGTTACATAATACTCAAATATCTAATGGGAGGTATGAAACGATTTTTTGTTTTTCATCAACTGCTTGATATCGGGGTTGATAGATAAGAGCTTCTCATATCAGGTTCGGTATACAGCGTATTGCGGTATTTTGTTTTTGTAGCTGTATACTTAGTACTTTTTTTCCATTATAACCAGTATTTTCGTGGAACCCCCACAGAGGTTTTGCAGAGCACTGAGTACGGCTGCTTTACAAAGTATGTGAACCTATCATGTTCGAATGAAAAAGCTTTTAATTTATTACTAATATGTTTGCGAAAAAATCCGATATTTTCATTAGCGCCTTTCAAAATGTTAAATGTATTAGGTATTTTCAATACATATACAATATAAAAAGTATAAATGAAGAACACTATTTGTTATAAGTACAATGTAAAAGATACAACTTTTGGGTAAAAATTAAAAAGAATGCAACGTTCACTGTACCGTTGATATTACATCGATAGCTTTCACTTTACTAAGAAATTAGCTTTTTGTACGTTTGCTAGCAATTGCCCGACATACTCGTATTTTCGGGAATCTCTTCAGTTTCGTGCTTCCCAAATTTAATTTTCCGGGCTCAAAAACTATCTTAGTATCTCCGAAATCCTTTTTTAGTTGGCAATATGAAATAATGGCATTAATGAGAGAAAATATATATCATAATATGCAATCTCAAAGGCATACTTACATTCGCTTAATGACCTTAGTTTGTGTTCAATGTTCTTGATATGTCAGCTACACATCAGGCAAATCAACACCTAGCATCATTCGCCCCTCAACTTATGTTTCGCTTCCTTTTTTTATCGTTTTCCTTATCTGCGCTGTCTCTGCACCGCCTGAATGCTTAACTGTATCACCTATACATATGTACTCCGTTCTCCTTTATTGAGCGATTACCGCGTACGTTATCAAACTGAAACGTAGTGGACGTGCTCTTGTTTAATATGTACATGATCCCCAACCGGGGTTGAGAAATTTTAATATAAATCATTCAAGAAAATTACTGCTAACTCCCGCAATACCGCAAGAAGTAATTTCGTTGCACGCTAGTTTCACCTAACACACCACACTGTGGAAGCCAGATAAAATGTCATTTGCGACAAACGAGCAAGCGACCAAAACCACCATTTCTTTCGATGTCGGTCATCATCGTTTGTGGATTGCTTGCATTGGGGATTAACCTGAAAAATGTATAGAGCCCACCCCTTTCGGATCAATTTATGGTCACAGTGCGTGATTTAAAATCGAACTGCCAAAGAAAATGCAATTAATTTAGCAGTTAATAACACACGCGAACGGTACGGTGACATTTATTAGATTGACATCCGGCGCGGCACAATTCGACCACGCCTCCGCGCCATTGCGGCATTGTTGGGTCTGTTATCAAACGACATGCATCATGGGTTCATCGGCGTAGCGGCGATTTCTCCAGGGGGGCACAATTCGTACATTCACACACATTCGACTGTCGGAACGGTGTGTAAAATGAATGCCTGTAAAAAATAGACGCGAAACCGAGCTCCCTCTGACACCTACTACAGGACTACAAGTAAAAAAGGAGGGATTGGATTTGATTGCAAGGTTCCCCGGATTGAATCCAACATTCTTTGCAGATTTTTTGATGTGAGTTGCATTAATTACTTAATGAATATCGAAGTTTTGCTAGCCACAAGAACTAGCACGGATTCCATCCCAAAATCCAGGAAGGAGCTTATTATTAATTTCAAACGTTTTCGTGCATCTTAATCAGGATGATAAGAACCCCAGACCAAGCAAAATCACTGACACGACCAGATCACATTTAAAACCTACATTATATGACGATATGTTTTATTTGAGATTACATCATAGTATTGTTACGTAGCAAACGATTTTAATATTCTTATTTAGTAATCCTATGATTTTCTATGCACTACTAAAAGCATTTCGTCTTTCGTCATCGAAGTAAATGAGATCGTTTGTCACTATAACGACATGTTGTATTTTGTTGTATGAGCATCCACCTACCATAGTGAATGCACAGGAATACCTGGGTCGGTTAGGTAGAGTACCTATATACGGGCAATTTCATTCCTTACGAGGATGGTAAGTTTGTTGATCGCGTTTTGTTCTAAGAGCAGTTCCTAAAATTACACAAGACTTATAGAGTCCTTTTCTTACATATGTTCTAACTTCGTCTTACTTGGATTGAACTTGCTGCTGACAAAAGCATAATTACATAATTACGTGAACAGTAGATTAATAGTCGTCAGTGATGAACAACAGCAACCTTAAAGTAGTATTGTGTCTCTTTATGCTGCATCTGTGTGGTATTGAATCTAATGGCTGTCGCGTTTTCTGTAGCGGTGATGATCACTGTTGTTTTGCAGTAATGCATTCCTTTATCGCTGCGGTGGCGATTTCAATTGTAGTGTAAGTATTTATATTCTAATTATCGTCCATTTCCAGTAAGACGTTAGAGACAGCTGCAGTCCATCAAACCCTGCAGGATCACCTGACTTAATCGATAATAGAAAATGTATGAATTGCATCGGTAGAACATTTCGACAGCCACCAAGGAATATGAATAAATGTACGACATACCTAAGGCAGCTTACCATAAGAAGACTGTAAACACCTGATGGATCTATGCCTGAGGCGAAACAACTGTTGTAATAACTGCAGCCGAGCAGCATCTTATTAATTTTAAGCGTAATCCACACAAGTGATATAGGTACTCCATTTGGCGTCCGTCCGTGTTTAGTGAGTTCTCGGGTACTAAGCATCGGATTGACCTTAGGTTAGCTTATGGTCAATAGATTTGCCCTAACAACTTATTTCTGAGATAGGATATGGTGAGGTATGGTTACAAAATATCATTTTTTTTTCTTACAAATATGGGTGTCAGGGTTATGATTTTTTATGCTGGGTATGATGACGAACATGCACCACGATAGTTAAAGGTGCAAAAATGCGATTTTCTTTATGGGCGTTATTGAACGTAATTTTTTATGCTGACTGCTGAGTATTATGGTAGATGTCAAATTTGGATTAAGACTATGACTGATATGCACCAAGCAGCGTAATACCTAAAGGTGCAAAAATTCGACTTTGTTTCGTGAGTGTCGTGAAACATCATCATCCATAACCTTCGCACTTCTGGAAGTTAAATTACCCTTCAGCACAAGTATAGCTGTTTGAATGAAAGAAGACAAAGTGAAACATAAAATGATATGCATTAAGTCCACGTTTTAGAGGCAAACGTATAACGTTTGAATCATGTAAACAAATTAATAAGTACATCCTGTTCCCCTTGTCCCGGCCACGCCAGTGCATGCATGATGCACGTCCGCTATTTGTGCGGCAGGGGCGTTCGCTTGACGTTTGTTAATTAAAACTGATCCTTTCCAATCCTTTTCGATGGCACCCGTTACGTTCCCAATTGCATTTACAGCGCAATACCGATGCGTTCCGTAGCTGCATTATCTCCGCCAAATCCTATAATCCAAATGGAAGGCATCGTGTTCGGATCGGTAAACTACGCAAAAAGGACACAAAGAGGCGCCCGATGCAGCTGGATTTGGGATAATGTAAGCCGAACTATAAAGGTGGCTGGGAATCCCGGCTCCTCCGCCAAAGTTACGCGCGGCATTTTATTAGCGCACCTAATTGTGGAGTCGAACGCAAGTCAAATACGAAAAACATATTTGCATCCACTAAGGCTTATACTGCACTGACGATAATAGGTAACTATTTATATTTTCAATTGATTATTCAACTTCACAAGCATAATTTAATTTAAAAAAATCCACCACCAGAAGACACGTTTTGACTATCACTTGTTAATCGAGGTATCGTAACATTCCTTACAACAAGGGTATAAAGCCATGACTAATTTGAACTGGGGCACGTTGATTGCAATGCATCAAAGTAGGTTTGACAGCTTGGAAATGACTTAGAAACCACTGAAATCGTTTTGGTTCAAATGTTTATTTATTATTAACTTTATAAACTATAAGTAGTACAAAAGTGCTTCAGAAAGAAAACTGGTTGTAATTTTTGCTCCCTACAAATGAATTCGATCTGAAGCCTTTTAATTGAACCATAATTACGATTGAATTATCAGCTAAGCGCCTTGCGATCGTATTTACCAAAGTTGTGCAGTACTTAGGAGTGAAATTATTCTATATTTCAATTATTTTCTCCTTTAACTGGAGAGTTGTTCCGACAGGAACTGTATGCGTAATACTTTTTTCCTTTCATGCTATAACGTATCTATTGGCGACAAAACCTGAGCTGTTGGCAGGCCGTGGTAACATTGGAATATTATGTTCTTCAAACCATGTTTTTACTAATGGCAAGTGGCACCATCTTGCTACAATGAAAAGTTTTGGTTGTCTAGTCGAAATGGTTCTCAAGCCCCAAACCATCGCACAAGCAGGGAATTTACCGTCGCGTTTCAAACAGTTCTATATTATCTCCAACAGAGACCTCATATCTACTCTCATCGCTCCAAATTCTAAATTTGCAATCAGCTGCCTTCCGTTCTTCCATTTTTTTAACAATGCTAAGGTTTCTTTTGTCTATAGAAATCTGTAGAAAATTTGACGTTTTAATTCATACAAAAATCACCAACTTTTTTGTTTCGGAGAAAGGTATGTCTTGATACGCATCTACCAAATGCTTCTGACAGCTAACTCTTTGGTAGAAGACAGGCAATATTGCTTAACCAATGCTACTAACACAAAAAGCCCGGCTGGCATAATTTTGCAGTCTTCTTAAATCTGCGCTTAGAGCTATCCACGCTCATTTTTACTACTATGAGGCAGATCGCAAGCTATCAATAATGTGGTGCTATTTAAGGTAATTATTATTTCCACAGCTATGATAAATGAAAAATTAATGCTGTTAGATAACTAACATACGAATATGTAGATGAAAGGAATTGAATTAATCCGTATTCAGATAAAGTCGAAAATACTTATCAGAAATATATTTTTTTGGTCCAATTGAAATGGGTATAAACCAAACAGGATGAGGTCTTCAAGGACCTTAGTATATTTGGTCTTGGCAAGAGGTTCTACAGGGTTTCTGTAAATGATTTATGCAACGCGGGCGGTGTTGATTTCTGAATTCTTTGTGCCGCCTTTTTATAACTTCTACCAAGCTACAATAGGCGTGGCGATCATCACTGAACATCAATGAGCACAATAGCACTGAAGGTTGCAGATCAAGTTACAGTCACGAAATTGATGGCTTTGCAATTTATGGTTCTATTTTTCTTTCACAGGTAAGGAATAACAATAATTACTGGTATAGTAGGTTTGTGGTAACCTCTACAGTCTACATCCTTGCACTGTGGAAGCTTTGAGTAGTGCAGCTAACATTACTACCACTTAGTGTATGAATTTTACCATTGCGATAGCCTAAAAATATCTTTCAATCCATCATAGTACAATTATGTAACAGGCTTACTGTAGCCACAACCTCACAAATACGATACATAATCTAAAAGTTATACGAAACACACACTTCCATGCGCTTTCTCATATTAAAATACGAGTATATTAAATAATTCAATAATCGACAGATGACAAGTATACGTCAAAGCAATAGTTATGTTCACTTTCCTGAGAGGCGGCAAACTGATTGAATCGATAATTTCCATAAGCGCCTTGGATGCATGAATCATTTATAGAAACTTGTACATTGCAAGTGGTATGTGTTTGACCCATAACGTTCAGCTCTAATGCACTTTACAATTCTTTTAATTCAGGTATGTTTGTTTAGGTAATACGCTTTCAAACAGACTAGAAATTTGTCTGCAAGTCTAACGATCTCTTAACTAACATTGAATGAATTATGTTAAATTAGAGTCCAGTACCAATAAAGTGATTAGTCTGCTTGGTCAGCAACACAGTTTGTCAAGTCTACCATAATCTTGCAGGTGCAGCAAAAGTTTCTATTTATAATCTTCTAAAGCTAACCATACACAAGCAAATCATAATATAGTTACTAAATTTAGTAGTTCACAAAATTAATTCAAGTTATAATTTAAGTCAGTAAAGCGGAGATCATTTTAACTCCGCTTATCAGCAGGTACCCGCTCGTCTGTCAACTGCAATTCGACATCATTTGCGATTGCGGCTCAATTTAGCGTGTTCCCGTTTTGTGTAAAACTACTTCCAACTGGATGTAAATACGTTATAATTAATTCACTCCTGCAGGTTACACGGCAACGTTAAAGCAGCTTGTAGCGTGGCACCAATTCAGCCCACCTGACGTTTCACTGGGAATAGCATAAAACGAGCGGGCGCAACTGCATGCGGAAATCACTCCTGCCGAGCTGTTCCATAAAGGTATCAAATAAACCGCACAAACGCTTAATGAAAAGGCCCACAACAGACAAAACCGTTGCAAGCAAATCGACTTGCCAAACTTCATCATAAAAACTTACTCCCAAGTTATATAGATATCAAACATTACTGAGTTCCCGTGCCGAACCTTTCGAGGGAACTTATAAAAGTTTCGCAGTTAACGAGGAAATGCGTTCATTTCAATTCAGCCCTCCCCGGCTGTGCGGAATTTCTCCACAGAAAAGCAAGTGTTTACGTTACGGAGAACTGTAATAAGCGGGCGAATCGGCACGGGGTCCTAAATTAAAAAATAGTTCCGCGAAAATGCAATTTCTCTACGGACTCGTTTAGCGGATGCCGCTTTAGTTGTTTTCAAGTGCCTCGTTGCATGCAATAAAACTTAAACTTTTTATACAAAAAAACTCGCATATTTTCCTTTAATCTCGTCCACCATTTATCTAAATGTAGAATAAGATTTTAGAAAGGTAATATTATTTTTATTAACCAATTTAATAACTAATCTAAACTCTTAACATCCACTGATTATGTCGGTGTTGTAGAGTGCCATCATGTTACAAAGAGTAGCACGAATAGCATGTCATTTGATAATTACAGGTCTAAATAAGGAAAAGGATACTGCAAGAGAAAAAAATGGTGACTGTATTTTCGATACACTCGCAATCGATAGACTATCTATCTTCCATGTGTGGTAGAAGGACTCCGGCAAGTTATTTTTTTTCTCATTTTATTTTACAATTAACATTTATTTACGTTTAATTTTGAAATTTACTTATGTAATAATCTTTTCACACTTTTAAAATTTAAAATTTCACAAATAGTGAAACACTTTCTAATGTGTACATTAGGGTACGTATCATGAATTATTTTCAACTACTTTTTAGGTATCACGTATCATAAGGACTGATGGGCTTTTAAGCGTAAAGCCATTTTATTTCACTGGGTTCTTTTCTTGATTAGGCAATAAGCAATGTAGGCCTCTGTACTTACCGTCCGTACTAATCTATTTGGTAGTTCATAAAACCACCGTTAGATGACTTGTTGGTGATTTTAATACAATGTGCGTTCAGCAGCTTTATACACAGTAATAGAGCTTTGATAGCTCAGTTGGTTAGAGCGTTTGACTAGTATTCAAAATCCGGGATTCAATTCCACATACCTTAAACCCATCGAGGTGTCTGAAGTAGGTTGTTTACATTTTCAAGTGAAGCCAACATAATAGTCACATTCTAAGGTGGAATTGGAGGAAAACAGAAACGTACAGTTGGCCAGAGCAATACTCAATGCATAGTGCGATTGCCCTTCTTCACGCGCATTAGATGGTGTACTACTGTACACTGCTGTTTAGAATGTTCTGTATTGTTTAGTAGTGTGGTGTAAATTTTTGCTTAAAAAGAGCTTATTGGGAGCTGTGTAAGGACAAGGCGTATAAAAACTTAATCCAAGCAATGGTGCGGATGTGTCAAGTATGCAAAAACATGGGCTCTAAGGAGAAAACCGTATCATTTCACCGGTAAGCATTGTTTAGGTTATGTTTATATTTGTTGTCATAGGCGTCGTTTGATAAATTTCACGAAATTACTTACTTTATACAGGAATACTTTTATAAAATATAATGAAGTTGATAGTGAAGGATTAATACATATGGAAAATGATTACTGTTAGTGGTAGACGTTTTAAAAATAAATATTTGTAGGTAGAAGAAGAGAGCCGATGTGTTCGGAGTAAGTACTTCAGTGATGCCTGATGCGGATTTTGATTTTATGTATTTCTTTTTATTTGACAATAAATTTCTTTTTCGCAGTTTCTGATTTTTTTTTCCTTATATTGCTATGTGAAGAATGTCAAATGTTTTCTCGTTAAGTGTTGATTAATGATTACTAATGCTAGAACTCTGTTGATGCTTTAATTCGGCCAAAACTTTTTTCCGGCTTGTAACGAAATTAGTGTTTATTGTACAAAAAGATGTTTCTTTGCTTTAACTGAAAGACTGTTCGAAATATTATTGATGTAAGCTCCGCTTTTGTTTTTAGTTGGAAGTTTAATTATCTCACTGTTGACCCTTTTATAACAGTACGGCAAGGTACTTGGAGGAAAACTGTATCTCCCCGTCGTACTCGCGCTCCCCTCACCCTCATTGGTCTTGGCGTCAGTTCCAACCGTATTTATGAATGAGATGTCGTGTCCATCTAATAATATGTTAATGCTTAAACCTGATGGTTGGTTATCTTAAAGGCTATTGACTCGTTCATAGATAGCGAAAAATGTTTTCGCGTAGTGGAAATTATTTGACTCCTTGATGAATACGTAGTTTCTTTAGGTGAAGCTTCATCTTATTTGTAGTAGTTACATAAAACTGGATATCTCGAGTTAGTCTATCGTGGAGAATAACTTAGACCCAGGACACCACTCAGCACAGCGCATAGTTGTTGAAGTTGAAGATTCGATGCTCTGTAACAACGATATATGCAGGAGTGGAGGGGGGGGGGATGGTGCCGATCCTTTGGGCCCACACCACTACTCAATTTCGCGCTTAGCATAGGTGTTATTTGTCAGATTGCTCGTATCCGTTTGAATACCAGCTTGACTAGTACAATGATTATCCAAGACGAAACAGCGTTATAAGCAAAATAGAAATCTTGAAAAAAAAACTCAAAATTCTTGTTAAGTTAAGACTCCAGGTAAAAAAGTGAATGTACACGCATGTAGCAGTGAGGCAAGTAAGGCACAGGCTCTACACCAAATTATAATTAAATGTAATAAACTGCAATGCTCATATATTTAACAGCAATCACTTGAAGGTAGAAGACAGCATATACACTGTTGTGCAAATGTGTATCTGCGTACTCAACCCAAAGATTGCGAGTGTATGTTTTTCTGTTTATGTGATCGTCGCTTAACAATTGGCATTTGGCCCGAAAACAAATGTAATAGAAAGGTTACCATTAGTATGTAAAATGAAATTACCGGAACCTACGTTTCAAATAAAGGCATCATTTTGTTGTGGAATACTATTTGATATGGACGAAGAAAAGGGTGGATAAGTCGCATATAGGATCAGGTAGTAAAAACCCACGTACAGAGAAATCGACAGTGCAATAATGATGCCTTCCTTCAGCAACGAAGTCTGACGCAAAAAGAAAGTAAAAATGAATCAAAATATTTAAAATAGAAGCTTTGAAAATTTGCGTTCAATTCGATATTGTAACGAATGCCACATTGTATGTTATAAACGAACTGAACTGATCCGTTTTCGATATGTATGTAAAATGTATAAAATCCGAGAAAACTTAAAGTAATCCCATACATAGCAATCAAGGCACAATCACGTACTATATTACGTCGCCATGTAGCTAGGGATAACGCTTGAGCAAGTGTACCTATACATGAGAATGAGTGAGCGCGTTCCCGTTCCTGCACGATCTTATATAGCGAGATTTTCGTAGAAGTATTTTGAATAAGTCTACCGCAAACGAGCGAAATATAGTCTTAAATTCCTTAACCTGTAATAAATTATGCCAACTAGCAGAGCTTGATGTTAATCTGCTCGTCTTTTAAAGCTTTCAAGAAGTAAATACTAGTTGAATGAGGAGAAAATTTCCTTTGATTATGTTACGAAACCGTACAGTGCAAAAAGCAAAAATCAACCAATATACGGATAACGAGTGTTTTAAATTATTTCTGCATTTTGCTAGCAAGTGAGTACCATTTAATACCCAGAAAACATACAGACTGTGTTGATTACAGTGCAAGAACTTAGTAATGTTTCAAAGTAATACGAAAACTGCTGGAGAAGGCTACAAAGCGGCAGCCTCGGCGGCAGCAGAAAAACTACTGTGGAATATAACGGCTGCAGTTTTACGATAAATGTACAAATAACTTTTAAATAAATGATCTGTTGAAGTATCCATCATTTAAAGAAGCAAGAAATGCTGGGAATAATACTATAAAAAGGATGTTGTAAAGTGACATAGATAAGAGAAGACCTGCTGAAATGAATATTCGAAAACATTAAAACCCAGGATGATTAAAAGCCGTCGACGTTGGTCATTGTAAAAAGTATATTTGTATTAAAATAAGGGATAACGTTGGTGATAAATAATATTACCAACAAGATCTCTTCAGATAACAAATATAAGCAACACGAGAAGCAGTTTTGTCTACCCATATATGGCTTTCAATTATTCCATGGATAAAGTACGTATAAATAACAAATGGAAATTCAAATGGAACAACAAACATTGACTAAAAAGACAAATATGTAATTATGATCAGTAAATATTAAAACAAAACAATACTCTTTATTTAACTGTGTTTTTTATAAGTAAGAATTTAGGATAGCAATGCCATCTGTCAGCATTACACTGACATGATGACAAAGCCACCTAGCTGCCTTAACGGGTACTACTTCCTAAAGGAAGTGACCTGTAGCCTGACAAATTGGCATGCAACTGCATACTTCAATTTGACAGCAGGCCCCCACGGCACTTTTTGCTAGCGGGCAAGAACCGACATACATTAAAATGCATGTCTATACTGTGCTGTCTACACCTCAACCAACTGCAGATAGATCTATTTCGCTGTCATTACAGCTCATCAGTGCAGTTTAGGTCTAGTGTAGACAGTACGGCATAGAACTGGTTTTGCTTATATACCAAAGCAATGGTATGGTGTAAGTAAGAATTTAGGATGGCAATGCCATCTGTCAGCATTACACTGACATGATGACAGAGCCACCTAGTTGCCTTAACGGGTACTACTTTCTAAAGGAAGTGACCTGTAGCCTGACAAATTGGCATGCAACTGCATACTTCAATTTGACAGCATGCCCCCACGGCACTTTTTGCTAGCGGGCAAGAACCGACATAAATTAAAATGCATGTCTATGCTGTGCTGTCTACACCTCAACCAACTGCAGATAGATCTATTTCGCTGTCATTACAGCTTATCAGTGCAGTTTAGGTCTAGTGTAGACAGCACGGCATAGAACTGGTTTTGCTTATATACCAAAGCAATGGTCACTTCCTTTAGGAAGTAGTACCCGTTAAGGCAGCTAGGTGGCTTTGTCATCATGTCAGTGTAATGCTGACAGATGGCATTGCCATCCTAAATTCTTACTTATATCATACCATTGCTTTGGTATATAAGCAAAACCAATTCTATGCCGTGCTGTCTACACTAAACCTAAACTGCACTGATGAGCTGTAATGACAGCGAAATAGATCTATCTGCAGTTGGTTGAGGTGTAGACAGCACAGCATAGACATGCATTTTAATGTGTTTTTTATGTTTTAGCTAAAAAGTTCTTAAAAATGAAAGAAAAAATCCCTGGTGGCTGTATCTTTAATACTCCCATAAGTTTGACGTGGAGATGTCCATCTTAAATACGTGGTAGAGGAGGTAGTTAACGCTGCGTTATAATGAATACGACGAATATTAACCATTCAAAGTAATTTTATGTCACCGAGTTCTTTTTTCGATGGGCTTTTCCAATGGGTTCAAACGCCCATTAAAGACCGTACCAACCTACATTGTAGTTCGTAAAGCCACCGTTAGATGACTCATTCATTACCGATTTTCACAAAAAGAGTCGCAAAATGCGGCGTAAAACAAAACAAGAAGAAGAAACATGTTCTATGAGACCGCCGAACTGACGCCACAAAAAGAAAGTAAAGTTTTGATATTAAATGAAGTGCTGCGAACTGATTGTGATTTTAATTTAAAGCTATAGAAATTCGCGGGAAAACGGTTGGTGACGCCAAGATTAAGTGAAAAAGTAGCGATTTATTCTCACAAAGGACTGTACTGATCCAAGTTGTGTTAAGAAGTTTCTATTTTAAAAGCAAAATTGTGTGCTTGCTTATACTCTTTATTTTGGCGATGATCCAAGAAAACAAATTATCAAGTAGATCGAGAACCCGCCTGAACAGTTCACATGGCTATATATGAAATATATAAGGTTATTTTATTTGATTATTTCAATTTCGTATGTAAATAAAGTGTTCTGTTCTGTTTTCAAATGAAGTACGATACATGTGCTTAGGCACGTCTCTCATAGGTAAATTGTTATCAGTGCAGGGACCCAATTAAATATAAACTTCGGTTCAGGGTAATTCTACCCCTTTCCGCATCCTTAGTGGTTTACGTAAAAGACTCGGCGGGTCCGAGACCGAGATTAAAGTGCGGACACCCAGTGCACCTAATACATCGTGCAAGCCCCCGAGCCAGAAGTTCGGTTGCGGTTCACCCCAGATCGGACTTCCTAGTCCAGTTTCTGACAGCCGGGGATTCCGGATTACAAATTAAGCAGCAGTGTAGCGAATTAATCCTTGTTTTGCTGCGTACATGTCGCCACTCCACGGAGAAAATCACTTTCTTGTTCGGTTCCGAAATCCCCAGGGATCAAACGTACGCGGGATTCGTTCATTAATGCTTAATTCCGCGCAGGCGGATTATAAACTTTACACTGCGGTTGTCGGGAATTTGAGAAGAAGTCGCAAGATTAATAGCAATTAGTGGTTGTGGCACCTATAAGACGAGGGGATACATATTTTATTGTTTAAATCAGGTAAAGAAATCAATGAATACAAGAATGCCATTGTACTCGTAGTTCAAAATCCCAATTCGAATATACCAGTTATCAAAGCGGTTGGGGTATGCAAGGCTCCAACATCTATATTTGAACCACCGTTAGTGCTGCAGATTTAATAAATGTTAATGATACCGGGAGGTAAAGGGCATAAATAGTAAAGCCTATCACTAAAGAGTTTTGCCTCATTTCCTTAACGTTATTTAACTTTACCGCATACGCTGCCTTTAGCATTAAAACAACAGGACTAAAGGTCATCAAGTTTACTGCTGTTGTTCATCTGTTTCTAAAGAAGGGTAAAATAAGATCGATTTTATTATTATACTCGCTAGATCACATTTAACATACGTTCATAGCGCATCTAAAGTGTCCCCACCTCAATAAAAACATTTGAATGGTAAGCTAGTAGATTCGTATATCTTCAAAGGTACCACAGTCCCTATTTACCAAATAAAAATTTAAGCGGCAGGCGGGTAACGTCGTTTTAAAAGCCAGTCTAGTTGCCTGCGTTTAAAAAATTGAAATACGATACTTCACTCTGTAGTCACATTTGCAACAGATGAAGTCGTTCGAATTCATTACCAACACAGTAGATAATGAAACGCATGCGCTGATCTCTCCAATCTCCAATGCATAATGTGATATTAAATGAAGAATCACTTCATGCAAAAATAACCAAGGAGACGTCATTGCGGATATAGTGATAAACCCTACTCATTATACGTCTTGAAGGAGACTAAGGGTGGGCGATGTCCATATATCGATAATTTCATTTATTGATAATTAAAATTGATTTTATATTACTGATAAATCGAATTATCGATAATTTAATTTAATTTTTAATCTTCTAACAGCGCATAAACATGCAAATGCAAAAAAACTGTTACTTAATTTATATATAAATACCATATATTTATCGATAAATGGATTCAAAGTATTAAACAATCTAATTATATCGATAATACAACCGGATATATCGATATTATAAAAATCATTTATATATAATGTCAAAAATGCGCACTCCCAGCCTTGACTACCCTGTTTGATAAACTAAGTCTACGGTCAGTGCATAGCATCCTCAGATAGAACTTCGCGGGATGAAAGATGAAACAAAGGCTTATTAAAGACTGACATCTTGGATTTTGAGTAAAATATATCAAGGGTTTTGGCCGACAATATACAAAAGATTTTTCTCATTTTTCTTCCAGTGTAGGAAAAGTTATAGTGAAAACAAGTTGGCTTGCGTTGGTGAAAAGAGTGGCGTAGATAGGTAGATTTCACTATTTTGCCAGCTCCATATACACTAAATTCGTCATTGGTGATTGGTGCCAGTTGATAACACTCTGACCTGTTACGTGCAGTGTCCATACTTTTTCATTGTCTAAGGAAAAGAGACATTATAGACACGCATTGTATATCATGTAAACTGATGGAAGTGGCGATGTTTTAATTAATCAAGTTCGTATTACACGGCTAACGATATCAAAACAGAAACGACAAAAACGTAAAGAAAAAAAATAGCTAAACCACACATTTAATGTGCTAAATAACAACTGAAWAAATGTTTTAAAGAACTTTAGTCCACAGACATGAAAAACGAATGTACGCTATATATTTTTTTAATCAAGTTTATACTTTATAATGACTGACTACGCAAAATTGTTTGCTTCGATTACACAACTAAGAGAACCCTAGCAAATGAATGCGCGGATTATAAAAACACCCCTAGATATTTAAGAAACTGTAGCATACCCGGGGTTCTGAGCCTACTAAGAAAAAAGCGAGAGCTACGGACAAAGAACCATCTTGATTATAGAATCCTTCTGCACGCATAGTGATGTAATGTGATATTCATTCCTGGGCGATCCGCACAATATGACAAAAGATTTGATTAGTTAAAGACTGGAGATTTTTCTTTATTCCACTAGTGGAGTAACGGGGTTCATTAGTCAACTCAAATGAGTGCTATATAGTAACGCTGCTATAACACATATGTAGACAAATAAAACAAAAGCATTTGCTTCTTTCACAGAATTCAATAATAAACTTACAGTATTATTTCGAACTTTCTGGTTCTTCAGATTAACAGTACAGTAATAGTGACAGTAACGGTAATTCGTAACGTATTGATTTGGGGTAACCAAAGATTTATAAACTACTATAACTCGAATATTTTAAACTGGGTTGTGGAACAAGTACGATAACGTTTACACTAATTTCCTTTTGCATTTGTCTAGCCTAAGATATTAAATAGAAAGTATTTTGGGGTGTGAATATTTAAAACTTCAAACTTGGGTACTAAAGTTCCCCCTTCTTAAGCCGCTGTAACCCTCTGCATACCTATCACGTCTCATTTAACAAACACATCTAATCCCCATTCATGAGAGTTGCCTTCTAGGTTTTAATCCGTCTAACCTTTAAAGTTCCTCCCATACACTACTCTCAGTTGATCTAAGTATTAACGTTGCTCAACTTTGCTTTTACTCGAACACGTCTAACTGCCGTCCTGACCGCACTTCAGGGGCTGTATTAGCTTTTATTTCAAAACAAGTACAACGAACTTCGCCCAAGTTTAAATGTATTTTCAATTGAATTAACTCGAATTAAATAAGTTGCATTGCGGTTGAAAAATAATGAAGTTAACGGCCGAATGAAAGACTGTCTCTTCCTTCGCGACTCCTTCCTTAATTACTGACGGATAATAAAATTATGACTACTTCCTTTCTTCCCGAAGCGGTTGAAATATTTTTGCATAATCGACCATTCCCAGACAATATCAGCAGCAATCAGATTTGCGGCTTGTCCAGAAATTAATCTCCGAACGGGTTCTGGCGCTAATAATAAACGGGCTTATTTTTCAAGTATCTATAAGTAATGTAATCGAATGCAGTAAGAAAATCGGCTACTGGAATAATATTATCATCTGAAAGTAAATTTGAAACTCAATGTAAAGTTGGAGTGCTGTATTTTAAGTTCTTCTTTTTGGTGAAATCGCCAACATGTGCTTATATTTTCTACCTAATTTAAATTTAAATAAAAGTGAAGAAGCTGTGCAAAACTTATGACAGGTTTTGAAATATACTCGAAAGGCGGCAATCCTGTAGGAGCAACCTTTTGTTTAAATCGTTTAACGGCGGTTTGACCATTTCACAAAGTAGCTGACAGCTGTTGACGTGCTGATGAAATACTATTCTTGGTACTGTAATCTTGTGAAAATGATAATTTGTGGCACTGTTGGTTGTTCAGGAATACACCAAAAGGATGACATTTCCTTAAATTTATATGGCTTGCCGCTTGTTATTTAAATTCGAAATCAGTGCGACACAACCAGAGATTGTTCCACGAGAAGACGGACAACTCGGCTATCGCGAATAAATCGGCCTGAACTGTTTAAATTAACAAACGCACGACTTAAAAGTTCGCAATAAACGCTATATTTCAGTGCTATACTTATCAGCATCAACACTACTCAAGAATTAGCTAAAAATGTAGCCATTATAGGATCATAAAACAAACTTTGGTTTACGTAAAGTATGTCTTCTACAACCTGGTTGCAGCAGTTTGTGTACCATTCGCTAGATGGTGCTCTTAGCGATACGAGCTATAGAATAGACTTATAATAACCCTTGTAGTTTCTGTTGTGCTTATATTCGTATAAACAGAGGATAGAACCCATTCAAATGACTTTGTCCTGTCTGATCATAAAAGGGTGTTAAGGGTACTTAAGGGTACTGTCGTAGTACACTGCGTGATAATACGGTACGGGTTCTTTCAAGAGCGATTTGCAATTCTCGCAGAACGTTATTTGAAAGCGCATTTCTCGCAACGGCATTTTGCCACTTATCTAAAAATGTGTTTTGTGCATTTTACCATCTTGTATTAAGAAGCTCTGCCCCTTTTATTACCAGACAAGACATAGTTGTTTGAACGTTACATAGCAGGTATGGGTTGGATTAATGAGCTCAAAATTTGATGACATTATGATAAAGGGCACAACAGTCATCCTAATCATTAATAGATGATATATGAGTGTAAAACAAGAAAGAAATAATTCGGCAAATATACTTTAGCGCATTTTGTTGATATCTGTAAGGTCAAGAAGTATTTAATTTCATTTTAAGAAAAAAATCCTAAATAGGTAGAATAAAATACAAATGTTGGAATTTCTTATAAATTAATAAAACGTTAGGAAAATCTCTTATTTATATGCATATATTTTTATATTTTTTATTTTCTACTCTTAATAAACGTCAATATATTGCCAATATGTTAATTAATACTATTTATTCTATTCAATACAAATCTTTTTTTTTCATTATTTTTATCATTAGAAACTAACCGAATTATTAATAAATTCCTTAATTTATTGAGTTCCTCGAAAGCTACTCCATACTGTTTGGTCCATCCAGGCATATACCCATACGTCTGATAACTTGAATCTAATATTTTGCATCGGATACTTGTATTGAATACATGTATCGAATGCATATATCGAATTTATCTATGCAATACTTGAACCCAATACTTGCATCTAATACATATGTCGAGTTCTTGTATCGAAAACATGTATCATTTGTATCTACACGTATCCAATACTTGAAATCGGCCACTCACAGAAAATAATGTTGGATGATACACACACAATACAATCGCACACACCCACAGACAACTCGTTTTTATTAAGCATTCTAAAAAGTGAAAACAAGATCGGTTCAAGAAAAGACTAGCACAGTTACTTAGAAAGCCATTAAATCGTACGAAATCCACAAACTCCTTGCAAAGACCGAAACAGCGGGCACTTGATATTTGGGTGCTCATAACATCCCTCCCATTCAAACAGAAGCTACAAATAATGTAACATGTAGAAGAAGTGGACACGACAGCCAGAGGGTTCTGAAGTGAGATTGTTCTCGGTCATTTCGACAGGGAGCCATCTGCAGATCCTTTTGTCTGAAACACTCACGAGCCCTGCACATGACGTCATCGTCCTTTAACAACCCCCCGCCGATTATTACGGTTTTATTTCAGCCGGCCGCTATTATTTGCCAACAAATTGGTTGTTATTTCTCCTCTGATTACCCGTTGTCCGCGTTAACACCACGATATATTAAAGACGAGATTCAATTTGCCTTTTTCTCATGACATTCCCTCGGTCACGAACATCGACCGTATGCAAGCGCCATAAAGCTGTACAACTCGTGTACAATGTAGCTTCCCTAAGACAGTTGAAAGCAAATACTTGTTCGAATGCTTAACTAGACATTTGAACTGCATTTCGAAACAGAAATTCTGTTAAAACTTGGTTTCTTCTATTTTTTATTAAATACGTTCATGGGGTGATTTCTTTCTTTTTTAGTTTAGTATGAATTATTACTAAGCCCTAATCTATGACTACTACTTTTGTTTTCAACGATTATGATATGTCTGCTGGTATACCTATTGTAAATTCTGTATCTTTAACACCTACAAGGGACACTCATCATTTTACTTGTTATGGTGATATCCTTATCTCCAATTTATACTACACTAAATGGCAGTGACGTTAGCTACACAAACAGCTAAATTCTGGTGATGCAATGCTAGTTACAAAAGAAGTGCAAACATTAAAATAGGGAAAACGACAGTTAAATTTTTGAAGCCACGCCTGAAAAGCGGTGACCGCATAAAAGGGGGTTATGATGGACGTAATCATTGTTATTACTTACCCTTGAAATGAAAATCTAACCATAAATGGTTGGAAAATCTTTATAAAACCATACATTTTGTGGCTATAACTTTATCCGCAACCTTCAGTACAGTGTATGACAGTTGAGAGTATATCGTGCTTATTGGAGCTCAAAAATCAACGCCGCCCCCGTTGCTTGAATCATTTATAGAAACCCTGTATGAAAGACATGACAGCTCAGATCTCTATGTAATTAGTCACCCGTATTTAAGCCATAACATGCACATAAAGTTTTATTTTTAATTACTTGCTTGTCCGAGCCATGAGCATATATCGTTCAACGGTTTAATCTACCATCGTCGTAAATACTACCGCATACCAGAATTGATATATAATATGCAAATATGGGAATTAGGCAGTAACATGTAGTATTGAAATTCATAAATAAGCAAGCGCCTTACGCTACGATGACCACAAAAATCTCAGTTCGTGTCCCGAATTAAACTCGCGACTTTTATGGCGATGATTGTATTTTATTCGTCCGATTATAGCGATAGGAATTTAATTATAATTTACGCCACGATAAAGTTTCCTTGACGTGTTTAGTGCAATACAGCTTTAGATAGGGAAATGAATTACTGTGGAAATTGCACCGCCGGTGATGTATGCGAGCAAATTCGAGCCAACCCAGTTCAAATATTAACAATCCGCCCCGCTTTGCCCCCAGAAAGGCCTGAAACAGGAGGGCCATGTTGTACACGTCTGAAACCTGAACAGCTAAACAACAGTTTTGGAGACTTCATTCAATTACAATTCGCTTATTCAGTCCAATCAGTTACATGTGTGAACATGTTGCACCATAATGTGGCTTTTTGATAACTTTTATTATACGAAAAAAATTATCATTCCGAATTCTTGCGAAAAATGTTTTGCTCGAGCATTGCAGCCACATATCTCCGTCCCTAATGTTTAGGAAAATGACAATTTTTTTCACTGATACAATTTAAAAGAAAATAAAAATATTTATAAGTAATTGCATAAAGCTATTTCTGCCTTTATTTGACTTTTCCTAATTTCTTTTGTGGTTGCGGCGTTCCTCACTCCGTACATCATGATTGACATAATGAAACAACATTACAGTTTTCTAAACGCGAACATTGATATAATGTGACTTTCAAATGAAGTGTAACACGATGCTCCCCGATATGGCGCCAATTTGGATTTTGAGAAAAAACATATCACCTGTAAAAGTAAGTAATTTTTCAACGACTTCACACCTATTTTGTCCAAAGCGCATTCAAAAATTTGTACGTAATGCTTAAGTTCCTTACATTTATACAGTATCGCAACTGACTGCGCTACTATTTCGGAGTGAAAATGGCGTCTTTTGATTTGACACAATGCAGCAGTGAAGTTATGAGAAAAGATCGCGCGATATATCTACGTCACGTTTGTGATTTCATGTGGTGTTTGCTGTGTTAATTGCCAGACTCATATTTATTATATTTACAAGATTCGGTTACAATGGGGTCGTCCCTCACATTAAAATTTTCTTAAATCCGCCAAAAACTACGCAAAAGGTTCCTAATTTCCGTTATGCGCACTGTTACAGCTCTCTAGGTAACAAGGTGCTCACTGTTGTCAGTTTTATAAATAGCCAGAGAAATACAAATAATGCAATGGGTGTGAGAGAGAGAGAGGGGCGAAGGTATAAGTATAACCGTCAACGTCAATATTATAATGTAAATATAGGAATAACCTGTAACTGTTCATCAGCAGTAGTATTCTTACAAGACGGAACAAAAGACTTCTTAACGTAAGCCATTCTGACATTAAAAAACAACAGATTACCCAAATACTTCGACAACATCTTGCTCCACCACTTAATCTGACAAAAAAACTCGAAAATTTGACCAAACTATGTATGTAAACAAAAACGCATGGCTCGAGTTGTTAGGGTTATTCGTTACACATGTGACACATGCTGCACGTGCGAACGTGCGATGTTGTCAGCGGTACTTTACCGTTTTCTTCCTAACGACGGCCAGAGATCGTCCTGACATTTTCAAAATTTATCATATCGTTGTCATACGAAAGTATACAAACTAAACATTATCAAGCTTCAAGCGTCGTTTAATTCCTCATAATAAAGAACATTAGTTCTAAAGCAGGTTAGATGGTTAAAGTGCTTTCGTATCTCAGCAAAAGGCCAGTGAATGCGCTTATTATATTGAACTGTTCATTATAGAATAAACTGACTGAAGGATGATTTAAGTTATTTTCACAAATACGCCTTTAAGTTGACCTAGGTATCAATACCACAATGCCAGTTTACGAATACATTCCTCACGGTATCGCGAAAATTTGCCCACATTGGCAACGCGACCACCTCAAAAAAATCTAAACAAATATTACTTGCAATGCCGCTATTATTGGTGTTTCTCGCTTTCGTCAGCATGCGAACCTTTTACGTCATCACCGTGACGGAATATCGAGGCATTTGAAACGGATATTGAAAAATCCATACTTTCACATTTTTTTCTCGGCAAAGAAGAACCGGAAAAAATCGCAAAAAAATGTCTTTGTGCTTCAGTGTTTATGTACATTTCAAATGTAAAATAAAAAATTGTAGGACGACCCCATTTCGGAAGCAGTTTATACAGATTTATTGGTGCATTCTGCACCTGCCGCTAAACTTCTTTATCCATAGCTTCAGCTCACTTAAATTTATGTTGATTATATATCCGTATTATACTTCTTTCATTGCCAAATGYTCTTTCTGTTCGGACTTGTTCGTATTAGTAGCTTTTACAACGGGCTGCTATTAAATAAAATCAGTTGCCTCAACCCTCAACCTGCAGGAATAGAAGTTTTTCTACAGGTAAACCCATTCTTAGCCATTTTCCCCCCTTCCGGTTACTGCATTTGAGGCACATATCTTCTGCTATTAAAGTTCTAGTCGTCACAACTAGGATATTAAACAATGGAAATACCTTTGATTATTTTGTTAAGGACATTCGGGAATGGCACTGGAATAAGTAGCATGCGTCCATAAAAACGGGGTAAGTAAACCGACGATGACTTTTGCCGTCGTGAATGTACGTCTTAGTGAACTGTCATTTGTGTAGATTGTCAAACAATTCATTGTAGGGCATTCCGCGACTTGTAAACGTTTTCGTAGAATGTAAGGTGACCTTTGAGTCTCAGATAACAGTAATAACGTGTTACTTTCGTTAGTGCAATAAATAAGGAATACGTCAAACAGGCTGAACGTCAAATATGCATCTAATTATCCGAATTAATCTACACGACAAGCGCTAAGTTCCTCGTTACGAGTAGAAAACAGAAGCTAGCTTGATCCGTTTTTTTATGAACGCCCGTTACTTCCCAACATCATTTGAGCATAAAAATTTACATAATGACTAACTCAAACTGTCATCTTTGCAATCGTATTTCAACAAGCAATAAAAAAGAAAGTTGTACAGCTTTATCTTATCTTCAAACTCGCGCCATTTTTGGAGCGAAATTGGCGGATCAATTTAATAAAAAAAATCGGAACTGCAAAACCATAATCTCTCCCTGAGAACGCTGCCCTATTCTGTAAACCGTGTATAWTCCTATTTATAAGTAATTCTGTGAGAGAATACGTTTCGTTCGTTTTATAGCAAAACTTACGATTGTCTGTCGTAGTTTGGATATCGTACCGTAATTGCTCCGCTAAAATGTATAATAGCAGCGGAAGGCGGGTCTGGGTTCCAAAGGGAAAATTCGTCGGGAGCGCCGTTTATAGAATTGCCTTTGTTGCTGCGTGTGTTGCAAGATAAAAAGAAATAAATACGTGGCGGGATAAAAAGAGGGCGTTTAGCAGCCAGCGTCGTGAATTTATCCAGACCGTTGATCTTATCTTCTTATTATTGCATCCTCATTAGGGAGCCGGTCTTTTTCCTTTTACAAATATTCTTCCATTTTTGTGTCGTCTCAGGCAATTTATCAGGACAAAAGCGCTTAATTAAGTACAATAACTCAATCGTAACGAGACGGGACAAATAGCTAATGTCTTTTGTTTGGAAATGTACCTGCAAATTGCTAATGGAATGTAATTATTCATTGTTTGAATATCATCGGTGCACTCGAGCATCGAGCCTAACGTAAAATTTAGATTAAGTATGTTCTAGTCAGTGGAGGGTAACTGGCGGAAGTATTCATGGGCGCCGTTTAATCAAGATCTGGGAGGAAAATTTGCTCCTGTCCGCCACATCTGCAATTTCATTTGCTATGAGCTGCACTACGTTTTAGTATCAAAATGGTATTGTCATAATCACATTCTTCAACAAACTGTTTCTTTTGACACTGTTTTAAGGGGTTTTATAACATTCATAATTAGATAGTTTGTCTAAGTTCTGTATTATTATATTCAATCATGCACCACAAAAACACGCGCCCATGCTTTTAACAGTTTATTTTACTTTTTTTTGCGATTCTCTTTTGCGGCTACGTGTAAATACGCATAAATCTGCTTTAACAGCATACATTGGAATATTAAACAGAATATGTCTACCGTTCATTACTACAGAAATGCCCGTTATTGAATAAAAATTATTTCAATCCGAAATCTGCGCAGCTGCGGCCGGCGGCGCCGCTGCAATTATCGACGCGTATTGTGAGAGGTACGGAAAGAAAACATTTTTTGAAATTCCGCACTTATGGCGCAGACACTGATTGACACCCGATCAAGGGAGAGTTATTTATTGGATTTTTCGTGCATGTGTGGAGTAAAGTTATTAATAGCCCAGCTGGCACTTGGGGACTTGATTTGCTGAAAAATTATTGAGTGACGACATCCAAAATGATTCAGATGCCGTGGAAACGTTTTTACATCGCGATTAAAATGCAAACAGGCGTTAAGCGAAAGCCAACGGCTCTCATGTGTGCATCCATAATTTTTAGACAGATCATTTACTTCGTTTCCAATTTGCTTGGGTTCAGACAGACCAATGTCTGTTGTCACTTTAATTATAACAAAATATTTGAAGTAGTCTAGCGGAAATTAAAACTTGGCAGAATAATTATACGCTTGGTGGCGAGCTTCAGAATAGATCATCTTAATAGTAAACTTAAAACTTCATTTAACAAATATAAAGTATGCAAGCCATGCCTTCGAAGTTTGAGATAAATAACTTCCTATGTTCTTTCTTGTTAATAATCTCAAAGTTTAAATCAGACAAAGAGTTCCATTTTTTTGTTGTTGGTCGGCTGCCGTGTGCCATATTTAAATGGTGCAGTGCAGTAAAGGTCAGGTAAGGAATCAATTCCGGTTGTAGAACAACTGTTGTTAAGTGTGTCGTGGCTATATGTATTAATTTGGACACCAAAAATGTCATTTTCAGTAAGAAAGAGCTGCATTTGGTAAATTTAGGAAACAGTGATTAAAAGTTAAAATGTTTGTTAGATATTGGACCCTCATTTAAAAAACCTATGAAAAGATCGGAAAAAACGTGTACGAGAAAAAAGAGAAACTCATATACGTTACGGCTCTTTGAAAAAAATTGACTTCAGATTAGGATAAGATAATAATTACGATATAAAAAATGTACACGTTACGAATCACGATATTATTATAAAGTAATCTGTAAGTTAAGTCGATACTATAAATTACAAATCTGTTCTATACGTTCCACGGCAAAATGTGCAAAMTTACTGAAACGACCGGGCCAGCAATGCACCGGCAATGACAGTGACGCTCCATTAAGGGATTGTGTCGAGCACCTCGGCAATTGTACGTCAGCTTCAATAATTAATTGGCCCACATTGAATAACGCATGGAGAGGCCTGGTTAGGCCATGTCATGTACGCGTAGCGCGTCTCTGGGATACCTCTTTGTTCCCAATTGTTCACAGACACCCCCTATTTTACTTGCCAAAATCACTAATAAACGTTTCAGTCTTGATACGAGAAACAAACCATGGTTAAAGGAGTACTGCAAGGTTATAATGTTGTCATGAATACAATCTCGATCAGTTTATAATCCTTATCGTTTTTGTCATGTAACAAAATATGGGCTATCTACAGTTTGGAGCTGGTCGCAGTTTCTTGGATTTGTCAGTAGGCCTAGAGCGAGAAGGGGCTAAAGTTACTGTTCGATTCTCCTCCGTTCTTTTAGAGTTTACTTGCTTAATTTACCCCAACAAGTATTAAAACAAAATTTATTCCAACATTCTTCTTCTTATTATTCCTATTCATTCTCATTTCTACATCAGTCAGTACGTAAATGAAAATTATATTAAAACTGCAGAAAAGTTAAAATTCAGGATATGCATTTTGTAAATGTAAATTTGATTCTAGAACACGAAAATCGATAAACTTGCTTCAATTTGCCAATGCGTGACAGTTAAATCTTAAAATAAATAGTATAATATGTAAAGAAAGTAACTGCTCTTATACCTATACAAAATTTCTAAAGAAAGAATAACAATATGGGCGACACCATGCCGTCTATTGGCAATTAACGGCGCTACCCACCGGTCTCTGTGGGAAACCTATAATCTGAACGGTAGCCCATCTAGTAAGGGGTGCTTAAAAACTGAGAGAAGTCCCAAACTACGGTGTTTGCAAAGTTTGCAGTTCTCAAGCATAATAACAAAATTACGTCTATGCCAAGTCGTCTGCGTCAGAACAATCAGTTGACAGCTGTTTTATGTTATGAAGCCACCTCAGTCCAGCTATATAGTTCCAATTACGGGTAACTCCACTTAAGGATAGCGCTCTTTGCCATCTGTTTGACCCCATTTAGAAAGAGGATGGATATAGGTGTCAAATGTCACTGGTAGATGGCGGGCACCTACAAGGATGTGATTTTTACATTTCTTGCTCTTTTTTTGTCATCGTATTAAGAGTGAAACACATATAATGAACATGCGATAGGGGGACATGATATATAAGAATATTTAAAGTAGGTTTTCAATGTGCTCTTAGCAGTTGCAACACGGAAKAGGWTAGGTGTTATTTTTTTTGATTAAGTACTATTTTACAAGTTGTATTTACCTTTTAGGTGTTTTTGAACGTATTTTAGTGTGAGTCGTTTAACATTTGATTTGACGAAATTGAAGGTCGCTTAGAGCAGACAAATAAATGTGCGGTAGTACATAAACTTCTTAATTATTATATTACGATATGTGTTCTTATTAAAAGAGGATAAACTCAATAGTTGGTATTTGTAGTTTTATTACTTGAAATGAAAATAAAACCTGACGTTTACCCAGAAAACAGGAAATTATGTCACAATGTGCCTAAGTTACTAAAAAAACAGACTTTTTGCAACTTTAACTTGAATTAGCTGGCAAAAACAGGAGCGCTTCCGAATCGTTTGTCCGGTAGCTAGGTGGAGTTATCCATAGTCCCAATGCAGACAAGATGGCATAGATCTGGCTTTCCTTATATACGCCAAGGTGCGACAAATTTAACAGAGACATATATCTAACTAAAGTAAAAGTAAATTAAACAATTAAAAACTGTTGTTGACAGTTATTACAGCTTGTAGACTACAATCAGAACTGTAATAATTGCGCAATTCAGGCATAATTAGATTAGGCGATCTTTTTAAAATATTTGTACTCAGAAACTTAAGATAACCGGTGTCACATTGCGTGTAGCTCGCAGTGGTATGTACAAAGAAATTAAGTTGTTCAATTATAGCAGGATAATCAATTTTGTTGTGTAAGATATTGAATAGAGATATTTAGGCAATATTTTCATGGTGTTGGCTAAGAGGTAATAAATTAAAAGTAGATAGTGGTACATCTTGAATAAAACCTCGATGTGGGTCATTATTCGTAGTTCTGTAGTAATAATACCCTTTTTGCGTATTTTCCATGATCCTGTGATGACGCTGAAGTATAGCACCATGCAAGTTACAATTATATATTATACGGTTCTTTCGTGGCGATAAGTTACTACCTTTCATTTAGCAATATTTAAACCTAAGCTGTTATAATATTATGGCAGCAAACGTTGATATTTTGTATGTTTCCTTGCAATATATTGCAGTCCAAGTAGAAGTACCAGAGGATTAATGAGAAAATTACTTCGTTGTAGTAAAAATTTATTTTCTTCAGGACCGATTTCGACCTTGTAGGTACTTAATTAATCGGTGTAAAATCAACCACAACATTGATACAAGTAGAAGTAATTGGTGCATAAACTTTTACATTTTTCGCAAAAATCACACATTCGCATAATAAAAAGCCCGATAGATAATTTATAAAAACAACAAAAATAACAGCCCCAAGTTTACCCATATTCACTTCACTTACTTGCCCATCTGTACCTAGAGGTGCTATCGCAAATTATGGGAGGGTGAAAATGAATCATTTTCATAACTATTTGTCACGCACATTTCTGATTTTGTTTACTTACCTCTTTTAACTGAGAGTAGTAGTTTTTTTTTAGATTAAATTCTAGTAACATTCACGTAATCTACTAAATCAACTTATTCCGAAATACATTTTTATTTTAAATGCGGTTGCAATGGGTGACAATTTAATCCTTCAGGAAGGTCATTAAACATTTTATGCAAAAAATGACTTCTGTATGGTCCTCGTGTTGCACTTGTAAATCCCACTTCGTTTTATGTCATACTTTCTCAATTTGTCTCGAATGCAGGCAATCAAATGTTGCTGCTTCAGCATCAGGATGTGCACTAAAAGAAATAGAGGGACACATATGATTTGTGCAGAAAGAAGCAGGACGATTATACAATACATATCTGAAAACCATCTGCTGTTTTAATACTCATCAAGCAAAACTGAACTATAAAGCTGAGATTAACTAGCCTTTGAGACGTATCCCAAAAGATCACTATACTACAGGCAAGACAAAATCTGGGAGTTCTAAGCACACTGTTAATAATATTTTAAGAGAAGAGCAAGTTTAAGGCTTTTTCTTACCAGCAAGTGCAATATCGTAGACTTTTTATAACAACACGAATTTTGTCCATGACATTAAAATTGTAAGAAAACAATAATTAGTGTCTGGCTAACATTATTTATAGAAACACTAACTATGGACTGCTAAACACAATGAGATGAGATACGTCAGTCTCAGGCTCGTTGGCATTTTAACGTTTATTGGTCTGTTAATAATGATAAAATCCTGTGTCTGTATATCTGTAAGAGAAATTTGTACACCAATAAGTCCATCGGTATTTTAGGCAACGTTCTGGATGAGGTTATCAACACTTGCCGATTAATGAGTCGATAGCTATTAGCTACTTGATATCAGGTGGAGGTGCCACTACAGAAGTTTCAGAGGAAACGTTTGATGGTAAATGCATAACGAACAATGGACTTTGCCGGTCCAACCGTGTTCACCCAATTTACCTCCATTTGATTTCTTCATTTGCGGTTATTAAAAACACCTTATTTTCTTTCTTCTACCACTGATTGATATAAGAGAGCTAAAGAGGCCTTTCCTGCAATGAACTTCATGACAAACCAAGCACGGTACAGACACCCTGTGTAGGAAGATGAGAAAAATAGAGTACACCTATGCATTATAAGTTTTATAAAGCTTTGATTTGCATCTTCTTAACATTAAATAATGTACAAAGTACGAAAAGCAAAATATCGCGAAGTACCGCTTTCGCAAAATATGCGCAGGGCCAGCGCAGGCCTTTGTAGGCTTCCCGCCCCGCGCCCTGTGCATTTTGGGGCACTAATTTATTGCTGGGAAGTTCTGAGGAACAACTCCGCCTTGATAAGCTTTCTTCCGGTTTCGGGGCAACCAGAGGGAAAGAAAAGAAAACGAAATAGAAGGGGAATGAGGGTGGAAACGGATAAATGCACGCGCCGGTGATACCCAAATTACCGTGCATCGTTAACGACAATGGCTGCGGGAAGAAAATTAAGGACTCCACGTATGCGCTCGAGTAACCCCAATTACAGTTCAAATAATGCGAACCCGACTGCAGTGCTCACCATATCCGACAGCAGCGCCAGGATTACAAAAACAATGCAGATTTAAGTGCCCAAATGAGGGCATTTACGACGATATGCTATTGTGACTGCGCCTCTTCAAAAAGCGCACTGGCAAATGTTAACTGCATAATGCAGGTGCTTTAAGCTGTACGGTATTGACATTCGGTTAGTCTGCAGGTTTTATAACAGAAATGTGAGAGAAAAGCACCAGCAAAAACAAAACAGCAATTGTTATCATGCACACGTATTCAGGCACTGCAGATTGCTCTTTAGAGGATTGCGCTTGATTTGAAATTTCCTGTCAACTTATTTCCTGCATTTTAGGAATCAATTATACAGTTCTGAAGTAGGGATATAGGACGCCGCGTCGCCCTCCCTAGTTAAAGTTAATAACTGTGTCCCATAAACTGAATTTTTCACTGACGATCGATTATGTCCCTTATAAGCATCTCAAGTTTTTGCATTATCTTTTTGAAACATCCTGTATTTTATGAAGATGGTAGTTAGACGAAAGCCAACGTAAATGACTGAAAGCACTTATTTAGAATCCAGAATCTCGCGAGACTGTGCAAGGAAGCCATCGAAATCCAGAAAAATCCGCACAATTATAACCGAGACCGAGGCATCGAACTACCTGGAATCTGGAAACCGGTCATGCCCCCGCATCCGAGAACCGGACAAGTATAAATACCGGAGCGGACTAGGACACTTCAGTTTCAGAGCTACTTCTGAGGGAGACACCGCCACGAGTGTCGACAACAAAATTTACAATTCATGTATAAATAAAGATAAAAGCTGTTACCCTTCCCAAATGCGGAAGGAATAGAGACTATCCTTCTAAATATTAGAGCTATGAGCTGCCACTGAAGATTATATTAGACGTGTCACAAACAAGTTGCAGTAATACGTTTCGTACTATGCTAATAAATGATCTTCTTCCCCACCACTGTTGTAAAAAGTACGCACTGCAAAAAAATTTGTTAAATTTGATTCACGTTCGCTCAGAAATTTCCATGGTTTAAAAATGTCTTTTTGTATAAAAAATGCCACTTTTAACGACAGCTGTCAATGTTAAAAATGAATGTTTACAAAGAAGCATGTTAAAAATAATTTTAATACTGCATTAGAGTTGGTCTTGAATATTAGATTCATAGCTGTATATTTGCTTATTTACATAATGTGTATAAATTGTTCTACCAGGTGCACAGGCATAATTTTCAGCTCGGAAAAGGTTTTATATTCGCCAGGATTCGAACCCGGGTCTCCTGGCCATGCGCCATGAGAGACACTGGCAGAAATCCTTATATTACTAAAGACAATTACGAGGCTATGTATACTGCTAACGTCATTGCTTGATTAAATAATGTAAAATATTGTATATTCCCATTAAAAATAATTTTATTTTGAAAGCCTAACTAACTCCAAATTTTTTACTATGTGCTTTCATGTTTTGACAAAGACAAACTGAACAGAGTGACATAGAGGTATGTTAAAAGATCCTCAAGTTTTTGAGACGTTTCTGCGTCTAATCTCGCATAGCCAGAGAAAAGCATTGTTAGTACATGAATAAGAAATGAGACGAGCTCAATGACTTAAATGGAACAAGTTCTTGTCAAATGGCTTACAACGAGATTTATTAAGAAACAAAATTTGTTTAACAATGAAGGAATCGCCGTTCCACACAAAAACGCGATCGTCTTAGACGGCCTCTTATTTACGATGCAACAAAGAGACTCGATTAACACAACAAAGCGATCCTTTCACAGCGTCAACATGAACGACACCGTTCGTCGAATCACGCAGAAGAAGTCGAAGTTCACATAACGCAAGGCAGTAAATATATCCCTGTCGTCCATCTTATCTAATTGCATCAATCGGCCCAGCGCTCTTTTAATTCCCCATAATTAATTTCCCCCTTTAATATCCGCCGACTGTAAAAACACATGACTGTCTACGTAAGACAGGAAAACAATAAAACTGAATGGGATAAAATTAAATGGAAGCGTGTATCTCGAGCGGAATCTTCTGTTATTCCCGTTTTTGTTCCATTTCTGCCACAGATAAGGCTTCAGGGAAACCGAACAACAGGCAATTAACATTGAAAGTATAAACGTGAAAACATAAAATTTATTAGGCGAGAAGAATGACGGACAATTAAAGCCAGATACCCGCGTTTCCCGCATACCCGAAGCAAATGGCGCAACAGCACAGCGGGCAAAAAATACGACTCCCATGGTGAAAGATTAGAACGACATCAACTTCTTATGTCGTCTTACCTTACTGCGCTCTGGAACTGAAGCTCAGTTAAAACTTCATCTGATTAAGGAGGATGGCTCGGGAATTTATTGGCGCTCTCTCACGGAAACAGCTGCATCGAATGGATAGATAAATTAAAGGTTTTTTACCTTTTTCAAAGGTAATCCGCAATCGCAAAGCTTGGGAATAAACCGCCTTAATTGACATTTGCAATTTTGGATTGGAAAATTTAGATCTGCATCGGAAAAGGTAAGCGAAGAAGAATACAGCATGACTGACAAATCAATTAGATGATTGTAATGGAACTTCGACATTTAAGACAATTCCCACGCTTGAATAACACAGAAATGAAAAGCCAATCACCGTATACACCGAAAAAAGTAAAAAAAAAACAGGTTTCTCGTGTGAATATGTTGTTGTAATTATTTGTTTGATGCCAACGCTTACAAATACTAAAAATTGTTAGAATCCGCAGAAATTCCTCAAAGTTACTTAGGTTACTTATTATGACTTACAACTGATAATAATTCTATTTTATAAGGTAAGGCCTACAAGTTGCAGACTTGTAAAGGTGTAGTTTTCTTATCTTTTTAACACTGTTCCCTAAAACGCAGACACACAGGGTATAACGATGATGAAGAATATCCTACGAATGTACTCTCTAGGGGCTAAATCCGGAGAAAACAGAGTGGTTGCTCTAGGAGTTCGAAGACTGCATTATGAAATAGCACACCACATTTGAGTGTCCCACTGTTAATGGCACCAATGTTTGGGCATGTTTCGGAAAAATGTCACGGATTTTTTGTTATGGGTGGAACATGGCTTTATCATTATACAACAGACACCAAAGATTAGTTCCAACAGTGGACAGCCAAACTGAATTCATTCCAAAGAATTGCCTTCCAAACGGGAGGACCATCTACGAGGAACATCCTTCGAACCTCCTAAACGCGCTGAAAGGAATACTTTCAGAAAATTGGCCGGGTCTCATGCCATGCTGGAGACATGGGAGAACTGCCCTTTTAAAAGGTAATTAATTAATGCACCCTATTCGTCAGATTTAGCGCCTTTTGACTCCAGTTTGTTTGGAATCTTAAAAATTCCTAAGTGTATCAATAAATATAGAATACAAGTTAAAATGATTACCTCAACTACAGCTTATTTTAAAGAAGTGGATCTATATGGTATTGCACAGCAAATAATTACTTTCTGCTAATACTAAATATTGAAAAGTGTACTGTACATTAGCTCGAAGAGCACGAAACTAAAATTTGAAGTGAGGAAATAAATAAAATTGWGGAAAGCTAATCCATTCCATTACCTMACTTTACTATCATCATGTGTATTGGTATGTTTAGAGTCTATATTTTCAAAAGAACATACCGTGTGCTGAAAAGGTTCAAAAGCCCTTTAGAAAGCTACAATCGGGAAGTTACTAAAAACACCTGAAGACTTGAACATTTCTACGTGACATCAATATGACAATCTCATAGCATTACGCCCATCAAAAGAGCTCATTAAATACCTGGCAATTTATATTCTACAAATCCATCGTTTTCTTCTCTAGCAAATACGAGTAATATATTCGCTCTGGAGATTTCAGAAAAAGGCTGCCCGAAGGAATATACTGAGCCTCTCAGTTCCTAACAAATCCTTTACCGTATCCCCGACGCAAATTGAATCCAGCATCGCGGGACACATTTTAATATTCGTGAAAGCATCGCTTTGTCCTGACATTAACAGGTTTAGTCGATTACTCTCAATCTTTTTCATAGTATGCGTTTAGCGGCTTATCAAGTTAAGGTCTTCAGCGTGATATCCAAAGGGAATGATGCATTTAGCGGCAAGTATCTGTTCTGGCTCTCACAATGAACGTCTCAGCTATTGGGTTATAAAGTAGGGGATTGGGAACTTGATCAAGTTATTTCATTATCGACCACGTTGCTCGTTTGGTATTCCGCACCGTTTCACTACATCTATTCACTGGCGAATCTTTATGTTGACGGCTACAGTGAGCAAGTGGCCATAACTTTTGGCATTTCGATACGCGCATTGTCAAGCACGGAAACTTTTAACTTAATCTACGCGGATTGGTATTGAATTAAGGTCCGCTTGATCTGGTTCGCTTCAATTTGGAAGGAATAAATAAGAAAAATCCATAGAAAATTGCCTAACCAGAAAGGTTTGTTATAAGGTTGTATTTAGACTGCACGTTGTATTACCAACCTAAACACAATATAATGGGAATGGTTTCAAATGCATGTCGAATGTTTCTTCCGGAAGTTCAATCTTTTTACCTATATTGATATTTATTTAATGCAGTTTAGTTTGCAATACATTAAAAGATTTGTCAAAATCCACAATCTACCCATCACTGATAAGTATTTTATCACAAACAATTTGATTAGAGACCCACAAAATAAGATCTTCATCCCAAGTCTAAAAATATTCTATAAAAATCGGCATTCTGCCCAATAGATACCATCAAGCGAAACCCCGAGGTCAATCCGATGCTTAGGAGTCGAGATCTCACTATCCACAAATGGAAGCATGTGTGAAAAAACCTATTTTCAAGTACGAAGCATTTACTGTTAAATAGGAAAKGAAAAAAGAAGATACAWTTAGGTACTAGTGTATAATCATATCGAATTAAAAAAAGAATACTGTTTAGTTATTCTAACTTATKCGGTGTTCCAAGACTTTGTACTAATTCTGTAGATGTTTATAATAGTATGTAATTYAAAACTGAATTGCTGTAAAATTGCGCCATTATCTTGCTGGCTTTCCAGTTCCTAACATGCTATGTTGTACATAGGCCAGTAAAGAGAGTTCGGGAATCTAGTAGCCCGGATTGTGCTGCTAAGCAATTAATATGTTCTGGCATAGTTGATCTGACAGAAGCTTGATGCTTTATTAGATTGCAAAAAGAACTTATTTTGATTGTACACCGTACATTTTTAAGTATTTGGCCGCGTAAATATGGAGCTAACACAAAAAAACGATCACGCTATGATTTACTGCGATCTTCGTCATGGAGGGAATGTTTAGTTTCTGCATTTAGGAATGAAGCTCCGTAAAAAAAAACAACTGTAATATAGCTGGTTCCAAAAATTAAAAAGTGGTTGCGGTTCGCCGCAGAATCAATCACGCAGAGCTAAAGTGTGATCAAGAAAATTTGGCATTGAGTCATCCATAAAAGCGAAATCGTATGTCTTTCAAGATTGATACGCTTATTTCTGGTGTCTAAAGTTACGACATTTGCAGGTTTAATAAAATAAATTGCAGTTTATGAATACTTCATATCATTCATGTTTTTTGCATTCATATTGATAGATAGAAACTGCTGTCAATAAAATTTATTTTCAATGGTATTAAAAACCAATTAATTTTAATTAAAATGTATCACTCCCAGATAACTTGAACCATAACCTAACCTCACTTTTGTACAACTTTTTCCACAATTTGACATTTGGCCGTGTGGTTCAGTCATCGACATATCCAAGGCTGACTCGATGCCAAATTTTCTTGATCGCACAATATCTACATATTCCAAATTGGCCATTAGATTATCCACTCGTTTGGTATGTAAGTTTCAGTAAGCGGATGCCTCTATTAAATGTGAAACATTTAGTAGTCACATTTTACATCCTATTGAGCATATCATCGTACACTTAGCTTCCAAGAACCGCTTCACGGCGACCTTTGTTTCTACGCGTACCGTACGGGGGAATCTCACCAAATAAATTTCAAGATGCACAGGATTTAGAGCGCGTATAAAATTTATTACACCCGCTTCCTTCGCAAAGTAAGACCACCCTTCTAAAGGTGTTCGATAACTACTGGGCTGAACGCTTTTAATCACACGCATGGAAATTTGTTCCACGTCGTCAGCAGCTAACGATGTTCAGAGTTGATTAATTTTTCTTTAAGGAGTGCGCGCCCTGGTGATGCGTTGCTGAACATGAATCAGTACGGAGTCAATTTGTGAGGAAAATTCGAAACGGAACTAAATGTCACGGGTAAAATATCGAGGACGTCGAACTGCCTGGCACACAGAAATTTATATTACCTACACAGCACGTGTTATTACCTCGGCGGTGTTTTAGAGGTTATGCGCGGCCGCGACAACCACCACCATTTAAAGGTTACTAGCAGCGGCTGCAAGTAATAGGTGGACAGTAAAATATCGTTTCATTACAGCAATATCACGGGACAAGTTGAAAATGTTAATGCTGAAAATGAAGCCAGTCAAATATAGTATGTGGTTCTGGTTCTACCATCTTGTGAGGAGAGGAAAAGGCGACTCTTACATTATAGAAATGGAGCAAATTAAGAAATAAAATCGCACCAAACTATCCTATACCAAACAAGCAGAAGCTGGAAAGTTTAAGAAGTACTTGCGGCCACGTTACGGGCGAAACAGTAATCTAAACAGCAAATAAAAATAGGGCAATACAAGAAACAGTGCAAAAATGATGTATTCACTTACAAAAAATTGCAGATTAGAGCTAAACATCACTGTACAGCTAGCAAATAAAAGGTAAAAAATCCAAGAACCAGAAGAAAGGGAAACCTGTAACCTTATTTCAAAAACAATAAAGCACAGAACCAAATCTACACGTAGTTCTGAAAGCAGCCGGCTTTCTGATATCTTGATCGATGCTTCTGGGAGATCCGCCTATAAACAACAGAGCTTTAATAATACATAACATACTGGATTTACGCAAGGAAACTGGCAACAAGAAATGAAACAAGGATTAAGAAGTCTTCATAAAGCCATAATACTGCAGCTACATAAGTAAAATTGAAACAATTTTAATTGCACTTATTGCGTATTGCACACAAGAGTGACCCATAATAACAATTTAAAACGTAGTTTTTTTAACACGTTTGAGCTTTTTCAGAGCCAGAGTCACACCAGCCGTTTGAATTGCAATTACAATTTGGAATTTGTTTGACTGAAAACCTTTACTGATTATAAATGAACCTTAGAAATTTATCGATAGCAAACATTATAAAAGTAATTATATCCTCACAAAAAAAGGTTTAATTATTTTTATACAGAGTATAGCTTGAAAAATTAATTGTCATTAAGGGTTAGACCGCGTCAATTCTGCAAATTGGATCAACGTTTCGCCCGCTCTTGTAAGAGGCATCATCATCAATGTGAAATATGCCTTAAACTTAAAGCGAGAACTACGTCGGAGCTAACCAAATCTTAAAGGAGACAGAAAGAGAGTGGGGTTGCGCCTGGTTTTATGCAGGCGGTAGGATAAAGAGAAAGTGATGGTGGGGCTGCCGTTGTATGATAAGATTCCAAATAATACAGAGGTTACAGACATTTTCGCGGTGGCCGGTTTCAAGCTGATGATCAGTTACCGTTGGTTAAGCGAAGAGACCCGACTTGATGCAACGTTTCTGTTCTGTAAGACGGATTTTAATGTGTTTCCAATGACAGCGGGTTTGTTGTGTCTTACGGAGAAGAAAATATTTGCGACATACATTTTGGAAGGGGGTTAACAAATAGTTCAAGTGAATTGTTTCCTAAGAATTTTGACTATTTGATCTGTAACTAAGAGGTAAGGAAGTAATGTAGTTGATTTATAATTTGGTGGTTCGAGAGTCGGTTTGGATTTCGGATTAAGATGATGAGAAATTTGTCTGGTTCGAAACAAACACTGGGCGATGAACAAGAGAATTCGGGACCGAGCGTTTTTTTGACGGATGGTGATGAGAAGACGCATCTGTGGGGGTAAGCTTACGATACAGTGGCCATACGACCATCTGGTAAACAAGTGATAAGGACATCAATAAATGCGAGACAAAGCTTTCGATCTCCATTGTGAAGTTTATATCAAAATGTTAAAACCAGGGGGTTTCTATTGGAAGCGGATATTTTGAGTAATTTTTGGATTCTTTAGCAATTAGGTAATGAAGTTCTTTATCAATCCTTGAAGTAGAGTCATGAGATGTGAGTGAGAGTGTATCACCCATCTTGTAAAAAGTTGCTGAATTTTACTTCATAATCTAAAGTACTGAGGACTACAGTCGCATTACTTCTGTCGACTGAAATGATCGTTATCTCTAGATTGGATCTAATAATTATGAAAGCAATTGTCTCTTCTACTTTGGAAAGGTAGAATGAAGGAAGTTTTGGTATGTGAAGAACCGCTTTCCTTAGGTAAGGATCGAATACAGAATTCTACAGAACTGATTATGTTGAATGGGAATTTTGATGGGTGAATAGCCAAATTGGGACTTTTGGCTAGCAGATGATTTAACCATCCTTTTTGGTTTGGGTATTTTGGGCTGTTTTCTTTAATTCGAAACTATTAGACTAAAATTTGCAGATGATGATGATGATTGCGAATTTAAAGGGTATCTTGAGCTTGCAGGGAAGTATCTTGGTCCATAAATGACAAATCAATTTAAGTGGATGTATTGGATAATTCAAGGTAAAGTTTTGGAGGATTTCGAGCTAAAAAAATCAAGTTTTCGTCGAGTGACCGAGATGCGTTCTCGAACAAGAGACAAGCTTGCGCCTCATAGAATTTTGTCTAATGACAATGTGGAAAATTGTCAGTTGATTTTTAGGATTTGGGAATGAGTTTACTATGACGACAACGAAGAAATAAGAGGGGTTTGAAATAAATTCCGAATGCTTGTGGCGGAATTTGGAGAACGGCGGGCTTTCACCGGACTAAATGATATTTAATCAGAAAAAAGTTGCAAGTTTCCGCTGTATGTACGATGATATGTACAAATGTGTTAGTTCTAGAGAAGTTGAGTGCGTGAGATAGAATTTCTAACTTATAGTAATGATGTAAGTAAGAATTCAGATGGCATTACACTGCATTGATGACAAAGCTACCTAGCTGCCTTAACGGGTACTACGTCCTAAAGGAAGTGACCTGTCTGCACTAGACATAAACTGCACTGATGAGCTATAGTGATAGCGAAATAGGTCTATCTGCAGTTGGTTGCGGTGCAGACAGCACAGCATAGATATGCATATTAATTATAGTAATGATTTGTTCGCAAACATTTGACTGAGATGTTCGCTAGCAAAGACTGCATTAAGTTCCTACATAATTTTAGAACATTAATACTTACACTAAAAATAAGGCTGATAAAAAGCACACAACTATTTCGGAACCCAGACTTCAAACAGTATACTTCCAAATATTGCCCCCTTACAATATAATTACATCTTACTCTAGGTGAAGTGCATTTAGGGGGTTTGCTTAAATAATGACATCAGAGTCTGTAAAAGTACCTCTTTACGGACTGCTCTTGTTTGTTTTATAGACTCCTAGTTTCTTGAATAAGAAAAGTTACGCTCAAACGTAAAATAATAAAGAACGGATTTTGCAACATATTTTTGTAGATATCATGATTAAGCAACGATCTTACGTATACTTTTGTCAACAGTAAAAGGGAAAGTATATATTACAGCATAAAAAACTCCTTGCCGTATGTATAACATTACTTCAAGTATGGGGCAAGGATTTTTTACTTTTGTATTATATTATTAAATATTAATCCTTGATCTCAGTTACTGGTAACAATTAGCTTTTTCTCTATTACTTTAACAACTACCATTTCCAATAATATCTACAAAGTATAAAGGCTTGTTCAACGATAATTAATTTCAAACGATTCACCTTAACAATCTGTCGCGTGTTCTGTGTAAGTCCATCAGTATTTGTTGGAGCCTGGTCTCCCTCGTAATTCTCTGGGGACGAAAGCAAACTTACCAACCCGAGGCGGTGACGGTAAAAAGCCCTCGTGTCTCTTACCTGCAACAGAACAGTTTAATTAGCGGAAGCTGCGCAGCAAACAAAAGGAAGCGTCGGCACACAAAAAGAAGTCTAGCGTCGCGATTCCAGGGATTACACAATTCAATGACTTTAAACAAACCAGAATATAAAGTGGCCGGATAAAAATAAACCGACGACCGTGGCGCATCTTGACCCCGTTTCGCCACTGCACCGAACAAACAATCACGAAGCCTAATTGATTTCCAATTTAATAGCAAATTAAGTGTGGATCTAATGCACCCGCACACAGCTGTTCCTTGACTGATCCCATTAATCAGGCGATGATGAATTGCGCATACGATAAATATTTATGAACATTATTAAATCCCATAAATGATGGCTACTAAGCGATGTTCAGTTCGTGAGTAAGCAGTATGCGGAAATTCACTTTCCCCTGTAAAACTTAGTATATGCGGTGAGTCGGCAGAATGGAAGCTCTGTGCAACGTTGAATGTATAATAAGGGTGAACAATTTCGATGATGTTTTACAGCTACTGGGTATGTAAGATATAAATAGTGATATTTTCAGCATGTGAACTGATTGGTATGAGCTTTGAGATTTCTGACTAAATAATACTACACGCTTTTACGACACTGAGTATATTTTATAAAAACACAGATGCATGTACAGGGCTACTACTTCCAAGGATAAATTAAGTAAAGCCTCGTAACGTCGGTCTGTTCGTCTTTAACCATATATTAAATCGAAAGACAAATAGCAAATATCTATTTAAATAAATACACGGGTTTAAATAAAATGAAAGAATGTGTGCACTAAACAAACAATTTCTGTTGATTTTCCTTATTTGGCAGTAAAAGTGATGATCTTCCAAATTTAAAGAGTGCTTATTAAGCAGTTATTTAAAAAAATCTAGTTGATATAACTATCACAAAATAACGAACTATGGTAGAAGGCAAGAATGCAGGTTATCAATCATATTAATCAATCATGTCAGCATTTTAAAGGTTTAAAAAATTAAAGACAACGCAACAGACACGCGCCGAATTATAATATACAGACACAACTAGCTAATGTATGTAAATTGACCAAGCCAAGTAAAAGTACAAGTATATAATCCGTAAAAGGACTTTAAGTATCACGTACAAGTACTCCAACTGTACCGAAATTAAGTTCTTGCAACTGCCCAGCTCTGGTAAATACCACCTCAAAAAATTAATACTACAATGTAAGACGTTGCTAAACCGTGTGCTTGCCTTTTTAGAAAAATGCACCGTAAAAAAACGAAATCTGTATTATTTGCCGATGAACAAAAAAAGTTTCCTCTACTTTCTAAATAAACAGGCGTAGAGAGTAAACCGTGTTCACCTCTCATTAGTATGAACGCAATCATGCTATTGGCCTAGAGATTTATTATAACTCGCAGAAATTGCAACATGGACATTGTAGTACAGAAATGCTGCATGCTACATGCCGCAGTTAGGTTTTTTGCTCTCTATCAGTGAATATGGTGAAACAAAAAAAATGTTTAACATTAACAGTAATATTACTGGCTAAACTAACAATTCCCTTGATAAGACATTAAATTTCTCTAAATTACAGAAGAATTATGATCCCAACCAGAATTGGTTGATCCTTTTAAACAAGAACTATACAGAATTAGGTAGTAATTACATTTATGCCAGCATGATATATAAAATGCAGATAAGACGGGATTATTCTGGAAACTTATCCCATCCCTGAAAAGGCGTAATTTCTCTCTAGCACACGATATAGCTCCAAGATTAACAATTCCTAAACAAAGGTTACATTATTGGTATGCACAAATGGTACTCAGCAGAATCAACACTAGTTATACATGGAAAACCCAGAAATCCGATGCACCCGTAAGTTAGGCGTGGGACGACTATAGTATATTCTAGTTCATAAAGCTACTCCTAAATGACAAATTTTCTCCAAGTGAGGTGTAAGACCCACATCAAAGTATACTTACGTACTTAATTATTTTTTTAATTAAGAGATTTCTTTAAATTGTGATTGTTCTTTTTGGTGTTTACATTATGGAGCTTGTACCACATTATTTTATGATTGATAAGCTTCTATCGAAGTACAGAACAAAAAAAAGTGGCCTATACATTTTTGGAACTAAATCTTTCGAATCCGTAATCTATTAATATATATGCGAAATTAATAGCAAACAGTCCTGGTTTCTCAAAGTAAAACCACCGGCGCAGGCAATTAACATTTAAGTACCAGTAAATCCAACATAATTTGCTTTTAGAAAACACAGCTCAGATCAAGCAAGTCAGAAAACTATAAAAATGCGAAATTATTTTTGGGAGCACCGGGCTGTTACATAAACCAAATCGCACACTTGAGAACTGATAAACACTTTACATACGTATAAATTCTAGAATACACGTAGGCTCCAACTATTCGAACAATCAACAGAAGTCAGTCGCCAAAGTGATACGAAAATGCCACATGCTTAACAAGCTCTGTAGGTTTCGTCAGTCCGACGATCGAAAAGAAACGAAGAAACCAAGTTTTCCCTGGCGCAATGAGTTCGAAGTTGCAATTAAAACAGAATTATATGACATCGTTTATCTAGAAAATTTAACTGAGTTCTTTGTACCCGACTTGTTATAAAAACATTCATTATTCAACCGGAAGATAAAACAGTGCTGCAGACTCGTAAAATTCCCTCTTAAGTTTTAGAAATATTAAGTTATTCAAATTTATTCATCGCAATACTTACTTTACTCAACGGGCTGACATTAAAGAAAAATAATAGAAAGACAAACGTAAAATTAAAATGTGCATATTCAGGCAACCATCTCGTCTGTATTATGGATCTAATTCGTTGCTTCCCTTTTGGAACGTTTTGTGGAAGCCGAATATCACGCGGACGAATGAATCATATTCTTTCTGCGTTAGAACGACAGAAAATATCTATTCACGGTTCGGCAAATAATGGGGTGTCATTCGTTTTACTGCTTTATATTCTGCGGGTGGAATGGCGCATCATGCTAAGTATCTCCTTAGAAATTTTGTGACTGCACCCTCGTTCGCCGTATTCGCGTATGTGACAGCACTAAATGATGTGCATGAATCAAACAAACGTGTAACTCCCTAATTCAAGATGTTAAAGGTACCTTTCTGAACTCCCTTTACTTTACTTTATAATAACTTAGATATTGTAATACTTTTCAGTCAACAAGGTTGCTTAGATCAACAACTAGATAATTGAACAATCGCACTCGGACTAACAAATTTCGTCCCGCAATCTTCCACTAATTCCATTGTCGATAACCCCAGGGGGCTAACTAATCAAACGACACTATATCCTCACTGGTTCGTCCTTATATCCACGATCTTCTTGATTTGGATAGTCTGGAACGAAATAAAAAGAGGTCGGTTGCACAGAGGATGGCGGCGATGTCGGCTTGTGCGTATTTTCCTGAAACTAGGAAATTCCTTTGTTAATGACTCCTTCACAACACTAGGCGGCGTGAGCAGGATACACATCAATGATAACCTCTAACATTTCATTTGAGTAGGCTTTAACTCAAAAACTAAGCTAAAAGATTGGCGATTGTGTTTTCTTGCAAATTTTATTTATATGTTTGTTAATAATTTTAGCAGGCTGTTGTTGCTGCAAGAATTTACAAAGTAATTTATAATGATTTGTTAGTTTAACATTTTTATTTTACATTCTATCAAATTACGAGTAGTACTGGGTTTCTATAAATGATTCATGCATCCAGGGCGCTTAYGGAAATTATCGATTAAATCAATATGCCGCCTCTCAGGAAAGTGAACAGGACTATCGCTTTGACGTATACTTGTTATCTGTCAATTTTTAAATTATGTGATATATTTTAATATAAGAAAACAAGTGGCAGTGTGTATTTTCAACATATTCTGTAGTGTTTTGTGGGATTATCAACTTTAAGGTCGCAGAAAGGTCACATTTCGGAGCTGTGGAGTTGCAAGTTTTCGTATAACTTTTAGGTTATGTATCGAATTTGTGAGGTTGTGGCTACAATAAGCCTGTTAAATAATTGTACTATGATGGAATCAAAGATGTTTTTAGACTGCCGCAATGGTAAAATTCACAAACTAAATGGTAGTAACGTTAGCTGCACTATACAAAGCTTCCACAGTGGGTTACCACAAGCCTACTATACCAATAATTATTGTAATTTCTTACCTTTGCAAGAAAAATTGAACCGTAAATTGTTGGAAAATCTTTATAAAGCCATCAATATCGTAACTGTAACTTGATCTGCAACCTTCAGTACTATCGCCGTGTTTATTGCAGCTTGGCAGCAGTTACAAAAAGGCGGCGCAAAGAATTCACAAATCAACGCCGCCCGTTTTGTATGAATCATTTATAGAAATGTACTTTAAGGAGTTATAAAAATGCATTTCTGTAAAAAAAGGACTAGATGATATAATTTTACTAAAAAATTGTGGACCACCTACATTTAGTGAAGTTCCATCCTATAACATAATGACATAACATAATTTTAAGTAAAATAATATCATCTAGTCCTTTTTACAAAAATTCATATTTATAACATCTAACTAAAGTGAAAAGCACTTCGAAGTATTTAACTAAACAAACATAAAGCTCTCTGCTCTTTCCGGATCACCTAACCGACAAACTTGCACAAATGTTGAAACATGATAGTCTCGTATTTGCTTACAAACACGTGCGGGTGTATTTACAACGAACCCTATTAGGTGCATATTTCATAACGTAATCTTCACAGGTGCTGCACATTTCGGAGCAAAGCTATTGTTGATTCTAAGGGGTTAATTCTGGATACCGATCTTGGAGCAGTTAGCATTAATATTTTAGAGGCGAGGAACCACTTGTTAAAAGTCGTGGACCATTACTGTTGATCGTGAGCACGACTGCTGCGACCTCTGCACGATTACGGCATTATCACGTAACCCCTGTGTATATTGTACGTGCATCCGTGCACAACTGGCTTCAAAATATTTTGAAATCCTCTACTGCGGTGTGGATTTGGTATAATATTGTAAAAAAGCCACTTTAATTGCCACTTAAGTGTCGATAATTGCGTATTTATGGTACAGTTGAACGAAAGTAAATATTTTATTCATTATTATTAATGTACGCAAAACGTATAGACAGTTCACAGATACAATATTATGGTATCTTCATGTGCTTGCGCTAACTAAAATGCACGATTTCGTAATTTTTAATTATTTTTTTAAGTCTTGTGGGAGGCCTGGCAACAAATTTAATGTGACTGTTTTATAATGCTTATTCACCGGTTCGAATTAATAGCGAGCGGATCTATCAATTCCACACTGCAAGCCCTACATTACTAAGATTCCCGTTAGCAACTACTGGGGATGCTTACTAATTAAACGAATTCGCGGATTCTAATAATTGCGCGGAATCTCATTCAATTTAAATGAACTATATAAAAAGTGTGTGACCCCTTTATTCAGACACTGTCACCAAAGTTACACCTGAGCACAATAAAATCATTTTATTCAAGAATGAAAGAGAAACTACGTTTGGAACAAAAAGTATACTAAACAGTAATTAATAATTGAAAACAGTGTGCAAAATACAAAACTCGTGTATTCAAATCTCCTCAATATTTCTTACCATATTATACTCTGTGAAACGAGAATATAACCTCAACCCGTAAATTAATAATTTTGACCTACACTCGAGTTTGAACTAAATAACAATAAATTTAAAAAATACCGGGATGCGTGTCTAACCGTCTTCTAATGTAACTTTCAAGACTTGCTAAATGACTTTATCCAATATTACTTTATATATCGCCAGATCGACTAGAAATTAAATTTCTTTCGGTATCTAAGAGGATGGAACGCAGACTGAAGTTTGTTAAATTTTGAAAAAATACGTTATTTGGTGGAGTTTCAGAACTGAGACCTGATTGGTCAAAAGTATCCCTACTTGTTACTCTCTAAGCGTGGCACTGGTCATAATCTAAATCAAAGCTAACCAAAGATTCTAATCAAACCTATATGATAACCCGTGGATATCTCTTAAGTTAAAATACCACGCGATATCGCAACGATTTTGCCCACACTGCACAAGGACCACAGTCATTTATAAACTCAAATTCTTGATATTAAATGTTTAAACTGTTATTTCTGTGTGTACTGGGAGAATAAAGAATATCATTCATTCCAATATGCAACATGTAAAAAAACTTCAGGAAAAAACTTCACATGGTTGCCGAATCGTAACTAAATCCTGATGAGATTGAGCAATAGAATCATTTATAATCAATTATTGCCGAATATAATATAATCCTTTAGGAAGTAGATCCCATAATGGCAGCTAGGTGGCTTTGTCATCATGACAGTGTAATGCTGACAGATGGCATTGCCATCTAAATTCTTACTTACATAAATTAGGAGGTTTTGCGCGCTAACCATTGTAATTTTTAGGTCGCGTACCCCAATCACAAAAGAGCCAGAACTGCAACGGCTGTATCCTTCTAGGAACAAAACCAACTTTCTCCATCTGGTTCCAATAAAATATCCCGACCGAACTACAATAAGAGAACCTTTAACAAAGCACTACTGGCTGAAAAATTTATGAGAGTACTCCGAAAAGAACTGAATTAACAAAATTTATCCCCTTGATAATGTTAAAAATTTATCTACGTATACACTAAAACCAACCATTTTGCTACAGTCTCCAACGGTACAAAATCTTACCAAATATGGCTTTAAGGGAAAATTTAACAAAACATTTTTCGTCAATCAACATACTTTGTGCGTAAACGTAATTGCATCATTGGAGCCWGGCAAACAATTTAWAAATACTCMCTATAATATAGAAAAGCTTTTTATACCTACAACTGCATAATTTTTCATATTAAAACCAGTAGTTATGTAAAGTAACATCTAATATATAGATAACATAGAAATTTCTTTTTGCGGATATAATAAAAATTAAAAGCAACCAAAATGTTAATTTTGTTTAGAATATTGTTTGGTTTGATAGGTAGCTGACCCCAGCTCTCGTCCGTCGTAGTTTATTACTCCGATGGAATATTATAATCAAAGGTAGTGCCTATTTTTGCATGCAAAGTATCAAGACTGAAGAAAGTCTGCCGTGATACAGATATTTTTACAACGTTTTAGTGACTAATACAAACAAATTACGAAAGCTGCTGATTGGCATATTCACAAAATAAACTGATATCGTTTAATGATGCTAAAACAGCAATTAGTTTTATTTTATTTTGAAGTTACACACATCATACTTGTTATACGAGGGTACGTACGCATAACATAAAAACTGCCAAACTTCTTTTGTTACCATTTCATCACTTTAGAATATTACTTCACATAGTCAACAGGCGAATGTTGTTTGTCGCTTTTCCTTGCTTGACTGAATTTATATTAGATGTGGCCCCAGATGTGTGAAGCTCGTTCTATACGAGAACCATATAACTAATTCAACGTACTGTAGAAAACTTGTCAGTATTAAACTTCCGAATATAGGTTACATCCACCCTCTATAGCTGTCACCGACGACGGTTTTCTTGAAGCAATTCAATCGGAACACCGAAAGTAATGTGCTTAACTTCAATAGTATCGGAAACACATCAAATTTTGTCAGTTGCTAGTTAGTGTGGTGAGCTCGCCATACGTCTGAAATCGTTTCCGATTGAGTTCAGTGAACTACGACCCGCACCCTTAACAACACAAGTATTAACTAAATGTGTGTATAACGCCGTTCATTACAAAAAATGGAAACGAATATTAACAGTTAACGCTTATAGTCTGACTCATTGGAAATGAACATATATTTTTTCCTGCCACTCTGACAACGCTGCCAGGCGGATGTTTGTTGTATTATAAGCAACAAGAAGTTACAGCGGCCTGCAGCCGCCCTACTAGTTGGAGCGGGGGCTAAAACAGCTCCGCGCGTTCGATGAACATAAAGAAGGTGTTAGGCGCACAATAGCACGTCGTATTCTCCTGATGGCCCCCATGTAAATCAAAAAGGTTATAAAATACACAATCAAATGTTATTATATTGGGCCGAAATGATTACACTTCACGTGTAAAAAGCAAGCCATGACATCATCTATTCACTAAAAATTAAGTTCTTTTGCATTTTTATTAAGTTAAGGTACATCCAAAGACATCATTTGAATATCCATTGCAGAATGGAAAGTACCATGTTTGGCATAATACGCTATATAGAAATGATTTCTTTGTTCCATTAACTTAGGATTAGTACAAGCGGGAGCAACATTGTCATGAATTTGGGTCTCCGGTAGGGCGCGCTGCGTTTTCTTACTAGTCAAGTGAAATGACATATTGCGTACTTATGTTCAACTGACGTAGCATATAAGTAACTTGGGTTGCGGTTTTTTTGTTTTGTTCTTTTATTGGCTGATTTTATTAATTCTACAAAGTGCCGAAGCTTTTTTCAGCACACAGTCAACCACTGGTTTGTAACGCTTTGTGGTACTCTGAAGTAACTGCTAAAAGACAACTAATGCCCTTAGCGCCATCGAAGTAAAGTTTATCTGTTTTAAAAGAAGAAATAACCTATCCTTACCAATGCACATGCAGATCACGCTAACATGTTATTTCCACTCGTCGTTTGATGAAGCGAAAATAATCACAGTGCGCACATACGTAATTATATAGTATAGTATTAAATGGACTATAACATCAGTTTCTATGGTCTATTTCTAGTTTCTATTTCTATGGTTACAGCCATAACTTCTCTTGGAAACAAAAACTTTCCACTGCTTTTAATTTTGGAATAGGTCACGCGCCCACGCCCATCACAAAAAAGTCATCGACAGGTATAACCTGATTACAATCGTTATTAGACATATACGTAATAATAACACACCATACCTTCATCAGCACCAGTGAATCCTTAGGTGTGGCATTTTGAATAGTTAATGACGCAGTATCGATTCACGCGTCAAGCCGACGATAGTGTCGTACGGAAGTGGCGTCATTAAAACGAACTAAACGTGCAGACGATCAAAAATTTATGAACGCAGTGCATACCTGCCGCTTCACAAAAACTCCTCCTCGTGCTTTGCGAGTATTAGAATGAAGCAGGCGGTGTTAATAATTCAGAAACAATCTAGCGGGCAGCGGCTCAAACGCACTTTTAGGAGTAACTAGTCTCCGGAGCGGCACTTGTCGCCATCAAACAGCGGCGTAGCAAGCTACACATCCGGAATTATGGACTAAAAAAAATATTTCACAGGTCTTTAAGAAAAAAACTTTAATAAATAGTGTCATTACTTAACGTATATAAACTAAATAATGTCACATCGGTACCTCTTAAGTAAATTTTCGCTGACATACTTATAAAAATGCACTTGCCTAAATGCCACATCGGATGTCACGATGTATCAGTATTACGTTGATGATGTCCTTGGCTTTTAGTTTTCTTATAGCTTATGTGGTGCTTGTGTATGCTTGTGCCAATGTCATACCTATTCCACAAATGCTGTCAAAGATTGCCTCACGAATAGTTTTGCTGACTGTTTCATAATATTGGAACCGAGTGTACATACATTTAAGATTAACTATTGGGATTAAACGCATCTACTAATGAATAATACCTAATATTTTCAGCTAACAAAAAGACAAGTAGCTAAAGTAAACAAAAATAATTGCTAGTTTTTCCATTTTATTTGTGAAGAATAACTAGAAGCTTAAGACACAGGCGTAAATGAATATTATTTGTTCATGTATGAGGTATATGTGTAATACATGTCACACGAGAAGTTAGTGCAATAAAAAAAAACTGCCACTGTATCAAATTATTTGTTTAATATTGCATTTAGATATTTAAATTCCACGTGGTAATAAAACGGTAAGTCAATAGCTGTAATTCCCCAGTTTCATAGTATTGTGCGAAGCGATGGTTAATGGTTTAGACAGTGAGGCGTTTATTGTATAATATTTATTGTATTATAGCAAATACCATAACGTAAACCAGGATTATAATACCAGATACATTATTGCATTAATTAAAATTACAGGACTGTACTGTACGAGCACAAGTTATCTTCGAAACCTAAGAAAGTAGACCTTTCCAACTTTGTAGTTTCTAGTGCGATGATATACATCTTTGGAAATGACGAGGTTAGCACGTGAAAGCTTTAGCTTTGTATCAAAATTCCTCACTCGTTAATAACAGTTGGTTGATTCGATCGCTCAGTTTCCTCATGCTGTTAGACAGGAAATTTAGTTACGAAAATTCCAACGTACGAAGGCAAAAATAACAAACTTCGCGTCATAGACGGTAGGTGGGGTTCATCCACCCCTGTATAGACCAATCCCGTTCCCGTAAAGAAAACGAGCTAGCAAAGTATTTTTACGAAATTCAAAGCCTCGTTTTCTCCGTGGTACAAAATGGTATCTCCTGTTGCTTGAGTCCACCTCGCCATGCGAAATATTTACCTTGAGAAAGTGCGTAACGTCAAAATTTGAGGCTGCGATGAAGATGTGGAATAGCGTAGCCGTTTAATCTCCTTCACATAAATTTCGGGTCAATCATGCTTCTATGTATTTATGAAAATAATTTAGTTAACCAGGTTTAGCCTCGCGTTAATTGAGTTAAAATTAACACCCAATGTTTTTTTGACTAAAGTAAGCAAATACTAAAGAGTCAGTTACAGTTTGTCGAATACCTGTAAGGTTTAAATACAGTTGCTCCAAATTAATTATATGTGTTTTTTTTTTACCCAGTAAACTACGCCACTGGCTTGCCCGGCGCGGTGCTGCCAGCTGTCTCCTTAAATATTAAAAATAAGATAAATGTGTACGCCGAAGTGACTTCGAGGCGCAGGAAGTTCAGTTTGTGCCCGACGCGGTGTTAGCCTGTCGAGAGAAAAATGCAATATCGTCCAAACGTAAAGAATAATATAGCGGGGATAATTTATTAATCGTCCAGAGTCCAGAATGTCCTGCGGCGTCCTCCGGTGGTTGGGAGGTTGACGCGAAACGATGCTCGCCCAACTTTTGATTAGTGTCGGGGCCCCACGGGCGAGCTTCCGACTGCTTATTATATCTGAGAGGACTGCACACTTTATATGAGTCCAGTTGGTTATGAAATTAAGTATATGCGTAGTGTATATATTTAGGAAAGTGGCTTAAACAGCCTGAATACCATTTTACTGTATTCGCTAAACGTATATTTTTTTAATTACCTATTTCTGTTATTTGTGTACCTAAAATACACAGCTTTATTGCAAAGAACCTTAAAAATTAAACACCGTTAATATGTACCTACTTACAATTTATATATCATTAACTCATTTACTTTATGCAATTCAAATCAGATTTTGTTATGCAAAATTAATAAAAAATAAACCACAACCACAAACATTATTAATAAGAAGGTATTAACATTAACAAAGTCCTGACTCTTGAGTGAAAAAACAAATTCACCTTCAGATAATAATAATGTTAATGATTTTAAATCATCGACTGCCGTTTCTAAATGCACTGATATATGGTTTGAAAATGAAGTACAATAAAGTATTGTATACAGATATCTGCAGCATAAATAGAATCACGGACGTAGACCAGCAACAAATGAAGTAAATGATTGAAAAAAAGTACCAGAATAAATATAATTTTCCAAAAACAAACTAAAAATAATTTTTGCTAATCAATGATATGGGTCAACGGCAATAGTAGTGTTATTCCTACTATTAGTGAAAGTTTTATAATTTTATTTATTGCTATCATGTTAGCAAGTTACGTAATCAGTCTGCATAATGTCGATGTACTACAGAAGTGTAGTACAATATAAAAATGAGTACCATAAAGTTTTACTATGTGTAAGAAATACTTTTTTTTTCAAATTAATGTGTTGAGCACCTATAATTAAAGCCTCCAAAGCCTGTCAGATTTGTTGATTATAGCAATACAGTACACGCCATCGGGATTTCAGGTGTAGCCGTCAATCTCGAACAGCAAACTTTATAAAATTCATGACCAACACCATTTTATATTCCGGGAATTTCGTTTTGAAGGATTTTAGACCATTGATGATTTAGAACTTCGCAAACAATACTGACACATAGCGTGTCTAGTGCAGTGCACGAAACACACCTGCACACGGGCACTCCAGATAATATGCACGGCAAGAACGGACCGCCGGTTTTGGATTTCATGCGGAAAAATTCTAATTAAGTTGTCCACCCCTAGAGAGATATTATTTCTCATTCTGCAGTTTTGTGCATGCAAGGCAGCGGTTTTATGAGTTTCCCGATCCGGCGCCTCCGCCATTTCTGTTCGCAGCTATGGATGACGTGAAGTACATTTGTTGGTATCGATGTTAAAAATCGATTATATTTGGGCATTTCATGTAATTTTTAACCCTCTAGATATGAAAAATTTGTTGATTAATGTCATTCTCACTTTCAATAGGTCATCAAATTTGTATCAGTGCAAATGCTTTTGAGATGCCAAATATTTTTGCCGTATTAAAAAAATAAGGAATTTAGCAAGAATGGAAATAAGAGTATTTAAAAATGATGTTAGTAAAGTACTTAAAGAATGCATACCATCAACAAGATCTGCACGCAATCTATGTTAAACGTTTTTCATAGCGTATAAAATTACCAGGGGCTACAATATCGAATAATATTATTGTTGGTCCTGTCAATATTTCACAATACGTGCATTAATAAGAGAAGCGTATTTACAACATTTACAAAATAATTTGTAGGTGTATATTATATACTTCGGTGATACATGTAAGTAGTTTATGCAGAATGGTGCTTACACACATTTTTCATTAAATGTCCGAAACCGCTTAAATCAATAGTACAAAAACACAGAAAGCCAATAATTGACAACGATGCCTCTCCAGACTTAAATGCATTGTATTATTTGTGAAGACTTTTTAAGACCGTGCTTTATAAACTTTATATAGAAGCTGAAAAAACAATTGTGACATCGTATTCAACATCGTATGGCGATGAGAAAGTTATGCAAATAGTGCACTTAAATTTTCAACTATAAATAGTTTTACGACATCTTTATGTAATTGATTTTTTTAAACTACAGCTGATTATTTAAAAAAATACATAACAGCAATCGTTTTTTATCAATAGCTCAAGTTTTGTTCTTTTGTTCCATTAGGTACAAATTTGAAATGCACATTTACAAAAAAAAAACAACTTTGTGGGTCATTTTGTACCATAAAACTGCCAACGTATATAATTTACAACAAAACAAAATTGTAATATAAGTAAATGTCGTGTAGTGTCCAAACTAAGCAATCTAATATAAAAGTGCTAAAACTGGCTTACTTTTTGCCTAAGGAACATAAACTTCAGTAAAAACTTTTCATAATCTACTTCAAGCAGTGAAATACCTCGGATTAACGAAAAACGAATACGATGAATGTTAAAAGTGGTATAAAAATTTGTATGTCAATGTTACCTTTCTGCAAAAATAAAAATATTGAAGAACACAAGCGAGAAGTCTATCCTTACAATTTTTTGTTTGATTTTGGTACAGTATAGTTCTTTTGTGTTTTATGACCTCTGTATCGGATTATTAGGTTAATAAGTCTCAAAAGTGGCTAATTTAATGTCTTTTTTTACTGGTAGCGATCCAAATTCTCAGTAACTGTGTTTACGTTGTTTGCGTATGTACTATCTATTAAACGCTTTATTAACCTGCTGTTACTCAAGATAAAAACCTAAAACGTCATGCCCAGTTTTTATGTAGGCATATGGATCCAAAACAATGAATTTTAAAGAAATACAACGTCCTTGATTAGCAGATTGCAGATATGGACTAAGGACGTTTTATGATAGATGGCTATTCATATTTGCAGAATGAAATTTTAGTACTAAATATAGTAACAAGATATAGTTTTAACATATTTTAATAAGTGCAAATTATAAAAAAACTGATGCAAAGTACTAGTACTTTAGCAGTCAGGATAGTGTAATCCAAAAGTGAATAAAATCTATCCCCACATATTCCCTACTTCACTCATAAATATGTATATGCATTAATTAATTAAAAGCCTCGTATTCAAAAAGACAGAAGTACAACAAATATAACAAAATACGCACGATTTCAATTAGGCTTAAGCTCGAATAATATAGTTTAGTTCAACAACAAATAAACCGTTTTGTGTATATTAGGAAGAAAAATAAACGATAACGTTTTTGTTTTCCTAATTTTTAGCGTACGATTTTATACATTAATCACAAAATAAAGTAAATTTCGTTGGCGTCGATTTCATCGGGTGATTTACAAAAAAATCACTTTATTGAGATGAAAAAATATTCAAGGGAAATAACCAGAAGACTCGACAGTAAATTCCTAACTGAGAAATAATCTGAAGGAAATGATTATCAGCAACGCAGCCGTACTGACCAGGTGATCAAGAAATGTTCCCAAGACAAATACAAAATATCGTAACTCGTAATAGTGCCCACAAAATTATATAGTACGTAGTTAATGCAAAGTGTCAAAACGACAAGAATGAACGTTACCAGCCTGAGGTAGATAATATTCTGCAACTAGACAAATTTCAGTGTTAAAGGCCTCACCTACTAACTTGTAAAACTTTGCTGTAACTTGTTCTAAACTGGTACATGTTCGTGAGGATTTACTGGGAGCCAACTTCGTGCAACTATTAATTTACATCCACAAACTACGCAGAGTAAACGGCCGTTATCTAAACAGATCTGCATCTAAAGTGTCAATGAAACTCTGCTACCTCTCATAATGCGATGCGATCGTGCCGTTGCCTATTCGGAAACGTCCACGTTTTGCGCCATCTTCCCTAATCCAGATGGATAAGTTTGCAGAAACGCATTTATTTCGTTGGCGACAGACTGAAAAGGTTTTCAAACAAAGGGGTTCCACATTTTATGCAGCTCGAATTCGTACAACCGCTTTAGATGGTTTTAAGCAAGATCTAAATGTTTACCCACCATTTTGAGCCTATAAATCGAGATAATGTAAAAATTGAAAAAATATCCATAGAAACAAGAGTTGCAAACAAGTATACTTCCGTTAATTTCAGCTTAAATAGCTAAATAGTTTCAAAAGATATCCATGTTGAAAATATCTTTGGATATCGGTATAGGTAAAATTCAAATTAGATAAACTTTCGCCTAATATTGAAACATTAGGTGCTTATTGTACGCTAACCCATGTTTATAGTCAAATTTGCAGTGAAGTCATTAGTTTGATAACACCTCTCCTATACACAGCAAAAAATATAAATATGTGACATAGAAACGAAATATATGTAGAAAGACAGTAAGATAATTAATGTGAAGTTCTGGTGGATTAGCAGAAAATAATTTTGTCGATAATCTTTCTCTCATTTTTCTTCATAAACTTAATGTATAAACGTTACCCACATAAGTCATCCCCACTTGAAACATTAGAACGGAAAACTGAACTTTTTCGCACCTCACGTGTCTAAGGAGGACCCGTTTTAAAATAAAATCCTCTTACATTAATCTGCTTTCTACTACTCGTATATATCCGCTAATGGAAAGGAAGCTGGTGATCACATTTTCCACTTCCTCTAGTTGGAACAAATAAGACATCCGCTGCCGCATCTCTATTTTCTCTCCAGTATAATCAAATTGTCCCGGCTCGTGTTTCCTGTTTTTGCTACAGAAGCTCAGATCTTAGAAAAGTCATACTGTCAAACAAAGAAAAATATTAGTTCTTTGCAAAACTTCAGAAAAAAAAGAAAGAAAGAATTATGTTATGCAAACTGATAAGAGCAAAATCTTAAATTACCCACGTATTTAAAAAAGGATTTGAAATACTTCTTTTAGAGGCAATCAGTTTTTAATTTTTTTTGGGTGCTCTTGTTATCAGAACATAATGATTACACAGTTACATGATTGCACCTGCATTACACCCTGTTCAGACAACACAATGCACACAACGAAACGTTATTCAACTAAAAAGTGTAAATAAATTTCGCAAGGGCTTAATAAAGCCGTACCAAAAGTCTAAGAAAGGCACATTCCTGGTACAGAATCTCGTGATCTAGGATCTACGAGACGCATGCACCATGCATGCACACTTGCACTATAAACCGACGTTAATATAATACATCACCAGGTGGCAGTTGAAAAGACCTGGTCACATCTTGTCGCTTGACATTTTACAATTTACAGGTAATTTACGTCAGTTATATTTTTTTATAATTTTTAATATAAAAAACTGTCATTGTGTATATTGCAAGTAATTACATTAAATTAGAAATAGGATACTCCCAGCCCTACATGACACTAAGAAATAATGAAATGCTAGAACTTTTGGAAGATGTGAGATAAATAAGTTATTGCAAAGTGCACGTCCTAATAACACATAATATTCACAAGAAATATAATCAAAATAATGTTGTAAAAAGACTCGATGAATCCACAAACGCAGATTCATATATCGTTATTTAAAAAAATATATTTACAAAGGTAAAATTAGATCAAGGTTTGTTTTAAGGTAGGTTGCAGCGAGCACAATAAAATGTGTTCAGAATGAACACCGTGTTTTGTCATGTTAAATATTTTTGTTTTATACTTGAAGTCATAATTTCTAACTAAATCTTGAGTTCGTCATATAAATTAACTTACCACACTGTTACAAAAAACAAAGTTAATATGTACATATCCTGACATATACGGTATTAAGTCCAGTTACGTAGCCTCACATTTGGACTTAATTCATTTCCCATTTATTAGCACATGTAGTTTTAACAATCCTTAATTACTGTATAACCTTATAGAAGAGTGCCATAATAACACAATTGTTTTTGTACCTATAAAAGTGCTAAAGAATGAAGCTTTATAAAAATCGACAAGAAGAACCAAAATATACGGGAACCAAATGTCTTTGAGAGAAACGTGTACTTTAATACTGTATGGCTCTGAAATTCAGACACAGTTTCCTTTGCCTTCAAATAAGTGGTACTCCAATAATTAACGTGTATACAGGGTCCGCCACCTAAAACTCCCCAGGCTCGTATTTTCTTAATTTTTATAGGTACAACCTTAAGTTATATGTCAAATTGTAGGTCTTTTTAAACTCTTTAAAAATAGAATATTGGGTGTCCAAAAAAATTTTTTTGTAGATTATCATATTTTGCAAATAAAGTTAATTTTTGTAAATATTTTTTAACCTTAGCCCGTATAATAAATATTGCTTTATAGTTGGATGCCATCTTTTATTTTCTTCAATTTGTCTTTATCATGTATGCGTAATTTTTACTCCTTCTTAGTTTTTGTTAATTTTTGTTAATACCCCAAAATTTGGAGTAACTTTTAAATAAATAAAGTACAAAGTTCGTTCTACAGAGAGAGAGGCTAGGAAACGAAACTCTGCGATGAGGCTAGTGCGTGATGTAGAAAACCAAACTAGCGTCATCGCAGGGTTTCGTTTTCTAGCCTCTTTCTCTGTAGAACGAACTTTGTACTTTATTTATTGAAAGTTACTCCAAATGTTGGGGTTTTGTGTGCAGCGATGGGTATGTAGGCATAATTTGTACCGTAATAAGCTACTAAAGTAGCACTTAAAAAATTCTGAACAACCCTATTAACAAAAATGGCGACGAATAGTTTTTCTTGTTTTTCACTATGAAGGAGTAAAAATAACGCATACATGGTAAAGACACAAATTGAAGAAAATAAAAGGCGGCATAAAAAATATTTACAAAAATTAACTTTATTTGCAAAATATGATAATTAACAAAAAAAATTTTTGGACACCCAATATTCTATTTTTAAAGAGCTTAAAAAGACCTACAATTTCATATATAACTTAAGGTTGTACCTAAAAAAATTGTGAAAATACGAGCCTGGGGAGTTTTAAGTGGCGGACCCTGTATATTATCTGTGTTATCTTTATGTTCTGATTGTATGTTAGCATAGCACAGCAAGGGGGCAACCCGAAAATAAATCTGCCTAGCTCTAAATAAAAAATCGTACAATTACTTCCACATCCAACGGATGGGAAGCATTGTATCGAGAAAAAATTTGAAAAAAATTTTATTTGCTTATTCGCTTTAAAATGGTCGAAAATTTGGCATACATATAAATCCTAACTATCCAAAGCGACCTATTGTTTTTAGGGTAAATAGGGTATGTGTAGTATGTGTAGAAAGAAAAAATGCTCAAAACCTGATTACTAATCGTATAGTATAAGAAATAAAAACTTAAATATCATTTTGACAATTGGATGTGGAAGTATTGATTCAATTTGCAACGGTTCTTTTACAGTTATTGCATTTATCAAAATATAGAAAAATCCCGATATAAAACGAATGTGTATATGGCTTCTTTCAAGTTGTCACTACAATCAAAATCGGCGTGTTTGGAGGTTGTGTGTGTGCCTTTTTTGGAGATGGAGAACAATTGGGAACCCATTTCGATTTTGATTTTGTTCCCAGCTCAAGTGATGCACACAATTCTCATCATCAGTGATCGAAAATCGATCGAATCCTTATTCGAAACTTCTTTGGAAATATATCAACTTGCGCAGCTTTTGTTCACATATCATTGGATCTATCTGATTTACACATTATTCGTATATAAGTTGTCAGGAACTATGCTAACCGCACAAGGTTCAGGTATTCGCATTGCCATACTAATGGTAGAGAGCTTCCCATGATGGTCTCAAAGGACCATGGCTTCAACTTTTCGAGATATTTCAGCTTTCGTCACTGTTTATGGTCCTCCACTAGCGGGGCCATGACCGCCACTTCCGATGTTTCCCCACCCTTAACGGAAATGTTTAGATCAAAATTTTACCAGAGTACGACGAGTAGTTTTTGACTGATTGTCCTCTTTTTTAGAAACTTTATAATGCTGCCAAACTCAAATTTCAGACGGCCCTAGTATATACAACAAAATAGTTATATGGCTAATTTTAGTTATTCTATATATTCTGTTTAATTTAATTAATAAAAAAACAGTTATAGTTGTATTTTTAATATTCAATTAATAAAATGTTACTTAATAGTAAAATAACCAACTACGCGCAACTTACTGCGCCATGCACGAATACAATCGTACCAAGAAGTAATAAAATTATTAAATTGAAATATATTATTACGGAACCCGTCGAAGTGCTCTTTCAACCGTCGCACTTGTGATATAGCGATCCCTGCCCTTTATATTAACAAACCGTCCCTTTCTACGCTTTCTTTAGCAACAATAAGTATTTTCAAAGCGTAATCCACCTTTTCAGGTTTTTTCCGAGGTGGATCCCGGTCCATAATAAAATTTTAATTTCCAAATTTCCCCTTAACGTTCCTCTTTGACGGGCATTCTGGCGGCAAATCCGCACACATCCAGGCGGCGCAAAATGTCAATCCCAGCACCGCCATCGGCTATGCGAGTTTCAAATTCCGCATGTTCCAGAACCGTGCATACGGTAGATTACGTTCGTTTGGGAGTTTAACAGGGATCACACAACTATTCTATTTTGCGAAGTTTCGAGTTGCATAATTGTTATCTCGGAACACATCCTCAATCATTGGAAGCAATACACACAACTTCGGATTCGAATGCCTTGATTTGAATTATCAGCATGCTGGTTGTTTACTCACGCTCTGGTTAATTCAGTTTGCTCAACATTCCAAATTAAATTCTATAATACGAACACAAGCAGTTACACAATATTAGTAAGTCCATCGCCGCCGGTTAGAATTCACTATTCGAACCGCGTATCGGCTTAACGTAGTTCGGAATTGAATTTGTTGCTGAAAGTCTGGATACTTTACAGGAGCTAAGCCGCTAAAGTCCCTTGCACATTTTCAGACACTAATTATAATTATGCAGCGGCTTTTCTTGAAGGTTTTATAAAGGTCGTCAAAACAGTTCTGTGTAACTCTTTAATGCATATTCAGTGTAAATTTGATTTTTTCAAATAGAACGGAAGCAATAATTTTGTGTGGTTAGATGCAGAATTAAAAGCCCTTTTATGTGATACAATAAGGTTGTCACTACATCGTACTTACTGTTTTCGATAAATACCTATGCGAAAAACTGGAACTTCTGTCTTCTATGGATATCCCTTGGTAAATAGATAGATTTGTCTGTTTTAACTCGTTACTCTGATCTTACGACCTGGTTTTCTTCCTTTTGGGACTCATCAGGCAGACATACAAACTAGCAATTGTGAATATAGCGCAATCCAATCAGAAAAGCGCCTTTCCTTGAAATTTCAAGTGGTGTACGCAATTATTTCAAGCACATGCGACGACCAACTGTTCCAGATTCTGTATATACTTTTCTAATTTATCACAAATAAGAGAAGATATAAATAAAGCGCCAGGAACATCTTGCCGATAATCTGTCTCATTAATCACTTCAGCACATCATGTGTTCTCGCCCGGGTCCCTTCGACCGGCTCCTGAGCAAGTACCGAATACCACATTCTCCCTTTTTTCATTTCGCTGCATAACAAAGTCGAAGTATGCGCGCTTAATATCACGTGTGCATACACGTAAACTGAGCTTTTTGCCCCGCACTCCCGTCAAATCCGAGTTATTCGAAAGCTTCTACTAATGTTTTCAAAACAAACCGTTAGCAATATAAATATTTGGAGAAGGGAAGATGGTTTATATCACGCATGCCAGAACAAATATTTCATTCACCCTCCCTTCACAGCATCAGATGTAATTCAGTTATGATATTCCTGGAAGCGGATAACACATCAGATGTATAAATTTTCTTGAAATAAATATTTTATTAACTACTTTATGTTGAAATATACACTACAGGAAATTCCTGCTTTGCCCCCGACCTTTAGACCAAAAGCTGAGTACCAATGGCGGCTCGTCCGGGTCGGCAGGCCGACCCAGAATTTTGATCGAAGAAATTATTTTTTTTCGTATTTTATGTATATTTTTTTTATTATGTTCAGATACCTTGAAACAGTTGGAGCGTATTTTTTTACATTACTATCAAATTAATAATTAGCCAAAATCACATTTTTACGGATTATCCCGAAAAATTTGCGCTACTCGGCAACCGTGGCTGGGCCGTGTATGTGTTTGTCATCCAAGCCCGTGATCCAAGCGCTGGGTCGGCAGACCGCATCGTATAAGGAAGCAATAGCATCGTTTTCCTATGAGCTGAACAAAGACGCAACCCTGCGCACATATTGAATCCTGAGGCGAAAATCGAGACTCAGCAATGCTTGAGTCCGGTACACAGCATAAAACGTTAAAACGGACTTCATCATTTATTTCAATTATTTCAAGTTTTTTTTAATCAATTATACTTCTGTTTTCTACTGAGTATTACAAATTATCTGATTAACACCTTTTACATGCTTACAGTTTTGTTATAATCATAATTTAATTTTACGTATATGTTTTTATTGAAGTTAATAAAGGAGGCCCGGCATTCATAATTGTCGGATTCCGAAAATTAATTTTGACATGTACATTGAACAACAATTATATATATAGTTCAATACTGAAATCACAAAAACTACCCGAATGTTCTACGAAATTTTTCATTTTCCCAAGATTATTGTAAGAGCTATCCTCTTAAATAAACAATTTTAAGCAGATACCTTCAAACATTTAACAGAATTAATTAAATACATGTTATAAATTTAGTCAATCTGAAATCATTGAAGAATTTCACACAAAAAGAAAGTAACAAAATAAGTAAGCGCCAATACCCATATAATCGCTTAATGCTGTCTGCCGGGACTTCCGAATACATCTTCGGATTGGGCTCGACATATATCGACTTCTCGTCTCCGGTGCAGTACAGGTGCACGCTTAACGTTGAAATTATGTAGCTAGTTGCCAGATTAGTCTATTTGTTACCAAATGAACTATCTTTTTAACTTGCGGCGATATGAAAATTTACAGAAGTAACAAGTAATAAACAACAACAACTACGAGTATATACAAAATTATTTACTAATTTAAAATAAATAATATTGACCAACTAGAGTGGACCAATGTTTTTACTGCCGACCCAATAGAATTTGTCACGAGCTCCCACTGCTGAGTACCTACGCCCATGAACACAAACCTACCTTTCGGTTTTCAATTATCAAGGTAAGAAAATGCACATTAATGATTTAAAACAACTTTAATGTTATTTATCAGCGGTATTTTCGATTCTTAATATTTGTTAAGCTTCAAGGCTTGTTATTAACAAATCACATATATGGAGATTTACTATACAACATTTTCAACACAGTCAATAACGAGTCGTAAATATTGAAAATGTTTTGCGTCAAATCTATTTGAAACAGTTTGTATTTGTTGGTTTAGGGCTAGTACTAAAGAATTAAGAACTCGCCACTAGCGGCAATTTAAAGCCACGTGACCATAATCATATTTTGCCAGCCCATGCGGAAAATTGGCTGTCGCTCATCTCGCAGGAGCAATGTGTAACAGACACAAATATTCTGCTTCCGTGTTAAAATTTGTATGCGACGGCTTCAAAGCACACAGGGCGACCATTGTAACCCGACAGTTTCCCCTTTGTGCAGTTATGTACGGTCCATGACGTCAGGTCGTGCTAAAAGTAATGAGATGCAGTCTGACTTTCACACAGCTCAGCAGTGTCAATATCTCCCGGGTGGATTCCTGCTTGAGGGTGGGAGGCTGCAAAAATATGACACCCAATTTCGCCGGTTGTCGACGTTATGCATTATCAAATGTTCCCTTTTGTGGAACACGTCCTCACGTTTGATGTGGCACAGTGTATCTTTTAGAACCCTTAGGTAGACTAGCAGTAATATTTGGACTCTATAGCTGACACCGTTTCATTAAACTTCGTAAATTAGCAAAGATTATTAATAGAAGCTATATAAATATGTATATAACTATAAAATAACAAAAAAATATATATTCAGCAAGACTAGATATACAGGGCGTACGGAGCGACAGAACCTTAAAAAACCACACAAGCTATCGCTTTGAAGAAAAAATTTCTTAGATAAAAACTTATACCAAGGAAATTCACTAATAATATTTTGTAGTTCCTAAGAATCCCGCTAGTGAGAGTGTATTTGATATCACATTATCCAAAATTTGACAAAAAATGTAGGTGGAGCATGAATTTTTTAAAATCTCTGGTTAATTACCTGAAAGTTTCGTTACATTCTTTCTGTGGTTGCCATGTTAACGACACTACAAAGCAAAATAATCCCGAAACTTCTAGATGCTGTATTTTCTAAAAGCCCCAACCAAATCCAACGAACTAGAACTCATTTTACGGGGATTTTCAACCAGATTAGAACTGTTTTAAACATGAATGTTTTTAATCAGCAGTAAAGGGCGCCATTTAACAAAGTGTCATATTAATCAAAAAATTTAAATAGGGTGGTATAATTGTTTTACTTTTCGTAAACTACTATGTAAGAAAGTAAGCGTTGAAAACCTGAGGTGAGTGTAATTTTTCGTTTTGAAGTTATATCAAAAATAGAACACACTGAACTAGAAGGAATTTTCTCCTTGAATTTTGAAGGAAAACTGAAACAGGCAACAAACTTTTTTCAATTTTATTTGTAGGCTATTATTAAAAAAACTGTGGTAAAAACCCGGGGTTGATAGCTTTTCATGTTTTGACGTTATTGCCAAAATAGTACATACAAAACACAAAATCAAAAAATGAATGTTGTCTTTGAATGTTGAAGAAAAACTGAAAAAACGACATACGTTTTTCAAATTCTGTTTGTAGGATATTATCTAAGAAAAATTGAAGTAAACACCTGAAGTTGATAACCTTTCTCGTTTTAAAGTTATTGCCAAAATAGCATGCATAGTGCATACCTACACATATGACCGAACCATTCATCCAGTAACCATTCAAATTAATTTGCACTTCCATAATGACTAGTATAATTATTAATTTATTAAACTTGTTTACAAGATATTATTTTTGATTCAAGGTAAAAAATGTATTTTTAGTGATTAAAATTAGATATCTTTTTACTGTTACATTCACGGTTTTACCACGTTAGTTTGGAATAAAGTAGGCCCTGTCTTGTAAAACAATAGGCGGGATGCATTTAAGTAACGCGCGCATCGTCGTTTGGTTTAAGTCCCTAGATAGATAAAGTGCCTTATAAAGAACTTTACAAGAAAATAGCAACAATATCCCGCAATTGAAGTGCTTTAAAATAATAGATGTAATTATTAACTTATTTGATTTTTATAACTGCGTTGGACAGCACCATGAAAGAGGCTAAAATGAAGTGAAACTTAATATGTTAAAATAACCGAATTATGCTGATGAAAAAAAATTCCCATTATTTTCCTCAATTTTAACTTTTCGTATGTCATTAAATTTTTTCGCATAATTTTTTAAATCAATCGAAAGAGGATATTTTGCTCTACCTCATTCTATATGTTTTTTAACATCGAGTTGAGAAAAACGAGCATTTTCGACACCTTCTTCTTTTTGCTGTCAATCAAGGTTTTAATGCCGCAAAAGCTCGCTATATTTGTGCTGTGTATGGAGAGGGTTCAATAGTTAAATGAACCGATCGTCTGGTACGCCTAGTTAAAAAATGGAAATTTTTCCTCCACGCGCGACTTGTTCTGGCCGCCTGTTGAATTCGATGAAAAACGTTTAAACCAACTTTTGCACAAAAATTCAGGTCAGACAATAATGAAACTGGCAGATAAAATGGAAAGCTCCCACACCGATATAGCGAAGCATCCTCACTCGTGTTGAACACACACGGCTGTGCAAAATGAAAGACCTAATCGGCAAGCTGTTAAATGTCTATTTTTGTATCTGCGTTGTTATTAAAATAAAAGGTGTTTTTGTGCGTTTATTAATTTCTTGCTATGTTTAGAATCGCTGTTAATAAGATAAATACTAAAATCGAAGCGAATGCGTATGCGTGCGATTAATTGTTTTGGAGAGAAATATCAGCGTCGCGAGGAGATGCAAAAGTAGGCAATGAGTATGGATGTGTCATTTTTGACAGAGAGAAATATTCTTGATTTTGGCTCAGTGAGAGCGAGGTCTTTGGCCATGTTGTGCCTCAGGCAGAGAGAGTAAGGTCTTTGGCCATGATGTGCCTCAGGCAGTTTGAAACCCCTAGAGCAGAGTGCCCGGTTAACAGCTGTGGTTCCTTCGAGTGGAGGACTTGCATTCCGGGGGGTAATGCAGGATATCTCGAATGACATAGTTCTGGTGGAGAGGGTAGCCTTATTAGGTGCCCCCGATCCGGGCTATTGGAATGCGACCCTATAGGCCTTAGGGTGAGCGTTCGGGGAAGCCTCTACTATTTCAGGTTGACACTAGCTAGTTGTTGAAGAGAGAAAACTAACAAGGTATTCATAACCACCATTGACTCATGATGTAATCTAAGGGATATACCATGGACAGGATAAGGATGATGCCCTGGGGTGAAAACCCCTCTGTGAGTCTTAACTGTATCTATCTGAGTTTAACGGATGAGTAACTTATGTTTTGTTTTTGCATCTCCCGCGCATATGTGAAACCGCCTTGTCTGTCCACCGGAGTGACCGCATTGTTATGACCCACGGATGAAGGCGGCGATAATGTAAGTTTTCTTGATTATTCCCGCATTAGTTTTTCTATGTTTTTCATTCAGGTGTGGGGTCAAACAATCGGTTCACAGATTCGGTGAGATGAATTCAAAAAGTTTAAGCACGTTTTATCGCAGCGCAGTGGTTTGACAAATTATAGTTTGTCGTAATTATAATTGGTGGTCAAACAATCGGTTCACTGATTCGATGAGATTAATAATAACGTATTCAACATTTTTAGCACGTTTTGTCGCAGCGCAGTGGTATGACAAGTTATCGTTTGTCGTAATTATAATTAGTGGTTAAGCGGCGGCTGACAGTTTTTGTGCAAAATACGTTTATTCAGCAAAGTTCTTGGCCTTAACAGGATCTCTTTTGTTTCGGCGTGATTATTGGTAGATCTAATACCTCTATCATACATGTTTTGCATATTCTTCATGTTCATACAAATATGGGTACCCATCATCAACATCATCATCATCATCATCACCATCATTTTCTTTCATTTCTTGATGTTTAATAACATCCTATGATAACATTATACAGGCAGTTGCCCAATCGTGTAATTATCAAGCCCCGAAGCGCTGTTGACCTTTCTGAAATCTTGCGATGAGAATCAACGAAGTACATTTCCTATTTCTTATTTAAAGATAAGGTAATGCACAGCGAGTAGACGTGATCCAGCGATGCTCCGGTTATTTGTGTTCAAAGTGCCCAGTTTATGTAATTCAAATTTGTGTTCTGAAGCCATAGATGACTGTCATCGGGTGGTAAGTTTGAATACTGGAAAAGATCGAACTAGAATCGTCAGATTCTGCTCAAGGAAGGATAGGCAGCTCATATTCCGCAACAAGATGTTGTTGAGACGAACCAATATTTCCATAAAAGAAGATCTCACGAGGAAGCGCCTAGAATTACTAAAACCCTGCAGCTCTGAATTTGGTGCTTGTAACGTATGGACTTAACAGGGTTACGTCAAAGTAATAGTTAATGGTCGTAAATACTCTGTAAATTCTGTTGACGATGTAGTCAATATACAGAACAGTATTAGTAGCAGTTAATTGGCAACGTTATCCTTTTATTGTGTGGCGCGGATTTGTTGCTAGCGTAAAATGAAATGCTTTTCCGGGAGCTACTGCCGATTGTTAAGTATTAATTTTGCTTTTCTTTAATTTAACAATTAAACAGATTTCAATACAATTTAGTTTAATTAAGTCAGGTTGTATTTGTTCTCATTTAGAGGTAATAGATATCCTGTATAAGTTTAGCTTATAATTATTATAAAGGTTGCACATCTTAATGTAAGATCGCTCTTAGCACATTTTCAAGATTTTATAATTTAGTTAGTGCAAACCATGTTGTTGTTATGGTTAGCGAGACATGGTTGTCTAATAATGTAGATCTATCTATTTTAGCAATACCTGGTTACAATCTTCGTTATACGCATCGTGCTGAGGGTCGAAGTGGCGGCATATATCAAGTCGACTTTTTGTAACTCGTTAATAGAGTTCGCATCCGCGTAGGGACTGTAAATTATGCATTCGGCGTATGCTATCATCCGCCTAACTCCAGCTTGGGCAATTTTGTTGAAACCCTTGATAATATATTTGGTTTTGTTTGCGGTATGTATGATTAATTTGTCTGTCTAGGCGATTTCAACATTAATTTACTAAATATTTCTAACCCTGTGTGTGCATGTTTGGAGGCATACAACTTGGTGTAAGTCTTGGATGAACCGAATAGAGTGACTGGTAACTCAAGCTTACTGATTGATCCTTTATTCGTATCCCATTCTCTGAATGTTACAAGATACGGTACGAAGAACTGTGATGATATTTCTGACCACAGATTGGTTTATTGTGAATTTAGTTCACCTAAGGTTAAATGTGAGCCCAAATATGTTACTTATGTGTAGATCTTTCAGACGCTTTGATGTCAGTGAGTTTCGAGAAAGTTTGGAATCTATTGAATGGACTGATGTGATACGTGAAACCAATATTGATAAGAAACTTGAAAATTTCAACACCCTAATTATTTATCTTTGATCGGTATGCCCTGGTGGTAACGTCTAGAGTAACAAAGCCCAATGCAATGTTGTGTTGTCCTGAACTGAAATGTCTCATGAAAGAACGTGATGCATCCTTCCGTAAACACAAACGAAGTAAACTTCTTGAAAATTTTGCTGTACACAAGAGGTTGGGAAACTTGATTGTGAACTCTGTTAGGATAGAAAAACGTAGTTACATAGATTCAGTTGCTTCTAGTTAAGATATACACACTATTTGGTCGGCTCTGCGCAAATTAAACAGTGGTACTATCAAAGTCTAACCCTGAAAACTTTCCGGATTTACGTTCGATTAGCATCTTACCTGCAGCTTCAAAACTGTTTGAATCTCTAGTCTACGAACAGATATCTGACTTTGTCTTTTCTAGGAAAATCATTCTCGATGCTCAGTGCGGATTCAGACGCGGTCGGTGCACTCCTACTGCACTAGTTTCAGTCGTGGATGATCTCATTTCAGCTTATGATAAGGGTTTAGTCATATTGCTTTGATTTTGCTAGATTTTTCAAAAGCGTTCGATACTATTAAACGTGGTCTGTTATGTCCCAAATTAAAGTCTTACTGTTTCAGCACTTTGTCGGTACAGTTTATTAGATCTTATTTGAGCGATAGAATCCAAGTGGTAAAATAAATATAGTGTCTCCTTTGAATTGTCAGTTAGATCTGGTGTTCTGCAAGGCTCCACATTAGGATCTCTGCTTTTCATAATATGTACGTCTGATATAGCGAACTCAGTTCTTCATTGTAAAGTAATAACTTACGCCGACTATACACAGTTGTATTTTAGTTTCGATAAGCATGATTTCGCAAGGGCTGACAAAATTCTGAACAAAGAACTTGAAAAATTAAGAAAATTGTCTGCTGAACATGGCCTTCAATTGAATTTGTCTAAGTCGCAGTTGATGGTCTTTGATTATAAAGGTAGTATAAAATTTCTTATACGGTCTTTTAATATTTATATAGATTGCTCAAGATTAAATTTTGTTGATCATACTTTGATCTCATTATAAACACTCAGATCTGGTTTGAGCTGCATGTAACTAAGTTAATACAAAAATCATTTTTAACCTTAAACTTTTTTATGCTTGTAGGCATTTTTAACTGTTAATTTGAAAAGGCAATTATGTGATTCACTCGTTCTCGTCCATTTTAATTATTTCAATTTTTATATTACCCCTGTTTGAATTCTGTTGATAGAAGCAGGGTTTAGACGGTTCAGAATGCACGCTGTCGCTTGGTTTTTGGCTTGCAACGCGGGGATCAGGTATCTCATAGAATTAACTCTTTGAATTGGCTACGCATAAATTACCGCTGGAGTTTTCATTTGAGTTGTTTCGTCCAAGCTTTACTAAATTCTCCTGATGCATGTAAAAAGTTGAGGTGTAAGTTTGCCCCTCATTCATCTACGCATTCACGTGATACACGAGATAAAGCTAAGTATTTGTTGCCTCGCCATCGCTCTGTTACGTTTGTTCGCTGCTTCACATACAACGCTGTAAGGCGGTAAAGCTGTAAGGCTCGCCCTTCCGAGCGAGTTTAAAAAAATAAATATTAACAAATTTAAATTTATACTAAGGCAGTCCTTTTCCGATCGTCAGATTGCATGACAACCACGACTTCCTTAGCTCATTCGGACTCAATGAGGTTCGTTGACTGCTATTCAACTAATATTCAACTAATAGGTTGTTTAATATCGCTTTTGAACTTGTGCTCTATTTTGTTTATTATTGATTCTATTTTTTTGCTGTCCTAACTAATATAAATAGTTGAGTTTACTCTAAAGATTAAGTAGAATAGCTTCTGCTAGACTTTGCCTTTATTGATCATGTATTACTCTCAGTATCTGTTCTTGTTTTAATAAAATCTATTTATTATTATCAAATCCATTTATTACATCAGATACCATCGATGAGGACAGTGGCTAAGATGAAGTACCATTGCCTAATTTATCTAATCAAGTAGGATTACCGAATAATTATGTCGTGAGGACACGACCCTGTTAGGTTGGCCGAATGTTAAATGTCTATTTTTGTATCTGCGTTGTTATTAAAATAAAAGGTGTTTTTGTGCGTTTATTAATTTCTTGCTATGTTTAGAATCGCTGTTAATAAGATAAATACTAAAATCGAAGCGAATGCGTATGCGTGCGATTAATTGTTTTGGAGAGAAATATCAGCGTCGCGAGGAGATGCAAAAGTAGGCAATGAGTATGGATGTGTCATTTTTGACAGAGAGAAATATTCTTGATTTTGGCTCAGTGAGAGCGAGGTCTTTGGCCATGTTGTGCCTCAGGCAGAGAGAGTAAGGTCTTTGGCCATGATGTGCCTCAGGCAGTTTGAAACCCCTAGAGCAGAGTGCCCGGTTAACAGCTGTGGTTCCTTCGAGTGGAGGACTTGCATTCCGGGGGGTAATGCAGGATATCTCGAATGACATAGTTCTGGTGGAGAGGGTAGCCTTATTAGGTGCCCCCGATCCGGGCTATTGGAATGCGACCCTATAGGCCTTAGGGTGAGCGTTCGGGGAAGCCTCTACTATTTCAGGTTGACACTAGCTAGTTGTTGAAGAGAGAAAACTAACAAGGTATTCATAACCACCATTGACTCATGATGTAATCTAAGGGATATACCATGGACAGGATAAGGATGATGCCCTGGGGTGAAAACCCCTCTGTGAGTCTTAACTGTATCTATCTGAGTTTAACGGATGAGTAACTTATGTTTTGTTTTTGCATCTCCCGCGCATATGTGAAACCGCCTTGTCTGTCCACCGGAGTGACCGCATTGTTATGACCCACGGATGAAGGCGGCGATAATATAAGTTTTCTTGATTATTCCCGCATTAGTTTTTCTATGTTTTTCAAAGCATGGTGTTTGGAGTTCTTTTGCTGTATGATAATCTCCGCTCTCACATCACCAATATGATCAGGGAAGGCATTCAAACACATGGCTGGGATTTGGCACCATCCGATTTCCACCTCTTTCGATCTCTTTCAAATGTTATGCGCGAACATCGGGAACAAGTTGTAAACAACAAGGGAGAATGTATTACTGATTAATAATTGTTATGTTAAAAAATAAACTTAAAAAAATTAAAGAAGCGATGGGAACTTGGTTGCCAGACCAATATATAACGAGCTACAGAAGACGCAGAATAAGCAAAAAAAAAGCAGAAACAGAAAAGGAGGAAAAGGAAGAGCGGTCAGAATCGGAAGACAACAATTCCAAGTAGTGTTACAATACAGATCTGTGCTAAAGTATTCATGCCAGACAAATAACAGTTTGCAATCATTTGAAGCATTTGAAGTTTGTTTGGTTTGTTTAATGGTAGACAGTTGATTTAGCAAACCCAAAGCTGTAACTTACATTTTATTTTAATAAAATCCTGAATCCAAGCCATCAGCTGTTTGATTTGGAACCAACGTAACATTTTTTGGGGGCTCCTCTGAGATCAGTGCTTCTAAAGATTCGCGGGGAGCAACAAAACTTTATCAACACCAGTAGAATGAGATGCAAATCGCCCTTCCGAATAAAAATTCAGATTAGTGACATCAAATAAGCTGTGTTTGCATTTATTTGCAAACTGCTTCGAGCTAAATTTATCTAAAACCAATTTGAATAGATCCGATCAGAAATCTTATTTGTAATATACAACTATACAAGTGAAACAAATACTCGCTCATTCATTTATTACTTATTACATACTTATTGAAAGGAGAAAAGGTTATGAATGATGTATACATTAGTATCTGTTCAACTCTGTTTCTGTTTTTGTTCGTTCATTATGACGCAGTAACCACTAGATAAAGTGATCTAAATGACCGGAACTTTTGAACAGATAATATTCAAACTTTTTCCATCATCTATAACAGTCATCCACCCTTGACCCAAATACCAAAATTGGAGCGTTACAATTCCCAGGAAACTTAATACGTCGAACTTACTAATGTGTTTGCATCGGGGGCGCACAAATAAATATTGAAGGTGACATTACCCGGTATTAGGCGATCATAAAATTTGAAACACGTAATTTCCCGTGCGCAATTTGCTAGGAAAAATGCAGCCAGTATTCCGGGCTCTCGCAAACACGAATTTATTATTCAGCGTCGACGTCCTTTCCTTCCACAAAAGGATATAAACCGAACGAAATGCACTCCGTTTACAAGTTGCTTTCCAAACGGTTTACATGTGTTATCGGTCCGTTCCCATCTTACCACGCTAGAGTACACAACTTCACGCTGCATTATACTGCCAAACTCGGGGATTTAATTATTTCCCTCGCGGCATAAGATGGAATTCGTACTGCAGCCGCGTGCAAGGCCCTACTTTTAACAGTTGCTGCTTCTAATCGGATTAAACTGAGATACAGTCAATTCAATTTGTTTGTGCTAGATGTACGTGTGGAGCTTCCTTTTGCTGCAGTGTGCGTTGCGCAAAGACGACTGATAGGCCACGTTCAAAGTGGAATACACTTAATATTGACCAAATAGTACTTTGATAAGACAGTGGTAATATGGACAGCAGCATCAACGATCATATTCCATCCAACTATTCTTTCTTCTTCTGAGGAAATTCGTTTACGTGTATTTTCTCAACACTGTACTTTATAATAATCAATTGCTACCTCACTCCCCATTTGGTCAGCTTATTACAGTCATTAAAAATTAGTCACGATTCACGGTTAGTTCGGGGTGATTGAAGGGCGCAATTACTGTATTTGTCAAAATGCATAAAAACTTGACGCTTCAGATACAAATACAATCCATTAGCGTTATCCTAAAGTTTTCAGCACAGTTAACAGTATGACAGAAAGCTTATCGTGTCGTTTCTCCTCCTTTGTCATTTTGCGAATGTACTTCACAAATTATACCGTCACTAGGAATTTGCATTATGGTCTGCCTGCCGTGCTGTGAAATTGTTTGGTGGACTTACTTGGTTAAATAAGTAAGTTAAGTAGGTGAACTTGGGACGCCAGTCGGTATAAGGTTTTAAAATCTCTATCTACGAAGACCTACAAGTCATTGACGCTATTTTGTTGTTTTGACATCTGTTAACAATATCCTATTGACAAAAATACAAGTTTCATACATGTGTGTTCAGGCTAGATTTTTTGATTTGAATGCCAAGATGGACATGTACTGGCATCTATCGAGAGAACCAATAAAACACTAAAGGCGATAAGATCGAATAGGAAAAAAAGGACAAGTTAGTCAAAAAAAGATCACCAGCGTGTGTGTGCGATGTTAATTATTTACCAATATTCGCGATCGCCCAGGTTCTAACTGAGTAAATCTATCAAAAGGGGGTTCCTCATTTCCATGTCCTTATTCTTCCCAACCCCCTAAAGAGACGAGGAAGTCAGGAAAACTGGGGTAAGTGCGCTTTATTTTTTTACTTATAATCACGATCTGGTGCATAATTATTTGGTCCTATCGAGCCGGACGATTAGTTCCGCGATTTTAATAAGTTAGTTAGCTTGAGGCATTTGTAAAGTTGAAAGATTGTAATTGTCAACGTTTTCTTAGGCCTGATTCTTAAGGCGCTATAAAGTAAATAATGCCTGTTTAAGAAGGTCGATTCCGACAGGTAAATCCGTTCGTTAGGAACCTGTTCGCTCTTATCGCTACTTTTTTTTACGCCTTCCAACTACGGTATGTGGACAGTATTGCTGTTTTGTTACCATCTGAGGAAAACTGTTGCAGAATCCCTGCTTACGGTAGGCACACTCTTGATGATTCAGTACTAAGTGGTTCGATAAATTCAAAGAAGGCGATTTTGATATGAGAAATGAAAAACGTTGAAGAGCACAGAAAAAATTTGAAGACGCCGAACTGCAAGCGTTTGTGATGAGGATGACGGTCAAACGCAACAACTTGCAGAACAAAACAAACATGTTACAAAAATGTGTCTCTGAACATTTAGAAGCCACGGGAAAGATCCAGAAGATGGGAAGATGTATTTTAGTTGAAATGACTTAAAGAAGTAAACCGAAAAAGCATTTACGAAATGCTGCTCGACAGGCACAAAAGAAAATAAAAAAAAATAAAAGAAAAATCATAAATTAGTTTTTCCGTAAAATCATGGAATCAAGTTTATATTTACCACTAATGTAAAACACCTTACAAATCATCTTGCTTGTCATTTCATAAAAAGAATTTTCTGTATTATGGGGTTCTCCACTATGACGTTACCAGTTAAGATGTGCAGTGTTCATAATATTCTCAGATAATTTTAACATGAAGCCTACCGCTGCATCAGTACGTAATTTAAGAGCTGAAACCGTACAAAAATCATGTTTGCGAAACTGAACTTAATAGGGGATGTAAAAACAAAAATCGAAAGTTCTTCTTAACACCATCTCCTTACCTACTTTAAACGGATTCATTTAATTGGCTAACCAACGCAAGTAAAGGTTACTGCTTTATCAGCTTTAACGAAGACTTAATAATTTAACCTGTACCGCAAACGTTGTAAAATCTATCAGAGAAACTAAATCCCACAGATAAAGTTTTGTTGAAAAATATGTTATGTGAAATCGGTAGCCAATATGGAATATCCTCAAATAGATAACCGAACAAACGTTAAATTTTAGAAGAATGATGCTAATTTGAATTCATGTAAACGCACTATTTAGAAATGACAAAACAAGAACTTAAAAACCTGCCCAAATAAAAAAAAACACTTAATAATTCCAGGATATAGTGTTTAGGTTCAATAAATTCTCATTGAACGGAAAATGGACTGGTAGAAAGAGTATATAACATAATGGTTAGGTACTCATAAAATATAGAGTGCATTATTGATTAAAGGTATAAGAACTGGTGGACATCACTGATAAAAATAAATCATTGGTTCAAAGATCGTAGTTGTCGAAAATAAACAAATCAAATAAACAGTACTGATCGCCTACAATTTATTACGCTTGGGTGGCGTAACAAAACCAATTCAATCAACACGGCAGTTGATCTGCTTTATAAAACTGTCAAAATGCATAACCAATTTTTGAAACCGCCTGTATGCCATTTAGCAGTGGCTTTTCGAAATACGTCGTAGGTTGGTACGTTCTGTCAGTACTAGAGCTCTAGAATATGTAGGTATAATCGTCAGCCATTTTGGTCCTTATGTCACCTAATCTATCCCCATTAACAGTATGACGGCATTCTGAAATAAAAGGTTCATAAAATATTATTATTCAGGTCAACAAAATATATAAATTGTCATGACACTAATGGTTTAAGTGAACACAGTAACATTTATTTAAGCTATTATAAATATTAATATTATTAGTGTCATGATTTTAATAAATAATTGAAAATAAAAGCAGCGGTTTGACAGTTATGTCAGTTTAAATCTCCAATAAAAGAAGTACTACCTACCAATAAATTCTCAGAAATGATTTAATTATTTCAGAAAGAAGTTATTCTACAAGAAAAATATAAATATACTTACTTGTTCACTGGAACTTCCCCTGCATTAATCTAAAGACACAAACGCCCCAAAAAGTTTACTTAATCAATGTATTAGAATACACGCGTACACGATACGAAAACACTATACTGTTTATATGAATAGGTTAGGAAACGTGAACGTGAAACGTAAACGTAAGGACCAAAATGGCGGACGATTATACTCGCATATTTAAGAGCCTTATCAGTACAGACGCCGTGCGTCATCTAACGAGGGCTTTGCGAACTATGGTCGAACTACGAACTACGGTCGATAAGTAGATGAAAAAACTAGCGAAAAAAGTCCAATGAAATCAAATCACGTATTTAGGATACACATACCTAGGATTTTTTTTGCCATTCTCAACACAATACTGTTCCTTACTGTACAACAATAAATACGATTTATAATGAAGGACCTGCGGACGCCTAAAACGCGTAAACGGAATTTTCCTGAATTCTGCGAACAAGAAACACCTCTTAATTAGTGTTCCTTCTTGAGCAAGCGGAGCCTTTCCTACTCTTCTTAAATCGTCATTTTCACACCCGCGGACAAAGCTCCGGCTTCCTTTGAATAAACTTCGTCCTCCCCCGGGACACGTTGAATAACGTCGTTATCGGTTGCGGAATTAATTAACAGGGAATGTTTGTAGATTTTTAATTATTGCTTGGAAGCGGACCGCTTATCAAGCACCGTTAAATCCGATTTGAAATTCAGCCCGTGTAACAATGGCAGTTTGTAACGATTAACGTTGGTTACGGATAAACAAACGTATAGATTTACTCCAGGACAGCCCCACTGATTGGCTAATCAACGACGAAACAAAGCAAACTGCTTCGGCTACCGACTGTGCGGAATAATCCTTTTGTGATATGGTTAGGTGAGCGACTGCTCTCTCGCAAAAACATGGATACTCATTAAACGAATTTTAATAAAACAATAACCGTCCCCATCTGTTGTGCATTATCTGAGGCTCGGACTACAATTAAATCGTATACTAATTATAAACACCGCTTTACCATGAAAACGGTACACTAAACAAATTCTATTAGTCTGTCGTATAAAGGGTTTCCGGTGAAATAAACATGTAACTGAGACAAGCAAAGCAATATTGAATATGGTGTCTATATGGTTGGAACCCAAAAAAGCGACTGAATATTTTGCGACTTGGACGTGCCTGATTTTATGCAACCAACGTATCATTCGGATCTGTTCACCGATTCCAGCCAGAGAAGGATAGCATTAACATMAACCAAACTAGGCCGTTCATTACAACAGGCCGGCATGTAGCGCTATCTCTCTCGACGCCTACGTCACAAAATCGGTCCGCTTCGCGCAGAACTACCATATACTTTTTTTAGTAGCCATGTGCACTTATTACGAGAGAATAGTAGAAAACTGCTGAAACCGCCCATTGAGCACTGTTCTACATTTAACTGTTTTATGCTCTATAGGAAAATATTAAAACTATATTAAAACGTCGTCGCGGTGATGTTATCCTGGCTTACTATTATAAATGACGAATTTAGGACACGTTTGTAGGCATCAAAAGATAAAACAGTAACTAATCTATCAAGTGTTTAAAGTTTTGCTTATATTTTTTCATAAAGTGTGGAACACTGAGCAACCGCTAGCTTTACAAGTCAATATAAGTCATGTGAATAATGAATAGACAACTAAAATATACGTGCCAAAACGCCTCGTTTGTAGAGTGTTCAAATTTCTCAATTTTACCCTATCCAGCGATATAATTTAAAATAAGAAGTCCGTATTTAGCTTTGATCTTTACGTTGTCTCGAATCTCGATACTAAATTTTATTTTAATCACTTAAAACTCTACTCAAGAAATAAAAAAAAGTCTTAGGGCCTAAGAAGCATTGTGGTACCCATATACATAGAGATGAAAGTGAAATGTTGGGACACTTATATATCTTTTCCAAAATACAACATTTATGCATTTCTGTTTCATTTTAGCTCATATTTCAAAGACGCTACTGTCTGCACTTTGTCCGTCTGGATGTCTGCCTCATAACTTAACGGCTTAACACATCAGGATCGTCGGATATGTCATGGCTTATCGATGATTAACATGTATTTATTTTTTTGCTTTCTAAATATAAGAAATGAAATGAATTACATCTCGACGATACAAGTAAAATGTGCTAAATTTTTGTCGGAATAGCTTTTTTAATCTTGTTTAATATTACCAGTTACATTTTTGTGCTCTGCATTTTATTTTTGTTTTCTTAAATGTATGGTTTATGTTAACTCTATTCATATGTACCTGTTTTTATTCAGAAAGTATGTTTAATTAGTGCATAAAAGTTTTTTTAAATTTTATTTATCTGTTACATTGTCTACATTGATCCGATAATATAGGTATTTATGTATGTACCATAATATGTAATGTTACGTGCTTCCAAATTAAACAACTGATGGGTTGGATTTACTTTGACATACGATTTATGCCACTTTAGTCACTATTTCAGTATTAGTTCTTTAACCAGCCAATTAAGAGTGTTACTATCCACTAAGGTCGAAGATTAGTATGATGTTGATAATAGTTTTTGTACTTAAGCATTTTAGCATGAGATCTTGGATTGTAACGGTGCCTATCTATTTTATTTATTCATTTAAAGATCTGTTCGAATAAAACACGGTTACTTTGAAACAATCTCTAAGATGTTAGTTGCTTAATTTGTTTTACGTTTGTGCTACACACACCGGATTTTAATTTTGGATTTATTATTTTACAATTTTTTTTTCAATTTTTTTACAATTTCGCATCTGCACAATTATTATTATCAAGGATTTTGTGCGATCGCCAGCCACGTTTCAACGTTTCGCGTCATAACTAGATTCAAGCTTAGGCCTTATTTACTGATAACTTATGTCGGTAGTTTTGTGCTCTACAAAAAATCGAATGCAAATTGCTATTCCGTCCGTTTTTCGTCGTACGAGAAGAGAGAGGTCAAGTCATGTTTTTCTTGAAACGTTAAGCAATGTTATTAAATAGCTGCTTAAACAATAGTCCAGATGCTACTTTTTAAGGAAATAATGCTAGACATGCTATATAAGGAATTGCCTCGCTTAGTGAAGCTAAGCTTGAATTCTTTGCAAATTGTATTTTAGGCAGAGCGAACTGAAGTGCTACGCGCAGTCACTGCAGAAAATGGGACCGGTCTTGTGACGTCACATTCACCGCCTGCCGGCCTGTAGTTATGAACGGCCTAGAACCAAAGACGTTATTAACTGCTGCAGCCAACGCAGCAGCGTCTAGAACGTATCCGATCAACGTCCCTAATCTCGATTTGGTGGCCGCGGTTTTTTGTTTCGTTTACTATTTACTACTTTTGCACCACTAAAATTCAGTTCCTCTGCTGCCGTTACTTTTGGATTGTGGAATATGCTAAGTTCGCGGTCACAATGCAATATGTATAATTACATTTGTTTAAAAAACGGTACCAACTCCTTATAACTTATGGCAGTCACACCTTATAATCATGCTAGCGGAGTAGCTTCTCCGATGCCATCAACAGGAACCTGCACTAGGACGATGTCCGATGTCTATCACAGTTATAGACCGCCTAACTCGCAGTGTTCTGCTTAGATGGCACTGAGGCCATCGGCTCTCTTATACACCAGTCCGCACGCCGCGTTAAAAGACGACGGTCTGCTTTGGTCAATTTACTGTGTACCACTACCTGATGAGCCCTAAAAGAGCGAAACTAGTCGTACACCTAATAATATTGTTATGACCGACATCATATTGATATACAGGGTTTCTATAAATGATTCATGCATCCAGGGCGCTTATGGAAATTATCGATTAAATCAATTTGCCGCCTCTCAGGAAAGTGACGTATACTTGTCATCTGTCGATTTTTTAATTATTTGATTTATTTTAATATGAGAAAACGCTTGGGAGTGTGTATTTTCAATATACTCTGTAGTGCTTTGTGGGATAATTAACTTTATGGTGGAAAAAGTTCACATTTCGGAGCTGTGGTGTGATATTGATCTGCAACCTTCAGTCCAAGAACCCGAAGAAAACAATTAAACACTTTTTCATTAAATACTGTTATTAATTAAATGCAGACATTTGTAAAAATAAAACTACTATTTCTTACTAATTGGTTAAGGCTTTCGCGGCCAGGTGATGAGCTGTTGTCCTGATTCGGGTCTAAAAACGTAGACTACGTCCAACACCGGAGATGGAAGGACCTCTGAAGAAGCTTGCCACTCGTGCTAGCGAAACATTAGGAAGCAATTTCAACCGACGACGGCCTTTAGACCCGAATCAGGATAACAGCTCTACTATTTATTTTTTCCTTTTTCTAAATGAGTAGCCGTTATCACTTATTACTTGTTTTAACTACTCGTAATATTTAAGTCAAGCAATATCACTGTTAAATAGCATGCTCTGTTTGTTCGAACTATCTACCCTCGCATTCCCAAACCGCTTTATTGAAATCTTAATCTTAGTTCACTGAATCTTCACGCCAGTAACACGTTTCAACAATTATGAGCAAGCGAGAAATGGATAAATCCTATATCGTCATCATCAGTATCAGCCTGAACCGAACATAATCGTGCAGTGCAGCGTTAGTATCAAGAATCGGCCCTGCCTGAGCCCCAAATCCATCCTGGGGTAATTCAATTCCGCAGGGACAAATTCGCTAACAGGACTCGACTATCGATAGCGAAAGAGGGTAATGTGATTTACTCCGCTTTAATTTCCTTTTGGATAATGGGCCGACACTTCATTTCCTCAGGGTTTGAAGTCCAGGAAGACGCCACGCTAGTAATAATAGTATTTGAAAAAAAAAGTGCGATTCCATATTCCCGAAGAGATCGTTTCAGGTCCTGATCGAATCTAAAATGTCCGCAGCGTGACACATGCACCGCAACACCTCCGCAAGTAAAAATACTGCAACTTTTATGGAACATTTTACTGGCCACTTTAAAACTGTCCGCATCAATTTTAGTCCCGGCGGGTTGGAACTCCTGTACGGCAAAATTGTAATTGTCAAATAAAATAACTGTATATAAAAAGACGTAAAAAGGGAAGGTTATAAATTTCTGCTTGCCTCGCCAGCGTTAACAAGATTGATAAAGGCATCGTAGGCTGAAAGGGCAAAGAATGCAATGGCTCGCATAAGCTATTTGAAGTGTTAACTGTGTTCGAAAAGCGTTGGTCTGTTGACAGATCGGGAAAAATCCTTTAGGTTTAGGAAACAATGAAAAAAGGTATACTATAATTACAGCGTTTTAACGACTTTTTAAGTCTACTCGCAAATCTAAACATGTACCTTCACGGAAGCATTGTTTGTATTTTTGTACCTAGTTTGTTTTACAAACTGCTTGGAATAATCAAGAGGTTACCTTTTGCAACGAACGAAAATAAGTTAGAATATCTATTTATCTAACGAAGGTGTAATATTATGTAACTTTTTTGCACTAGGAGCAATTTATTGTATTTTTTGAGACGAGTTATATCCAAGTTGCATACAAATCTTGTTTGTATGACTGCTGACATTTCTTAATATTTATTATTAAAAAATTTCATGTCTAAATAATGTGTGACAACACTGCGCTGCGTGTGTAATAATTTTAAGCTACGTTTATCAGTTCATCAGGTGTCGATTTATCTTATAATTTGTATTTAGCCAACAAATTTGAAGCACAGAATAGAAATTGAAAATAAACCTCTTGTTGCGCATAAACATGGTAATAACTTGTATCCAGTAAGTTTAGTGTAATAGCGTTGTCTGAACGTTAATATTCAGACAACGGTAGTAGCCAATGAATCTTATTCAAATACTTGTAGCGCTCCTTATAAATAAACTATGACACACAGAATTAACGTATTTAAGTTATAACAATGGAATGAAACTACCGATATTGGTTAAGAATTAAATGTAGATTGTACTATAAACAAATTATGTAAAATGTGCATGAAAAGTAAAATTACAAAGTTCCGCTGCTAAAATTTCACTGGGAACCCAATACGCATACTAACAAAAGGTGGTTGACGTAGGTATCAAGTTGAGGTTAACTTATAAATGTTGTAAAACCAAAACCTCTATTTCACCATGTTATTATAATTTAGTATTAACTATACTGCATAAAAAATTTTCTACGAGGTCTCAACCAGTATCCACAAAAGCAGTCGACGAAAGCAAGAAGACGCGACCAGAAAATCCGACAGACAAATACGTAATGCATTATCGTTTCGAGCCGTACATCTACATTTACGATATTTATGTGTGAAGGCAATATAAAAGAGAAACTTTAACGGCTTCCCTTGATCTCCAGCCGAACCCATTTCACTTACAGGGGAAGGAAAACCGACGCATGTAAAAGCACGCTACATTACGGGAAGTCAAAACATCAGGGCTTCGAGGCAGAGGACGTATGCAAATAAATTACGAAGTCAAAAGCGCGTAGAAAATCGTCTTGGGGTAGAAAAAACGCTGTATAGCAGGTCAGTCGTGCTTGAATTACGGAAGTGACAGACTACAAGGAGTAAGTATTGTTTCATCATCATACGTTAAACACAGTTACAATTTTAAGTCAATTTTCAGACAGTAATCCCGAATGAATTGACCATAGCATACTGCTGCCGATATTTCAGCGTATAGAATGGTGAGAATGTGAAAGCGAATAGTGCGGTTTGAAGGCATGGCCATGCAGATAGTAAATAAGGGATGAAATTTGGCACGAGTGTTGTACATACATTGAAGGGCTCGCTGCCAGCGGGATACATACCTAGCAAGAGCAAATTGGCAAGAACTACAATTTTTCGACATTTGTGAATGGGACATGTGGCATCTTTTTTAAATTTTAGTAGTTAGCATATAGACAAAATTTCCGGTTGCCTACCCTGCACGAGGCAAAAATTGCACCCTTTTGATGATATGACAAAGCGACTATATCCACGTACCTGGGAGTCATAGGCAGATGTAACAGACTGAAAATGTTACATTCGGATGTAAGCAATATATCATTAGTTTAACAGCAAGTAGGTAATACAACGGCTTATTGTAAGATTGAGAAGGCAGGAGACGGCGTTTAACGAAATTAAGGATTGGAACAAGTTTTCTTACACCGAAATGGAATATATCATCATTCTATTGGGAACAGAATAATTTATGCATTCGTTTAGAATCAGAATATACTACACATTCTTTTCAAAACATAATATAATACAAATATAAGTACAGCATACAAAACGTGAACACTTCAACTAGAGCATACGACGTACACTACTGAGTGTAGAGTTTAGGTCTCCCCAGAATTGTAATGTTTTCTATTTTCAAAATATTTTCTTTTAATTTTATGTAACTGTTGAAATATTTCAGAAAGTTTTATTATATTATGTTCTGAAAACAATATTTTCTAAAAAATGTATAAGTTATTCTGTTCCCAAAAGAATGTTTGATACAAATTATATTCCATTACAGTGTAAGAAAACGTATTTTAATATCCTATGGCCCAGAACAGAGTTAGATTATACTGTTCGTGTTCTGTAAGCAATATTCGGCTGCCACTACCAGTTTCGTCCTTATTTGGGCTCTTCAGGCAGGAATACCGAATAAATTGATGTATAGCAGAAAGTTGTGAAGGTCGGAGAAAAAGCACTTAGGTAAGTTCTGAGCGGGACTTCTGCACACTAGGCGGGTCACGACTGTACTAGCCAATACGCTCGACCCGCACAATAAAATTTGATAATTTAACCTATGCCTTTTATTGCTTACATCATGAATACTAGTGCTACACATCTATTTTGTTTTCCGATTAATTTAACTCGTAACAAATGGCGGTAGAAAAATTACCCTATTTTTAACACTTTCTTAAATCCGCCATTAACTATGCAAAAGGTTGCTAGTTTACGTCATATGCACTGCTACTGTTCCCTACGTAACAAGGTGCTCACTGTTGTCAGGTTTATAAATAGCGAGAGAAATACAAATAATGCAATGAGAGTAAGAGAGAGGGACGAAGGTATAACCGTCAACGGCAATATAATGTAAACGTAAAATGTTACCTGTAACTGGTGTTTTGTTGTGTAAGGACGCTTTCATTCAAGGAGAATCTCACAACAGCTTATTTCTTGTTGTAACTGCCATTCAGCGATTGAGGTACTTATATACTTGAAACCATCGAAGTCGGCGATTTGTATCCTTAGGGAGTGTTAAGAACAATTTATCAACGCTAGTATTCTTACAACACGAAACAAAACACTTCTTAACGTAAGCCATTCTTGTATTAAAAAAAACAACACAATACCCAAATATTTCGACAACCACTTAATCTGACAAATACGAAACTCGAAAGTTTGACCAAACTATGCAAACAAAAATGCGTGGCTAGAGTTAAATTACGGTTATTACGTTGCACATGCAGTACGGCAGTACTGTATGTACATTGTCATACATAAGTATACAAACTTTAAACATTATAAAGAAATAACTCAAGCGTCGTTTAATTCCTCATAATAAAAACATTAGTTCAAAAGCAGGTTCGATGGTTAAAGTGCTTTCGCGTTTCAGCCAGGCCAGTGAATGCGCTTATTATGTTGAACTATTCATAACAGAATAAACTGACTGATGGGTGATTTAAGTTATTTTCATAAATACGCCTTAAGTAGACTAATGGAAACCCCATATCAAAAATATACCTATCAATGTATCAATGTCATAATGTCAGTTTACGAGTACCTTCCTCACGGCGCGGCGCCGCGAAAATTTGCCCACGTTGGCAACGCGTCGCAGCTGAAAAAAATGTAAACAAATATTACTGGCAATGCCGCTGGAGCACTGGTGTTTCTCACTTTCGTTAGCATGAGAACCTTTTGCGTCATCTCCCTGGCGGAATATCGCGGCATTTCAAACGGATCCATACTTTAACATTTTTTCTCGGCAAATAAGAACCGGAAAAAATCGAAACAAATTTGTTGTGCTTCCATTTTTAAGTACATTTTAGATGTACAATAATAAAAATTGTGGGGCGACCCTATTATGGCATAGGACAGAGTGTGTGTAACTGTCAGACAATTGAACACTTTGGAGTTCATTTTAATATTAGAGAAAAATTACTGATTCTCTAGAAAGGACAATGATTGATAATAATAATAATATAACTATAATATGTATACGGTTTCTTAGTACAGATTACATACATTAAACGGCAACCCTTATACTACAACGTTGACTGAAGGTCCTGTCTTAGAACGTTCACGGACTAACGGTTGAGTGTTACATTTAACGCAAACGTTACATTAACGAACGTAAGCAGGCTTCTACTGACAAAAACGTTCATCCAAATAGTACGGTAGACACATCGCATAATTTTATCAAATTCGAGAGCGTTCGATAAAAGAGGACGCGTATTAATGAGAATTTGCATGAATTTCCTGTTCAATATTAATTTCGACAGGGCGCAGCGTTGCGACAGCACCTAAAAGTGCTGTGTGTGAAATGTTGGCAGTTACATAATCGTTCAACTGTAAAATTTTAAATATACGACGACAGGAATACAAATATTGCAGACCCGAGATTAATGTCAATTCCACGCGTTTTGCACCGCAAACGGGCGACGTAACGACAACGTGAGATAAATCAACGGGGCCATGTGAAACGGCGATTGTGCAAAACCGGCCCGGATATATTTAGAAAGCCAGTGGCGTACGGACCCTAAAAAACAACAAATATGTCCAAATACTGATTTCACAGTCAACGAAAGTTTCTTCAAGAAAATTGGCTCGTGGTTTGGTTAAACACTAGTGTTTGCGTGTTACCATATAAGTGTTTCGATAAAAATATCTAGCGGCTATAAATAAAATTCAATCGATATAAAAAAAAAACAAGCGGCAACGCCATCGATGGGGCATATTGTGCTTGGCAGCCTCCAGAGAGAAAGTGATGCATTTTGTCTGTTGGACAGGTTATGGTTTTCATCTCTTGGGATATTATATTGATTGATCATCTGCCAAACTACAAAGTTCTTCATCAGAGCTGCGCCAAAGCCTATTAGATCAGTCGAACAAAGAGAAAGGTGGAGAAGTTAACCACACTGCTAATGTTAATAACTGTACAATACGTGATCTGGATGGCGAAACTAGTCGGAAATAACAAGAAGGGTGTAGACATAAAAAAGTTAAACAACAGATTTATGTAGGTCGCAGTAGCAAGGTCTTTTGCCACTCAATAAGATAAAATTGATGTGGAAAACTCTGTTTGTGTTGCACATTTAACATCTAACTCCGAACTATTGAAAGCTCCATAGCGACCTACTTTGTGTTAACTTTATTAACTAAATAATTCAGGATACAGCGAGCGCCTGTATTTAAAAAATCTAGACAATTATGACAGCAATATTCCGCTACTCTTCTTTTGGCAAAATCTTAAAAGAAATTTGAAAACAATTCAACCACGCACGGTTAATTCGAAGAGAAACGAATGCACTTATGATATTACTATATCTTTTTTCACCAAATAGTAATGTTTAAGTGGACCAAAGTATTTAAAACTCGAAGTTTGATTAAGATCATTATTTGGTTAAAACAACACAGGAAATTCAGTCACTGCATTATCTCTTAGTCTTAGATACATTTCGAAACAAATTTGAGGTMAGAGAGCTTTCTATAATAGCTAAATCAAATTCCAACCCTTGCAACTTTTTGTTTTATTTCACCGGCTCATTGAATTTTAAAKCACGAAATGTTCGTAAGCCTCACATGGTCACATGTGATAGGTAAGTAATTGGAATGGCCGTCATTATATAGTATACAATAAGCTCGATAATAAGTCTCCGTTAATGAGCCAGCTCATATTTATACTAACTGGATTTAAAACTGTGAACTGATCCATCTATGTGACCTGTCACTATGAGATAACTTAAAACTCTGAATTTTTTTACTGATTATTTACATATTTTGTCTAAGTAGATTTATTTATTCCGTGTGTTAGCAATAACAATTTCCCCGTAAATTCGTTGTTCGTCTCAAACCATTATTTGCCACTGGATGGCACTACCGAATTTGCTGAATTTAATTCAGTGGTAATTAGTTCGCGATTGCTGCATAATTGCTGCTTATGGATCAGACGTTTCATTTACAACCATCTCTTTCTCTTCCTGTTGATAACATTCAGAATAAAGGATGTCTTTAATTTTAGAAGTACAGGGATATCGTGTTCCGACAACATAGCTGGAGGATAGTCAAACAGCCTAACACTGGAGTACAGTTATTAGGTAGAGTGGGAGAATAGTAATTTACTTGCAACGATGAAACCTTGATCGCCGTCTTTGTTTATGGCTATATACTTAAACATAAGTTTTCATTCAAAATAAGGATTAATTTTAATGTTCATTTAATTACATTGTTTTAGTAAAACGCCATGGCAGCAAGTATATGCATTTACACTATATCATTGTAGATATACTACAATGCTTTTTCTCTTTTTCGCAAAAGACATTTTGCCTTTAAATCCTTTTTTATTGTTTGTGTGTATCTAATTTATTTATTAGACCACTTTGGTTATCTGCATCTGTTAATAAAAATGCTTCAGGAACTAAAGGAACTAAGGAACTAGCTCCTGGTACTAGTTCTCAGCCGGACCGGGACCTAAGGAGCTAGTTCCCCTTGAGGAACTAAATGTCCCACCTCATCTATATAATATAGGTATTTTTTTTAGAAAAATACGAGACATGAGACTGCATGTTGTTATTCGAGTACTACATATTTGTTTACTAGCATTAGGAAATATGAATTCGTCTAAATAATTAATTTGTAATTTGCTTAAATAAAGTTAAATCCCACCGATCGTCACTAAATTGGATTTCCCATGTTATTCGGGATAGTTCAAATGACGTGAGACATACTATATACACATAAAAGTGGCTATTCCAATTACTCCGAGTGGTATTTTAAAACTTTTATATACCTAAACGTATGCGAAATAAGCCGGTCATTGATCGCACGGTTTTGATTTCCAGTAATTAAAAGGTGGACGGGAAGCAATTTTTTGCCATCCCGCCATCGCGGCACAAAAGCACCAATCTTATACCTCATTAGCAACCCCTTCACTCGGTTCATTTGGATTACTTGTGCATCGTCCTTTATCGCTTCACACCCGCAGTACACGCCACTGTGTGCGAGATTAACGACCCCCGCGTGTATTTAAAATGGTAATTACATTATGCGAAAGAGTCGTAAATAGGCCGAATCTCTCAGATTCATTTTACGAGTTCCATTATTGCCGGGTTGCCACTTGGGGGAATCCGTCCGGATGCAACCGCCCTCAAAGCCCGCCTGTCAAATAAACCATCCACCCCACAAAAACTAGATCCACCGAAAGAATAAAAAAGAATTGCGCAATAAATGTCAAGCCAGGTACGTTTCTGGATGCCACAACAAAGGGTAATACGCACACGACGTCATGGCTTCCCCATACGTTCAACGTCACAAAGAGCGGGATGGTCTGTCAGCTGTTCCCCGTCGAAGTGCCCCGTTATATTGTTACAATGGATTCAGCGAAATGTAAGTGAAATAGAGAAATATACATTTTATATCCCACCAGAGTTACTTCCGAACGCCGCAAAGCTTAGGTCATGGATAACTCTACTCGCATATCATTGGCTTCAGTGATACCTTTTTTGTTATAAGTGTGGTATTAAGGGATTTGTTGATCAATCATTTCGGATATTCTTCAGACTGTACCGTTGTTCCGTCATCTTACATTGGTGAAGCAAGATTCATTATGTGGATAACTCTCAGATCATCTTGCGCAACGTCGTCGTCATTTGTGTCATTTGTGTAGATTTGAATATTCTGATTTCAGTTATATGTATGGCAATTTTGACATTTACAGTAACAATTCTCTTGATGTTGATTATATAAATATAGACATTTGTTAATTATTCTTCCTTGCTATTGATTTAGCGCGAAAAGATTCGTTATTTGATAATAAAAAAAAAACAAAGAAAAGGAAGTTTGAACTGGCTGCTAGTAATCTTACCAGTCAAATTCTGTTGTAAAATACTTAAAAAGTTAAGTTTCGTGGCATTATCTTTTTGATGGAGCCATCTTTATTCCTAACGGTGCGGTCAATAGACAAAACAGTCGCTATTGGGCACAAGATAATCTGTACTAGATGGTGGAGGCCCACACTGTGTTTGGAGAAACGATAAATGCTTGGATCAGCACAGCTGATGGGAACAGAATTTTAGGACCTTATATTATTGTTGCAGTAGCACTAGCCAGTGAAAAGTGACCTGCTTAAATATCATCATGTTCCTGCTCTTTTGTGCTAAATTCAAATAAGGAACAATTACACCATACATGCTTATATGTTAGGCAAGAATTTATCCACTAACTGATGTTTAATTATTAATTGTTCTATTCATTTGTAATTCGTGCATTCGTTATTCATTTTCTTTAAATAAATTGCTGTGAATTCGTTATCTTTCAGAATTATTAATATCTTAATAACGATCAGTGCAAACTTAACTAGAAACTGTAATAACTGTAACTAAATTGAAATCTGGATAAAAGAAGATATTTATCTTCGAATTTTAAAACAAATGTATCTGTACAGAAATGATCGAATAAGCACTCTGTATAAGCTCTATGTAGCAGGCACCTAATTTGAGTAGTCCATTTTATCGCAGAATCGTTAATTTTGATTTATCTTTAACCCTATTAAATAGAGGCTTTTATAAGTGAGTCAACGACAGTATTAATAACAACTACTGTTAGTCATAGAGTATATAAAGCATAACGCGTAACGCTATTCAACAAATTTTTAAAAATTTTATTAGCTTACGTTGGAAAAGCTTAATTATCTGAAATTAACTGCATGTAGGTGAGGTCACCTCGCCGCTATAGGTACATTTAAAAATATACACATAATAATAAGGAAGGTATAACGAACACAAAACATGACACGCCATAACGATGAAGAAATAATAACGGCTGAAACATGGAGTGTCCTGCATCCACTTAACAATGAGCAATAAAAACTAACGGCTACAAAACAACAGGGTACGCTATAGCGCTGGGCGTTTCTTTTATTATTAAAAATACATGAGCAATAAAGGTATCAATTACTTTCTTTATCCGAGAAGTCGATCTAGCGTTGTCAATATTTTATAGGGGCAATAAACCTCTTACAAATACCGTGCACATTTGCTGCTATATATTATTCAGTATAACATACCTTTGCAGTCGGTGGTGCGCTCACGTAATGCTTAAAAAACTACGAATGTCTGACTTTTAATGCATCYCCAGGGGCTGCTTACTTGAAAAATATTAACTGGTCTGAAGTACATCACGAATTATGGGAATATGAAGGACACTGCAAAATTGCACGAACCTGTCAGTCCGGCATACTTCCACTCATATAACAACGTCAGGTACTCATGAAAGAATAATAATCAGGAGATTGTATCGTGAATGGATCGCTCGCTGAAGACGTGTACAAATGCTTTCCTTTCAGCTAGTATAAATTACTGTTCAATAAATTGTGCACTTAGCTGCACCAGGAACAAAAATACTTTGAAAACTTTAAGCAAATAATTTAGACTAAGGAAGATTGTAGTTAACTTCACCTTGAGATAGAAGGAAAACTATTTCTTTGGCATGCTATCTGCAATAGAACCTAAACTATACAAAAAACAACGAAACAGTCTTGTCTATTAATAATATTGTTTAGGCAGTATACAAAAGAACATAATTTGGTATATAAACTCATACAGGGACTAAAGCTAAATTATTAATAAAATATTACTTATTAATATTAATTACTGATGATGTTAAAATTCGTTTAAATTGAGCGAAAACACTCTACATGAAAAATCAAAATCAATTTAAAAACTACAGCAACTATAGCAAACTATTACAAACGTGATGACTATCACATGATGGAGAAGATATTGTTCCATCGATACGTTGAGCATCATAGGTGGAGGCAAGATAGTGATCTAGGATTAACAATATTGGCCTAATCGTCCTACACCGATTCTGTTATAGTAGTGTTTTGTCGAGTTGTGGAGTAAGACGTTTCATCCTTGGGATAGTAATGAATCTGATGAAAAAAATCGGTTCTTTTCAGGACCAGCTACATGAGGGAAGACGTGATCGTGAAGAAACTTCCCGGAAAATGAGGCGCCATCTTCATCCCGATGCGAAGTTCACCAGACACCTCTGTGAGAAATAGATCATTTGATTTAGTCGACACGTTAATGGATGCAGATTCCACCCATACTGGGTGTTCTTATTTCTATGTCAGTCAGTATATGTTATGTTAAACTTAATTGCAGTTTGAGGATAACTACTCTTTGCTCCTAAAGTTGACGAACTCATTGAATGTGGAGAAGAGGTGCTATACATAAAATGTAGTACCTTAACATCTGCACCATAACGCACAGTTTCTAAAAATTTTAATATCCCGAATCTGCAAAAGAAGGCGTTTGGGTTTCATAAAAATTTTTGGTCCCGTTACTAAAAAGTGGCCCACATTGTGAACCGCGGTGTCGTCCAGTTTGTTCAATATAGAACAAAGAAAGTTATGCATTATTAATTTCCGCAAACAATGCAGCGCAGCAGTTATTATTGGCGTATATCTACAGCCCAATAAATCAAAAACCGACAAAAATGGTAAAAAGGTGCCATTAAAGTTACAACTTCAAATATAGTATTTCAATGTGCTGCACATGTCGCCGTAATGGTGTTTAATAAATACAAATTGAAGTTTTCAGTTAGAGGAGAAAGAAATCGAGTTTTGAATTTCCGCTCCGCCACTCGGTTCGCTCGTTTATCAAAACATGACAAGCCCGGATTAAATCGATGTACATCTCTTTGTTGCCGAGAAAAGAAGCCGTCGGTTTTAACTCGGATGAGACGCTCTTTGTGGCAATTGTTTTAATTGTGTTTCTTCGGGTGGTCGTGCCGAGGGACTTTTTGTTCGATCAGCTCTGCCACCGAAGCTGCGCTATTTCCGAAGCTATTTCCTTAATCGCTTTATGGATTTCGTGTGTGTTTATTTCTAGGTGGTGTTCGTGTTTGAACGCCAAACTTATCGCGCGAAATTGCCAATTTGTTTGTGTATTTTTATCTACTGGCGCTGTAAATCTTCCTTCTTCGCCTCTGTGCACAGCGAGCATGCAGCGATTAGGAAATTGCTTGGCTACGTACACATTATCTTAATAAGGCCAACGAAATTAAGTAATTGCGAAGTTGTGATGTTCTGATATGATGTACAACACTTTTAATTAACTCTCAACTTAATAATAATAATAATAATAATAGTCGCATTTGCCGACAAAGAACAAACAACATAGGTAATTATTTTTTATTTATATTTTATAATGAATTAATCAGTATACTTATTGCATGATTCTTACTATACGAGTAGTGATGTCGTTTGATTGGGCAGCTGGCTAGCATATTGCAGAGTGACCCAAAATTTTGCCCATTTTGTAAACCTCATGAATTCGGGCCAAAAGTTGTCTGAATAATAGTTCATGATGATACCTTAAAATATTAGGCCAAATTTCAAATGGCGCACAATCTTTGTTTCCGATATATGACCAGCCGGACTTGTTTGGCAATCTCGTTCAATATGATCAAGATCTTCAAATACTGAAGTCTATTATTTCCTCTGTCAAAAATTTCGGTTTTTTCTAATCTATTACCGTATTTGTTCGAGTAAGCTAAAGATAATGGCTTTGTAGGTTTTTGCGGGACTCTGTTCCAAATGATAACTCATATGTTCATTTATCTACTACGTTTCGGCCCCTCTTCATAGGCCTTCCTCAGGTGTGTTGTTTTTATTTTCTTTCTTAACCGTTCATGTGACCTGCACACTCTGTCATCTTGGCTTCATTTTCTGAAAAGGAAGGCCCAAAACGTAATAGATAAACAAACATATGAGTTATCATTTGGAACCGAGTCCCGCAAAAACCTACAAAGCCATATACTAAGAGGTGTTCCACAAAAAAAAACAATTCAGCTGAAGATAATGTTCGAGTCTTCGAGTAAATAATATTTTTCTGCTAAAGACTTGGCAAATCTCGATAGATACTTTGCAAGTCTTAAATTCTCACGTAACTTGTCAGTTAAATGTTCTGGCTGCAATTGTGTTGAGAAGTGAGAGGTGTGTGGGAGGTGTAAAGCATACATCAATTAAAAATTCTTTTACTCATGTTGGATTTCGGCCAGGTAATAAAACTGCCACTAGCACAACTGCGTCTTCGTTATGAATAAGAAGACCAAAATGATGACGACCTTCCATTCTCACAATGGATACAACAATTCCAAGAGGCAAATTTTGCCGCTAAACCATTCTGGCAAAATTTTAAATGAGGATGAAATTTTAATCGAACTCGATTTTTCGAGTGCTAAAGAGAATGCCGATATAGATGCAGACCAAGGAACCGAAAATGAGCCGCATTCCATGAATGATGTAATGAAGACAATTAAGGAATTTGTTTCATTCAATGGCAATAGCAAATCAGTTGGAAGCAAATGGATATAATGCAATTGGGTACGTTCCCAATTTCTGAAAATAGAGCGAAGGGCAAGTGTATATCATGCGTTTTGAACATTTTATTTGATGTAATTACATGAATAACTAACAATACTTTTAAAACTGACATTTCCCGCGTAAAACAGCCTTTTTCAGTCGCGCAGTCGTGTGACGTAATTTATCATATTTGCAAATTGCAATAATGACGTTTTCAGGGTTAATACACATTTAATCAGTCCTACCGTTTCAAAATGGAATGCACACCCAGCCCATTATAGACAAAATACAAAGGGTGCAAGTATGATGATAAAAAAGATGTGAAGTAAGGCTCGATAACTGTCAAAAATGAGAGGTTATATGACTTTATGCGTCACACCCGTTTTCGATACTGCTTGTTTTGGAACATTTTTCAAATGAGCTTTGCTTAATAAATACATAAGAACAATCAACCTCAGTAGTAGCATACTTATTAATGTATGCATTGCTTTGTATTGTTTTGTAATGGAGGTGATTTTTTGTATATGGCACATTCCCAATTGAAATGTTATTTTGTGGATATCAAAAGAAAGCCAAGCAAACAAGAACCATATCATATAAGGATCTACTTTATGTGGTCCATTGGCTGTTGCTATATACAATTTCTCCTGTAGTTTAATTAAAAAGAGCTGATGCTCTAAAGGACTAAACTTGCAAATCAAGTGTAATACCCCTTGTCTAAGTTTAAAATTCTCGAGTTGGTAGTGACTGTGACACTATCTTGAATTTTGAGGACTTGTCAACTTTAAATGTTTTTTTTGCAGTGGTCTTACTAGGATTTTATCCTGACCTTCTACTTGTTCATCTATTAGGATGGAGAAGGGAATTTATTGCGTGAGGTTTTGAAATATCCATAAATTTAGAATAAATGTCCATGTTTAATTCTATAAACGCGTAGGGGGAGACTATACGTGAACTGTGGTGTAAAAAATGCATGATTCAGTATTCCAGCAGAACACACCAGTCCACAGTTTATACATTTAACAAAACTGTAATAGACATTTATGGAAAAATTAAATTTTACACAGCGAATGGTGGAATTTTTACTTTTACGGAATGAAAAATTGTTGTGGTAATTTGAGACAATAGGAATTCGCAAGGCTGAACGTTGAAAACAATATACATACGGGAACCTAATTCCGGGGGTTTTATTCCGCTGCCAATTCCGGAACTCCGTCCGCGAATGAGAGACGGGGAACGGCGCGTTTAACGACGGCAGCAGCATACACATTTCGAAATTTAACGCAGCGGTAGTATTTTTTCGTTAATCGCTTGGGACATTAGCGCAATGGCAATAAAAGCCTCTCTTCCACCAGCGAAAGTTTTTATTATTTAATCGATACACGGCCTGCCGTTGTTCCCGTCGATGACATTTTTTCACATCATTTAGTTGTTGCAAGACTCATTTGAAGTAATGTATAGCCACGGTCGTTTCTCTGACATTTCATGTTCATCGCCGAAGTTAAATATTAAAACACTCGAACAAAGTTTATTGATAGTATGACATTCGTTTCGAAAGGACTCAGATTATACGAAAACTTTTATTACAGTCTGCTGTCGGGAGTTTATGTCAAGGTAGGGGAAAGTTGGTATAGGTGTGGGACCATTAATAATCCATGTATAATATACATGACGACCACGGGGGCGGTGAGCGAAGTTATTTGGAATGAGCATTTGGGTAAACACAGGTTTCTGACTGCATAAGGTAAAGAAAACTGGTAGATAAATGTTTCCTTTGGGACACCACGCAAAAGAACGCTTAGATAACATTACTGCAAACACGAAGCACGACAACCCGAAATCAAATGTACAAAAATTATTGCCACATACAACTTCTCCAGACGTCTTGTAATATACCTTAACTAATATCTAGTAATAGTGATGGTGAATATTTATATCAGCAAAAAAACTTGAATCTAATCGAAGTGGCATTCTCAACGCTGGTTCTTGATATAGTACCACGGAGTTGTATTCAATAAGTAGTTTATTACAACAAACAGTAGATAAAATCAAACAAATTTTAATCAAATCGTTTACTACCCTCAATATTACATAAAATAATTACAAATGCGGGATTTTTGTAATTTATTAGTCCATATCTCGTGACCAGCTTGACTGGATGTGACAATTTTTGGGTCTGAGAGAGGGTTATGGCATGTGTTCGTAATCACCATCAACAACTTCTATACAACTATGGTTGTTAGTTTATCTGGCGTAATACCAGCACATGACTAAGATTTTCTCGCGTAGCTCGCCGATTGTTGCTCCTTTTTGTTCAAAAACATCATTCTTAATGATCCCCGAAAGTCCATAGATGCCAAATCAAGAGACCGAGGTGGGAATTCAACATCAACTCTTCAACCATCGACAGTCCAAGATAGAGGTACAGCCTAGTTCATGTGGCCGGAACAATAAACCTACAAAAGGCTGCTGTATAGTGTGGTCTATCGGAGCGTGGTTTCATTTTTCGCGAGGGAATCGTAATTGATAAGGCGCGGCCATGACAAGGAATTTGATTGCCATCAAAAATCTGTATGGTGAAGAACTTTTCTACTGTAACAAGACGGAGATGTCAGATTGTGCCTGGATAAAACGCTACCCAAATGGAGGGTGGATCAAAGAGGTGCCGCTGAGAAGCCGTCTCTGAACCTTTACATCTGAGAGGGGTCAAGAATAATGAGTATCGACGAAAATTAGAAACGACAGAAGAACTACATGAATAAAAGCTGTCATTTCACTAGCAGACGTAGTTCACTGTGCAGTTCGGCACCTTAAGCGTTATAAAGAAGCTGCTGGTTGGCAGTTTGAACGCATACCATAAGCCTCTCTCAGAGCCAAAAAGTAATTGTTAAGTCAAATAATATTTGTCATAATGCTCATTACCAAACAGTGAATACATTTATGAACGTCTCTATATTTTCAACAACATTTATTTTTTTTTAATATTCGTTGTTTAACTTTTACACTGCTGATAATGGTTTTCTCCTAATGGAATTTTCTAATATTAGGTTAAAAAGAATGAAATATTTAACGTAATTGGAAAAGACAGTGAACGAAGGCAGACGGATGGTATTCAATATAACAGAAAAAAGCTTTTAGTAAAGAACCACTCATCGCCACAGACTACAATATTCAAATTGGACTATGTTATGAAATTGGTTGGGGACAAAAATTAAAATGCATAGGGCATAGGGTAATGTCTACAAACATTCGGATGAAGTGGCCCAAGGCCATGTAAAAAAGGAACACTTTAGTACACTACTTGAAGAACTATGTTTTACTATGACCACAGAAGAATCTGATGAACACAAATTTTTAACGTTTAGAGAGAGAGAGAGACTCAACGAACTAGCGACCAGTGACTTCCTTTGGTGTTAACTGTGTGTAACACACAATCATGTATCTAGTTTTCAAAAAAGTAAAAAACCTAGGGATAGACGATTTTCTATCTTAGTGATGTGTTTTATTACAAAATTTGTTCAACAAAATGAAGTAAATTAGATGAGTATCAGTATGCTAATATTTTTTTTAATTTTTAGATGGTTTGCGGATTACCTATTACTCAGCGTTTCATTGGTATTACAACATATCTTTCCTAAGCCACTTTTTAACATTTTCTACAGATCCTATGTTCAGCAGTTTTTTGTTTAGTTCCACAACCTATTCCATTTAGTAAATGGATACCACTGCGTCTTGAACTGTGATGGCAATGAAAAAATAATAATATACGAGCTTTCAAACTTCCTTTTGTAGTTTTAATTAAGAATTTTTCACATAGTTTACTTCTTTTAAGAGGTGTGTACCCTAAATACAACAATTTATCGAATTCACAAAAGCAGCATTTAGAAATGGATTACAGTTACTTTTAAAAGCTAAAGCTGTAAATTTTTTAAATGCAAACTACACTCAAACTAATGGACATTTTATTAAATAAACGACGTTTTTATCCATGCTGGCATAAAATGGAGCTGCGAACATCATAAATAAGCCCAGGAAGATTAAAATGGGAGCTGGTTGTAACCGCTAATAGCAAAATTAGGTACTATAATTATTGGGTAACAGTATTAGTTCTACATATTTATTAAACTAACGAATTACTTAACTGTAAGGTATGAATAACCGCTGCGCGCCGTAATAAAAAACTCAATCCCGATTGGCGACGTAAACTTTAGATCGATACAAAAAATTGTAAACACAAAAACTAACGTCTCAATAATAGTGTTTGTCCGGTGCAGGAGGGTTATCGACTGCCATTCGGATGTTTGTCAAATGTCAAATGATGCATGCATCCCATAGCGTCGTAGTAAAGGGAGAAGGTTTCATCCCGAAGGCAAGGCACGCGCTGATAAATTCAAGTTACCGTAAAGGCAGTTTTATTGCACATAAACCAGGATGTCCACGGTCCTGGTCGGACGTGTACGAAAACGAAACAAAACTAAAAAGTTTCCCTGTGATTTGCATCTGTTTCAGAGGAAAGCTTACCGATTCGGAGAGGCACTTGAAGGATTAATCCGAGAAGCGATTGAGAACTCACCTGAAATAGAAATCATAATTAATAAATTAGCAATGCTTCAAGTATTTTGTCGGGAAAGACGATATAAATTACAACAAAGAACTTACTGTCAAGCGCAATTAAATATTTTTTACAATTTATTGAAATTTACATTAATTGCAAGTTGTAATGATATCTTGATTTAGAGTTTTCGATGTGGACACGTCTTACACCCCACTTTGGGACCATCTATGGATGGCTTTACGAATTACGACATGTTACAGTAGGTAAGTACAGGAAAGGCTCAGCAAAAGGCAGAGTCCAGTAAAATACTTTCAATGATTAATCTATGTCGTATTAATTTTAGGTCAAACCTCCTCTACCACCTATTTAAGATATATGTGTCCACGTCAAACTTACGGATGTATTAAAGATACGGCCACCCGGGACTTTTAATTTTTGTTACCCTTTATGTTGCCTTCTCAATGAACAAAATATTCTTGAGAACAGGTGCTTTTCCGAGATTGAAATACAATAGGACTAGCCAGAAGTTTCTGTAAAGAGCAAATGAAAGGATCAAAATGTAAATTAAAATGAAATATCCAATTCCTTTAATTTTAACGCCATTCCAATGCCCATACGCCAAGCCACCGAAACTCCATCTGACACTATTACATAAAAACAATAAAATGCTGGGGCGTTAACAGAGAGATCCTGGGTTCGACTCCCTGTAAAAACTAACAAAAACCATTTTTCAGACATATTGGGGTATAGACTACTTGAATAACCTTCTATCACGATTATTATAAATGCGACAGTAAATGGTTATATTAAGCAACATTCTAAACGATGGAAACATAAACGCATTCTTTCCAAAATTTTACCCGACGCCGACGCTTCCAATTTAACCCGTTCATGTTAGGATGAAGTGGGGGGAAGCTGTAGATAAGTATTGCATAAAATATTGGTAATCCACACTAAATGCACCAAAATAAAAAAATAAGATAGAATTCGCGTACCTATCAATATTTGCTGTCAGTAAAATAAATTCGAAATTGGACAACAACTTTGACACTGTTTACCAACGATCAAAAAAATGTAAATGTATTATATGCAGCTCAAACAATACATCTTTATATTAAGATTCTTTGAAAATTTGTCTTTTTGTAGGTACACAAAATATTATATAACCTTCTCGCAATGCATCAAAAAAAACTTTACAACACATAACGCGCATCAAAAGTGAATATTTTTTAATACAATACCACAAACAACGCAATATCATAAATAAAATGCAACACGACCTAAATGCATAATGTGTACAATATTATTATGGTAATTAATTTAAGTCACATTGCAAAAATTAGTATTTTGGTGTTATGTCGAACACATCAATCCAAAGAACACTCCGTGAACAACCAACGAACAGTTTGATCGACAAAACCATCGCGCAAATGAAATTAATATTTCAGTTGCATTAAATTATTTCTTTATTCGTCAGCAGCATTTCACCATTATTCATCCAGCATTCTGCGAAAAAGTGACGAGTAAGATTTTTAAATCGCACAAAGCATCGCCAGCTCTGCGTCCAGTGGGTGGAAGGACGACCCAAATTGAGGGATTAAGAAAACCAGTTTAAGAATAATGGGCGGTAATTCGAAAGACATTAACTTTTTGCGTGTTCGTTAAGAAGCGCAAGGCTTTGGAAGTTATTCACAGTGAACTACATCAAGTGGCTCCGCACTGCACCGAGGATACATAACCCGTAATTAAGCTAAGCGGTGATGCTGGGGGTACCTTCATCACATTATCTGCACATTTATCAATTGCTCGGCGTAATTTAACTCCTAAAGTTAATTCCGTGGCTTTCGGTAGCGAAGACGAATATTCGCAAACGACCATTTTATTACTTTTTGCCTCCGGCAATTTGGTTACATCGGTACCGGCCAACCCCTCCCGCTGTTGTGAATAAGAAGGCGTAACTGCAATAGATTTATTCGCACGCTCTGAATTTTGATTTGTGCAAGGAACTGGTACTAATGTTTTCTGTGCAACCGTGTAAAACAACTACATATTACAATATGCAATATGTACTTACTCCCCTAATGACTAAAATTTACTGGTAAACTGCGGTGAAAACTACACAATAGATTATCATTTATTTATATAGTTTTTGTAAATTTAAAAATGAAAAAGTACTTAAAACTCTTAAGTTACTAGTGATTAGGTAATTCAAATAAAATTGTATGGTCGGTTGTTAAAAGCTAACTGTGATTTTGATTGATTGCTTGATTGAACCAGCGTACGGTAGGCATTTCTGCCGATCTCGAATATATCGCCGGGCCGGCTACGTCTCCGCTGGGTTGGAGGGGTTACACGCTTGTTGTTAGTGGGCTCCCACGTAGCGCATGTTACAGGAGTTTGGGGACTGGAATGGGGAGGTTTTTAGGGCATCTAACCAGCGGATACTTTTTTTATTAGCATCCGTGTTGAACGATAGCTTAGTTCGGCTGCATTGTTCTTGTTCTTCCTCGGATGAGCTGCTGCGCCTGAGTTTGTTTATAACTTTAGGACTTCTTTATTTATTGTCTTCTTGTCTTTTGCGATTTCTGACCATTGTTTTTTCTTCAGTTACGTTTGATTTTGCTATGATTTTCTCCACCGTTGTTGGTTTTTCACTCTTTTCTGTTGTCGATATGATTTCTTCTCCTTTTCCGATTTGTATTTTGGTTGTGGTTCTTGAATAGTTTCTTCCAAGGTCCCTCTGAGCATATGTTTCGTATGTGATTTGTAGTTTTTTTCTTATTTGTCTTACAAGGTGGTTGTATTGCGGTTGGTAATGTTCTCAACGTATATTTGGTAGTTTCAGTCTTGCTGGATTTTTTTCCCACGATTACGTGATTTTTTTGTATATACACTTGTCTAGATATACGGAACTACTTCACTGTAACGATAATAATCACAATAACAATGTAAACTAAAGAACGTAGCACTAGAACACTTTATGATCTTAAAATCTTAGAATTTAAAATAATTGTTTGATTCCTGTTTATGTTGCTGTTTCTTGACGGTAAGTCGATACTTTGGGTGATTTCGTATGTGCGTATCCATTCGCTTGTTGGATCTCTAGATGGGATGATATTACTCCACCGGAATTTTTCTCGCCTTGTGTATTAGTTTATTTTCTTTTCTATACATTGGAGCTTCTTTAGGACTATCCCAATTTTTTGTGGCTGGACTTGTTTCCATGTTTTCCTGGTTTCTGTACAATGCTTTCTTACTTACTGCTTCCTTCTGTTCTTGTCACTATGATTTCTTCTTCCAGCTTTTCTTGGGTGGCTTTTGTGTTCTTGTTGGGTTGTGTTCTCCCCGTACTTTTGGTGACTCAATGTGCTTCGAAGGCGGCTGCCGTCTCCTGAGACTTTCTGTACCACAATTGTGGGATTCCTTGTATACACTTTTCTTGACGCACGGAACTACATCACTGTTATAACACCAACAATATCGACAAAACTAGAACACATTATGAAGAGATCTAAGAGTTAATAGCAATTATTTAGTGTGTCGCCGATCGTGAGCTAACCACAAGCTGTATTAATATTTGGGCTTATATACTTTGCCAGTATATTCCATTTTCCTTATACATCTATTTTATTGTTTTCTTTCTTTGATTCGTTATTACTATAAGAGATTTTGTTGTTTGTTTTTTTCTGAAAGAACGCCTTAAAAGACGAAAGTAAATTTTATTATTTTTCTGGTTAGTTGTTCGTTCTACTTGTTCCTACTACGGTATGTATTTGTTTTTTAAGTTTCCTTAATGCTATGTGAGTTTTCTAGAGATCGTTATCGCGCTTGAAACAAGTCGATACAATTACATTTTGACCTATTTTTGAACATGCCCATTTCTCTGGGTGTTACCCTCTTAAACATAAACAACTTGCTATCTCCGGTCCAGGCTATTTCCCAGAATCGGAGCCTTTTTGCCGACTTTATACCTCTTAAGGGTGTGCTATTTGCGATCTGACACCGTAAGAGGCAAAATTTTGTAGAATGTAGATTTATTCTAAAGGAAAAAAGACATATCTGATACTGAATTTGGGAAGTTGTTATTGTTTATGAGATAATTATGTGCCTGTTATATACAATAATCGTATAATTATTATACAAAGACCTAGCGGCTTATCAAAACACCGGCTAATGCTGGCGTGATCGGCGTTGATTCCCTCTCGTTTCTTGCTGGCCAGCTCAACAAACGACACACGGCACATACGAACGGCCTAGCACATACGGACACCTAATCACCGTTCACTTTTAATTAATGTGTGCCGCTTGTAGTCCTTTTTAATCACAATTTAATACAAACACACAGGTCTTAGGTAGTCACTTCATAGCGCTCAAAAACAAGTCCTCTCGGGTCGAATGCCACCACTCAAGTCAAAACTAACTGTTACTTATTTAAATATAAATAAATAAAAATAAATAAAAAAAAACTGTTACTTATTTATAACAAATACTTGGAATTGACATAATAAATGTTTTGACATTCAGTAGTGTCGTCAAGTGTCCTTAAGACGTATTCGCATTTTATAAAAATTGCTTAATATTTTGTACCACTAAGTAGTATAATGCAAAATTATTAATATCATTATGCGTTGGAGTAATGAAACCTAGTACTTGGACGACAAGAGTACCGAGAATTCAAAATAAAACAATTGTTATACACCTAGCATTATTAAGCTGTACTCCGACACAGGTTGTATCTGCCTCCAAGCGATATGCTCAATACACAGTAGCTGAAGTTTATGAGCTAATGAACACAAATCAAACGAAATGGCAGACAAAAGTTAAATTCAAAGTTTAATATCAAGCAATCCATAAACGCTCGTTGGAATCAAATACAGTTGCTGTTATTAAAAAACTTTGCTGAAGTTGAGGACTTCATGCTGGGCCAATTAACAAGGTTTGGGGCACGTACAGAAAGGTAAATGATTTTTGCTCAAAATTGCTTTTTCCAGATACATATAATGATTACTTCGGGTAACTCATTTTTAAGACCTTCATTATAATTTAGAAAAGCCTGTTCTTGCTTGCGTGTAAGCATGAAACAGTGTTTACAAACACAAAGGGTTTATTTAGAGAACCCGTTAATAAATAATTCGAATGTCTAGCTTTCTGATTTCCTAACGATAAAGCAATAAAGCAATTCCACAGTGTGATATTGCTATTATCATAATTAAGTTCAGAAAAAAGCACGAATTGATTACACTTATATCTAATAGCAAAAATCTGCAAGTAACTATAAGGATTTCCAAACGATATGCGTGTAACTAGATCCAGTACCAAGTTAATTACTAGGCCGATCAACATTAGCTGCTTTAAATTATAATTTGTCTACATTAGCACCTCTATCTTACTGCAAGAACTTTGTTCCATACCTCATTCCTTTCAACTCAATGCAATCACTCAAGTTTAGCATTGCATCTGTTAGAACACAAACCTTTAATAATTTCATATTTTTTTTTGCATTTTCAAATACTAATCCATTTATGCAAAATACCGAATTGGTCGAGCAGAAAATAAGAGTGTCTAACAGTAAGCATTAACACAACTTTTATCCATCGTTGACCTGTTTTCATTAATAAGCAATTACTTCATAAAATGAGTAATATTACTGTAGATTAACTAATTTTATAATAACCAATCTTTAATGAACTTGCTTCATTTAATAAGGCCCTTCACTAGCCTCTGTACCCTTCCGCCTGGAAACTCACGATATCCGCGGTTTTGTGATTTTATCCCAGTCCCTATGCGCTCTGCATTCCTGTTTTGCCTAAAATCCCCCCTTTACGACATCTCATTATTTCTGCATAGCGGTATTACGCGCGCCTTGCGAATACGGTTTTTGTCGCCAGAAACTTATTGCGTTGTTATCGTCATTAGTATCAAGTTTATGGCGTACAATATGACATAAGGGCAAGGCGTGTTCAACAAAACACGAGCTTGGCGGATTTGGGTGGCATATAAATAACGGGAATTATACAATGCCAGGATCACTAACCACCATCATACCCTACCTCCATTGCAGCATGAATGGAGAAAGCATGGGTTCCGTGGATACGCCCTTAACAGAAGTATATAACATATCGATACATTCAATACTATTCCAGTGTTTATATCGATATCAATATTTTATCAGGCAATTGCACCTGTATTAAATATAGGCAGATCATCAACGTTCATTTCTGATCACTAAAGCTTCTTTAGGCTATGTTGCACGTTACGACATAATCCATTTAAAATATTAATTAAAACTAACGTAAGATATATTTAAAGTAGTCTTTTGTATTATATTGCATGCGGTCCATTCACATGTTTTCAAAATCACGTGCGAATTATTTCCTAATCAATTAACCTCGACTTTCATATGATCATATTCCCGATTTCGGCAGTATATACCGAATTACTGAAACCGAATACGCCGCTATGAAACCAAGAAAATTCCAGCGAAKGTATCTTCTCTTTTTKGAGCGATATTAGGTGTCGGATAACGYGCAGGGTTGAATGCTTAAGTCTTCACCCTCGCAGAGCAGGACGGWGAACTGCAACTAGTTTACGTAATATCGTGATGACAGCGTTACCCAAGTAATGTGAAGTTTAACCTTCAAGCGACATTTCATAACATAAAGTGCAATGTTATGAATATGCATGCAGCAGGCAATAACGTGTCAGGGTCAATAGTAAGCGGCGTGCTCCGTGTTTCCAAAATACATACATATATATGATAGTATTCATACTTCCAACCGTTAATGAAACACATAAACAAACATGGGCGTACCGAGGGGGGAGGGCAAGGGGAGCAGCTGCCCCCACTGGACCTGGACTGCCAACTCTGAGCCCTTTCCACCTTCATATTTGACCTATGCAAATGACATTCGATAAGTCGTTGTCAAACGGTTTCCAAGGTTATTTTGGCCAGGAGTCAATACGATTTCTACTTTGCTCAGCTCTTCTAATATGTTTTCTTATAGGGATTGTTCAACTATGCATGATTGCATGATTCTGTTATGTGGAATACACAGAATCGGCCACATGTTTGTATTTGGCGGTAACTACAATATTCTTAGTTCCAAATTTCAAAATTAATACAGAGAAACAAAAAAAAATTAAAAATATCAGTTATTTCGAACAAAAATCCATCTGAATTAAGAATTACGAAAGTCTATTTAACAGAAGTTTTAGGAATCCAGTAATATTATAAGCACGAATTAAAACCCGGTGTGCTGTTAAAATGCCAGTATACAAAAGACTTTTGAAAACGGATTAAATATATTTCAGTTTATTTATACGAGGCTTAATTTGGTTAAAATATTAACTGCTGCATTAAATTTTGGAAGCAGTGCACTGGCGGACTGCGGAGGTTAGCTTAACTTAAAAAAAAATAATAGCTAAATGAAAAATGGGATAATCAAATAAACCCAAAGGCTCAGGCTAAATAAAAGATGGTATATTCTGTACTGTGTTCATAATAAAGCATGTCTTGCATAATTTTATGCAACTATTTAATTCTGATTTTACACAGTACCTACTCATAATGTGTACAAAATCGTCGTCGAACATTGACATTTTAGTGATGTGTTGCGGTGTCTGGTTATTATCTCGCATTTATATAATCGACCCAACAGCACTATTTTCGATTTATGCCCTGATCATTATTTTAGCCAAAGAGCAAAAAGAAGTACTCAAATTTGATCTATTTAAAATATCAGATCAATGCGATCATGGTTTTTAATCCAAAATTTGCTAATATCCAAGTTTAATGGAGTATTATCGATGTGCTCATATTCAGTTTCAGATGACGATATTAGGCGCTTTAAGCACATAAACTATGCATTTATGATTAAAGTTAAAATCATAAATTACTTTTATGTCACATAAAAACTGCCGCAGAAGTAATAATCGAAGTATAACTGACATTGCCATCATAAGATTAATTGAACTTAAAGGAATACCTACATTTGTAATAATTTATACTGTGCGTTTAATTGTTAATCCCTGCAGATTTTGGTATAGCAAGTAAATTTCGTAAAAACATTTAACATACGTTTTTGGCGATATTGATCCATTTTTTGCAAATCAATGACAGCCGGCAAGATGAATACAATACATGAAAGGATTATTGCAGCTTGAGAACAATTACAAATGATGGTTTAAAAATATGCAGATATTTGAGTAAAATTAGATGTATAAGTAAAAATTGTTAGAGATAACACGACCATCAATTTAATGCTGATTTGTGGAGTTTGGCCAGCTGACGCATAATGCTGGGGCTTATAACTTGTATTTTTAAGTTCAACTAAGATTAGCTAAACCAACAGCTTAAATCATTACAGTCTTAGGTACTGTTTCACGACCAGGTTGTTTCCTCATTCTCAGTTTTGATATTTTTTTATCTATACTAGCTACCTGTTCAACCTAACTTAAATTTCTGAAGCTTCTAATGCGAAAAGTTGAAACTAAAAAGCGCATCGGTTAATTAATTATTTGATATGTGCAAATTCCTAATCATAAAACGTGGTTCTATTAGTAGATGCTTAAGGCGAAATTTATATTCCTTTGGTAGTTCGTTTGATATTACTATAGATTATGTGGATCACGGATCTTTATTCTTCCAAATAAAATGTATCTATTCATTTTTGTTAAACGTGAAAGACATGCAACTGAATGCGCTAAATATCGCCCAACTGAGATCATCAATAATTGAGTTAGGAATAAACCAGCTTTTGAGAACAGTATATAAAAAACATAAAAAAACTTGGGCCTTCACAGAAGATGTTTTATTCCTGCTTTTCCCCCCCGCCTAGACCAAAAGCTGGGTACGCCCATGTAAACAAACATCATTAATTTCGCCTAATGTTTCGGCTTCTCGGCTGGTTAATATCTCCGATTCTTTTCAAATATACATATACGGAGGAATTGAAAAAGATGAAAGGAAAACTTCCTCAGTTAAGAATAAGATGAGAGCCTTCAGTAGTCACATTTATTCTCATTGGTACGTATTTACCCAGAATTCTTGAAAAACTTGGGGCAGAATGCTTTAAAATGGTTGCTATTGTTCTATAATAATATTTTAGATACATGTACTGTTCCAAGTTTGATTCAGAAAACAAAGGTGATTGCTGTGCTAAAGCCTGGGAAACCTCCAAATGAAGCAGAAAGTTACAGACCCATTGTCCTCCTGAGTGTCTGTTGCAAGTTACTAGAGAAATTACTCTACCACAGAATAGGATATACATAAGTATGTGCAAGTTTCTAAAACTTCCAACTCCATGAGAAGTATCATAAACGGAATTCGCTATCTTCTTTCAATGCATGGAACTCCTAAAAAAACTACCTGCTTAGATAAGTTTCGATATTCATGTTTTGTTAAAAATACTCGAAATAAAAAAAACGAGTGCAATTAGTTTGTCTTCCTCCAACGTCTGCTCCTGCTCATCAACATCTTTTTCGGGTATATTATCAAATTAAAGTGTCTTGGTTATCAACTAGATCCAAAAGACTGGGGCTGGAAGTTGATCGACAATACATTGGCAACAGTCCATGCCACAGCCGACGCCGGAAAAACTCCTGAACACAATTTTTTGCAAGTGTAAACAGGGATGTAGTGCTAAATGCGGTTGCAAAAAAATGTTGTATTGCTTTGTTCTTTCGCATGTACTATTTGTCAAGGCTAGTCGTGCTCCATTGTTGAATCACCAGCAGAAGAGGGGATTCATATGATACCAACGAGGAGACGTGTGATTAATCCCTATTGAGCACCCAGCCAGAAGAACAAGAAGAAGAAGGAGGAGAAAACAAGAAGAAGAGGAGGCAGTAGTATTAGACGATTATGAATCTCGCGAATAATTTTGACCAGTTTTTTTATATCGCTTTCGTCATTCTCAATACTATTATTTGTTATTATTCAATAGTTTTAAATTAAACACGATAAAAAAGACCGTGGAAACGTGTTATGTGCACATTTCCACGGCCTATTAAGATTACAAATTTTAGAATCGTTATATCTCAGAAACGGTGGCTCTTACGAAAAAAGTATTGAGGCAGTTTTTATAGATAATTATACGATCTACAATTTTCGTCTCATCTAATTTTATAATAAAACTTACCGTTTTGCTAAAAAGACGCGAAAAACCCATTTTTGAGACCTTTGACCTTGAATAAAAAAATTTTCACGTACGGGATCGCTGGGGACTTTTCATTCATTCATGTTCCGAACATTCATACCAATGGGGTTGTTGTCCTTGACAGTAAATCGTTATTATAACACATGTGCGACTTTGCTTGGATCTAATGAAGTTAGAAGCTGGCAATAGAAAAAATATTTTTAATGTTTTTGTATCTTATTTTTACCTTTAAAGGTTTACCGCCAAATTCAAATATTTCGTGATACGTCACCGTTCCTGCAGACAGACTCCGCTATTGCGTCGATGCGCCGGATGCCCTATTGCATGCTTGATACCTTTGTCGCTGTTGAACACGCGTATGTTCTGTGGTTCTGTGCCTTTGTACCTTTGTTTACGTTTTGGTTTGAGAACGGAGGACGCGTTAAGGTTTTGTTTTTATTTACTTAATACGTTTTTGTTCAAACATAGACTGTGCAAGATTATGTGAAGGGATCTTCGGACAATTTACAAAAAATTGACTTACACATGATTGACAAATTTTACATGAATGGAAACTCGTGTGGCCAGATCGTTCGATTTTACGCAAATTAGGCGATTTTGCTATATTTAAAGGTTGCGACTTGAATAAAATGATGTAATGGCAGCTATACGTGCTGTAACTCAGGTTTAAACAAGTTTACGTACTTAATAAATAGTTGTTCCAGTTTTAATATCACTTAAAATATGAACTTATCCTTCCGCTGCCATAAAATGAATTCTGTTTGCGATATATCCGCTGCAAGTTATAATTTTAATTTAATATATTTTACGTTTTAATATTTACAGTGAAAACGACTAACAACGAATCGCGTTTAACACATCCATTCGCGTGTAGGTTTTTATAATTCATAATTACGATTGCGAGATTGGAATAAAATGGCAACGCTGCTGCGACTTCGGTTTCAGACACCTCATCTCGGTAGACAGGAATGCCAAGATCACAAAATGGTGTGGCAACATCACACAGTTACACCGCACTAAGCGCGCCAGGGAACGCTGACGTCAAAGATTCAAACTTTAAACATAAACAATCTTTTTTTAAGCATTAACCAAACGCTTTGCAAAAATTAAAGATAACAGGGGTCTATATTTTTTCATGTAAATTCATATTCTGCAATAAAAAAATGGGGGCAACAGGTCCCTTTTTAGCTCTATGCAAATTTTTGTATCCTTGCATGTCTTAATTGTCCGGACTATTATAGTTAAGTGCTAACGTTATAATATCATTGTGAAATATGATAATGTACTATGATTTTGCGGCGAGAAATCACTTTAAGAAATCACGAAACCAACATCGCGTTTCACTGGGGGAAATCAAATCGGTACGGATACGATGGTGTGCGGTGGTTCAGTGACCGGCACGGGCAATTCGAAATGGGTGCACGACATGACGGCACATGCTTACGCCCAGCAATTTAACCAAACAACACACCTCAAAGAGTGTGTTTCCATTTGCATCTCGTTTACCTCGTTTCGCCTAACACGGCGTAGAATTTTCGCCACGTTGGCTCTTTTTGAAGACGCCGCTCATTATGCAGAGATAGGCCTCGCTTTAATGCTGATTTACGAAGCGGAACGCGATGCAAGTGCACACAAATCAAGGGAAACAAATGTGGAAAACGGGACGAACTGACACTGTAGCTACCGTCTAGACACTTAGCTTCGTTACGTGCAATTTGGTGCAATGAGTACTGACAACAGGCGAGTGCAACTGAGAATGCTTAAGTAGATACGCTACGGTTGCCAACATAACCGAGCCCTGTACTTGAATTACAGGCAATAGTTCTAATATGACAAGTGACGGCGAAAGTGTCATGTTTCATTTACATGTCTTGAAAATAGGCCATCGGAAGTAACAGAATTTACAGCCACTGACATGAATGCATTTAATTCTATATATAAGCACAGTCCCAAGGAGGAAAAGAAACAAGAAAACAAAAGATTAATACATACGGGTTTCTTTGATTTCCTCGTTCTTGTCCAAGTATAACTTGTATAAATTTATTTAAACTACAACTTCTATGCTTCATATTTCAACTTAGTGTAAGGGTAGTGTAGTTATAAAAAAAAGAACGTCTTTATTTCAAATATTATTGTGGGTGAACATGTTAGATAGGTCCTCTAATTTTGCGGCGTCAAAGATCTGGAAAACACAGAAACGATGGCTTTATCTCTTAAAAGTTTTTATTGGAGACTTTTTGTTGTCCTGGGCGATGGGAATCTTCTGAACGGTGAAATTCACGAACAGCAGTGGCTTGGTTTTTCGAACGGAAGGCTATTGTTATATCGGTGTAGTTCATCCATCGTGAATCAAAGTTGTATTTGATATATAGTGATCTACACGACAGGTTATCCTGGATTCAATAAACATATAGCCATAGCGGTCGTAGTGATTGGTAAAGTCATCTGACTAGTTCTAGACCAAAACTCGACCTTTGTCGTCTTGGACGGAATTACGCCATTCGGCGACCATTAACCACGGTGCTTTCTCCTAATAAGGTAAGGGAATCTATGGTATGTCGGAAAGTATACCTAAGATTTGCCAATAACCGTTTCTTCATAGACATCCCTTTCATTTAGGCTCTTTTTTTACTCCATCCTTGGCCCGGCTGAGATATTGGTGCGTCCTTACTTTAGAGACGTCACCACATACGTCATCACACCCCTACGTCATCGGACGTACCAGCAGTCATCAGCATCCCGTCGGATAAACATAGGGCATCGAAGATCACTGGCGAAGGGAACCTGAAAGGAGCATGACGATGAGTACCTAGAATATAACACATTTTCCGGTCGTTAGGTATAAACTAAATAACACACTTACCTGGATTAGTTTCATTTAATCGGTACTGTTATCGGTTTAGTATCCACCGACGTACTTACGCGTTAGTATTAGTATTCCCCTATATATAGAGCTATATTGCACAATATCAGATTGGCTTGTATTTAAGGACACCAGTGCGCACTCGTTAGGGGTAATTTACGTTATAATTCACTTGTCACAGTCACCATCACTTTATTTATAGTCACAATCACTTGTAGAGAGTTGTTTTAATATAAAAGTGAGGACGTTCTACATCTTGAGTTTTTCTTTTCAACGTGTAATGTTAGAAACTTATCACACACTATTGTATCACTGAACCCCACCGTCTCCACTGAGTTAGCAGTGTCTCAGACGGGAGGCACTTTAAAAATTTGTGTGACGGTTCGCGTTGCTGACTCCCCGTCTAAACGTTGTAATAATAAAGTTGACATTTAGAGTAAACCCGTTACATTAGTCTAAAACATAATACGCTTAAAAAAATACAACATTACGGATAAAAACGATATTAAAAATGTTTGGCTGAGTAGTCAGAACATAAAGGTCAGTGGTTTACGTATTTGAAGACTGACTGTCATCACTTAAGTTGAACTAATCACCAACACAAGAAACTGACTCAAAAGTCAATTAGATATATTCTAACTTAACTACACTACAACAATAGATCCTCCTCAGATACATTATGTTAGCCAACGAGGGACCAGATCGTTTCACATTGTCAGAGACTAATAACCGCATTTTGGAAAATAGTGCATAGGAGACTGTTGTGGTCACCCAAGTATGTTAAATACGCAGAATTCAAGGTAATCCGGTCCAGGCTACAGCAGCCGACAAGTTCTTGGTTCTTGATAGTACAGGTAGTGGACAACAGCAGAAACGATAGTTTATTATTGACTACAGTCTCCACGTTTTTTTTAAACAATCAAGTTTAAAATTAATAATTGATTACGTTACTGTCATTGTCAAGTCACTACTACTACAGATCTAAAAGTTTACGCAGCAAGTCATTTCTAAGAGCCGTTTGCCACTATACTTATTTAAGTATTGAAATAAGTTCTTAAAATCATTATACTGAAAATTAGATGCGCGCGCCGTTACAATACAAGAAATAAGCGTAGGGTTTTGTTCTCAATTTGCAATTACAAATTCTTTTCAGTAAGTATTTCAATACGTGCGCGTGCGCCTTTTTGTAGTTCTAATAGTGATTTTCTCAACCTAAAGCTAATCTAACCGTAATCTATTAAATTCCGTCTTTATACAATAGTAAATGCAATGTAAGGTCTATTCTACTGCTAGAGAAAAGTAGACCTTAGATGTAACCAAACTGTTGTTTGTGTTTGTGGTCACCCTGAATTACCACAATTTGTATTTAAAAGTAAAAAAAATGCCTGTTGACTGAAMAAAAAAATTAAATGCGCCAGCGTTGATACTAACAATGATATTGCAAAGAGAATGAATGTTCATGGCTTCTTAAATGTGCTGAAAGAAGCGCTGCTAATAGAAGATCCAGATGCATATAAAAATTTTCTACAAATGAGCAATGCTTCATTTGAAAGATTGTTTGAACTTGTCCATAACAAAATAGGGAAAGAAGGTACACAATTCCGTGAAAGCATTCCTTCCGTTTCATTTACAAAAGCATGACAACATATCACGTTCCCAAGGTTGTCAAAAGTTTACTCACACCAATATACATATTTTAAGAGGCCTAAAACTGCTTTTCATGTTGATGTATTAATTAGCTGGTAGTAGGAAGTCAGCCCAAAATAACGGATAGCCTCTATTCAAAGGTTTATTTCGCCGATATCAGTAAAAAAGCTGCCTAATCTCACGACCCTGCTTATTGCGTAGGTTCGAAAAGTAGGTTCTATGAACGTTTTGTTTATAAACGGTAAAACAGATTAGTGCGCATCGATCTGCGCAGTTTTATCACGTATGGAAATTCAGTACAAGAAAATAGAACGTGGGCTAATTTCTTGTATTGAAACGGCGCGCGCATACAGTTTCTGTACAATAATTTTAAGAACTTATTTCAATACTTAAATAAGTATAGTGACAAACGGCTCTAAATGAGAACATTTGGTGAAAATGTTCTTTAGTGGGACTTAACTTGGGCTAGATCTTTGAGGCACCATCCGCAATAATCGTCAGATATTGTGTCTCATTTCGGACGCATCATTGATAACTTTGTTGTAAGATGTGGAGCAATTAATCACACTATTCAGTGTGAAATCTTCATGCTAAACGGAAACAATAACTTGAAGTCAAATTGCCATTTTGAGTTTTTGGAGAACAATGTAAGGCAAATAGGGCTGAATCTGGTTTCATACTGCAACTTATAATTAGAGGACAATGTAACAAGTCCGCGCAAGTGTAATATGTTCCGAAGAAATAATGGTGACTACTACATCTCCGTGATAAAACTATCTTCCTAACCGTTGGATGTTGTGCAGCTACCAACGACAGAGGAAGATATATCAAAAACTGCTGTGGACTTTTCAAATTTGCTGTTACGCATTTCAGATTAAGTACGGTGACACATACTTAAAATTTTATGTATTCAGTTTTACCGTTCAGGATGGTCAGTCCAGACTCGCATTTACCTTTCAATGAGAAATCAAATGAAAAGGAGAATAACTGTCTTTTCTTTTTAAATGCTAGGTTGTTTTCCGTCACATACGTATAATGTGAAAATTAGAAGCTGTATAGCATGATGCATAGATGATTGTAGATATTGTATATATTTCCAAAATTAATTAATTGTAGAGGTCCGTATGAAGCATCACGATAAAGTAGGTACAGCAAAACACCCTCTCCGCTGAAGCAACAACACTGTACACAATAGTTAATTAGAAGTAATAAGCACCCCTTGAAAACATTACTGTGTCATTCTGCGCTCTGATGTTCCTAAGTAACGAACAACTAAAAAAGCTTCGTATAGTAGTTTTAAAAAATACGATTTAATGCCATTATAAATGACCTGATTTGACGGATGTTAAAACTTAAATTCAGAACGGTCCTTTAGTATAGTATTTTGTACAAAAATAATTTGGTGATGCATATGTTGTAGATGAGGCTTAGTTTCTGACCTGTAAACTAAATAACATCAAATTTGATAAAATCCTTTTTATTTAACGTGTCTTCCTTTGTAATGTTTTTTGTGCTTAATTGTGAGAGTTTTAATTGATAATTTGAGTGTTTGTTAACTGTTGACGAGGACATCTTCTGGCCTACAAAAGAACTAATGGTCGGCACATGCACATTTTAATGTTTAATTTATTTTACTTTACAAATGTCTAATCTTGGCTAGAATTAAGGGACGATTAACTTCTCAAACGTAAGTACATTTCATTTTACATAGAATCGAAGTCAAATTGTTGCTTGTACGTCTTCGTCAAAAAAATTGAAACATATAGCGAGGGGGAAATAAATAAATTGAGAGTAATGGCCCGTTATTTGCTCCATTGAATGCACACTAAATATTAAGCTCTCAAAAAATGGATCCGGAACTATTATTCAAAACTTAAATTGTTACCACGCATACAATTCTTATAGCCAAGTCTTAAGTACACCGCCATTAAATTCAATCGATGTCGCATGCAGATGATTCGCAATTGTTTAACCCACGTTAAGTAAGCACATTTTCCGTTACACAACGAAATGTCTATACAGTAAATATTTACAAGTCTGAGTAAGATAATTCTAGCGAGTGCAAACAACCATCCGTATTTTCTTTTTTTTGTCTGGCATCGAACGCCCATTCCGTTCCGTTAACCACCATGTTTAGTGGATAAAATGGGTTCCGTGTTCGCCATCCAATTTTCATAGTTTAAGCTACAAATTATAGTTTAAATTACGCGCATAAATGTTATCGGTTACACAACCGCATTTGTAGCACATAGTTAATATTGGACTTCCCAATTATTGCAATTTACAACATTCATGACCGGTGAGGACAAAGACGTGACATTGACATTAGGGTTATTATGGAAATTCCTACCAAAATGAAATACCATGCATCTAGATTGCTTGTTAAATATATTAAGTTGTTATAACATCATTCAATAGTATAATTATTCAGCATGAAATTAAAAAATCAATAACTTCACTGTATAGTGCAACTATATAGGAAGCGCCAAGAGTAATATCCGAGGTAATATCCAATAATCATGTAATAATACTAATATAATACTAACATAGTATGTAATAATGCCAAACATTTCTTGCGATATATGCATGCTTCCGTTAACATAACTTACCCTCTAGTCATTAGCTGGCTAAGCTCGTTTTTTTTACTACAGGATTTGCATAAAAATTATATGTTTGTATTTATTCCTATAGAAATGTATCCATTGTAAATCCATACACACTCTAAAAGTACAGAGAGTTTCATGTTATACTTGGTTTACCAAGGCATTGTAATACTTGGAGCCTAGAGAACTTGAAAAATTCTCTCTGCACAAACTTCAACCAAAAATGTATTTTATAAAGAGCAAACCTTCTAAATGCTGCATATTGCATTCCTAAGCGCACAATGAAATTGTAAACAATTTAGTGTTTATGGACTTTAAGCCATTTGCACAATCTGTACATAAAGTCATGTGATATATGAACCAGCACAAATTCTTAATCGAAGATCGCTGCAATGTGTTTGGTAAGTAACTTACTACGAATAGCACTGCTGCATCAACCATTAGTTCTGTTTTACTAACTCCTAGCTAATAATATTTTACTTGATACATAGCACGAAAATAAATGGCAAAGCAGGGATGCCATTAAAATCCAGAATCAAGATAAATTTAGCAGGAGAGACGAAGCCTTGAAAATTAGTAGCATCTGGTTACCGGTTTTGCTTGTTAAACAGTGACAATTTTTAGGTTGTTCTATCCTCCGAAGATGCCGACCACAGAAGTCGATGAAACGTCAGGTCCTTTGACCAGGATTAATAAACGATGGACACATGGCTCAAATCATGCAAGAATGAATTTAAATGTTGCCCGAAGACAGCAGGGATACTAAAATAAAGATTAAGTTTAACCACACATTAGAAAATACTACAAATAAAAGTGGTCCTAATTGAACCCTTATGGGTCTTCAGACGTGGTAAGAATGAAATGGACGTAAAGTTAAGTAGCACAGCCAACCTGTATGCGGGAGACAAAGTAAGAAGTACACTTTCTTAAACTATGTAGCCACATAATGTCAGAATTAAGAACCCATTGTGCTTAAAACTAAGCCACACTATTCACACCTATGGCAAAATGTGTGCTGTTGATGGTCAATCTTTATCAATGGTTGTTTCCCCCTTTTTGGGTAAAGATGTAACACTCTGACGTCTACAAGTCTACGAAACTGTAATTTATCTTCGGAATAATACCCTAGAAAACACTGTTAACGACGTTATAAAGTTTTAGGGATTAAAATTTTACAGCACTGTAGGGATGAAACAGAATAAAGACTTCAGTTTCACGTTCACTGCAGTTAAGGCTGTATGTATGTATGTATAGTGATCGTCATTAGTCATGAAAAAAAACTATTGACGGTAACATTTGTGACTAAATATTGACAATCTTATTTACCGACCATCTTAATTTAGATAAAATTTTATCCACATTTGATAAGTCCGTAATTTAACCTGTCGAGTCAAATGCATCTTTCACTAATTTTATCGATAACTGCACAAGGAACTAAATAATAATTCAGCAAATACCAACACAAATAAATAATGATGACTGTTTCCAGGGCGTAATGTGAATGAAAGTTAACATTACTTTAAGCAAACCTCATATTTGGCCAAAATTTTTGGCAAATCTCTTACACTTTGTTTTTAAAAAAACTTTCACAGATCATATAGTTCTATTGTTAGATGCTCGAAATGCGAGAATGTCGACCCTTTAAACTGTGTCGTTTGTAGGAAGGAAGGCTCTGGCCATTATGTCTTATGACTAGAATGTACTCGTACATCTTTGAAAAGTATCTTAGTTTGCCACGAAATCCACTTAGCTTTATATAAAATATAGTTGGTTAGTTAGAAACGTGTTCAATTTTTTCACAGGAATTAGAGAGCAGGTTTTTTGTCGAATCTTTCTCCCATCAAAAGGTCAATAAATAAATAATAAAGTTGATATTTACAGTTGAGAGCTATCCTTCAGATTTTTTTCTCAGTGTATGTGCATGTGTAACTTGCGTGTAGATCGTTAATTACCTGTTTAAGGTCATTTTCCCATCTTCTGGATTATAATATGTAATAGATTTCAGAAATATTAATTTGGTTTGACGATTTTGTTTTATTGTTTTATTTTGTTCACTGTATAGATTATTCTGTAGAAAGTAGATTTTAATATCGAAAATGCTCCTATCAGCAGCAATTACACATTTCTATTTTAAAGTGCGTTAATTACCATGAAAGGACTGTCAGAAATTGAATTCCTAAAGAACAGTATCATCACTTTATCACATGGTGTAAGATGTTATTGTCCTATACAGCATATTCAAAGGTTTTTTGAAATACCTGCCCTGTAAAAAATATAAAATTCTTTTCATTACAATTTATTAGCTTGGAATATATACCAAATTCGTATTAGTAGAGGCACTGTTGCCAAAATGTTTAAAAGCAGTGTTCCTAGGGGGTAGTTCAAACAGTTATTCAGACCTTGTTTTTCCCCTACGTTATTATTATTATTATTATTATTAAATTAACAATTTCAAGTACAAAGCAATGAATAAACAACACATCACGACACAACATCATCGTCAACATACTCAATGGAATATAAATTTGTCTTAAAAAAATAATTTTCTCATTTTGTCAGTAATAAGGAAATTGTGAGCACATGTATTTATTCTTTTCATTTATAATTTTATTCTAACTAGAAAAAAAATCTTTTGATAACCCCATGAGAATGTAGTAACACCAGAAAAATTTACGTCAGTTTAGATATATTTAAAAAAATAGGTATTTATGCTCGAAATACCTTTTACTTTTGGTACTTTCAACCAAAAATCTTCAATGCTTAAATCTTGTAAATTAGATTTCTTTCTTGTCAAAATATATTCCCAAGTAATTATATTTGGGATTTTGATTAATATTTTTGTCGAGGACTGGTCTGTAAAACGATATGAGGTCCTAATTTTACATCAAAATCCTTACATAACAACGAATTCAAAAAATCCTTCCTATGTCTCTGCTAATGCTGTCAATGGTTACGGTTAAGTGGTTTATTTTGCAATATTAACAGTAAAAGCAACCCTGGAATAACCGGTTAAAAATTGACCGCTTATGAACCGGTTAAAAATTGATTGGATACAAACCGGAAAATTAACGAGTTATGAACCGGTTGAAAATTGACCGCTTATGAACCGGTTAAAAATTGATCGGATACGAACCGGTTAAAATTGACGAGTTATGAACCGGTTGAAAATTTACTGGGTATGAACTAGTTAAAACCAGTTTAAAAATAAGCAGTTATGAAACCAGCAAAAAATAACCAGTTACGAATCAGGTTAAAAATTCTTTATTTTATTTAAAATTAGTTATAAAACCAATTATTATTTTTAAACAGTGATAAAAAAGAGATGACAATTACTTAACTGTCACCAAATTTATCAATGGTTATAATTAAATATAGTTATGAATTATATAAGGGAATTAACAATTAAGAAGTCTTTGATCCACGAGAAAAATGGGCACTTGAGAGGCAGCTATTAATTTCCGAAAGTAATTTAACGTTTTATACACGACCAAGGACAAAACCGGTTAATTATGAGAGGAAAATTTCAGGTTTTGGAATATGTCAGATTTCTTTTGAAGGAATATTGATTTTGAGCTGAAAACTAAAAAGTCATATAGTCGTATCTAGAATATGCGTTTGTTTATTTGTTAACAATACTGATATTACTTGCAAAAAATTAGTTATTGCTCTAAATCTCTTCATTCCGACTGAAATCCAGCATGTTAATGGATTATTAACATTAAACCGATTAACCGGTAAACTGGAACTGGTTAACCGGTTAATTTTACTTGGTTAACATAAGGCGGTTAACCGGTAAGGTTAGCCGATCAACCGGTTAATTTAAACCGGTTAACCGACGGTTTGATCATTTTTATAAAAACCTGTTTTTTCTCACAACCGGTTACATTCGTTGTAACCGCCAAACCGGATATGGCGATCACTGTTGAAAGCACTAGTCCCTGCTTTAAGAAATAATTCCTACGAGTAGGGAGACAAATCCCTCCGTCTGGCATAACTGAGCAGAGGTATAATTTATGGCACTTACAAAGAACAAACTGCACACAATGTCACGCTGCAGCAAGTGATCTATGCATATACGAATATCATACTTACACGGGTAGTCTAGAGGCGCTTAAAAGAAAGACGAGTAAACAAGTTATGTGAATACTGGTAAATGCCGGTCCGGCAGTGAGGGACAAATTACGTATATAGCACGCTAAAAGAGCGAATTCAAAGGCTTTCATCAGCACACGTTAAACCTGGTAAAAAATACCGTTCTCAGTTAACAAGCAATTAAACGAAAAGAATGTAATGCGATTCCCTCGCTACGGGAATTTCAACTTAAAATTCCGGATCGAAATAAATTCTTTTGAAAGAGGGTCGGGTGCGAATCGCTAATCCACCCGGGTGCCTGTTTCCGACTGACAGTCGGCGTAGTCGACGGGGCCTCCGGCGCACGTGCACGCACCTCACATATGCGGGCATTCCTGGAGGCACGCACTCGGGGGCCCCCGGACCCGAACTTGCCAGAAATTGCATTAGCACCGGGTCAGCAGAACGCGGAACAGAACCCACTGCCAGAATGTGGAAAGAACAATCGTCGCACGTGGGCGAACTTCCGAATAGTTTCAACTGGTGATTTCCTAAAGTCTGCAGATTGCACGCTATTAAACACATTACGCTATCGGAGCTGGGAACAGGAGGGTGACTTTGTAGGTAATCTAACTAGTCGAGTGGCAACGACCGTGCCTTGGCTGAATTTTAGATAGGTACAACTTCTGGCATGTTTCCACAACAATTAGGCTTTGCTGTCAGAACAGTCTAACATCAACAGAGAGGGAAGGGGTTGTTGTTTTAGAAGGTGGATACAGCAAACTCCCTTTCCAACATTACTTACAGTGAAAAGTAGTCGTTTGCACATTAACTACTAAGTTGCAAATTATAGTCGAACTCGTGATATTCATGTAGCCAAGCTATGTTCTGAAGGATCATTTTATTCATTCAACTTCTGCATTGTCCGAAGCTTAGTCGTCTTGCATTTTACTAGGTTACTCGCATTACCTACTACAACACTACTTCCTATTTTTTTTTTTTACTTCAATGTTATAAATAAAAGACAAGAACAGGATATTTCAAAACAAATCACTTTTCATACATGTTTTTCTTTACATATTCAAGAGAGTGGTAGAACGGGGAGAACATTTTCTACATCTATTATACGTGAAAATAGTCATCTAGCGGTGGTTTTACGAACTACGGCGTAGGTTACTAAGGGCGGTAACTATAGAGACCTACACTGCCGATTGCCTTGCTACTTCGTGAACATCGGTAACGTCATCTAGCTGTGATTTTACAAACTACGACGTAGGTTATTATGGTCGGTAACTACTAAGACCTACACTTAAGCGCTTGTGCCCTTTGAAATAAAATTCCTTGGAGTAATTAATCTTTGTCATATTAATTTTAGCTTAAAGTTAACTACCACCTCTACCACCTATTTAAAATAAACATGTCCACGTTAAACTTACAGCTGTATTATCATCAACGGTACAGCCACCAGGAATTTTTTTTACACACTGCCTTTTAAACATGTGCTAAATAAATAGGACTATTATGAAAAAATAATTATTATTGTTCTTACATCATCAGCTCAAAGCAAAATTTAATATTAAGTAGGACACTGATAACGGTTGGATTCAGAAAATTTCAGAAAAAAGGTATGAATTAAAATTAATGTATTCTCTTAATAATGAATGAGTCAAAGTTGAGATAAGTATTTTAAATTAAAATTAAGAAGGCGGAAGGGCCAGCAATAATAGGTACTACATTATTTACTTTTTGGGGTCCGGGAAATGTCAGCTCACATTGCATTAAGTGTGCTATAAAATTTTGACATGACACATTTATTTGTTACCCTTCTAAGTAAAAGTACGCAAATTTATGGGAGCGTTGTTGAGCTGTATTAGATGTTCACGGCGTCGGCCATTTATACTAAAGCGTAGAAATCTGACGCAAAAACACTTTCTTGAAATGGATAATGCAAGGCAAACAATTTATATTTGCCCACAAACTGACTCTAAGAAATCTTCTAAATGAAGGAGAGGTTCTGAAAAAGTAGCCATGAAGATGAGAAAAGAAGCCAATTTAATACCGCTTGCGGAAGTTTAGAATTATGGTGAAAAAATTAGTACGTATTTTTTGAATCGATAAAAAAGAAATGTGCAAGCAACATCCTTAAGGGTCCTCACTCCATTAAATTTTAGGATACATGAAGAGGTATTCCTGTGCCACTATAACTCGCGATATACAGTTTGTCTTGTCCAGTTTCTGTTAAATAATGGCAGAAMGAAAGAGCTGCAAGGGTTGCTTAGGTAGTATGGCTGGGAACACCGTACTGCGAGTTACAATGGCAGAGAAAATATATACATGCATCATAAAATTTTAAGGCCTGACGACGCTTAAGGGTGAAGACATATTAATACTGTATAAAAAATCGCTTCAAAATATCCTGACAAAAAGAAAAGCAAGAAAGAAAACTCAGACGTACTATACCTGGATCACCCAAGAGATGGAGTAAAAAAAACGCGTGATCTTCACGTGATTTTTAAACGCAGCTTCCTATTGGTTCTTCGCAACCGCGGCTCCGGGAGAGATAAGCTTCAACCCCATTTCACACTAGCCAACTTTACCGATCGACCGAAATTTAGCCATTCGTGTTTTCGTGTTTCGTCTCATTCGGTTTGGCTCTGTGCTTCGGATTGTTTTGTATATTGCCATATGGCATCTTTGAGTAAACTTTTTTGTTGAAAGTTCCAAACCTGAACGTTCGCTAAGTCCAGAAAAAGTGAAGTTATGTTGCCTCAGAAAAACTAAATGTTAAAATTTGTTATACGGTTTAAGTTGGGCTTTTCGGAAGGAAAGGGTTTGCGATCACGTGTTAGATGTGTGGACTACACGTGTTCACTTCATCTGTTGGGTGATAATACTATAGTAAAACGAAATATTGCCTTCCAAAGGTTGTAAAATTATTATAGACGATGAATCTCTTGACTTGAGGACGTCTTACGCTGTATGATGATGAGTCATTTAGCGGTGGCTTTACGAGCTACGAAGTAGGTTGGTGCGGTCTGTATGTGCAGAGACCTACATTGCTGATGGCGGGGGTCATTCAGTGAACATCGGTGATGCGTTATCATCATTTATCGGTGACTTTATGAACCAACACGTAGTTGATGCGGTCGGTAAGTACAGAGACCTGCATTTCCGATTGCCCACTGAGCATTTCAGCCCATTGAGAAGTCCAGCAAAAAATTACTGTGATCAATCTTTGACATATTCAGTTTAGTTCAAAGTTAACTGCAATATAATAAATGGCTCTGTAACAGCGACCCATCAATCAGGTTTCGTGAAGACTGCACCGAAACACGCCTTTCGCATGGTGTTGCCGGTTTAAGCGAAGCCGATAGTGTCTTTGCAAAAACGTTTAACTAATATTAGTTAGTAAAAAAATAGTCGTTAAATTAAAACAGAGGTTACACTCGCGTTTAAATTCCATTTGTTTTTATGTAGTTAAACTTGGCAATATCGATTTTTTGTGCATATTCCTTTGGCTGTTACAGATCCATTTGCCACCCTGTACCTACAAATACTACCACGTATTGAAGATAGACGTGTCCACGTCAAACTTGTGGGTGTATCAGAGATACAGCAACCCGGATTTTTTTTTTACTATAGTGCAGACACAACTGATGCGAATAAGATGAAATTGTAATCGTGGATGTATAGGAAAAATAATGCGTTTGACGCCGATTTGGCAGCACAAACAATTTGGGTGGACATTGTTATATCAAAGCTCACAATGGCCGCGGCTTAATTATGCTAATAACAATGTGATTAGCTGCTTAATATGACGTCTATTAAATTAAATACACTAGAAAAGTGAGATATATTGCAAAGGATATTTACCTAATACTTATCAAACGGTTTGGGAGACATTTGAAGGAAGAAGCACAGTGTGAATCAGAAGGAATAGTACCTTTTTTCAAACACAGCCGAATAAAACGAATATAGACAGCCTCGATGTTTCCGGCTTAGCTTAGCAAACAAGCTATATCCAAGACACCCAAGGAGTTAAAATACGGGTCAAGTTGTTCCACTTAAAAAAAATATCACCGCAGAGGGGAGATTTAAGAAAATTATAGACCAGATGGTTATATAAAGAAGGATGGAGCAACGTACTGTAAATTGGTAGGATTTTTAACAAGCATGTACAAAATCATAAGGAAGGCACCCAGTAATAAGCTCAGATCGTACGGAGATCATTTTAAAAGCTACTTGTATTATGTCCTATTCGGGTACCTTCAGCCTTCTATGGGTAAGGATATGGTAATATTCTTAACCGTAATCTACTCATCACCCTTCTAATATCGGTCTTGGTAATGAAAGTTAATTTTTAAAAAAAGAAAGGAGAAGTTATGTACCAATTACTAAAAGTAGAAAACGCTGTTTATGATCTAAAGTGAGAGTAAAAATCCTGATGCGAACTAGAAGAGCCTTTGGTCACTGAACGCATCAGAACTGTGCTAATCTCTTATGTGAGCACGTGATATAACGATATGACACCCGTTTTGTTCAAATCAAGTTTCGTCCTCGTTAGGACTCATTGGGTGCAAGTACCATGATCATAACTTTAAGCAATTCTTTATGTTTGTCGCATAACAAAAACAAGGGGTAGTTTGGAATCGGATGAACTTTAACTCAAATCTTATATTTTTATATCCGGTCACCGAACCATGTGTGTTTGATATGCAGAGGTTCGTAATTTGCATGTGAGAATCGGTACACGTGAAAAAACTTTAAAATAGTTCACCGTGCCATGTCACAAACTTAGCAGTTTGCAACTTATTAAACGCCGTTATTTCGACATAGCTGCGAAACACGAACCGATCGCTGAGGATGAATGCCAAATTTGGGCGGAACCGTTTGCTCTCTTATTAGCTTCCCGGGCTGACGGTTCGAAAATATTGGAGAAGCGCGTTCGACGGCCACCCTCCATGGAAAACGGCGCCTGCGGGTGGTTTCAACTCTAAATTTACAACTCGAAGACACCTTCCAAAAAGCGAATCGGTATTTGCATGGAAATCGACACGTGCTGGTTTCTCACAGATCCGCCAAATCCCACGCCTTTCCATCCGCGCATGATGCTCCACTAGGTTCGGCTAAGGTAATAAATAACCGCACACAATGTTTTTTTGTTTAGGAAACTGATCGTCCATATATTCGGCTAATTAGCTGCCTTTTGACTTGTAAAGCACACCCTAAGTTTCATCTTACACTGCCTAAAGATATATTGCGAAAATGAAGAGAGAAGATGTATAAAGAGAGGTGTGCCGTTAATTGGATCGTTAAAATTATTTTGAAAGGATGAATTGCTTTCACTTAATACTGCAAACTCATCGCTACGTCCAATACAAGTAATTTTTTCTGTAAGCATTGAATGAAAAAAATTAAATCAGTTACTAAGAAATTTTATTTATTTCAAAAACAAAAACTTAATAAAGAAAGGAGGCATTGTTACCTTTGCGTTATTATTTACTGTATACTGCAATCTCTGGTAAACATTACATTTCTAAACGGTAGGGTGTACAAAAACTTAAACAGAGATAATTACACAAACAATAAATGTAATGAATTATGTACTGATAAATACTCTCGCTGAAAATGTCAGAGAAAAACCACTATTTTCCGCCTACCTAAAAATATGGGATAAGCTATAGCTTAGCCTATCCCGACTTTATCTGGATTCCGGCTCGTCTTTGTTGGTGCTATAGTTATTGTCGGTTGGAGCAGAACGTTTATTTATTCAATTGTGAAACACGAAAATTTCAGAGTCATATTGTTCTATTGTAGCAAAGCGTACTTTTTTCTTTCACTGTGCTACCATCGCCTCTTATTTCCCTAGACAGCTACGCGCTGTAATGTTCGTATGGGCTGCTTTATTTAAATCTGTCGTAAATCATAAATTTAGCAGCCTATAGATTTGGCTAGCTGCAATAATTTCTTTATTATTATAAGCGAGAACAAAATCAGGAACATGAATTCGCGCATTTCGAACACGTGTTTGCGTTTGTTGACGGGGCATAGCTCCAGCTGCCCGTGTTCATATAGTGAAAAGGAAGTTGCGTTGTGAAGTTGCTGTTAGAAATGGACCTCTCGAAGGAAGAAAAAGTATTCATAGTTGATTATTTCCGCTCATACGTAAGGGGTCGTGGATAGACATCAATCGCCAGACAACTCGCTTCTTTGGTTTTGAGCGGCCAGATGCTATACTCGTAGTCCAGAGACCGCGATAGTGCACGTGTGACGATATGATGTGCCATCTCAGCACGCGGTTTATTAGGATGAGGAAGGCAATATTCTTACTATCACAGAAGAACTCTATAAAGGTTTAGTGATCGAGTCATTTATTCGGGATTTGATAAAGTTATGTCGTACAAGAAACATTTAGTTGAATAGACAGTGGAATCAACAGGAATCCCGAGAATCTCTAGCCATGCTGCAAGCAAACTTTTCAGGACGAATTAGTTCACATGGTATCGACTGCCTATAATCGTCCCATTCCCCCGATCTTACACCACCTGATTCCTAATTGTCGGGMATGTTAAAGGAGAGTGTTCAACTCTGAAGATCTACCAAGAAGTGTGCCTGCGTTACGTGAGCAAATCACCTTTTTCAACCTTTGTTTCAGGMTATGTTTGGGAATCTGCGTGATAGATATGAACGCTGTCTGTCTACAGCGAGGCGGTGCACACTTTGAACATATACATTATGCATACCATGGTAACTCAAAACGGTAATAGTGTGCGTACTATTTATTTCATTTCAGTACTGTATATTTTGGCGCATATTGTAGTTTAAGCCCTTTTCAGTTTATCACTTATATACAACCACGAAAAATATTTAAATCAACTAGACCCGCAATTACTTCAACTGAGAGCCCCTGTATCCATCTCAGCAATATAGGTGAAACGCGTACAATTTTCTGAACACCTGCATTTCTGCACATACGTTACTTGTCAACTCTTAAGTTACAATGGATTGAACGAAACTTTCATCCTTATTGGCTGTACGTCAGCGAAAAAATTTACTATTTTTTTATCAATAGAAGCTGAGCCCAGCTTTCACATTCCACGTATTCTGCAGTCGATAGAATTCGTAGAGTTCTCTGAAAAGTCCGTCCACAATGAGCATCAGGGCCTGACACCTTGTCGCCCTTTCGTCTGCGTAGTAGTGCCTCCTGGATAGCTAACCCTTCATCACGTATCATGCAATCCTCTATTGATATATCTTAGCTTTCTGTGATATGGAACTCTAGAAAGTAGCAAATGTTACGCCAATAATCAAAGAAAGAACCAACCCATTATTTCTACCTATACGTGTGTACAGCTGATGGGAAAGATTATCATTAAAAAATAATAAGTTTTCCTCTTGTGAGCAATGTTATACCAAAATTTTAACATGGATTCCTATACGACACAGATAGAGTGACCTGGCAATCCATGACAGTCTAAATGTCTTGGTCATTATCAGTCAGCGTAGCAATGGTATATTGTATCGTGTATTTGAACTTTGCAAAGGCCTTTGACCGGGTATCCCACAACAGCTTGGTCTTGAAATTAGAATATGTTGGCGTTCGAGGACATCTCGTAAGTAGAAATTTCTCGTTCGCATTAGTTCGTCTTTGTCCTTGGAGTGGGCTGGAGTTTCCGGTGAACCACAGGGCTTAGTTCTTAGTTCCATTCTGTTCTTGGCTTATATAGTAGATGTACAAGTTTTACACGGATGACTGAATGTTATATGCAAGTCCATGGTGTCCTACAGTTAGACATGCTGTGCGGGTAATAAGCAGTACGAGATAACTAACTTATGAAAGAATTCAGCTTCGAGCCACCATGATGGATGCATCCATCTACCAGAAACCTTCATTATGTTGAACGACTTAGGGTGTCTTTAAATCACCACCGCCCTCGGGGAGATAGTTTGCACCTTCAAAGATTTAAAATAACTATTTGAATTTAACGCGATCCGCAACAGTGTTAAGCTGCTAACGAAGAACTTCAGAATCAAGCAGAGGCAGTTCTTCCTTTCCAACGGAGTCTTCAACGAGTGGAATCGGTTACCAAATTCAGTAGTCTTCAAGATGGTCCTGGGTTCTATTTAGCTGCATAATATGCGTTTATGGCCTGTTTTGATCAAAATTTGTGTGTATTGTTGTTTTGCGTTTCTGAAGAGCACAATAGGTAAACTTATTAGCTCTTAACCATTTTTTAATATTGTTCAGGATATTTAGTTACTTTATGTTGGTAACGCACAGCGCCGCCTAGCGGGAACTAATGTAATGTGTTCCGTTTCCGCTAAAAATACATTCGTTCGGTAGCCGCTGTCGAATCTAGTTGTACCGTACCGAAACTCGCAATAAAATACGGACAAGTATACGTTTTGTCTTTTTGTTGCATCACCGTTCATTAATACTAGTTGGGATCATTCTCAACATAAATTTGGTCCATTCGAGCCCGATAAGAATCACATTCGCATCGGAAATCGGAATACTCTGCTCAGGGTGCTCCGCAGTTACACAGCATTCACCGGCAGCCGGCAAAGCAACCAAAAGCGGCTTCGTGGCACAAGGTTGCGGATGCGCAACACGGACCCAGCAATCTACAAGCGGTTCGTGACAAGCAAACGCGCCAAGCACGGGCACCAGCGATTGGTCAGTCAGCTGTTCAAATCCGCTTGCACCTGCTTCTGTGGAATCCAAGCCAAGGACGCAATAAAACGCAAGTACCCATCGTTTATCTATCCCTTTCTTATTCTTTACGACACCGCCTCTATCTTTGTCGGTTATTTAGATTCAGTTCGGTTCTAAACAATGTCTCAACCCAGTATAAAAAATCTAATTCGTAAGCGAGGTCAAATTAAGGGCCGTATGACAAACTTTAAAGAGTTTATTTCGAAATTAGAAGCTTCCCAAACGCACGACCATGTAGGGGAAAATGAATTGTCAGATTCAGAAATATTACAACTAGAGTCGCGAACTAATACAATACAAGAAACCCTGCAACAGTTCGAAGCCGTCAATGCCGAAATTATTGAACTCGATACTGACGATTGTGTAGAGCAGCGGTATGCGGAATTCAATGATTTCGAAAATGAATTACATGACATTGTTGCCAAAGCGCGTTGCATGTTAAATAAAGCGCGTATTTCTAAAGGTTTTAAACTTGAAAAAGCAGATTCATCATCTAGCGGCAGTATTTCTAGCATACATGCAAATAATGTTTCAGAAAATGTTAACGACCTGCAGATTACGAACGCGTCAAGCATAGTTAAGCTTCCTGTGCTAAAGATTCAAACATTCGATGGAAAGCCGGAAAATTTTCCCAGCTTTTATGAAAGTTTCAAGTCTCTAGTGCACAATAATAGTCAGTTAGATGATATGTCAAAATATTTATATCTGAAATCGTGTTTGAGTCCTGAACCCTCGAAAGTAATTGAACATTTAGATGTTGTATCATCAAACTATCAAGTAGCACTCACACTTTTAGAAAAACGTTATAAAAACAAAAAACTGTTGATTCATAACCACGTCAAAGGTATAGTAGAATTTCCTAAAATACAGAAGGAATCGGCTTCGAACCTAAGAGCTCTCTCAGATTCCCTACAGGCCCATCTTCGAGCATTGGAGTCCTTAGGCGAACCAACATCCTCCTGGTATAGTATCATTCAGTACTTGATTGTGGAAAAATTTGATTATCACAGCAAACGTGAGTGGGAGATCGATTCTTCTAAGGTAGAAGTTGTCGACATTTCATTCTTACTTGAATTCCTTGAAAAACGCTGTGCTCTTTTAGAGAAAATTGAAAGACCAGCTATTCAATCTAGTAGCATAGGTTCATCTCCTAAAAGGTTTAAAAATAAAACTCCACATGTAACTTGCTTATCATCACACGATCAAGAAGTGGCTTGTTCTATTTGCAAGAACAACCATCCTGTATTCAGATGCAAGCTGTTCATGGAAATGAACGAAGATGAGCGTATGAATCATGTAAACAAACACAAATTGTGTACAAATTGTCTGCGCTCCGGTCATGATCTTAAGGCATGCAAAAGTGGTCATTGTAGAAAATGCTCCAATTTTCACTCCACCTTTCTTCACAATCACTTTTCAAAAAGGACAAATGATGTCAAAACTCAACCATTCGATAATCAATCTTCATTATCGACTGTCGTTGTTGATTCTCGCGAAAAGGACACTGATAATGCTAATGCTACTTTAGCTACAGCATCCAGTCTACCAGTCGAAGTAGGCACGAAGGGTAGCTACCATATTCTACCAACAGCTGTAGTCATCATCTATGATTTCAGGGGTCAACCTCACAGGTGCACAGCCTTGTTAGACTCAGGTTCTCAACAATCATATATGACTGTTTCATTATGTAACAAATTGAAACTCCCCACTCTCAGTGAAAACATTCCTGTTTCCGGAATTAACGAAGCCAAGACCAAGGTTTCTCAGTCCACCTGCGCACGAATCAAGTCCATTCATAGCGACTTCAATTTCACATTATCCTTTCTTTTGTTGCAAAACATAACTAATCGCTTACCACCAGTATCTATCAATGCTAACACGGAAATATTTCCTAAAGACATTCCCCTTGCCAATCCAAGGTTCCATGAGGGCACCAGAATTGACATCCTTCTGGGAGTGGAGATCTTTTGGAAACTCCTAGCAGTCGATCAACCCTATATTGACTCATTCCCACTAATTTATAATACTCATCTCGGTTATGTCATATCAGGGCACTGTTCCTCCATAGCGAACGATTCTGAGACCATTTGTGGTCTCACCGTATTAGATTTGTCCAAGCAAATGCAGCAGTTTTGGGAAATCGAAAATATTGCTTCCTCCAAACGTTTCAGTCCAGAAGAATTGGAATGCGAAACTCATTTCGTGGCAAACACCAGGCGTGATCCCCATGGACGCTTCATTGTCACCATTCCCCTAAACTCGTCTCCTGAAGTTTTAGGAGAGTCGAAGCAAGGCGCTTCTAAACAGTTTCTCTCATTAGAAAGACGATTGCAGCGCAATCAGAAACTTAAATCCATGTATGACGATTTCATGTCCGAATATGAATCACTTGGTCACATGATTGAAGTTAATCAAGATATTCCTCCTGATAGTACAGAATTTTACATTCCTCATCATGGCATCTATAAAGAGGATAGTCTCACAACAAAACTGCGAGTTGTGTTCAATTCAAGCGCTCCTTCTTCCAGTGGAGTATCTTTTAACGATATCCAATTGAATGGACCCATCTTGCAGGACGATCTTTTCGCAATCCTTCTTCGATTCAGAAGATTCCAGTATGTACTGTCCAGTGATTGTTCGAAAATGTATAGATCTGTTTGGATTACCCCATCTCAACGCCCTCTCCAAAGGATTTTCTGGAGAACTGACCCTTCATTACCGCTGAAGGTGTATGAACTATGCACCGTAACATATGGCGAAAGGTCTTCCAGTTTTCTTGCCATACGCTGCCTCTTCGAGTTGGCAAATATCTTTGAAGAACGTCATCCAGATATTTCAGCAATAATTCGTAAGGACATGTATTGCGATGACCTTCTAACCAGTTGCAAAACAGTTGAGGATGGAATTCACATCTGCGAAACTATTTCCCAGATTCTCCAATCTGGTGGGTTTACACTACGTAAGTGGAATTCTAATAACCCAGATCTTCTCAAATCTGTTCACCAGACTGACATATCCAACAACATTCTTGACTTTGGCCCTAATCAGAATTCCAAAACCCTGGGTCTGTTATACAATAGTTATTCAGACGAGTTCCTTTACAAAATTCGGGATTTTCCACTAGACAAACCGCCATGCAAGCGTACAGTTTTGTCATTTATATCAATGATATTCGATCCAATGGGATTCCTAACACCTTCTACCATATTTGCCAAATCTTTCATTCAGCAACTGTGGATGCTACAGATAGGGTGGGATGATCCGCTCCCTCCAGAACTGGAATCTCAATGGTATCAATATTGTCACGAATTGTCTAAGATAAACGACATACATATTCCCCGACAAGTCATTTGTAACAATCCAACTTTACTTGAAATTCATGGATTTTCCGATAGCAGCAAAAAATCCTATGGCGCTTGTGTGTACATTCGCTCAAGGGATTGTAGCAATAAAATGCATGTACATCTTCTCTGTTCAAAGACCAAGGTTGCACCTCTAAAAACAATCACCATTCCACGCCTCGAATTGTGTGGTGCCCTAATGCTTGTGAAGTTAGTCGATAAGGTCAAGCGATCGCTAGATGTACACGTTGATAATGTCCATTATTGGACAGACTCCAAAATTGTCTTAGCGTGGATTGGAACTTCTCCTCATATGTTAGATACCTTCGTGTCTAACAGAGTTAGTCAAATCCAAGACCTCAGTAACACAGCATCATGGAATTACATCTCTTCCGCAGAAAATCCAGCTGACATATTAAGTAGAGGCATGAATCCACCTAATTTAATAAATTCCTCTTTATGGTGGTATGGTCCTCCAATGCTGAGCCAATGTTCATCACTTTGGCCTAACTCCACTGAAGTGAAACTCCCTGAATCGTCAAAGATCTGCCCCACAGCTGCACTGGCAGCTTGCGAGGATGGTAATTTGTTCCCCTTTGAAAGATTCTCATCTTTACTTCGCACCAAACGAGTCATGGCTTACTGTCTCCGTTTTATTAAAAACTGTCGTGTCCCGCAAAACGAACGTTGCTTTGGACAACTCTCTTCTGATGAGTTGCACTTTGCTTTTATGCGCTTGTCACGCATCTCTCAACTGGCGTCCTTCCCAAGAGAAATGAAGGCACTTTTTGACGGAAATGCAATCGACAAGCGTAGTCGTCTTCAGTCTTTAACACCCTTTCTCGATTCGACTTATAATATATTAAGAGTTCGTGGCAGACTGCTCCATTCTGACTTTGATTATGATAAGCGTCATCCGATCATTTTATGTTCGAAGCATCCTTTCACCAAGCTACTTTTCAAACAATTACACGAGCAGTTGCTGCACGCAGGTCCACAATTACTGCTTAGCAGTATCAGAGACCGTTTCTGGCCACTTGGTGGTCGCAACTTATCTAAGGCTATTGTTCGTTCATGTGTGAAATGTTTCCGAGTACGCCCAGTAGGCATCAGTAACCTGCTTGGACACTTACCTCCAGACCGAGTTCGACCAAGTTACCCCTTTTCCATCGTTGGAACAGATTATTGTGGACCCTTCTTAATAAAGGACCGCGAAGGTCGAGGTTTCAGGTCAACAAAATGCTATATTTGTTTGTTCATATGTTTCAGTACACGTGCTGTACATCTAGAACCTGTCACTGATTTGACGAGTGAAGCTTTCATCCTATGTTTGAGAAGTTTTGCATCGCGCCGAGGTATGCCTAAAAAATTTTATTCTGATAATGGCAGAACTTACTGTGGTGCTAAATCTGAACTCAACGAACTTGCTCAGTTCTTGTTGAAAAATAAAGACAATTTAGAAAGTGAATTTGCGAATCAGAATTTTGATTGGAAATTTTTGCCACCTTATTCACCAAACATGGCCGGTATTTGGGAGGCAGGAATTAAATCTGCAAAATTCCACTTAAAAAGAGTCATGGGCAATGCCCTCTTAACGTTTAGACAGTTTTACAGTGTTTTGGTTCAGATAGAGGGGATCCTAAACTCCCGTCCGTTGTCTCCATTATCGTCTGATCCTAATGACTGCCTACCTCTGACACCGTCACATTTTTTGATTGGCCGCCCTATAACGTCTGTGCCAGATCCCGACGTCACTCATATAAAGGAGAACCGCCTATCCTTGTATCAGCGTCTCCAGCAAATTGTACAGAACTTCTGGGTTCGTTGGTCAAAGGAATATATTTCCGAATTGCAGCAACGTACCAAGTGGAAGCAGCAGCAGAAAAACGTCAAGGTTGGAACCGTTGTTTTAATCAAGGAAGACAACTTGCCTCCCTCTTCTTGGAAGCTGGGGCTCATCATCGGACTGCACCCTGGTCACGACGGAATAGTGCGTGTTGTGTCTGTGCGTACGGAGCGTGGTGTTACACGTCGCGCATTGCCAAAGATATGCCCGTTGCCTATAGATTAGACTGTGCTCTCTATGTGGTTATATGTATATATATTACTACCATTATTATGTTGTATTTTGAAAGTTCAGTTCCCGCCCTTTCAACGCGGGGGAGTATGTTCAGGATATTTAGTTACTTTATGTTGGTAACGCACAGCGCCGCCTAGCGGGAACTAATGTAATGTGTTCCGTTTCCGCTAAAAATACATTCGTTCGGTAGCCGCTGTCGAATCTAGTTGTACCGTACCGAAACTCGCAATAAAATACGGACAAGTATACGTTTTGTCTTTTTGTTGCATCACCGTTCATTAATACTAGTTGGGATCATTCTCAACAAATATTATTAATTAAATTATAGGTAGGTATTTGTAAATGTGAATGGACATTACCTATACAGTCAGAATAAACAGATTTAGCATTAAAAGTGCAGTTATTAACTGACCTGACTTTAAATGAGTAGTTTTGTTTTTAGTTAATAATATTTTGTAAATTTCTTTTAATTAAAGTTCACAAATTTCATGCCTTTGATGTTTCACCTTTCAAACTGATTAACATTATTAAGTTTGCTAGAATAGGTATGTGTCACAGACCAACTCTAAGTTTAATTCTTATTAGGGAATCTAAGGAATAATTATTATCGGCGTTACGCTGCTCTTATTTACCGTAAATCAGAAGCATTTTCTTTCGAGTCTGTCTTTCCGTACCGTTATACAGTGGCTGCCATATTGCAGCACCGCTACCGCTACCTAAGGATCCTAAAGTTTTACTATATTAAGCTTTTACGCTCACCGGTGATCTTGCAAAGTATTCCACAGAAGCGGGCCAGCGCTAACATATTCGCCGCCTGATGAATATGTAGTACGCGGCAGTTTTACTACAAAACACGATTTATATGAGGTGTAAAAAATACGTGCAATAAATCTAGAATAAAGTAGGTAGGCTTGCGGAGGAATGGGGGCGAACGACTAGACGCAAAGTGATGACACAGTGAATGGGCGGGACCTGCAAGAAGGCGATATATGAGCCCACGGGGTCGCCCCAGGGCCGCAAAGCCTAACCGCGATATGAGACCGTGCCGGTGCAATATCTCACGCGCTCTGCCCGGAAGGCCGAAGGCAAACCCATTTTTCGAAATACGGCTTCCCGCGATTTTTTGATTAATAGTTCGCTTGCATAACTTGCGAAGTAAGGGGTCCGGAATAACAGATATTAACTTACAAACACAGGAATTGAATTACTGGACCATTTATCACCACAAATAGAGAACAATTTTTCTCGTGTTCCGCTGACGTAAGCTGGCTGTTACCAAAATTATGAGGCCGTTTAATTTTTACGTTGCCCGGTGGCCAACGGCAAATGTGAGAGAGCTTCTTAAACGATTTTACTGCCTTGAAGTAACTTTTCTACATATGGCAATAAACAAAATACAAAGTATAGAAATAGAAACAATAACTGAATCCAATCTGTGCCTTTTACAACAATTGATAAGGTGCCTTAATTCCAAGCACCATTTCAGTAATTCATGAAATCTTCCTCATTAAAAATGTATTTTTTAACAAGCCTACAATCGCAATAGATATGACGTATGAACAAAAAGAATTCAAGGCTACACTTTTTATTCATTCGCTACATGAACTGTAAATGAGGGCGTACACAAATGTTTGTTGGAACAGTGGTACATTTATATGCAATTTTCAATAATTTTCTGCAGTAATTTTGACATGAATCAGAATCATTGCATACTATACCGTCACCCATAAATTTGCATACCTTTACACCCAGTATATTGCTTTTAGTCCTCAAACGAATGAATTTATTTATATCCTTACAATACCTACTAAACTCGCATGATAATACAACACTGCTTAAAACATTTAAGGTAAATGTACAATGATTGGTGGCACTTTATCTTGTGGTATCTCATTTTTTGTTTGTTTCCGTTAACAATTTAACACCCTGCACGGTGCAAACAAACTAATATAACACGAAACGTATTGAGGCACCCATCGAAATTACAGAAAAGGGATATAGAAAAACTAATAGTAAATTAAACAAAACGATTCGCTTAGGTGTTAATTTCTCTTATGGAAGAGATGTCCAGCAATTGTTTCTTGTAGCATATTAATGCTCAAAATTCCACTTATTCCTGTCTATATGGTTGGAAATATGTTGAAATATTGACTATCGAGACTTGGGGGACTCGACCTGGAAGAAATAAAATTACGTAGACTATGTAACGAGTAAAAAATATAAGAAATATTAATATAAGAAAATGTTCCAAAAATTTTCAGATGTCAATCAAATTTACAGGTGCAAATTAATGAAGCCTACATAATTTCGACGATAATAAAAAATGTAAACTCAAAATTGATACAAAAATATATACTTAGTAAGACAAGTGTTATAATTTAATTTATTCCGAAAATAAATATGTATAAATATCACTTAAATTTTGGATATCAGTTTTTTTGTTAATTGTATTATTGATCTTGTGTATGTGGTATATTTCTAAACTTAATCTCTTATTAAATTAGATTCCATATCAAGAATTTCCCAGTTGATTTGGTATGAAGGGAATGCGTCTCTGTCTCTTTTTTCGTAATATCAATTTTTTTATAACTGACTAAATTGTTGTATCCAATTTTACTTTTGCCATTAAATCTATAAAAAAATGAAAATAGGAATACACTACAATAATAAACCTCGTTTTGTACTCTCTTAAAAACTACCAAATGTAATGCATTCACCGAGCAAACAAACATCCTAATAGTTCATCCATTAAATTTATTGACTCTGTCACAGTAATAATTCATATTTACGTTGCTTTACACGTTTGGGACTGAAGGCATACTGAAACGGCTAATTAGGTTAGTATATAGGCAATCAAACAGTATGCTAACGAAACATATTTGTCTTATCAATAAACTTAATTTGCTTGTCGAACATCAAAGGGGCTAGTAAGAAGGCAAACGCTTTAATTAGTGATACAAAGGAGTAGAATAAGTAATCCATTATTCATCCATCAGCTAATCAGTTTCGTAAACGTACCGTATTATGTTGCAAGCGCAAAGTGAAGCCCGGTAAAAATACCGACTTCCTTCTAGACAGCTTAGCTTGGGTTTTTCTTCTTGAAATTGAGTACGCCCGCTCGTATTATTTTGTGGCTTATTCGAAGCACAAGGCTGCTCAAATTAATTAATATTAAAGTTACTCCTGTTTCGGCAGAACGTATTCTTGATCAATAATTAACAAAACAATGGAACGTTTATTCAAACAGCGATCATTTAAAAAGATGCAATTTTCCATTTCATAAAGAAATGCATGTCGATCCAAACAAATTGAACGACGCAAATGACAGGCAGGTCACCGAAACATGAAACAGCGCATTAATAACAGGAGCCTTTACTTGCACCGGCGGTAAATGCAGGTGTATTGTAAAATGCTGCATTCGAATTCGGTAACAAGTCAATAGTCTGCTATTGCACTAGAAAGACTAGACAGTACGTCTGCATGACATCAAACTAGTTGAAACCCTTCGTTATATTTCGTTATATTATAATTTCTCCATTTATTGAACTTGTTTTCAGAGTGAATAATAATAATTTTTATTAAAAAATATACAAAGTATTTAACAGTGCCCGATACCAAGTATAACAATAACTCATGTTACATACACAATACAGATGAAAACTCCACATCAGGATATATAATTATATAATTATACCTACACTTTTATCATTTGACGTAGTCGTCTTGAACTTTTGCATGGTTCGAGAAATGCTTTCKAATWTACGAGGCATGTTTTTTAAGTAAGTACCGTTTTSCGATTCCGCCGCCGCAGCGCTACGGTCGGCGTTCCGCGCATGCGCGCTGGTTACCTACATCTCTTGTCTACGCACTGACGCCATTACAGTTTGATTCTTCATTGTATACGTTGTTTACTGAGTGTTTAAGATGCCTCCGACAATCGTGAGTCCCGCCGATTGTGAAGTACGGGCTGTTATACGATTTCTTAGTGCTAAAGGCGTAAAACCGATCGATATTCATCGTGAGATCTGTGAAGTTTACGGACAAAACATTATGAGTGATGGAATGGTAAGGAAATGGGTGAGAGCATTTAAACATGGCCGCACAAATGTGCATGATGAAGAACGGAGTGGGCGTCCTTCGGTCGTTAATGAAGATTTGGTGCAGAAAGTGAACGAAAAGGTGAGAGAAAACAGACGCTTTACAATTTCATCATTGTGCGACTGCTTTCCTCAATATTCTCGTAGTGTTTTGTATCGCATTGTGACCGAGAACTTGAATTACCGGAAATTATGTTCACGTTGGGTTCCGAAAATGTTGACGGATTTGCACAAAACCAAACGTTTAGGCAGTGCATTGACTTTCCTTGAGCGGTACCACAATGAAGGTGAAGATTTTTTAGACCAAATTGTTACTGGTGACGAAACATGGGTGGCCTACGTCACAGCAGAAACATTKGTGATACAGTGGTTAACAAGTCAGGCGGCAGAATTTTATGAGGAGGGTATTCAAAAACTGGTGCCACGTTATGACAAGTGCTTCAATATTCACGGAAATTATGTAGAAAAGTAGATTAAGGTACAGGCTTTCATGTAAGATAAAATTATTGCGATATCTTTGCACGTCTTTTTTTAATTCCAAAACGGTACTTACTTAAAAAACATGCCTCGTATATAGTGTTTAATGGTTTTGTGCCATATTATGTATATATGTGTTTGGTCCTTATGCTGGCCAAGTGCAGAATTACAGGACCCTTTAAAAAAAGGTTTGCAGGAGTCTTTTGTTTGCCGCAAAACGACAGGTGTGTTGATATTTATACTGTTAACCGAAAATACTGTTGACTACTAGTACTTTACACGAGACAAACAACAAGAGAGAACAAAAAATCTAGTACGTCTGAAGATACCTTCTGGAACACTCTCACAGTAAAGCGGAAGTAAAAGAGTTTAAACGTCAGGTAATCAATTTGTTTGTCACAGGAGAGATATTGATCTATCTGATGACTTTCTTTCAGATTTAATTAAAGTTTGTTGTCCCAGGACCTACCTTTGATTGTATTATCTAAATGTGTGTACGATACGAATAAATTGCGAGACAGTCCTCTAAACCCGACTCTCTCTAGCTTAAGTAAAAATACTGCATTATTACTACTGTTGAATGTCTTCCTGAGATCGTCAAACGCCCAAGATATGTGTTGGTCTTTACTTACAGCTTCCAGAAAAACAAGGGTATGTCAAGTTGGCCCCGCCCGATCAAATTTTTACAATTGCTATATGGGGATGAATTGTGCTAGTTTTGTGCTGAATTGTGCTGCTATTAAAAAGTTTTGTGCAGCAACCCTTATACGTTTAATTAAACAATCATTTGGCGGGGCCAGCTTGACGGTCAGCCCCGCTTTTTTGGGAATATTCAAAATCTAATTACGGCAATGAATTGTGCTCGTTTTGTGCTGAAATGTGCCGGTGTCAGCGCGTTTTGTGCAGCAACCCTTATATTTAATTTTTTAAAAACATCGGCGGGCGGGGCCAACTTGACGGTCAGCCCCGCTTTTTTTGGGAATATTCAAAATCTAATTGCGGCAATGAATTGTGCTCGTTTTGTGCTGAAAAGTGCCGGTGACAGGGAGTTTTGTGCAGCAACCCTTATATTTAATTTTTTAAAAACATCGGCGGGCGGGGCCAGCTTGACGGTCAGCCCCGCTTTTTTCGGGAAAATTGAAAATCTAATTGCGGCAATGAATTGTGCTCGTTTTGTGCTGAAATGTGCCGGTGTCAGGGAGTTTTGTGCAGCAACCCTTACATTTAATTTTTAAAAACATCGGCATAGGGGCCAACTTGACGGTCAGCCCCGCTTCTTTTTCGAATATATAAAATCTAATTACGACAATGAATTGTGTCTGTTTTGTACTAAATTGTGCCGACGTCAGCAACCCTTATATTTGTTTTTTTAAACATTGGCGGGCGGATTCGAGATGACGATCAGCCTTGTTTCGTTTTTCTGAAATATTGCAAATCGATGTGGTTTAATTATTATTAACAGATTGCTATTTACAAAATTACAGCTTTACAGGATAAAGCTGATGGAGGTAGTGGGAGATAAAATAGATGCAGTTCTGTATTTCTACTTACCGTGTGTTTGTGTAATATAAGTTTAGGATGTGCGTTATTGCTTTGCTGGTAATATGCTGAGTCGAATTTAAAAAAATTGTAGGTGCTTTTACGGTTAACAAACAAAGGTTTGAGAATAATGCATGGTTTTAGGCATAATATTTTATTGCAAATTTTTTTGTATTTATAAGTTTATAAACTGGACAATAAAATTTGTAAACTTAACAACGAGTAGAAAATAAACGTGGATATACTAATTGCAATAACATAAAAGATACTTACAGTAGAAACGTAAGCTTATTTACAGATAGACAAATTAGGTATAAAAATACATTTAAGAATTAACAAAAAAACTATTACAGCCCTTAATATTTTAAATAGTATATAGAATTAGGTGCGGCTATACGAGTGTGGCTTCATTCAGATCCATTTTTTGGTATGCAATTCGTCGTACTCTTCCCACTTCACATTTAAGCGACAACAGTAAGCTTTGAAATGGCCAACTGAAGAAAGTAATGATTCATTCGTATAGGAGCCAAWGTAAGATATAATTCCTCTTAATACATAAATTTGGTTTTCAACGACTACCTGTCTTGGTATACTTTTTAACTGTAATTCAGGTATATTCAATGATGTGTCAAAAATTTCAATAAGGATGATTTTTGTGTGCAACCGATTCTCACGAATAGTAGGGCTTGAACAATTTACACATGGTGTTGATTTCTCGTGAGAGTTGATGTGCGCTATTATCTCTTGTTGCAGGTTATAAACATTTTTACATATTAAATACAAAACCTCCAGACACCGGCACATTTCAGCACAAAAAGAGTACAATTCATTGCCGTAATTAGATTTTGAATATTGCAAAAAAAAGCGGGGCTTACCGTCAAGCTGGCCCCGCCCGCCGATGTTTTTAAAAAATTAAATATAAGGGTTGCTGCACAAAACTCCCTGTCACCGGCACTTTTCAGCACAAAACGAGCACAATTCATTGCTGCAATTAGATTTTGAATATTCCCAAAAAAAGCGGGGCTGACCGTCAAGTTGGCCCCGCCCGCCGGTGTTTTTAAAAAATTAAATATAGGGGTTGCTGCACAAAACTCCCTGACACCGGGACTTTGCAGCACAAAACGAGCACAATTCATTGCCGCAATTAGATTTTGAATATTCCCAAAAAAAGCGGGGCTGACCGTCAAGTTGGCCCCGCCCGCCGATGTTTTTTAAAATTAAATATAGGGGTTGCTGCACAAAACTCCCTGACACTGGCACTTTTCAGCACAAAACGATCAAATTCATTGCCGTAATTAGATTTTGAATATTCCCAAAAAAAGCAGGGCTGACCGTCAAGTTGGCCCCGCCCGCCGGTGTTTTTAAAAAATTAAATATAAGGGTTGCTGCACAAAACTCCCTGACACCGGCACATTTCAGCACAAAACGAGTACAATTCATTGCCGTAATCAGATTTTGAATATTCCCAAAAAAAGCGGGGCTGACCGTCAAGCTGGCCCCGCCCGCCGGTGTTTTAAAAAAATTAAATATAAGGGTTGCTGCACAAAACTCCCTGACACCGGCACATTTCAGCACAAAACGAGCACAATTCATTGCCGTAATTAGATTTTGAATATTGCAAAAAAAAGCGGGGCTGACCGTCAAGCTGGCCCCGCCAAATGATTATTTAATTAAGCGTATAAGGGTTGCTGCACAAAACTTTTTAATAGCAGCACAATTCAGCACAAAACTAGCACAATTCATCCCCATATTGTAATTGTAAAAATTTGATCGGGCGGGGCCAACTTGACACACCCGAAAAACAACACCTGCTGTATTGGCGATTGTATACATTTTTCCTTTATGAAATCATGAACTAAAGAAGTCAATAAGTTAAAAGGGGCATTTACTTGGAGCGATCGGGCAGAAATGTAAACTATGCAACCCGTATTACTAGCGGGACATAGGACGTAAGAGGGTAGCGGATAGGTTGAAATCACGCAAAGATCGTACGAGCAGCAGACGGGCTAAACTAATATTCGGAAAATTGCTGACTATAGTGTGTGCATAAAAAAGTAAGAATGATATTAGTAACTTACTATGATATTATACCAAGTTATTCAAAATATGGAATAACCCATTTATTTCTGTAAATATGAACTATATAACATTTCATTCTAACTGCATGTCGACTATGATTTCTGAAGAAACTTTTATAATAATTTTCCTTCCGCCTACCCATTGCTTCGGCAGACAGTAAATTAATGTGAAAGAGCTTTTAACATTGAACTTGTCACGTGTATTTAGACATACAGTCTTAGAAATCCAGTCATATCGGAATAGATCGTATACCGCTCGATCATTCCCGACAGGTTTGTATCTTAGCCTCACTGTTCACTGGATACCACGCGACGGACCTGGTGGGGATGGGCATTCGCTTTCCGCTCTCGTGACGGACTCGTGTGAAACGGTTTGCGGTTTTAGATTTTTTGAATGTTTTTACTCATTTATCGTGCTCATGTTTTTGGTAGTGTACAAAGAAATATGCAGCTACAACGTGGAGTTGTTTTTTCGTCTATGTGCCTTAGTTTACGAGAAATAGCTCGCCAAAAATACGCATTTTTAGGCAAAATATAACAACAAATATTTACATTACCGTACCGAATTCAGAAAAAACTCGAACTCTACGTTGTAGCTACATCTTTTGTCATTGCTATGTCGAAATTTCACTTCGAAAAAGTTTCGAATAACTGGGTAAAATGTAAAACGGTAGGTGCTTAAAATGCCCCGCTTGGCTCTAGGTAAACGCCCCTCTTAAAAGAAGCCATCGTTCACTTAAAAATCAGTTTTTCTTTGATATCGTGGGAAAAAGTGCAATAGATCTGTAACTGCTTATTAAAGTTTTAAAACTCTTCTTAAAAATCGGTTTATTAATACGCGGGTTGTTAGTAATCATAACCAATGTACATTTACTATTTCCAGATTATGCATTCACAGACATTCTAGTGATAAAACGTCTCTCTGGGTGGAATGACAAAAAAAAACTTGAAAGTTTTAAGTACATCACATCGTATCGTATAGGTAACTCTCATTTGTTACATGTACTAAATCCTTTGGATCCTAATCTGAAGTTTAAATGAATGATTCAGGCGAACCATAGTAGTTATAGTTGCTGGCAGTAAAATAATATTATATTAAAGTGATTAAACGCAATCTAATTTAAATTAACATAATAGCTAATTGAAACTTCATTGGGCTAGTCCAATCAAGTTCAATTATTGTCGGGTCTCACCTAAAGAAGTAGTAACACCCCGCTATTGTATCAGTCGTTGTAACCCTGTTAACGTGGACTGACATTAAAACAGCCAGTGAAATAGCATATTTTAAAGATAGATAATATTACTTAAGAGTTATTTTACGGCAGCTAAACGGTATGCGTAAATATGTAAGTGTTTATTGTGTTGTCGAACATATTTTTTGTAGGAAACAAGACGCCTATTCTGATTTTACCTAGTACCCAATTTAAATATTTCAAGCTATGTACCTATAAAGATATCTGTTTCATAGTTTCTCGAGGACTGATTTTAAAAGAGAATAAATAAATGGCTTCATTTTTGTCAAAATAAAACAAGGTTGATATTAAAATATAATAAAAATTTTTTTAACAGTTTAGCTTTGTTACTTTGTTTAAAACTAAGCAAATTACACCCGAATGAAATTTAAATAAACGCGCCCTGAATATCGGAATAAAATAAATAATGAAATTTTAATCGGTTCAGTGAAACAGGAATTACATTGTTTACAGAAATTATATGAAATGCAACTGCCAATAGGCATTTATGGACTCATTAAAAATAATTTTTAATTAATCTAAGCCACGGCTATTCTGACAAATACTGAACTCGTTGGCTGAATGCCGGTTTCCTGCAATTCGGCGTTTACGATGTAGCTGGAAATCTAATACTCGGCCCGACAGGGGTTCGGATTTGCTCCAATAATACAATGATTGAATGAACAATGCTAGTCCATTAATAATTCTTGTGGACAAGCAACGTGCTTGCAGATTTCAATTACCTACCGTTGTCTATTAATAACAATAATCGGCATTGTTTTCGCCAACAGTTAATTTAGCGTTTCGTTGTAATAGTCCCATATCCATTTACATGCCTTTCACGACTAAGTAATCACGTCACCATAATTACTGCCGTAAACAATAATTATCAATAATACCGTACTATATGCTTATTTATAATCACAAAAGGAGTGTCCGGAATAAAAAGTTATCCAATATTAATATATACGTCCGTTCACGCTGAGTGAACATCTGATGTATATAAGCGCACAAAGCGCTTTGTGATTTCAAAATCAGCGCGGAGTGTGCCTGGAAACGCCTATTTTAATGAAGATTGACGTTTCAACAACGCCTTTGTGTTGGACTGCCTCGAAAGAAATTAAATTCCACCTTACTTCAACCACACTTTAATATATTTACCATCAATTTAAAGTTATATGGTTGTGGATAGCAACGGAATATATTAGAGATTACAAGCTTAATACGGAAGTATGGCTGCGTTTAGGCGTGTAATTGAACATGTATCTAAAAATATGATCAATCAAATTAACAGTGAAATTTTACCTTTATCAGGAAACGCTTGAAAGACTGCAGCTTGTTAAGTTTTTGACAAAAAGCGCAGACACATCGAATTTTTGTTTGTAATTGCATACTTTCTCACTAACAGGCAATATTTTCCAAACAATTATTTGCCAGCTCTGACGTTATTTGATGTGTAAATATGTGTAGAGGGGGCGAAGTAAATGAATTTTGGTATTTTGGAACATCAATCACGTTGGCGTGGCTCTTGCCCGATTGATACACTTCCACTCGACAGTGCTCTGCGATGCTTTAAGATTTTACAGGAAATTGCCAGATTTGAACAAGCATTCGTTCCTTCTCACGCTTACTCACTCCGGTACAAAGAAAAGAATTTTTGGGAACGCAAAAGTATACAAAGGAAAGAACAAAACGTTTTGACAAGAAGAATTAATTAATTTTATATATTAGAACATCGTACGCATTCTATTGCCGATGTCAGTAAAATTTTAAAAGAATCAATAAAAACAATTCGTCTAACGCTACATAAGTACGAATATCATATCCATAAAGTATTGCCTGTTCAAAAGCTGCCAAAATTCCAAAAAAACACGCATAGTAAGTAGCTTTTTGTCATGAAATGCTGCGACGAGAGCGCAGATTTTATGGAGTGATGAAGCGACGTTTACAACAGCGGGAATCTATAATCGAAGAAACGCTCATTATATGGGCATCTGAAAATTATCGTGAAATTGCTGAAATTCGATTTATGTTTGGTGTGATATAATCAAGAAAAAAATTACTGTGCCCAATTTTTGACAAGGATCCTTTAAATGGGGAACGCCACTTACACTCCTCCAAAATGAAATTGAGGTTTTGTTAGAGAACATACCATCAGTTGAAAAATACGGCAACAGAAATAATCGTTGTAACTTACGGATTGGAAAAGATGGGGATACTAAATAGGCCGCCAATAGCAGAGATTTATCAGTTTTAGATTCCTTTCTAGGGGGTTATTAAAAAACGTTATTTACAGCGAAAAAAGTCTAACTATAGACGACCTAAAGATGAAAATAACTAACTGGAATGCTTTAAACGAAAAAATCCCATACACTATAAAACTTTAGTTAATATTACTATACTGCTATGTTAAAATAAACCTTTTCTACTTCACTTTGAACCATTGTTTTAAAAACAAAATTGAAATTTCAGAGATTTAACGATGATATATGACAATTATTTATTTGTTTGTTTTTACCAAGTATCCAAATCAGGAGGAAAGCGACTTTTATTTTATGGAATCTTATATAGGGTGCGAGAATTACAGTGTGGATGACACCATGCCATTTAGTGGCAATACGGCATCATCCACTCGTCTCTGTTAAGAACAAATCTCAACGGCAGCCTACTATGTTGTGGTCGTTTAAAAGCCGGCAGACGTTCTCCAACGACGATTTCTGCAACGAATGCAATTCTCAAGCATAATAATTATGTCTATGTCATGTCGCCTGCGTCAAAACAATCTGTGAACAACACGGTATAGATCTGCCGCATTGCTACTAGATGGCATGGTGTCATCCATACTGTAATTCTCGCATTCACATCTTCTACTTTGGCGTATATAAGGGAAGCCAGATTTATAGCGTGTTGTCTGCGTTAGATCTATAGCTGTGCTGAGGAGGCTTGATAAGCCGAATTTCGATTTTGCTATATTAATATTTATTTTTATAAATACATATTCTTATAGCTTGTAAAAAGTTCTACATCATTAATTTGAAAAGTTTCTTTCTACAAAAAGATAATGGATCGTAAAATCCGAAAAGTCTCAAATGTGAATACTTTGAACGAAACAGTATCTTTCCGCGTAAATAACAGCGAATGCAATTCTACGTAACGACTCCTAATCTGCACTTGTTTTGAAAACAAGGCCGGATGATCGTCTCTGGGGGGTACCAAATCGATACTTCAAAATTGGGTGTGTTCCTGCTAGCGTGTTGCTTTGTATCTTCCGCAGCAGTAGACTTTTCAGACGTGACTTATAACCTTAGCACGGTGGGGAAGTAATAAAAAAGAAAAACCGAACAGCAATAAATTGCTGCAACAACTCGGCTATCACCTCCACGGTACGCATATTAGGCGCGGGACAATTTATTTTCTAACAACTTTGGAAAAAGCCTGCCAGGTTGTAACTTTCTCTGTGGACACGACCAGCAGTGGCGTACTGACAAAAGAACGAAATGAGACTGCAACTGTATGGGCTAAATCTGAGGAAGTCGGGCAAAAAACCTTCCTTCCGACATTCGATACCTAGACGTTCTCCGTGTTGGTGGCCACTAGACGTTTTGACACCCATTTCGATGTCCTCCTCAGAAGTAACTCTGAAGCCGGCGACGTGGGAATCGGACCGAAAAACTACAAATTATTCACAACAGTCATGGAAGCCTTCTTTATTGCTTAAGTTATTAACGAAAGACTGAATAAAGCTTATAACACATAGCTCCATACTTTTTCGCTAGCGCTATAGCAATTTTTTAAGGTAATGCAACATTGCTTAACTACATAAAGTCAAAACGAGGATAGCGCAAATTGCACAACTAAGTGTTATACAGGCCTTATAGAAAGATATCCACAGGGACATTTTTATATACTTTAAGTACCAATACGTTGAATCGTTTCAAAGGTGCATTCATTGTGAAACATTCTGTATCAATTAGGTAGCTTGGAAACAAGCTGACTTAACGTGATTTATCCATTAACCCTGACGATCGTTTAGATCTAACGGTTATAGTCAAAGAGATAACAGGAGATAACAAAATTCTACACGCTGTTATCTCTTTGACAATGACCGTTAGGTCGAAACGATCGTCATAGTTATCTGATTCGTCGAGTGAGACAAAGCGCCTACGTTCAATCAGCTTGTTTTCAAACTACCTAATTGAAGTACCAATACCTTCGAAATTATACCGTATACTGATGGATTTTTGCAATTTAACAAAAGTAGACAGAGATACCTAATGGGCTACTTGCGTTCCCATATAGTGGTGTAATTTTGAAGAAAAAAGAAGGCTAAAGTTTTTGTGGTGAACATCCCTTTAAGAATATGTATAATACTACTACAATAAACCAATTACGGAGACCTGTTATAAAGCAAGCTGCTTTAGAAGAATGTATTTGCCTAGTAGTAGTAAGAAAATTATCGAAGGTTACTATACTCGGAGAATTGGTATACTGAAGTAATCAGGGCATTCAAGCCATCAATTTCTGTTACTAAATGATGACGGTTTTGAGCACTGTGACGATTTTCGTGCCATTAAACGACCACTGGAAATGACATTTGTCATTGCGAGCCACGTGCATTGGAAATGAGCGGTTATATCTACTACTGAAACATACAGTAGTGTTCTAGTAAAATTCCTAACTAAAGTTACTTTAGCATGCTTTCATGCTTAAAATACGACGTGTTATGCGAAATTCTTGGCACGGTTGCTTAACTGCTACACACCCTAAGAGAACGAAACTGCGAATGTAACTCCACATTGCTTATGCACAACTTAGTGTTTTCAATAGTGCATGTTCGACATGCAAATGATAATGTTTACTTTTATAATGTCAAGGTTGGTGAGCCCATGATGTGTTCCTTCATTCAACAGATATGTTTGGCAGAAAAGCACGAACACGAAACGGGTCTAAATGTTGTCGAAAATTACTGGTTTGGATCCTGAGGTTCATTATCTGATGAACTTTGTTTAATATAGCGATAGAATCTATAGTTAACGAAGTCCGTAGCGGCAGGTAATTTTGGGATAGTTGGCCATGATCGTGACGATTTCTTCTTCTCTGACGTTTCGCGGACTACTGCGATGAGCACTTTCACAACTGAGTTCAGCGTTGACGCAATTGTATCCGTACAAAACAAAAACACTCAGCTTTGAAGATAATCACCACAACAGTGGGCGAAACGGCAACCAAGAAGAAATAGCCACGACCACGTCCAAGTAATTCCGAATAACGTTTTCCTCCGGGGCAGTTTCCATTTGTTAAATTTTTGTCCTCCAGATATATTTAGTATGCAAAACTGCTTCAGCATACCAGAAATTAGTTTTCTTGCTTTTTATTTTTTGTGTAGATCTCACAACATCACAATGTACTTGGCAACTGGTTTACAAATTGTTTATTTTTCCCAATTTATAAAATTTGTAACACGCAATTGTTAGGTTGTATACTGGGTACCCTCTCACTCGAGGGTTATACGGCTAGAGGGTTATAAATGGCGAAATTACATATTTTATTTACAGTCATTACAAAATCCATTTTACTAGATGTTTAATCACATTTCCTCATGAATGAATGTCAGTTTATCTTTATTTTTGGACAAATGCAATCTCTACTTACAAAATGGCCCTTACCACTTTAACGCAAATATAGTCACTGTAAGCGAAATAACTTTGTGTTGCAAGGACAGTGACTAGGCATGGGCAAAAAATCGATATACCGATTCGAATAGATTTTTTTGCGAATCAATTTGTCCATTCAGAGAATAGATCGAATCGAAACATCGACCTGAATCGAACGATCGATTCGAATCCAAACTTAAAAAATTTATTTCAATCGCAGCATCGCATCGAATTAAAATGTGGAATTGAATTCATACTAAATAAAAATCAAGTTAAATAAAAAAGTCGGGTGCAATGTAAATTCCAATTTTAATCAAATTTCGTGCAAATTATGTCAATTGACGTATTATAAAAYCATAACTGCATGCGATTCATCAAATTCGAATCGAATCGATTCAGCCGATTAGACTCTTTCCAAATCCATTTCGAATCGGTGTTTACATTAATCGATGAAAATAGGTTTTTTTTATTGAATCGATTATCGATTCGCCACCTTCTGAATCGCACAGGGCTAGCAGTGACATCGTTTTACGTACAGTATGTAGATTTAGAGAAATGTAAAATTCAATAAAAATGGAATAGGTACTCATCCGAACAAAAAAGCAAAAATAAAGACTCCTTAAAAGGGCTGTTAAATCTCTACAAAATATAGTGACTACCACTCAGCAGTTTGTGCATTAAAATGAATAGGTTAAAATGAATTAAATGGATACCAATAATACAACCTGAACCTATAAAATGACACTGTAGTTTTAGTACAGTTCTGTTCCATGGAAAATATAAACACTCAATTGTGGCTACGCTGAAAGTACTATAACTTTTCCATTTTCGGTAATTGCATAGATAAAGACGGTTTTTTGTTTGTTATAAGATACTGATTCCATGACGCAGTAATTGACTGCAAGCAAGGTATGTTCTATTTGGTGCTCCACGAGCCAAAATTGACCATAAATAAGTTACATTTGCCGGTACACTCGTCTGTTGTTCAATCAACATTTTAATAACCGGGGCTACAAGCCCATGTCGATGAATTCTGCATCCGAAATGCTGCAACACATATTGACGTGCAAAACAAGGACACGCGAATCGCCTGCGTATTTATTGCATAKTGCGCCGACCGATAAACAAAATTCTGCATCGTCCTCGACGCCAATGGTGCGGCCACTATTAGCAATGGCAGGCGTTAAATCATGTATGTGCGGTAGCCTGTATATCGTAGTGCCGCGGGCGCATCCGCCATTTATTTACGGTTATTTTACAACACCTCAGCGGAACACGGCGCCAACGTGTGTGCACATAATAGTACGATGTACAACGGTAACTTTCTAACCGTTCGCTCTACTTGACAGCCATCTTTATAAACTTTTAACAAACGCTGCCTGGTAAAATTAACGTGTTACATTAAATGAATACTGCATCAGGCATTTCCAGCAAACGATATTGTTGTTGTTATAGCCAAAATGTGAACACAGCTAGTAAATAAGAGCAACTCCATAATAGAGAAACTTTTAAAGACTTCTACTGTCCTTTTCTGGTCGTAGTTTTGCCCTATTAGGTTTGCTATAGAGGTTCACAAAATGCAACAACGTGCTTAGTTTATGAAAAATACGAACAACAATTATCTACCCTGACTTTGTTGTTGTTATGTAGCCCCACCGCTTGTTAAACTCTTCCAAGATACTAAGTGGATTCCTCTTGGAAAGTGGGTACAATGTAAATGAATGTAAAAATAAAACGCCAACACAATTTACCAGTTTATTGTGAATTCAAGAGATTGAACCGGCTATAAAACAGTAAAGCAACAAGAAACATTGGTCAATTTCCACTATTTTGTGAGTACTTCATAAAAAAAAACTACGTCACTGCGTTCTTTACTAGTCATATATTCAAGGTACGTAATTCCTTCTAACATAAAGCAACATTTAATCAAATACTATAGATAGTTTTTCAATAAGTATAGTCTTCTACTCCATTCGAAATAAAACAATTATGTCATATAAGTCTGCCAAGCAAATCAGTCAAGTTACACCAAAAGGGACAACATTCATGAAATGTAGAAGGCGCGTTCCGAAGGCTAAAAGGCATCTTATTAAAAACCCAGTGCCCGTCGGGGGTTGAAACACGTTTTTTTTGCTCATCCATATCAATTAAATGACATGGAGATCTTACGTCAAATGAAGTAAATAAATTAGCACTGCTAGATTATTCAGAGTTAGTTGGCCGTGGTTGTGGCGATTTCATCTTCGCTGACGTTTCGCCCACTGCTGTCATGAGCATCTTCAGAGCCGAGTTTATCGTGGACGTAATTGTCTCAGAGTGAACACAAACTGACTATCGGGCGTCCTCGGCTGGATGCTTACGTGGTCGAATGGGGTTGACGAAACCGCTTTGTTGGTCCGCGTCCGCCGCTGGATCCCTGATTGGACTCCAATCGTGAAGCCTTGCCTTATTCACTAAATAAGTTATCTAAAATTGGTAGAGGGTAGTAATCTCGTTTTGTTATAGCATTCAAGACTCGATAGTCAGTCGGTAAGTCCTTAACGATTAAAGAAATGCAACGGGTGCAAACCACGGAGAATCACAAGGGTTCATAACTTTTGATTCTAATAACCAATTTATTTTATTTCCGTTTGTGACCTATATTATGGTTCCGCAATAGGAGCTATGTTTTCGGGCACTACTTTATGTTTAACTTTTTTATTATTTAATAACTACTATAAAGTACTAAAAAGATATGCCAAAAAGAATCGTTTCCGAGATAAATCAATWAGAAAGTGAGAGCGAAACATACGATATTAAATTGAAGATTAAATGAAATCATTTTTGGAGGATAATTGTTTTCCACAGTACAAATTACAGTAAATTTTAATGTCGTTTCAAGTTTAGCGCTTGTACTCGCAGACAGTATTTCACCACATACCGAGATTTAATGCACAAAAAATAATAATTGTTATAACAAGCTGAAATTTTCATATTTTTTCTCACGGCGCAATTCTAATATTATATTACTGCTATGCACTGTGAAACTCGCACCTCCGTATTTTACACAACCAGACTGATGAGTGACATATGACGACCTTTAATTAATTAAATTATATCAATCCAGTCGAAGGTCCTCGGTTCTAGTATTACAGACTAAATACAGCAATTTTTCAGGAGCGGTTAATTTAATTTGTAATGTTGCAAATAGTAGGGTAACAAACTAGTAGTGTTAAAATTTAGCGTTTTTCGGTACTAGTGTGCAAATAAAGCATTTAAATCAGATATTCAAAATTTATCAAACTAGAATCCCTTTAGTTCCATTAGCTACCAGGTAATCMAAATATGCTACAGAACCTTAATATTTCTGCCTGTTTACCTGTATATCCTTATATTTCGTATGTTTTTTACACGTTATACCATATGTACCTAAATTTGTCTGCAAAAACATCACTTCTTTTTCCTTCAAAAATGAGATCTTCTGTTACCTACTATTAAATCRAAACTCTTATTCAGACAATTAAGTTAAATAAAAACTTATAGTTACTTATGGCTAATATAGTGACTATTGTGGTATAGGTATTAAAACCTGTGAATCAGGTCGATTCAATATAAAAAATGAATAGTAAAAGCTTTTTTTCTTGTCCCTTCTAACTGCATTCTTTTACGAGCGACATATAATAGTCCCCGTTTACAAACAGGACAACTTTCTAGCCAGGCACGGCATATACATAAGTCCTCCAACATGGCGATCACGTGTGTCTCGTAAATGACATCAAACGCCACTCAATTTGCGTGGAATATTAACGAGCTGCCTCACGCATCCGCGAAAAGGCGACAAATCGGCGAATGTTGAAATGTCAATGCTGTAGAGCGAGATGCGGCGGAAAGGTTAGAAAATTAAATGTCATACTCCTCTGCTGCTATTGACGTGCGCGGCGTGTTAATGTTGCCGTCGAGGGCAGATGGCTCCCTTTGATGTGGCTCTTAATTACGTGTGTTTAATTTAAACATTTTTATATGCCTCGTAAATCAAACCGCTGCGGATGAAATAAATTTTAATGCGAGGGGATCAGATTTTATGGTTTGTTCGATGTCAGAATGTAACACGGCATCCTGATATCATCTGGTTCAGCACAACAAGAAAGCGTAAAGTATAGCACCCGTTAATTGCTTTTAAAATCATCCCAGAAAACTTCTGAAACAATATTATATCAATATATTATATCCTGCCTTCAACAGAATGTTAATCATCCTGAATAACATATGAAATCACTTGTTTGCGAATGCTATATCCACATTTCCAAAGAATTTTAAGGCTACATAGTTATCTCCCGTTTTTCTACGAAATTTTACCTATTTATTAAAAAATAATAAAAGTGTTTTTGGAATTAATTAGCTTGTTTTCAAAACCGGTTTATAATGTCTTGTAATTGTAAATATGTGTTGTTGTGGAAGTCCTCCTTATCGGTGTTTGCAAAAGCCCAAAATGTTGTTATCTTCGTGCAAGCTACCCGCTTTTGCAAACATCGACAAGGAGGACTTCCGCAACAGCACAAATTTACGATGGCAAAATTGCTACCTGCTACTTTATCTCGGTATATCAAACGTTGTTATTCCAACATTCTATTAAGGAAAAAAAAATGTTGGTATAGAAGGTAGCTGAACCTATATCTTACAGCTTAATATTTTACGCACATTCACAGAGGCAAGGTGATGTTTGCGCATAACAACCGTAAGTCCCGGCAAACATACCTTTTTTTTGTTATTCTCTTATATCAAGTGTTGGTTTTTAAAACATTGTAATTTCTTTATGGGTTCTATCCCAAATATGTAGGATGCGTTCCAGAAACTGTTTATGTTCTACATATAGCGTCCATAGAAGAAAATATATTGTTACATGCTAGCGGATAATCAGCGCCATCTGCGGACCAGATTTGCAGGCATGCAGCTGTGGTGTTAGTAGTAGGAAACTGCAATCCATCATTAAGTAGTGATTCTAGCAACAGAGAGATGGCCGAGATTGTCTATTCTCCAGCAAATTCTATCTACGGAATGTACGCGAAGTTTAGACAGAGACATCGTAACAATATTATACCTTATTATCGTTAGCCCTTAAACACATACGAGTACTAAACTTCTGATTTACAAGAAAAGTAGTAATACGAGTAGACATACTAGAATCTAAAAAACAGTAGTCCTTTATGTGGTATAATCTGTAACTATATGTTTACCAAGTAATGAAAGAAAAGCTCCTACTATTGATTACTTTAACAGGAACAAGTAATTGTCTATCGCTGACACCATTAACATTAATATCTTGCGTGAAAAGTAAGGTCTCAATACTTACACAGAAGACAGGCAAATGTATGCTGCTTACCTGTAACAAAAAGTATTTCAATAAAAATGTTGTACTGATATAAGATAAAAGATGAAATAGTACTACACTTAAAACCTTCAGGACTAAAGTAAATAGTAAAAGCTCTGACTACATATGTATACACAAAATAAAGTTTGTATCGTCGTTCATAAGTCTATATGACAAATGGCATTTATAATATCTTATGCTGCAGCAAAGAGTTCGTAGAATCGGACATATTAAATTGTTTACTTATTCTAAACAATTTTTGGCGAATTTTTAATAAATTACTTAAATTGTCAATAATAGAATCCTTAACGTGAGTCCAAGTGTTAGTCCTCAACGCTATGGTATTGGAAAATCATAAAGACTACGATTCTTTAGTTTAAGCTACAATCAACTCTGTTTTTAAAATTTAAATCAATCACAGGTCCCAATTTTAGTGTTGTCACGGTTACTGGGTTGATTTTAGCTAACATCAACTTAAACAAAGAGAATAGGACCCGGTCCAAAGTGTATATCTGTAGTATAAGTAGTTAGGTAGCAGTAGTAGTAACTAAGATGCCACTAGATTAAACTAAACTTTACTGCAACCATAGTTGGTGGTCGCTCATACAATAAATAAATATTTCTTGACTTGGTGCACCTTTACATGATAACGATATAACAAAAATCTTTTTTATACGATGTGGTAAGGAGGTATTGATCAATAGTTATCCTTAACAAAGGTATAGTAACAGAATGTCGTTTATATGGCAAAACACAAGAAAACCAACAAATTCGAACATCGAGCTTGCATGAAGTACCTGCTCCTAAAAGGATTATAGGGTAAGGAAATTTATCACGATATTGCCAACACGCCCCAAGATGGCTGTCTTGCGTATGCCACCGCTCTATGTCAGCTTCTGAAAACATCGATGTAGTCCATATGATCAGACCGACGAACTGGACAAAAATGTATAACTAAGACACTGAGTAATGATATAGAAAGTACGAAAAAGTCATTTTTGCAACGGCGTCATTCCGGTATCATTATGTATATGAAGCAGGTAAAAGGTTCGTGTGGTGGATACCCACTGAATACCTGATTTTATATACGACATATATTTTCAGTACTGAAATATGCAAAATTGATACAGTTGCACTAGTTCGTGAGACAAAACGGCTACATAAACTATACGTATAGCTCATATTGACGCAATTCTAAGCAATAGGTCACTTATGACATTTATGGCGTGATGAACAACAGCATCAGTACTATGACGTTATTCATCAAAACTGGCTACCCATTACGTTTGGCAGACAACTGCAAATTGACAAGTTGCACTTCCAAGCATATCCAGAATGCCCGCTATACGAAAACGATATGCGCGCAATCCAGTAACCGTAGCTTCGAAATTATCTTAAGATAAACGGTGCATTCTTCCGTACTGGGGTAGATTAGCCTGAATGTAAATAAATTTATGCTCTGTCATCCTACGGATAATGTCCGAATCCGTTCTAAGAATGTTGGCMCGCAAATAAGCCCGAGGCATGCGAACTTTTTAAAGTGAACACATTTGTGAACAAAAAGGATTCGTCCTTTACGATAAACACTCGGAAGACAGTAAAACAAAAAGTCGAAATCGCTCAGGGTTCTATTGTTTTTTTTTCTTCCCGGGGCTGCTCCGGAAATTGAGTGTGAAGTGTAAGTAACTAGGAACGAGCGAGCGCAACTTGCCGGAGGAATGGTAATTATAACAAACTCTGGAAACGTTAGTTTCGCAATTTCGACTCGAAATCTTCGAGTTTAATTTCCTGAATATGCATCCAGTTATTACCCTTTTGAACAAACGGCATCCGGCGCTAGCGCTTTGTTTAATTTCTTATTGAAATTCTCGAATTTGCAAGCGACACCACATAAGCAAAGTTAATGAACTCGATTGCTATCAGGCAGCGGGCGTTAATTTTAAAGCTCCTGAATGTTCGTATAAATTAAGGCAACGTCTGCGTAAAGCACATCCGTGGAGACAACCCTTTCGGGGTATAATTCCGCACTCTGTGCTAATGTTGAGGGAAGCGATTTATTTCAAAACTTTGACGACACCCAAAAAGGACCTTATAAGGCTTGATGATGATTAAGAGTGTTTTTCACTACATGTTTTTTTTCATGTTACGAGTAKAAGAAAGAGAAAATACKGTGTGAAAGTGTGGAAAATACATCCGTAAGTTGTCGATTTAAAGATATCTGACAAAATATGATTTCACCAATTTGTCAGGCTACAGGTCACWTCCTTTAGGAAGKAGTACCCGTTAAGGMAGCTAGGTGGCTTTGTCATCATGTCAGTGTAATGCTGACMGATGTCATTGCCATCCTAAATTCTTACTTAAGAAATAATTTGGTTGGCACATTAAATTTAATTTCACCTAACAATTCTATACAATCAATCTCAGTATGCAATAGTCTGTACAGAAAAGTAAGAGCAGCCAGTTTCCCTCTCAGACTAATAGAACATTCTTGAGACCATTCCAACAAGGATATGTAAGTTATATACCTATCTGGATAAAGGCCTTCGACCCTATATGCCATAAACTTTGAAAATTTATTAAACAAAACGCACGCACTTGCGTTGTTTCGAAAAGGTTTAAAATCCGTAAAACACAGGTTGCAGATGTTGTGAAGCAAAGAATGGAACTTCCTAAGAAGTGTCAGTCAAATATTACGAGAATAACGGCGATTACAGTTACTTTAAAACTGAAAGCCGTATCCTTACTAAATATAAGTCCCTTAGAAATATTTCTTTTTATCAGTTATCGTAAACGGGCATTTCTTTTTAGTGGATATTTCTACTGGAACCGTCAGCATCATTCACAGTTATGTATTTAGTGCAGCTCTGGTAAAGCCTCAATAACTTGTGTAAAACTTCGGCAGCAGTAATAGTTTTGTTTACTGTTATTTTATAAATGCATATTTAGAAACACTTAAACTCTTATATAATATTAACACTAATAGTTGGAATTATAATTACACGCTACATTCATTATCTKTAAAACAAAATCAGTTCGTATTTTGAAAATTATAATCAAAAATGAACATTTATTTGAGTCCTTCTAAAGCTGGCTCCTCCTGAGATCTCCGCTTTTATCCAAGATTGAAAGAAATGATGAAACAGGCCAATTTTATCTTGAAGGTAGGAAACCTAATTTTATCTTGGTTTCTAAGTTATTTCTGCAATCATATAGCTTTCAGAGTAGCTTTGAAAGCAAGATAAAATGTGGTCCCCGTTCAATTTGAAACTGACTTCTTTCGGCATTTTGTCAGGCTACAGGTCACTTCCTTTAGGAAGTAGTACCCGTTAAGGCAGCTAGGTGGCTTTGTCATCATGTCAGTGTAATGCTGACAGATGGCATTGCCATCCTAAATTCTTACTTACATCATACCATTGCTTTGGTATATAAACAAAACCAGTTCTATGCCGTGCTGTCTACACTAGGCCTAAACCGCACTGATGAGCTGTAATGACAGCGAAATAGATCTATCTGCAGTTGGTTGAGGTGTAGACAGCACAGCATATACATGCATTTTAAGTTATTTCTTATTCCATCCAATGCACCTTAATTATTTTTTTACTATTATGTAAATCGATTGTTTCTACTGAGCAATAAACACTATTATTATTACTATTATTATTAAGTTAACATTGTGCGTCTTGCTTAGGATGCCTTGAGTTATTCTTATAGGATATATAAAGTGTCCATCCCGGTATGGGATATTTCACTGTAATATAATTAAAGTTTGTCATATGCTCCCTCGATTTACAATTTCTAACTGTGTTTATTATTTACAAGTATTTATTTGATCACCTTGCTTTTACGAATGCGCATTATGTTACTAAAACAAATAAATAAAAGGTTAGCCGAATATCATTTACCAGCGCCAAGTTTCCAAAGGTATAACAGAGCTCATCACTATACTTGTTTATTGCATTATAAAACTTACTACTGTTTTTTTAATATTACTTAAAAATTACGTCAGCAATTACCATCTTAATGGAAAACCCGTAAGCACAGTACAGAGAGGATATTTTCCGTTGATTCGTTGACACCAAAGTTGACAATGACCATAGACATTTCAATTTTCGCTGTCAGTACGCGTAATCAAAAGTTACCTTTTTCATATTAAGATTGCATTGGCGTTACTTGTTTTGCTTTTGAAAAACCGATCGTTTACATTTGAAACTGTTTAATGTCTCATGTTCCTTTCCCCTAAACAATATTACCTACAAAATATGTTTTTATCTTTTACACTTTTATTATTTTTATCCTTCCCTGGCATTTAACCTTTTTTGCTATGTTGGCGTGATTGTTAGATTACAGGTACCCGTGCTCGATGTAATGGATTTACAAATGCAAATGTTTTTTTTAAACTAGGATTCATCTATATTTAATTACATCACGATACAACTATATGTATCGTAATACCAAGTATTACCTGATGTTATGCACAAATGTCAATTTTTCAATATTAATTTGCGATGTTAACTTTTATGGAACAGTCAGCTTTGGATAATATAATTAACCAGCTGATTACTTACATATTACACAATTTTTTTTTAAGCAGAAATGTATACTCGTATTTTATTTAGCCAAACACAATATCCATGCCCTATGCGGGACTCGAACCTGCAATCTTGAAATTCAGAGGTAGGTAGGTACGCTACTCACTGGACCACCGAAGCCGACTTGTGAGGTCAATTTTTGTTAATTAGTTAATGGCTCTGTCAATTTGTGACGATTAGCCAGTTCATTAGTGTTTGAATTTCTTTTATAGAAAATTACAGGTAGTACGTTATATATATATATATATATATATATATATATATATATATATATATATATATATATATATATACAGAGACAAACAACTCCCATGCAGGATCCAGAGCAAGATAGGCTACCCACTGGACTACCGAGTCCGGCTTTGTGAGGTTAAGCTTCAAAATTCTATGAAATATCCTGTACACTTATCTGGCCAGGTTTTCTAGTTTTATTTCAACTATTCCACTGTTGCGATGTAAATAATTTTGTTACATACTAAATCTAAAATTATCGTTTTTTCAATGCTGATTGCAACTCCATTTTGGCTTTTACTTGCGAGAGAAGTATTCTAAAAACGTGTATAAAGTAGTAAGATAATAATAATAATAATTTGAAAAGAATGTAGATTATAGGACAAAATCAAAGTCAGGATAAAGATATTAATTTAAGAATTTAATTTAATTTAATAACTGTTATTTGAATATTCAGACGACGGTATTAGTGATAAATCGTTTAAATGTATTTCTCAGTTAAAATCTTCAACTTACCCAGATTACTTGATGCTGCAATTTAATCTCCAAACTAGCACAGCCCCATCGTTGACCATGCTTGGCATTTTACTCGCTCCCATCATTCGAGCGTGGTTTGCTTTAAATTTTGAACGCGCTGTATCGCGCTCGGTTTTACAACCGACATTTGCGGAATATACGGCCGGGCGTACAGCGACTTTGATGAAACGAAATATGTGCAAGTGTGCTTGCACGGAGATAACCCATTGGTGGTTTATGGACCGGCAGATATGGTCGGCCGGAGCATTGTTAGGACGGAACAGGACCGACGCCCAATCTCCTGCAAGCGCCGGTGGGGATGTTATCGTACCCGGTCGTCTGTCAATATTTTAAATAGTCATGGGGACGTGACTAAAAGGGTTCCCTTAAATTCTCCTCTGGACCAGTTCGGGATATAACCTCTGCTTACGTTTCGCATTTGTTTTAATATAAGAAATGTTTCAGGAATCTGAATAAAGTTAAAATTTGAAAACTGTTCTATTCAGATCGCTGGTTGTTGAAGTGGACCTATTGAGGTTGATTTGGTGTCGTTTTGTAGGTTGGGATCTCCGTCCGACGAAGATAGTTTTAAGTGCAAAATGATAGCCATAGAAATGATCATGAAAAAGCCTGCTTTTTCGTAAGTTTCAATGCCAATAAGTACCATATCAAAGTCGTTTATATTGCATGTTAATTAAATGTCGATATGAAAAAATGGCTAGAACACAGTGCTTCGCTTGCGTAGCACGTAAATGCTAATGCTGATAAGAAAAAATTGACTTTAGGAAAAGACTATATTCCTACTTTGATATGATTTCTTTAGGTGATTCGGATATGGTGTGCGGGAGACCTCTCCAGTTGGATACGTCAAGATTACGGCTTCCACAATGGGTTCCTTCAGAGAGGGGTGTGCGCTAAACTTTCAGGATGGACATCCCAATTGTCCAAGCTTGCACTAGGTGATTTCTTCAGATGTGCTCCACTTCTAGTTTGTTAAACTATGAGATGAGGGAAACTCCGGATTGATCAATCAAAGGGCCCGTTGCAGGTGATACCTGAATCGTTCTTATTAGTGTTGGGCGGTCCGGATCCGCACGCGGAATCCGAATCCATCGGATCCAAGCGACTTCCGGATCTGGTCCGTCAAATCCGTTCCATTCAAAAGGAAGTGGTTAAGGAACTATGTGTAACAAATGACATATGTACCATGATCTGCACTAATTATTTAACGGAACCAGTGCAGTGGACGCGAATGACATAAACCTAGTAGGTCTCCGAACAGACCGACATATCTCTAGTTTTTGTTGTTTCAGTCGGCCGTCGCCTTACGAGGAATATGTATATGCTACAGCTCACCAGCTCGAATAGACGCCCCTTTTTTCGATTACAGAATGGCTTCTCATCAAACAAACGCTCATGCTCTAACCTACGCTCCGACGAGAAGGGCTACTGCAACTTTTTGTTGTTGGTACATATAAACATCCGCCCGACAGCGTAATCACCGATCCTCAGCGTTAGACCCGGCAAGAGAAAACGCGCGGTCTGATTGGTTAGAGATTTGGAACTATATCTACTAGCAGGTCAAACCCAAGTGGGTAAGGTGTATATAATGTCTGCCTGTGGATATTAGCATTTCACATTTCACTTTCATTCTTTTCATCGCAATTGTTTAATGGTAATCTTCAAAATATAATACTAATTATATTAATGGATGCGACTTATAACAATATGTTAAGTAATTGAATTAGGAGTACCATTGTAAACTGTTTATTAATAAGGTGCACACGTAAATACAGTACAAAATATTTTTTAGATGAGGTATTGGCAAAGTTGCCTACCTATATAGAGTTGGAAGCACTTAAATGTATGTACTTGTATGATAACGCTACGTCATGTATAGAATCCAGTACAATTTATACGATTAATCGTTACAAAAATGTTATAGTTATTATTCAAAGATCGTAACTATTTACTAATAAATAAATTATATTTTAAATTTCATTCATAAATAAACTTAATAACAACGTTATATGTATTTAAACCATTTCATTTTAATATCTTATTAATATAATTTAACTATATATAATTAAAGGGGTGTTTTATTTATAAATAGAATTTATAAATGTCATATATTTTGTGGTAAATTACTAAGGCTTGAAAATAATTATGATATTTATAAAACATTACTATGTACTGGATTCTTCAGATGACAATATTTTCATACTTATTACACTAAGTCCATCCTGCTGTTGGCGTTTTATATCAAGAACAGTTAATTGTATAAAATATGGCCCAAAACCAAATTTTTAGAAAATGTACCCCACAACTTTTCCAATAACTCCAAATATCATTTAGAACAAAGGAAACAAAGTAAGTATTTACAAAAAAGGCTGATTATGTGGCCTTTGACCTTGATTATCTTGACGTGCGTACATGAGATTCTATGAGACTTTTGAGCTAACTTATAAAATGTTAAAATAATGATTATGAAATTTTATAACTTATTACCTTTCATTCCGAGCTTGAATCACTATTTGACTCAATTAAATATCGAGAGCAGAAACTGGCCCAATTTATCGGATATATAAAATTTTAGACGCAATACGTATGAGGCACGTTTTACGTTGTAGAGTGTACATCTACAAGGTTACACAGTAACCCGGCTATCCTGTTTAATATCCATACCGCGATCTTGAATGCAATGCATTCTATTGTAAAAGTTGAATATGTGCTGTTTGTATTTTATCATCCAGTACCGCAAATTAGTAGCGAGCAGCTAGCCAATCAGGGCGTGCGTTGTCTCTTACCGGGTCTAATGCTGAGGATAGGTGAATACGCCGCCCGGGAGGGTTGCTAAATGGGCGGGAGAACGACCGCTTACTATTGGTGGTTACGTCACAGGGAATGCTAGCATTAGGTGGCTGCTTCCCTTATATGGCAAATATCAGCTAGTACCTTCTCGTGGGGTATGAGTTTATGGCCTTAAATGGATAGGGCATACATTTCAGATGTTTACATCACGGGAGAGGTTGGTGCTATGTGTTTATTACTCCAGAGGAAGGAAGCCAGCCGTCAGGTCAGGTCAGGTCAGAATGCTTGCTCCATCATTAACTAGCGATTCTACCATTCTACAATATTTTCTTTCCAATAGCTTATAATCTTTGTAATACAACAACGATTCTTTGCAGCATCTGAAAAGTCGTTATAATCTAATTGTGCTGAAGACTGTTTGTTGCTAACTATAGAGCGCAACTCGTTCCATATGTGACAGTTTTTAAACCTATAACAATGAATACTATTATTAGGACGATCGATCGATATGAAACATTTTTCAATAACTGCTGATAAAACGAAAATTAATAGCTAACAGGCTGCATGATAATTCAAATATATTTTCTTTGTTACGATACCTATACTTGGACCAACGAATTCTGCTGCATCATTCATCGCTTTTTTTAGACTTTCAATAGAATTATAGGAACTAGATTCTTGAAATATATGTTCTACAATGGAAGTACAGGGGAGGTACGGACTAGCTTTGAAATCTTCCTGTTTTACTTGTTGAACATTGTTTAATGCAGAAATAGCTTTTTCTGAAAGAGTGAATTATCATTACCTGTTAAACTGCTTGTAGACTTTCCCAAACTAGAATCTAGGCAAATACTACACAAAGGTTGTGCTTTATAAGAGTTATTTTTAAATACGTCCATATTTGACCCATATTTCTAAAAATTAATGATTTTCAATTCACTTTACAAGCTGTCTTGTTTGTTCAACCGTGTATCTCATTTTTCTTGTCGCACCTTTAATTGATCAATAKCTTCTATATCCAAATTCCTACTTTTTAACTTTCAACATATAACTGTAATTTTACTAAAGAAGCTTTAACTATGTATCTCTTAACTGTATATTTTTTCTGACATACCTCTGAAAATTGTATACTCAAATAAAAGCTGCYCAAAGCCTGGTTATTTTGTATMAATATAGTTATACAACAAGTGTCACCATCATATTAAACCTACCTTACCCTCGARTTTTAATTAAAATGTGTTGCAGCTGMMGTTTACTAAGCTTCAGAACGTAATTCTTGCGTACGATACGACGGCAACAAGATAGTTTCCTCATTCAGGTAGTACAGTACCCTCTCCTTCAGGCGATAGGAGGTTCAAACATCCCCTTAGCCAACAAAGCACGTTTTTTTCTTTCTTTCTTTCTTTCTTAGTTTTCACTAGTTTAATGAAGGACCACATATTAATAGCTGCTGGTTCTATACAATTATGTGGACTGTATTGGTTTTAATACTTTTTTTCACAAAACTATCAAAAACATACAGACTTACACATTATTTTTTTAATATATGAACATAACATGGATAAGTCTGTGGCCTTAAAATTCTCTAGAAATGTGCCTTAGAGATAACATTATTGAACATTTGATATCCCATGTTATTTAAGATATTCACGTACGAGTTTTATTTTAATTTATAGCCGAGTTATTTTAAAATGTTAAGGTTTGGTGGCAGCTGTAAACAGGAAAACAGGATTTTTGCCTGGTTTAGATATTATACTGAAAATATGATCGCTCGATATTATTGTTCCATATTCAGTTGTGATCATTTTAGACGTACGTTGATTTACCAAAATATTTTTAATTGGCCATTCCGAGGACGCCAGTTCAATAAATTTCATCGTCGTAACACAAACTGGTCAACCGTAAAAGCGACTACAAGTTTTCAGATTAGTTTTTGTTTCTCGAGCAACTTTATCCCGCTGATACTTTGCCAAAGCCACAATTGTGCCATGAAGCGGAAATTGTCCTTTGTTTTATTTTCTAGAGCTTTATATTTATCTAATTTATTTCTTGGCTGCTTAACTATGCCTGGCACGTCCATAAAAACATTACATTATTTTGTGAGATATCAAAACGATAAGTCGCTATCGGTATCTGATTATCGGAAACTCGGCTGAATTATAGGACTGCAATTATGTGTAAAATTGTTACGTGCACGACAGGAATAGCAGGATATGTACGAGTTCCTCGTAGAGCTAATAGTATTCGCCGCAACTGAATTTGTTGGAAATTGTTTAGGTAACGAGTCTCGCTAATAACTTTGCCTTTATACCGTTTCGTTGATTTGATCTTATCTGCATAACTGTACAGAACGTACGTATAGAACCATTAATAATGTTTGTATTATGCATAAAAACGATTACAATCTGCTAAAAGTTGCACCATTTGCATGAAAGCAGGAAGCACTACACATAATTGCAGAAGTTGCCATGTTTAAATGATGCAAACTACTCGAATATCAGTGCAAATTGCACAAACGCATGGAATACACACATAAATAAAGTCCAAGTAAATGTAAACAAACTTCGGTTACTGACAACTCAGGTGTTACGCTCGAATGCATTAAGCCTAATTGCGCTTTTTTTGTATTAAACCTGTTTAGCAAGTAAAGTCTGATTTATAACGAATGTAATTTGAGCAGGTAGTGTAAATGACATATAGTATTGTTCCAGTTATTTTATAATGCCTCTAACCTACGTATCACATAAAACGTGTCATTTCTCAGTTTGATTAACAGAGCTGCATTCCCTTCACATCCGTGAAAGTATTAACACAGACAGTGTCGCAACCTTAATTGTATTTAATATTCTTTTTCTATCACAGCTTTGTCTGTAAATAAACCAGTATTTAATTCTGTAACTACATTTGTATCACAACACTATATTATATAATAATAAAAAAAGTCTTTTATTCTTTCTTTTCCCCGTTGCATATACAGAATATCTATAAACTAGAACTTATTTAAAAATCAAATGCAAAATAATATTAAAAACTAAACAATAATGCAAAATTGGAAAAAACCTAATACAACAAAAAAATAACTACCACTGGAGACACAAAAAGAAATCTCGAGGCTAAGTTCATGTGTAAAATAAAAAATATGCTTTACTCTGTTCTTCCACTTAACCTCGATACAAAAAGTAGCAAATGGCATGAGAAAAGAATCAATAGTATGCATGAACAGTATCAGAGCAAGTTTGAAATTAAGAACGTTGTGCATCAAACAGGCAACCACAAATAAATTTATTGAAAGCACCTTTTTTCATGGACGTGATCTCCCCAATATACAGATTATAGAATTTGTAAATACATTACGAAAAAGATCTTTCGAATAGAGCCGTTTTTTGTGCAGGACAAGGCACGAGGTGTGCTGACCTTACGTTGACATAATGTACCTCGTTGCGAAAACATAACCTGTTGTACAAATATGTAGGTTCCTTGCTGGAAACTATACTATAAAAGAAGTTGTACAACTGTAAATAAATAAATAAATAAATAATGTAATAAATAAACCTTATGCAGCAATTTTGAGCCTTCTGAATTCTATAGGCGTCAGCATTGCCAAGCGACGGACCAATGATTGGCGAGTGCGAAAAGACCAAAGCTTCACAAAGTATTACCTTTATTCCGCGATGTAAATATGACCGATGGGAGTATAGATCCCTCAAGTTAGAATAAGTACATTGAGTATACCCGACAACATATTGTCTAAATCTAAATGAGTTGGCCAAAACAAGACCCAAATTGCGTGCGTAGTCAGAGATAAGCAGCTCATTATTGTTTAGCAAAAGCTTTACATGATGTTTTACAGTTTCACGCCTATTTCTATTACCGAACAAAAGCACAACGGTCTTCTTAGCGTTTAATGACAATTGAATGGGTGTGAAGTTACTGTTAATCTGCTGCACCGCAATACCTACATCGCTATCCTTAAAAGAAATATGCAGCTGCGTAACATCCGCGTACATATGAATATTACAATATTTTATAGAACTATGCAAGTGTATAGTGTAAACAGGAGCGGTCCCAAAATTTCCTATTAAATATAGTTTTTAAGCATTACAATGGCGATCCTGCTTAAACCAGCAAAGCTCAAAACTGTCGTTAATATATTACCTTATATTTTCTTCCAAAATCTATATCACATTAGTTTTAAACAATGTTTCACACGTAGAAAGAAGAAACAAGTGTATAAATGCAAACAATGGCATGTCTTATTGTCGTCCATTCAAACAATTTAGATCTAGTATTTCATGTTCTTTGCATTTTAACATTTGATGATGCAGTAACGGAAATAATTATCTACAATAGTTGATCTGCTCGTCTAGCTACTTTCGTTATTTGAAGATTTCAGAAGTTTAATATAATAAATACGTGCTATAGTTCAAACATTAGGTTCCTACGACTAGCTGCGTCCTTGTTGGGCCTCTTCAGACAGGAATACCGAATGAATTGAGAATTTACCACAGCAGACTCTCGACTTACCGCAGCGTGCGGAACTGATGTTTAGAGAGCTAATTCCTTCAGGCAGTTTGCTGTGGTTACTTCATTCGGCAGGATTAGAATGATTTGACCAGAGCAGATGTTTACTTATTATTCATCGCTTACGGAAAAGCTTCTCCGGTGCCATCGACAGGAACCTGCCCTAGGTCTAAGTAGTTACCACAGTCATAACCCGCCTAGTGTGCAGAGATCTGCTATGACAAAAAGGTTTTGCTGTTTAGTTAATGCCACTATCCTTGGGTAGAATATCAGAACTGATTTTTTTTAATCATCCGCGTAGGACGATGCATGGATTTGCATACAAATACAGTAAAAGTGTTTATAAACTATTTTATTGACAAATGGCTGGTTGTAGTACTGTAGATTGCGAACTTTTTTTGTCTATGTCAGCTAAAATGACGTGCTTAACATTTTCCAACGTAATTTACTTACAGTCTTATATACTACTTTTAAATTGTTACAGTTTTTGCAAATGAATTTCTTTTGGGGCGTGAAATATGGTAGACATTTGTTGATTTTTATATCATTAGAAATACCAAAATTTCGAAAAGGTATGTCGCCACGAATCCCGATGTATTCCACGTTGTTTGCAGTAGTTTGTAGTAAACTGGAGTTTACTGTCACTATTACCACACTACTATTTACCAAATAATGGTGACGTTTGGGTACAATCTTTTAAAAAATCCGCATAGTTCTTTAATACCGCTGAATGAACAGTATCTTGTAATGGTACTTAGACTAATTAATATTTCCTCACAATAATAGCATGCATAATAATAACTATAGCTTGCATGAGATGTGCTCCTTAGTTTAAGTTATGACAAAACATTTCTGCAGTTTCCAGTCAGGCGCTACAGGCTACATACACCACCACCACATCTGTTAACCGCTGGGTTAAAGCACTGAGCACTTATACTTGAAAAAACGTCTTTATCAGATCATTTACATTCACAAAAATCCACCATGCTTGCCGTGGTGGTCAGGTGATTAAGTTTGTCTGAGATCCTCTGTCGAGCGTGATCTTTTAAATCGTTGCTAAAGGTTTTTTTGACGCCGGGATATAATTAGGTATTTCAACGTTTTTTTAATTATACATTCCGAAGGATCCAATTGAAATAAGATTGCCGTGTTTTTTATTTCTTTCAATACTGCGCATAACTTGAGATATTGATTAATAAAAATTAAAGAATTCAGTCGTGACGTCATAAGTGAACAATCAGGCTGTACCGTGTTAAAAAGAGAGGGATAAACAATAATCGGAGTAAGCAGCAACATCGCGTACAGCTGACCACTGACAGTACAGTGATAGTTGAGATGAATCATGTGTTAACGTGTATTTCATGTGTTGAATTTGTTTTCTTTTGTTTATCGTTCATTGTTCTTACGTTACATCATCAAACACAAATACAAGAAATCCAACACCGGCACAAGATGATAAGGATTGCAAAACCACGTGTGTTTACAAACAGCTTGTTTGACGCCCAACATCCGACAGTGATTTGACAGCCACAAAAGAATGCAAAGTAACACTGTTGCCAAGCTGCGTATTTCCTTTTTCAATTAAGTCGTCACATCCTTTGGAGGGCGTTTTAAGATAGTTCAACTTTGACTTGAATATTCACGTACTTAAATACATTTTTTATACCAACCAACGTAGGGAATTATTTGCATATGTTACAATTAGTAACGAAATTATATGGAATTCCGCAACTTTTACTTCACTAAACTACCCAATTAGGAGTTTCCAGTTGATACACGGGGTTTTAGATATCGTTTTTTACTTAGATATAACTATTTTCGTTTATAATGCAGTGGTAGCACGGTTCTCACTATGATCTCAATTTTTTTAAGTCTTCTTGTCGTAACCGGTCCCACATATTCATAATTGCTACCTAATGCATTTTCTGTTGGCGTTAGGTCTGATGGTATGGAGTTGTCTTGTTGGAAAATGGCGTTTAGAACAGCCTCAGTGTACGGTACATGTAGTAAAAGGTTGCAGAACTTTGGGGATGTATCGTGGGGTTCTTAAACTGCCCCTACACCACCAGAAAATAACTACTTTGATACCATTCCTGACAACCACGAATGATTCTGGATTAAATGACACCTACAAGATGTTGCATTACTTTTTACTTCCATCAGCATATCTTACCTATATCTGTATCTGCAAAAATGGCAAGTACATTAAACATAACATTAACATGACGGGATTGAGTGCCGGTATAGGGTATAACAAAACGAACAAACCGTCAGAAAGGCAATCCAGCCGAAAAACGTATCGCAGGAGGCTTCGCGTAAAGCAGCTTGGCACAAAAGAAGGCGCTTGAGACTTCCTTAATACATGTTTTGTTGGAATCCTATTAGGAGAATTAGAAAGGACACATAACGGAAGAGCTAAAAATCTGAGGCGGTGCCGTACCGGGCTTAATCTCGATGATATCGCCACAGGAAAGGTATTTAATTAATTCATTAATGAAGACAGCTGGAGTCATTTATCCAGTCGAGCCACAATAATAATGTGTTATGCCCGTCTATTGAATTAATTACACGCATAAATTAATCCGAAAATACAAGACAATACCGGCCTCAAGGGAGGATTAACAGATAAAACTGCCGTGTATCCCAGTTTTAGCGTAAGTATAGCAAAACCACCTGAGGCTAACCGACCGTGCAAGAGTTCGGCTACTAAAGCCCTCCAAAATTATAGGTGCTAAACTAATGTTAGGCAAAAACCAACACCGGACGCTGTTCCTTCGGGGAGGTAATTTTAAATGGAAATTAAATTCCGGCCAAGAGCGTTCGACTTAGGGTAATTTACGAGCGCGTCTGTGCAACTTTTACCATTGGAACTCTGGCTGCATTTTACCGTTGCAATTAAACGGAATAACCCCGGGCTTAATAATTTGCGATGGGACGTGCAAACTGCAGAATTTCCTTTTATTTTGCTAAAAGCTGGTGAAAAACTCGTGCAAAATATTATCCGCAGCTTCTTCGCTACATTTAACAACTGTTAAATAAACACGGGCTTAAAGACGTAACGTGAACAKGGTGTACACCACAGTTTGAGGGACTACATTGCCGTTTGTCCAAAATCATTTGAGCATGGTTCGAGCACATTGAGAAAGCCTAGTCATATTCTTTCTAATTCAAAGTTAAGTACCTACTCAACCACGTGTTTCAGATATACAGGTTCATGAAAAACTTACGAATGTATCAAAGGTACAGCCAACAGGGATTTTTTTTACATACCTTTAACGTGGTTTAACCTTTTGACGTCAAAGTTTTTAATGACACTATTGAATAGTCAAAAAATGTAGTGCTATGGAATGGAAACAGGTTTCTGTTATTATACTCCAACCTACAGTCATTAAACGGAATACAGTAGCACAACGTCCTCCATATTTGGAGTAAAAATTTTGGTGGGAACACTCAAATTTCCCAATGTTTGTTTTTCTCTACCTTGATCAATAATGGGTTTTCATTATTGATGAAGTAAATTGGTAAGTAAAATTAACATTGCGAAATTTGAATGTTCTCGCCAAAAGTTACAAAGTTACGGCTTATGTGATTCTTTGATACTGTTTCTTAATTCTTTGTTGACAGCACGATATCAATATGTTGAATATTTAGGTTATAAATCAAAGCCATTTCAAACATGTAGTGGAGTAGTGCAAGGTTCCAATTTAGGACCACTTTTGTTTTTGTCCTTCTTCAACGATGTATTTTCTATATTTAAGTCGCATGTACTGCGATGCAAAATGATCTAGAACAGTTTTCTCTCTGGTGTGCAGAGAACAAGATGAATCTAAATATTGTTAAATGTAAAATTATTTCTTTCTGTATGATTCAGAATCCAATTGTTTTTCATTACAGTGTTAACGGTACTGAGTTGGAACGTGTATCTCAAATAAAAGATTTGGGAATCACTTTTGATAGTTCTCTCTCATTTAACTTATATATAGAGCAAATGTGTGGTGATGCTATTAGAGCAGTGGGGTTTATTAAGCGACAAACTAGGGATTTCAATAACATTCCTTGTATTATGAAACTGTATTGTGCATTTGTGAGAAGTAAACTAGAGTACTGTTCAGTAGTTTGGTGTCCTGGTTATGCTGTTTATGCTACTCAGATTGAACGTATACAAAAGAAATTCTGTAGATACTTATATTATAAGAAATTTAACCTATATCCCCCTTTTGATTGTCCGTCTTCGACTCTGTATGCCGAATTTGAGTTGCATTCATTAAGTTTTCGGCGAAATCTATATGCTGTAACTTTTTTGTATAAAATTGTACATGGTCACATTGTTAGTACATTATTGTGTCGATTAGCTTTCTTAGTGCCAAGAGTGAATTCAAGATCTTGTGTAACATTTTATGTTTGTCCTTCACGGACTAGCCATCATTTTCACTCTCCGATTGTACGTATGTGTAGATTATATAATGAAATATGTGGAAGTGTTGATATTTTTGTATCGCCATGTGAGTCATTTGTACGCAGGTGTAAGAATTATGTTTTGTAACTATTATTCTTTTGTAGACTTTAGGTCTGTTGGAATGAAATATACTATTATTATTATTATTATTATTATTATTATTATTATTATTATTATTATTATTATTATTATTATTATTATTATAAAATTTTACTCCAAATATGGCCGACGTTGCGGTACTGTATTCCATTTAGGGACTGTATTCCAAACAATGCTATTGATCGATACCCCGTCGTAACAGAAGGTACAAAAGGCCGGTTCAGAAATTAAGACATTATAGGCGTACAAACTTGCTGCAATAAACATTTTACTTGTGACGCTAGCTCCTAATAATAAAATATGTTTTCGTAGAGCCGATGGACTTTCACAACAATAAATGGCAATGGTAATCAAGTAGAAAAGGTAATTTAGGAAGCAGAACATATAGTATAATCCTTTCCTCAATTCAATGTGATGATAAAAGATTTCAGATCTTACTCGTAAGTTCCATAAAAGTAGTCAAACATAGTACATACAATTCCCACTTCATTTGCGGTTTCGCGTAACTTTAACATTTTGGTGTAGATAATATATGGATATATAGAAAGTATGTAAGTTTGATTAGCGTTTAGTACAAGCATGGCCACGGACGGTTGTTTTCTTCAGCTCGTGAGATTGGCATACTGACTGAATAGCCAATACAAATAGTCATTGTCATAAACGCTACCATGTTTTATTTTTTGACGTGAGACACACAGCCCTTCATTTATGCTTATTACTGTTACGCGTTTCAACTTATACTTTTGAAAATATTTTAAAATATATGCTTTCAAAGTGCATATTAAAAGCCTTTTATTGATGTTCGTGTCTCTCCAAAAAAATTGATTAAGATTTCTAAGTGTCCATATTTGGTATGTTTTATCATGTCGAATGGTTTGTCATAAATCCTGAAAACCGTTGATTGTTGACTTGAAGAATGACGTAGTACTGATAGAAAAATTGCTATTAAATACAGCTAAGAGACAGTTACTGGAACAACGTAGAGAAATAAATCGATCGACTAATGCTTACTGTGCGATTTCAGTTCGCACTTTTTGACGTCACGTGCCGGTTACGGTCCCATGCAATAATTCAGAAAATACTGATACCAAACTTTCCGAGATTAATTGTTGCGCGTAATAACCGCATTTTCTTTGAAATGAACATAAAAATTAGTCGAACCAAAACAAAAGCGTGAACTACCTACACCGTAAAGTCATAGCCGAACATTAATTTTGAACGACCATCACGTAACTAAAAAATTTGAAAACAATTTCATTTTCGCATGAATTTGCGTGATCGGTTTCAAATGCTTAATATTCTCACAATATTATTTTTTTACATGCTGCGCTCTCATCGTCTTTGCTAGTAATTGTGTTGTGAATCCTTGTGTGTGAATATTTGTGCGAACCCCAGCAGTCGGAATACGAGCGGGACGAATCAATTCTCCATGGCTTGTTTGTCACAGTGCGTCTGCTGATCCTGTGCCAGATAAATATCGCAAAGTGCCCAGAATAAAATATTTGAGTGGCCTCTTTAGTGAACTAATAAAATTAGCATTTTAATTAAATCTGGCTCATCCAGTCAGTCGTCGAATCGGAAACTCGAGTAATCGGATTCGAAAACGAACAGACTATCTGCAGTCTGCCGTTTCCAGCACAGTATTTTTCGCTGTCGCATTTTGCAAGTAGTCAAAGAACGTTGAGCTGAATATTAAGTTAGAACTTGGTGTTGGGACCGCCGCGTCTAGACATTTTACAATTTTATTACGCCAGATGGAAATTTTGCGTTTCTAATTATTATCACCTAATGAAGCTTGCAACGAAGATTTCTCATTTAAAAATTAAATTTAGGTATTTAATTTAGTGTATTCTAAAAAAAGGGGTTGTGTGCAGCCGCTTTTTGCTACGCACTGAATAAATTCTTCAGAAATGAAACAGGACATTTATAAAGCTTCGGTCCTTAATAGAAATGCAGCACGGATGGAGTATATAAAGAAAGATACACAAATATCCATGCCAGTTACCAGTTACCTCGGGATCCAGAGGCAGACACTCTAGTCAAGATTATGCACGAGCCTCTGTACGGCTGTGGATCTTCGAAAGTTGTCGATAACAAATTATTAAATAAGCAAAAGCGAATTGAAGAGTTGGTGCTGATGAAAACACTGTTGGCACACTTCGAAATAAGGCTTGATTTATCTAGATGGAATCGGTATTACCTTCCCAATGTACTTTCCGGTGCTACCTGTACGTTCAGCGAACCAGGAGACGTGAGCAGCTTGGGGCTGCTTCAAGATGAACAGTGAATGTGGGAAAGTTTTCTCGGTTACCAGGATTCCCAGAACTATATCAAAATAAAATAAACAACTTCGTTTTACTTTATCCCGTAAAATTGAGGTAATTGGGGGAATACTGGCCTGCAAAACACTTACGACTATAAGGTCCGTCCGCAAACGCCCGATAAAAAAAACAATAGGCAACAAAGGCGACTTCCGTCGATGAAATCCGAACAATCGTTGTGTTTATACTTCAGAAGCATCCAAAAATTTCTTCACACTTGTTAATTAATTAATAATTATTACTTGCGGTTTCAAAACCTAATAGCTGTATTGCCAAGGAATCGATAACCATCACCAACAAAACAGAGTTGATAAACAACGGAAAAGTGCCTGATTAGAAAGTGCGTACAAAGAGCAAACAGTTAGTAGGTGGCAGAATACTGATAAATGGCTAGCCTCGATTGTTTGGAGTATAATAACAGAATTCCGTTTCCATAGTATTACATAAGTATTACGTCGAATATCGAGCCATACAGGTAACCTAAAAGAATTAAGAGTTAAGAAGATTTACGATATATTTAATACGTTCGATAACATCGACCTTCTTATGTCACTGTCAAGAATTGGATTGCTTCTTTTAAAAGAGAAAATATCCATTCAAGATGACAGGAGGTCTGGCAGCATAACTATATAGATGAAGCACTAGGCATTTCATATGTAAGAGTTCATGTCGATATGGGCCTGAAAAAAAATTCTGCGGAATGGTTTCTAAAATGCGCGTGTAGAAACTTTGCGTTTAGTTTGTGCCGGATTTAAATAAAGGAAATCGGAGTTTTTGAGCACAGTTGTCGCCAGGAATGCAACTGGTACATTTTTACGAACATAAGACATTACCTGGAGAAAAAGAAAGCAATGACAGAAACATATAATTTACAATTTTTGACAAAATTACGTCAAAATATTTTACTCTTGCAGAATAATGCGACTGTACGCAAAAGTTCGAATTAGAGATAGCAAAATCAGTCCTTTTTGCAGAGCTAGAATAGTACCCGCGAACTAGTTCCTGCAAAAGAATCGTCTGTTTCAACAGTTCGAACGATTTTACAGCCTTATTACCGTGTAGGTCGTACCTTTGCATTCATGTAGCTCGTGGCGATTCTCGTCTACCGTGTAGTGATCTTCATTCGATTAGTTTCTATTATAATAATGTCTTAACTCAACACTGCAACAAATTAAGTAGATTTAGATAGATCGTAGATGGAAATATGCACTATTAGTTCTTTTTTTTTGTCAGTTACAGTTTTGTTTAAGTTCAGTAACTGTCTTGTTATTTATACCAATGTTGCTTTTGAGATAATACATGTTTCTTCTGTTATGTAAGCACCTACCTACGAGTATTTTGCTCGAAGCTATTTTTATTTTAAAAATAACTAGTGACATTGAGAGAATATCATAAGTCTACTAATTGGAATCATTAAGATTCATTGATCCATTTCTATGAGTCAACATCACACTTTGCCATAGTTCGCAGCTGATCCTGATCCCGTGGCATCGCCGCAACCGCTCACGCCTCACGCATGAAGAGCTGGAACGACAGTTCGTTCCCTAATCAACTTTCAATGTCACCAATCAGTTCGCGCACTTCGCACCCGAGAGTCCTTCAGTTCGTTCGAAACCAACCCAAGTCTAGTTCGAATTGGTAGACCATACTTGATATACAGCTCACTTGACTCCGCTTGACTACTATCTATTTTCTAAACTGAAAGAGTTTGTAAGGCCGCAAGTTTTCTTCCATCCAAGAAGTTTTGGTAGCAATAGAAAGCTACATAGCGGGATGAATTTTTCTGAAAGGCTTAGAGGCACTACTACAGGACCGCTAAGAAAATTGGGTTTAATAACTGTCTGCAAACCAGCCTCTGTAAAACCAGATAGGTAGGTTACGAAAGAGAAGTAATAAGTAGAATAGAGTAGTTTCATGTCAAAAACGAACCGTTACAGAATACACAATTCATTAAATGTATATTTCTGGTATGTTCTTAATTTCTATATAACCTCCAAGAACACGATTTAGTTTAAGCGACGCATAATAAACAACATAATTTGATTAACAGATATCTTTTCGCATATAAATACCGGTAATGGACGTAACTGTCAAAACATCTCGCTATACTTCCATAAATTATCTAAAAATAAGCAGCGTAAAGTTGTGCTGCGCTAACTTGGAAACCGTCCCACTTTAAAAAACCAAAAACAACAAACAGTAGCTTTCAAAACATTAGAAAACCGGGCGGCAGAGTCGTAATATGAGCGGTGTAAGATAACTCGACCATCCCAGCTTTTACTCTATTTCTGCCGCTGAATTTAAGCGGGTCGAAGCCACCGGCGTTATTGTTTTGGCGCGTTTCCAATTACAGTTTAATGTAGTTTCAGAAAGAGTCCGCAAACTTTTAACCTCTCTCCCCTAGATCTGTGTACACTTGGTTATTTAGTTAGGGCGGACTGACAATGTAACAGAACGCCAAAAGCTGTTACCCTATTTTCTAGCAGAAGCGAATCTGCGCGTCAGCATGATTAAGCCAGTGTGCTAGATCCATATAATATATTCGGTGAATGCATATGCAAGAAACGATATTAAGTACTAAGAAAACACAAATTGTAAAGTCTAGTTTTCACAAATTTATTTCAAAACTCCACGTGTATAAACCTAAAACCAAGTTTGAAGCAATCTAAGCTTATAAGACAAAAACTGTAATTTATACTAAAACGTTTAACGTTCATGTGACCTTGACCTGTTATTTCTCCTCTTTCTTATTGAATAAATAATGAAGGCGGATGATATACTATGTATCTGCGAAGGTGATGTGTCCGCTTAACCCCGTATTAGTTCATAACATTTTAAGAAAAATGGCAGATTTCGTATTATTATTTTCACGACGGTTTGTAAGTTACAAGAGACTGAATTTGTACGCAAAAATGCAAGTACGTCTATGGAGTAATGAAAAACATCAAGGCGCCTGCCAATTTTTCAGCCAATTAAAAGAAACTCATTTTTGCTGCACTGTTTAAAGGTACTATCAGAATGAGATAGTGTTCAGTGCACTAGATTATTGTTCAGTTATATTCGTTAAACGGTCAAGTGCAAGCTTGTGTGGACAATGATGAACTACATTTTGAACATTTTTTTTGATGACTCTATGCGTTTTTGTGTTTGTCCCGTACTGATCTATTCCAACGTACGCCATGGTTTTCATATGATGATGAGATGCTGCAGTTTAATTTAAACATTAAAATAACCTGCACTAGAAGTTTTACCTTACTACGATATTACAAAACCTTTGGAAGCACAAAATGCTTGGTTTTTATATTACTAAGCAGCCTCTAGTATTTTGCTCTTTGCTCAACCCTATTCCATTAGTTTTTGTTGACTTATTTTAGATTACTTCGAGCATTGATAACTGTACTGACTAAATTAATCAATTAGATTTTGGATATTATAAAAACTTTATACCGAAGAACTCTGCCGTTCACCAGCAATTCAGTTTCTTCACAAATGTAGGTACGCTATATCATCAAAACAAATAAATGAAGATGCTCAAAGACAAACCATGCACCGTTTAACGGAAACAGGTGTAATGGATATGCACTATTACTGGTAACCGCACAACCTCCTTGATCCAGTTCCAATCTCCTGTTCATTATAGCGCCGATAATAGAAAATTGAGTTGCAGTGCATTAACGAGGCATCTGCAAGACATCTCTGTAGTCTGTAGCTGCGGAAGTCAATTTGCAACAGTCTAAGAAGGCGGTATTATCAATTAAAATGGCAATTTCCACGACATAATACGTTAATTACAAATCGACACACTTCCTCCACCATAAGGTATGTGGCAAATAGTTTTCTCATACTGCCAGCGATATACATTTGACGCGTTTTTAAGGTTAACACTATAACACATCCGCAACAGTGACCTCAGAATTAGCATACATTTTTGCTTGACTATTATTCTACAACGTATCTGCGAAGATACTGTTTACTGTTTGTTACAAAAATATTTAAATTGAATAAAAAATATATTCAAAAATTCGCAAATTTACTTTGGATATAGGAACGTAAGCTTTCGCAGTCAGAGTCAGATTGAAATCTCGGGTCTTTTTGGGTTAGACCATGTCGATTTTGTAAACATAGTGGAAGTTTCACCTGCTCTTCTAAAGGGCGTCATCAGAATAGGAATAGGGAATGTGGCACAAACTTGAAGCCAGAACTAGGTCAGAGCTCGGTCAAATCCTAATGGAGAAAGAGAGAATATGCGGTTGCGCCCGGTTTTATGATTCTATGCAGCTGGCGGAGATGTTTGGACGCTGAGTGAAAGCGATTATGAGGGTGAGAATAATCGTTGTGTGATTGGATTCCACATACTGGAAAGATGATGTCCATGTTCGTGGATAAGATCCCTCGATAGCTTCTCGAGAAGCAGTGGTATAGAAGAGGACTTTCGCTGAAAAGGATATATTATCAAATAAAATATTGTGACTGGTTTCATGTTTACATTAAGCTATCGCTGATTGAATGAAGAGACCTGATTTAATGCAGTGTTTGTGTTGTGTAAGACGGGTTTTAATTGATGTAGACGGTGCCGCATGAGTAATGAATGCTGTAAGTACCTCTTGATGTCAGAGGGTTTGTTTTGTCTTTCGGCAACGACAGTATGTTTGCAACTTTCGAAGGGCGCCGATGACACCTTGAACGTAAGGAAGTAATGCAGTCGATCTATAATTCAGGTATTCGAAAGTATATCGATAACCGTATATCTCTCATTTGTTATAACCGTTGTTGGTCAGACTGATAAGTAAGTGCTGCAGTTAACTCTGAGATTTGCTTGATTCAAAAATTAATACTGCGCGGTGAACAAGAAAATGTATGACCAAATGTTTCTGTTACAGATGGTGATGAGAAGATACATGTAAATACTGATCTGTGTCAGTGAGTTCACGACAAAACGTCCACCTGGTAAACGAGTGAGAAGGATATCAAAAAATGGGGAAATTGTTGCTTTCGATTTCCCTTGTGAGGTTTAAATATCGTTGGTCATTAAGGTGAATTCAGAAAGGCTGTCAAGGTGTCAGAGCTGTGGGGTCAAATAATGAAGATATCCTCGATGTAACAAAGCCAGGTCTTAGGTTTAAGATCTAATGAGTCCACGACTGTGTTCAAAGGCTTCCATGATTATGTTAGATATTAACCATATGGGGAGGATTTTTCTTTCAAATTCTACAAACTCCGCCATACCGATTTCAACCCTCACTTCATATTCGTTGTCGTGATAACAAAGTTATTCCCCAGTTCCTAGAGTCAAGGAAAGACAACATTGTCTATCCCGGCCTTATTATATAATATTATATACAATGGCATCCGACTGGCTAACCGTGGCAATTGTCCCGTATTTGAAAACAAATACTAATATTACAAAGAACTAATAAAAGTTCTCCACTGGTAAGCAACTTACAATTTCCTTTAGTAACATGTTCCAACTACATGTATGGAATCTTGATTGAGACATAAGTACATATATCCCATTAAAGGCATTACAGCACGGATATCTCGAATCAAATGCTCTGAACATAAATTTTGTATATGTCCAACATAAATGTGGTTTACTGCACTATTCGGCAATTTTGATTTACGGAAATCCAGGAAGTCTGCCGGTTGACTGTGGTATTTGTGTTAAATCAGTCGACACTAAAAAATATATGATGACGCTGTACACTGTAGCGTACGGCTTCAGACTACGAATCATAAACCCGGCGAGCTGAATGACAGCAATAACAACAGACAAACAGGGAAAATTCTCGCTCAGCTTGAGCGAACTGCCCCGGCAATTCGGGCGGAATGGCCGCCACTGATACACAGACGTCGGATCCCATGGCAGGTGTGTGCAAATACCGACGGCTTAAATTAAGGGCGTCGTACTACACCCGCCGTCAAGAATTTCACGTGGGCTTTACGACACCGCCGTCGCATATGCACTGATGAGCACGCATAAGCGACGTGCTCCCGGCTAACAATCATCCTGCACAACGGAAATGAAGAGGCATCAAATTTCGAGCAGTTGGTTACGATAATTCGAAATTCTCCGAGAAGACCTAATTTGAGTATTATTTGTATTTTAGTGTTAATGGAATACGAGAGTCTTCATTTCCCTAACTTCGCGACCAAACCTCAGCGAGGAATTTTAGTACCGTATGGTACTAAAATTGAAGGATTTTACCTCCATTAGTTTTCGAACTCCAATTCTAACATAACAGGTGTTCAGCAAGCCATAGTTTTCTCTTTCTAACACGAACGTAACGCCTGCCGTGTAAATTAGTTCGTATCCGTATTTAATATTTAGCCCATTTAACATATTTGCAGCTTATTACACTGAGGAAAGTACGATACCTGTTACTGTTACCTGGGACTAATACGGGTACCGTTGATTCTGCAAAAACGTTTAAAAATCATGGCGTATCCCATGGATAACTGTCGGTGTTTATGGCAAGCGAACATACACAACATAAACTAGTTCGATTGACAATCAACGCAAGCGATCAAGCGAGAGTTCAGTTTTGCTGCACTACCATTGTGACATACCTTCACGACGACAAAAACCATCACCAGCTTACTTGACCCGTTTTTTTATGAATTCCCGTTATTATCACAAAATCAGAAGGCACAAAAGCCGAGTATTGAACTATTACCACATTGCTTACTCGAAGATTTTTCTCTTAAAGTCATCAAAGAACTTATTCTGTGATTTAAAGACTAGTCGTCAAAACAAATGAAACAATTGCCCTAGTTGAGCATCCCGTATTAGGCACTCCACGTTACATGGCGACAGAAAAGTTGGTGCACGGTTAATATCTCCAGTCAGGCTAGGCAAGTGCTATACTAAATTTTAATTTAATAAACGGAAAACAAACGATTTATATAGTTATTTGCATTTGCGTAGCTTACAGCTTTAAGAACTACGCCTTGGAGGCGTAGAAGGTAACATATTCACCGTTGTGCATACCTATCTGCGTAATGAAACTGAACAATTTGAACCTGACTTTATGCAGTCACTGCCAGAAGCATGGTATTTTCTTTGTCTAATGAAGTTCCCTGCAACAGACAGGGCCGCATTAAGTCCTATAGCAGCTTCACTAAACTATATATAGCACCTCAGATGCAAACTTATAATTTTCGTATTGCTAACACGTTTGAGCCTAATCCTGAGTTATAGATCCACAGGACGATATCATTTTGTCTTCGTTAGAAACGCTTTTCTTCAGGCGAAAAAGCGTCGGATATTGAAATCGCGTCCAACTACAAAACCTGAAATAATTTTTGAGGAWAGGGKGATGCTAMATGTGTGCACATAAAAATGTGGAATATGTAGGTGTCCCCGTGCAGTCGCAGCTCCATTAATTCAGCCCTAAGTATAGGTAGTTGTAGTACAGTTCTCTTGCATGTTAGCTTTGTGTGTGTGTGTAGGTATTGTTTATTGTCTTTTGCTTAATAATACAATATTGTACGTAAATTATTAAACAGAGGTTCGATTATTTCCTATCTGTTTAGATCGGCAATTAGCAAAGGTTATCAATTCCGTGCAACCTACCCGGAAATGTACGCAAGCAAATGCGATGTTAGCAGGAATAAAGTTTGCTATTAAGATTACAAATGACAAAAAACAGTTGCAGCAAGTAGAAGTGTGGAGTAACTATAAGTGAGTTTTAAAATTTTGTGTTTTTTTTTACATGAACTATGAAAAGAAACATATATCGACTCAGGTTTCCAGGTATAGTTTGCTTTGTTACGAACCTTTCAAAAGCTGTAAAAAAGTTTAGATTTCTTCTAATTTGTTGAAGAAATTTCGACAAAAATATTTTCTGTAATTGACCCTGCCCGGTAAGGCATTAGCCGGTTCATCATTTATGGACATACCCAAATACTCATGCCCTGGGTGGGACTCGTACCCGCAACCTCAGAGACAGGTACGTTACCCACTGGACCACCGAAGCCGGCTCAGGCGAGGTTATTGCTTTTTAATTATTACTGGGCTATCCGTTTGGCAATTTACCAGCTCAATTGTTTTACTACTATTTATTGATAAATTACATAACACATACATACGTATATAAAGGGACATACATAAGAAACCATGCCGTAGGTGGAATTCGAACCCATAACCTCGGAGTACAGAGACAGACATACTTCCCACTGGGCCACCGAGCCTTGCTAGGCGAGGTTATAATGAACATTTTATTGGAAATCTTAGTCTTTTTAGACGGCGTCTGTTTTTCGAATAGGGTCAAGTTTCGCCCGCTGTTGGAAGGGGCTGAGCCGAACCAAATCACAAGGAGGAAATAGACAGAAGTGGGAGATTGTGAAAGTGGAAATGGCCGTTGTCTGATTCTGTTACATTCCATATAGTGGAGAGGTGGTAACCATCTTCGCGGCTCAATTATTTGGGTGTTTGGAAATTTCTATGGCTTCTTGGCACTTTCAGGTTATAAAAACAGGGGACCTTCGCTTCAACTGACACATTGCCAAACAAAATATTGTGACCCGTTTTATGCTAACGTTCGGTTACTGCTGAGCGGGTGAAGAAACGTGATTTTATGCAGCATTGGTGCCCATTAAGCCTTGTTTTAATAGATATGCCAATATAATACGGCATCGCACGAACAAGGGACGCTCTAAATACCTCTAGAAGATAAAGGATTTATTTTGTCCCCCTTTTTACAACCCGAAAAGTTCGAGAAGCCATAAAAATTTCCAAACATCTGAACCGCGAAGATCGTTATCATCTCTCCATTATATGGAACCCAATCACGCAACGGCTATCTCCACTTTCACAATCTCCTCCCCTCTGTCGTCCCAGCATCCCAACCCTATCGTTTTTTCGTTTTCGTTCTTTCTTCTCCTTAAGATTTGGTTCAGCTCCGACGTGTTTCACGCGTTAGGTTTGTACCATATTTCATATTCCTGTACTGATGATGCCCCTTACAAAAGCGAACGAAACGTCGACCCTATTCCAAAAAACAGACGCAGTATAACCCAAAACTCTGGCCGCGAACGCGTACGTTCTTACAATTATTTTATTCATTTGTCAAAATTTATATTTTAACAAAAAGTTTTATATTGAAGACTTAAACCAATAAGATTCGAGTTCTGTAATTTTGCACTAGCGTAAATCACAGTTATAATATATTATAGTAACATTTTGTTTAAATACATATCATAATCTGCTAGGAATTTTCAGAAAAAAAGCCAGCAAATCTTCCTTAACGATACGCGTCGGCAACATAGCACGAGATAGCAGGCCATTATAGCTCCACATAAACTCTACAGTAGCGAGCGATTTTAACGTTTCGCAATGTCGCTATTCTAGCTGATAAAGTTAATAGTACCAATAATGAAGCCGATAGCAGCTAAAGTGCACATATCTCAGAATGGGGTTATAAAGCTTTAGCACCGACGCTTTGTCGGTGCTGAAATGCATCGGAGTGCAGGTTGCATTCCCCCGAATGATACCTAGTACTTACATGTTCACCAACTTAAATGCTCTCAGATAAGCTCACCTGCAACAAAGGAAAACACAATGTAGAAAATGCGTTTTGTACTGAATTCACAGAAAAGACAATTGGGTTTAAAAGTAAGTTTAATTATATTTACAGACATGTTACTGTATGCCGCGATTAGTGATGTGATTGCGAAAATATTAATTACAAATCTGCAACTTGAAATAATAAATTCTGTACATCAAATTCACTTTTTTTTTAAATGCTCGGACAAGTCGATTAAAATTTTAAGTAGGGGTGTTATTTGTATGTAAACTGGAGAGATATGACTTTCACCTTTAACTATTTTAAAGCGCAGAACAAGTTATACATACGAGGGAATATCATTAATTACGGTCCCTGACATAAAAAGACACAAAAGATGAAAATAATTAAATGTTTATTTTTCCACATAGTCTCCCTGAATTACGATGCATTTGGTCCAACCATGTTCCAATGCTCTGATTCCTCTAGAAAAGACTTATTGTGGTTGGTCCTCTAAACAGTCGTTTACTGCTGTCATCACCTGATAATCATCGTCATATCTGATCCCACGTAGATATTCGTTCAATTTCGGAAATAAGAATTAATCGCTGGAAGCTAGGTCTGGTGAATACGCAGGGTGTTCGTGCAATTCAAAGCCTGCGTCGTGATAGCATTCATTGCAATATGGCTTTTGTGTACAGGATCGTTGTCTTGATGGAACAAAATTCCCCGTCTTTTTTCTTTGATGCGCTCGTGCAATTTTGAAATTAAGTTGGCATAGTAAAAACCTGTTATTGCGTATCTACGTTCTAAGAAATCAACCATTAAAATTCTGTCCGCATCCCAAAAAATTGTGGCCATAATTTTAACAGCAGAGGGCACAACTCGGAAATTTGCGTGGTGGAGGAGAACCTTAGTGATGCCACTCCATACTCTGTTGTTTGGACAACAGTTACAAATTAAGAGAGAAACTCATCCGAGTCTGCTGAAAACTTTGCCAGAATGGTTTCAGAATGCAGGACTCTCGAACGTTTCTGATCAAGCGTCAACATTCTAGGGACCCAGCGTGCAGCTAACTTTTTAAGACCTAAAATATCTGTTAATATTTTTTCTATTGTGACATATGAAAAGTCTGTAATTTCAGCTATCAGCCATCTGCCATTACCATGTCATGTAAACAATTAACATTTTCCTAAATAGTGACAGTTACTGGTCGTCCGGCATCCTTTGCATATTCTCGAGGCAAATATTTTACCACTTGGTAAGAAGGAGCACTCTCACCTAATACACACACCATATCTTCATGAATTTCTTTTGGCGACAACCTTTTCCTTTGGAAATATTTTATAACTGCGCGTATCTCAGATTTCTCCATTGTTGAAAATGTACAAACTCAATTCATACGAACGAAGTATTAAAATGAAATTTTTGCCGGAGGTGATTTAAGTGGTAATCAGAAATATCGCTACAACATCAAATCTAATGACAGTAAGACAACAACGCTCTCACAGTTAAACAAACAGTATAACGAAAACGGACACTAAATGACCGCTATTCTTTTGTTGCGCACCTTTGAGTACCCCGAAGAGTACTCAAGATTCTTCTGTTCTTCATCGCTGCACTCAATTGTATACGATTTCAGCCTACTATTTAAGAATACAGTCATCAAGCACTTGGAATGAAGCTCGTCGTATCTGAGGCGGCATCAACAGTAGGAAGAATAGTGAATTTTGTGGAATTTTCCCACGGTGTACCGGTGTATTAAGGCGTTTGTTGGCCTCCTCGCAAGCCATTAATTTTTTGGCCAATTAAGCAAAGTTAGTAGAATGTAAAGGCAAGCCAAACCCACTCCTATTTTCATATTTTATTCAACACCCGGTGCGTAACCGTCTGCGAAGCGAACGTCTGTCTCAAGATCCCCAATTTCTCGGTGTGTTCACAGAAATAAATCCAAACTTTACTCGTTCGCATTAAAAACACAGCAGCAAACTCGAGGCGAGTAATTTCCTGAATACCTGTGAGCTGTGAAACTAAACAGAACCAAAAATAACCAGCTTTCATGAGGGAGTGGAAATTTTTTGCTCCGTCGTTCGATTCATTAAGCGGAATTATTTAGGTCTTTATTCGCAAACAAATTGCTTTTCACAGTTCCGTGGATTTTGTGCCGCATTAAAAAGGTAACAGGGACTTGATGAGAGGTTTTCTGCATGAATGTCACTAAACAAAACATACGGGTATTCCATGTCGCACTCTCTCAATTAAATTAGGGGAAGACAACTTCAAACACGGTATTAAAGCTTTTGCCAAGTGACGATGAGATGTTGGCCGCGAACGACCTAATTACCCTGATGTCGCTAGGTGATTCTGTTACAATGCTGTGTTGAGCCTAACTCTAAATCTGATACGCATATATTACGGATAATATACTGACCTTTAAATAATCATAAAGTTGTCGTATGAGCGGACCAAGAAGGGTTGTATAAACTAAGAAAATTTGGGGCGGAAGGTTCTTAAACGGTCGTAATCCTTTTTGCAATAAAGTGCTTATTGTTCCGAGACCGTTTTATTTGTCTAATATACATACAAATAGGCAACACGCCTCCCACTTAAAGACGTACCACCTTTCACCTTTCGGCAGTTAACTCAGTTTAACCATGGCAAAATTACTGGCATTCGTGAATTTTGTGGATATGGAGATCTTGGTTCCAAAGCGGAAGACATCAACGAGCACTTGGCACCAACCTACCACAAATCCTTAAGGTCAATCGAGGTTCTCAAACACMACATTAATTTATTTTTCGTAATTCCAAACCCAATTTATTTTTTAATTTAATCGTTTCAAAAAGCTTTGAATAATAAAGATATAGCTTTCTGATTTTTATTTAGTTTCACGTGGTGCACGTTGTATGACAGTACCTAAGTATACAAGTATAAAAAAGTGGGTATATAGGTAATGAGTGGAAGTGTTTCCGAAAACATAGCTTTGCACTCAATTTCAATTATTTACGACCTAATTAACATACATAAAGTTATTTTTAAGTATGCTGTTGGCTGCTGCATTTCCTCTTTTTGTAATATGTGTCTTCAACATCCTAATATGTAGCCCCCTGTAATTGTGTAGGTAAATATAGGTCGAGTCAGATTGTAAATGTTAGCCTTTTCTAAATGTTTTTAATACATTGAAAAACAATTTCTGGTTACCATGACTATCTGACAATTTTTCTCCAAATTCGTTCCACTTTGTTTTTGTTTTACTTGATTTACCATGTATTTAGCTTCTATATCTTTGATTTCTATATATTAAGTGTCGAATCAACGAGTTACAATATTTAAATGACATTTATAGTTTTGTCTCTTGTGTATTGAGACGCGATTTAAAACCAATAGTTGATTGCATTCAACTGATGGCCCATCAGAATTATCAATTGGGTATTTGCCATGTATTTATGTTTTATTAAATTGCATATTAATAGGTAGCATCTAATCCACAAAAAAGCTGTGACAGCTTATAGATTCGAAAAAATGGATCGTAAGGTGTATTTTTAATATTAAAAATGTGAATATTTAAAGGAACCGCCAAAACGCGAACATATTGGCCGTGACGTCAGGTGTCTTGTAAATGGCCGCTTGTTTACATCTGGGGTCAGCGCGTCACGCGTCAGCCTCAGCCATCAATTTATCAGTTTGCTGTTTGCGTTCATTTTGTGACAAGCGAATTAAAATACGCCAAGAAAAAGTGAAATACTTCTGAGTTATGACTTCTGAAGGCATGTTCATTGTTATGGAATTTGTGTACAGCGACGACCGGTTCAACGCTGCGGAGATGAGGAACGTAAAAGCAAAAGCAACAGCATAAGTGAACTTTTATCAAATTAACGTAGCATTGATAATTTGATCACAGTGGGTTGTTGGAAACATACTATTTGTAAAGATAAAAATTTAAGAATCAAAAACGTACCCTAAACTTGACATTTATTTTAGAGGTCAGAATATATGGGGAACAACATCGTTCTTTATTATAACATTTCACTCTATCAACATAAAACGTATATAATTTTTCATATCCTCTTCAAGCTATAACAAAATGGAAACTGAATGGTAAATACTTATAACTCCAAAAAGAATAATAAAACTTACAGTAAGAATTAAGATGATCTTCACAACAAAAAAAAACAAACTTTGCGATATCGGCATATCACGTCTAGGGGCGCCTTAAACAACTTTTCCATACGTTGATAATCTCGAGGAACGGTTACAAAAATATTGTTAGCTGTACTGTCTGAAGTACTTTTATAACCATGTACAAAACAACACTTGTTTTGTTTTCCATACATAATAGATGCTTGTAAAGCTACACAAATTACTTTTTGGTGCGACCTCTCACACCGTCCTTTCAATAAACACCACACAAAAGCTTTTCCAAGACAAGAATGATATTACACCATTAAACAGCACGCTCCTAGGTAATGTTTACATGACACTTGACGTCACGAGTTGAATAACCTTGGATAGAAGCGTTTTGGCGGTGACTCAGAAGATTCGAATTTCAGACCTGAAATTCTCTACCTACAAATATTTTTTTGTTGTGTTTAACATGGCATACGATATATATGCACTTCAAGATTCATTTTAAGTAATTTTCAAAAAAAGTGATAATACCCAATTAACAATTTTGAATACCGCACCCGGGCTGATTGCTGGCGTTTGAAGGCGTAAAGCAAGCAAGCTTGTTGAAAGTATAATATATGAACGAATATTATAAATGTCACAGTAAATATTCTGAACAAAACTGAATGTCTGGATGTGTCTCTACATTTACAAGTAGGTACCTTCAATAAGGCACCACTCTCATTACAGGTAAATACGCGCCGTCGCTGCAACCAGCGGACATCGATAAAACTTCAAAACAAAGCACATCATTTGTCATCCTGCAACCCGCATTTTCTTAATTGGATTGACATTCGTTTTTAATCCTCAGCTTGGAATTCCCAGCAGCAAACTTGTTTCGTTCGTTGTATTTTTCGCTGTTAGCATCGACAAATACGACATGATACGAACAATGGCATCTATTCAATTCCATCAGCCATTGTTCCCTCGACTATCGTGGATTTAATGCAGCAACCACTTCGAGCTAAATTAAGCCCTTGTCTTACCGGCGAAAAATTTCGAAATGAAGCTCTAAATGTAAAGTTAATTAAAATATATTTCCTCCAGCGGAGAATTCAAATTTTGATGAGGTTTGCTTTTAATCAGAACAAATAATGTCGTAGTCAACTGGATTAGAAAGCAAGGAAGAGATGCGTACAATGAATATTTTAACTAAGATTTTAGTAGAGGTGGCGAATACAAGCCCCTTTTGGAAAGTTATTTAAAGACATCTCCCGGAATCTTTATTCTCGGGGCGATTTAAAGGGCAGTGGAGGAAAGACGTTCTACCTTGAGAGGAAAAGTGGAAGGTATAACAATGAAAGGCTTTGGGATGATAACATCCACTTCCAAGGCAAAATGCACTTGCAGCAGTTCGGCTATAATACTAAATTATTAAACTGCAATTCAAGCATAACGGAAGCACCTCTGCAGGGGCCATAGCAGAATGAACATGAGCCGGGGTGAAAAATCTTTATACGGCAGATTCTCATCAATAATTTAGTTTACTGAGAACGCAGCGAGAGGCAATAGATTGCTGTCGACTTTCATCAAAGTAAATGTTTTGTTAATGATTTATATAGGTATACAGTATAACGGCATATCAATAAATCATTATCTATAGTAAGGAATTTGTAGTTCGCAGGGATATTAGCTAATGTAGCAAGGAATTCAGCAAAGTGATGGCAATAAGCACGCTATCTTTTGCTATTTTAGGAATATTACTATCAAAATATGCCAAATGGTGAACTGTGAAGGTTATCGCATAGACGATACGAATCTTTTCAAGTCATCAATGAGATCAAACCTTAGAAGGAAAGTATAAGCTTAACTAGATTTCTGAGATGATACAGTGAAAAACTAATGAATTTCAAAGAAGTTTCAGTAGTATTTTTAGTGTTTAGTCCTTCAGTGTTTCCAATATTACTAGCTTGCTACACAGCCAGTTGGTAGGTTTGCGATGGCAGTTACTTGAAGGCAGTTTTTGTGGGTATTTACGAATATATTTTGTTCAATCAGTAGCAAACGCTTCAGATTGTTGTGATGTTGTGAATACTATACGAAGAGTTTTAGTAGATCAAGAAATAAAACCGGTTTTTGATAATAAAATTTACAATACGGACCAGCAACGCAAGCATACCGTTGAAGCTGACCCTACATACTTATTCAAAACTCATATAGACAATTGCATTATACAATGCTATAAGTATTAGGGTTTTATCTTATGGTTATATGCAGGTTTTGATGAAGGAATATTAAAATTCTTATGTTTATCGCTTTTTAAACCACAGGATAGTTAGTGTTGAGTGGTTTGGAACCCACTGTATGAAAAACAAAACACTGCGTTGTGTGACAATATTATTTAAACTAAGTAGCATCCCCTACAAACATCTTATTTTTTGTCAGTTATCGAAGACTTTTTCACACGTTTTGCAGGATCAGATCGCGTCTTTTGCATTTATTCACAACGTTTTGGACTGATTATAATAAATATTAAAGACCAGAAAACACTATCGTCGAAATGTAATTACATCATATAAACATTTTCATAACACTCATTGTTCATTTAAGGCTACAATCCCTTGTTTATTGTGTAACTAATGTAAAATATAAAAGTACTTAACTAATTTTTGTAGCTTAATTTTCATCAAACGTGGAAGTATTAAAATAAGCTTTAGCTTGCAGAGTCCTTAAACAATATCATTGTTACGTTTTATAAAGTTGTATTTCACAAATAATTATCTGCATTGAGGCTTGGTTTTTACTTGAGATAACCGGTGGCGAACCACACATTGTACAGTTACAACTGTAATACAGTTTTTCTTGAGTGCGAGTTGCCGTTACACTCCTTTTATGCACAAAAGAAAGCTTGTTTGGTATAAAAAGCTATTTTCGTCACTTTCTCCTACTTTTAAGCTATTAACGAGGAGCAGAAGAAAATATTCTGAAATGTTTTTTTTTTTTAGAAAATAAATTTAAGGTTATATGAACAGCCAAAAGGCGAGAAATATCCATTCGCATCATGGTCGACCAGGTGACTAAATAGAAACTCAAAAACTTGTTGCTGAAGGTTTACCTAAAAATTGACTGAATAAGGAAATAACAGTAAACTTTTTTATATACTCTAATAAAATATCAAACTGTTATAACAGCTAGAAAGATGAACATACTAATTAATCTAGGCTATCAGTTAAACCAGTCTCTTTTCAAATGCTGTTTGTCAAACACAATGAATGACGACCATGTTGATTAGGGAGAACTGTAACAGCCTAGGGAAGTCGATACCACAAAACACGAACTATGCATAAATTGTGTGTAAAATTTTCCAAAATAATATTAATCATTAATTAATTATCAAATTATAAGAATAGGCTTGCTTTTATGCAATAGGGTTCAAGTCTGTATAAGGCGACCAGACTATTTAAAAAGCTTTCTTATAAATATGTCTTACTTTATCACCATGCATATGAAAACATGAACGTTTGTGAAAAAATTATGTATATAATGGGAATTGTCGTATGTTTTAACAATTTTGATTTAAATTTGTAAATTAGATACATAACACTAACAATAAAACACTTGTCTTTAATTCTACTTCCAAATTCCTGGCTTTGCCAAAAATCAATTTGGAAGTAGGATTATAGACAAGTCCCAAACTTTTAGATATACAATATTGATACGTAATGTTGTTATGTGTCTTCATACATTTCTCTGTGCGTCAATCCCCAATTTGTAGTAATGCATTTTTTACAATTCCACAACCACTTTTTTATTAATGGAACAGGAAGCAGCTACATCACAAAATGAAAAGCCTTTAATTCATTGGAATTGTTCTCTTGTATACAAAAAAAAATTATTTTTAAGAAAGAAAGAACAGTAAGCATGAAAAAGGAATATAAACAACAAATACAGGTTTTTTCAAATCCCTGTAAAATATTGGTGCATTGCAGTGCGCTGTCGAATGGAAGTGTATTGATTGGGCAACAGTAGCGCCAAGTGTTGATGTTCCGAAGTACAGAGTTTTCATTTCTGCCACCCCTTTATAAATGTTTACATAAAAAATGAAATTGTGCGAACTATTTAATCTGTGTGTAAGTGTCATAAAAAGTGGCATAAAGTTTAATATCCTTCAAATATCTAGGTATAAATTATTGTTTAGTTACTCAATAAATTCAGAAAACAAATATATATTGTTGGCGTGTACAGTAACTGAAAAACTGAGAAAACCACTGGGTACTTTCGTAGCAGAGACGTAAATTTCAAGTACTGAACATCTCATTACACTTTCCTGTATCGAATCATAAATACGTCGAATTTGCGGTTGAATTTCATCATACATGGCTCAGAGGCGAGGACTGCGGACAAGAAAACGCAATTAGAGCAGCAACAACAGAAAATTTTTAAGCCACCGACAACTGCACGAGCTTGAATTGCGACTGATAACATTGAAAAAACATTCCACCCTCGAAGTGGAGCACTCTCGCGCACGACCAACAAAGGAAATGCTCCCGCAAAAGGCGACATGGCCGCACTGGAATACGGTCTGTAATTTAAAATCTGATTTATTCCGCCTGCAATTCCGCTGCATTAAATCCGGTTAGCAGTAATGGAAATCAACCATAAGGGATTCGACGTGATTACATTTAGCATTCTATTCCTGTTTTGTTAATGGGACTGTTTAATTCGTTTACGAATGCGTCCTGCCTTGTCAGCGTCCATTTCACTTTCAAATTGCGCTTTGTCCGGAATAACAATCTATAATTATTCGGCCATTACATGACCGGACATAAAAAAGTTATACGGGGCAATAAAACTGCTTAGGCTCTGAGACCAACCAAAACGAAGCATCCTGAACATCGTGCCTGCCTAAAGGAAAAAAAATAACGTTTATCTTACCGGTGCCGCTTACAAAATCGTTTATTTAAATGCTGCCATTAAATACTAATAGTACAAGATTAGACCACATTGTCGCCGAAGATGTATAGGCATAGGAGCGGCCTGCGCTATAGTCGCTTCGTACACTGATTATATTAAATTCAGCAAATTCCATAACGTCGACAGACAGTTTGCTACATATAAAGCTTGGCAAAAATATATATCAGCTCCTAATAAGTTAATGATGTCCCAAGGTCTACAAGAGCTACCTACACCTCGGCTAACTTCCAAAAAACCTCTGTAGACAGAAGACTTCCCTCGTGCTCCTTACACCATTGAACATGGATGATGTTCTGTTTGGCAACTTAAGAAACATGATATATTCAATCAACAGCTTATAGACGATCCTACAGAAAAGGTGGCAGGAACTGACCTTCCGAGAATGTCTTGGATCACTCTAAATAGCATAGCCTAGTGGTTTTGCGTCTATCCATCGTCTTAAATGAATGTGTTGAAGATTGGTTTAAGACAATCGAGATCTGATTGGAGCCTCAATACGGTTTTTCTTCAATACTCTATCCAGAATGGATACGTATATGTTATGTATCTATTCTTGATAGAGCGCAAATTCCAGACCTCTTATCGTTGAATGAATTTACTTTCAATGCTTTTATAAACGTTTATACACTACAGCATTCTTATTATTCCAGACAGATATCTTGCACCTGCTGCAATATCTTCACTATATCAAATCACTATGCACGTCTTGCGTTAGGTTCCAATCTGGACCACAATTGAAGGTTGCGCTAATCAATATTTAAGTTTATGGATGGGGTAAACCATTATAGAAGAAGCTCACAAAAATAATTAACGTTTCAAGAACTGTAAAAGTTGCAATTTTAACCACACAAAAAATAATCTCACTGAATCTATTTGTCACATGATCAGGACAAGAAAATGCGTTTGGGTACCATAAATACAAAGACGTATTAGTGCTTCATTATATGCGTGTTAACGCTGCTAGCGCTAGCGCCAGTAGTCTTTCATCACCACAGAACTTGTGTACGTGGCTGCTGATTTTCCAGCAAACAAGTGTTCTACTTTTAAAACACAGTCCTCGAATGGAACGAACGTATTGTTTCCCCGAAGTCCCACTATTCAACTCGCACACTTATTCGCCATCTCAGCAAATTATCTAACTGCCACAATTCACAAGTAACTCCCAAAGTTTTTATGCGTTATTTCCGAGACTGTAAACAGTGTGGCAGTCACACGAGGACATAAAAGGGGGAGAATATGAAGCAGAACTTGGCAAATAGCTATTGTAAACAATATCGTATTTAATCTATCCCTTTCACTGAGCCGACGATAAGGCACGGAGTTGTTGGGATAAATCTTCAACATAGTTTTGAAAATGTGGCGAAAGTAGTGGATGAAAATCCGAGAGCTTTATCGATTATTTGCAGGTTTATTAGCACTGACAGATACTACATTTCACTGTGATATCTTCGATTGCGCTCGACGTCATATTGTACAGTACTGTATGTACCTATAGGCAGCAGTTAGCAATCGGTATCCATAATAAGGAAGAAAGTTAAAAGTAGTAAGATCCGACTCAATGACCACAACATATACTATATAAACCATTACATCAAAAAAATTAATGCGCCATTTTTCAAAGATCAATGACTATAACCACAAAATATGATACCTACCCAATTTTTCCCATATATCGTCATCCAACAGGCTTCTGACCTTAGCGAAAAGAAATCTGATAACTCTATAACCAATCTTCCTAATTTATGACTGTGCCAAAGGAATTGCAAAGGACCCTCTGTCATAACAGTGAAATAAACTACATTGTAGCTCTCATGTCTGATAATAAACACTAACATCGGATACTTCAAGATTTTAAGGAGATAGTTATCGACACAACTCTTAACATCGAGAATGTCAAAACCTGGGTATCTGACAGCAATCTTCACTTTATTATCTCAGGCACGATGCTAAAGTGTTTCTCTGAAATTCCTTAGCTCTTTCATATTTTAACTAATGCGATGGCATTTACTTGATTTAAATCATATAATATCATTTATTTTACCTATCGACAAAATAGGCAACATCAAAAATATATATTTGCAATACAATAAAAACGAGCAACTTTTTTAAGACGTAAATTCTGTCCGGCAAAATATTGTAAATTTTCCATCCGCGAGATAAGAAAACGTCTTTTGTGATCTTTCTAAGCAACATTTGTAGGCCCAATCTTGTGCTGTACTTGTGGTTCGCAGCATGCGTAGCGCAGTCACATTCACTTTCATGGGTGTACTGCAAGCAGGCGAGGACATAATTATGGTGGAATAGTAAGTATATTCCTTTATATAAATAAATTCCTTCAACCGCAAAATTTTTGTGATGTTTGTGGCGGGGCCCCGTAGCAATGATTCCATAGGTTGCAAGAAAGTGAAAATGAGCGTAGTAGGTAACTCACAACGGTTTTTATTCTTTAGATGGAATAGATAGCTAACAACTTTTTTGCAATTTTAGTAATATGCGAGGACCACATCTCAAAGATCCATCCAGCAGCAAACCCAGAAGTTCTAGTGACTGTGAAACCTCAGCAAGATTCGTGCTGCATATCAGACTTTGGGTATTTGCTGTATTTAGCGCTAAATCATTTCTAGCAAGCCACTTTTTGCATTTTGGATCGCTCTTTCTGACACAATCTGGTGTAAGTGGRCGACTAGTGAGTGTCGTATTGTCCGCATATATGGACAAGTCGAGAGTCTTTACATGTGACGTAATATCATTGATATAGAGAATGAACAAAACGGGTCTCATTATCGATCCTTGTGGCGCTCCTCTTTAAATGCTTCCAGTAAACTATTTTACGTCGTTTCTGTAAATATTAGGTAAGAATATGGTTCACACGTCCTCTTTGTCCGTAGCACTCTTGTGTTCTGATGATCAGGTGACGCTCCTCAAGAGCCGCATGATAGTGCCCATCACCCTTATCCTGGCACTAACAGTGGACTTATTTTCTTAAAACCATGCTGTGATGGACCTAGAACCCCCGCATGATCTAGGAATTTCATGAGTCTGCTCATTAAAATAGCCTCCAACACTTTAGATATCACAGGTAGGAGCGACAGTAGCCTATAGTTATTGCAATTATTTATATATGTAGGGTGAATTCATTAAATAAATATATGATTCCGAGGATTTAGAACTCCTGATTTGGGATTAAACGATATGGACACGATTATTAAAAACTTTACTCCCTTGATTGGATTATCTATACATGTCTAATAGGAGACCATTGCAAAGATTGGTTCTCCTCCATAAAATAAGTATTGCTCATACGGATACTAATCTTGTTTGTCGAAAACAATCAATTTTAAAGAAAGGGTAAATCTATTTGTACTTTACTCCCTTAACAATGTACCTATCTTATAAAGTGGGTTAAACTTTTATGAATTATTTTCGCCCGCTGATTATGAATATATATCAATGTGTTCCTCAGCTTGCTGTATAGTATATACGTCTAGGAAATTCTTCTTTCTGCTTTTTATTGAAATCTGTTTAATTTTTTCTATATTATCGTGCTGGCCTACATTGTACCACTTTTTTATTTTATTATGCAGGTAACTACTTAATTTATGTCATAGGTCAGGTTTTAAGGATAAACGGCAAAACACTGAATAAGGTACTCTTTTCAAGTCCCATATGTTTTTACATCATCTAATTTTTACACCCTTCAATTTACTTTTTCGAGTTTCTCACCGCAAGGTATGTATTATTTTAATCAATGCACTTTTGCTGTTAGTTTATTATTTATTTTTAAAAATCCAACTTGACTGCCCGAGCGAACGCTAAGATAAATCCCACGGCGTGACCAAGTCCTTTAATCATAGATGGCTGCGATCTCAAGTGCACGAACCGTGCGAAGAGGAACCTCTATAAAAATCCCAAATTGCAATCTCACGAATGCATGATTACCAAGGGTCTCGTCCTGTAAAGCACCGGGCTGAAGGACTTTGGACTGTGCCCTCATTAGAACGTCGCACAAAAGCTCTTTGCACGAGGCTATGAGCGATCTTTTGAATCCGCACCTCAAGGTTTTTAAAACCTGGATGTCTGTTATTTAGAAAAGCTCGAGTGGACGTTCAGGGTGGAATGAAAAAGTCGGACTCGCTGAGGCGCCTTTTCTAAGCTCGAGAGGGGCACTGCACCGTGGAGTAATGCAAGACGTTATTCTGACGATTTGCTTTTCACTATATCCACAAAGACCATGTAGCGGGACTTGAAAATATAGGATATATCCTGCATGTGAACCGCTGGTGAACCTCCTTTTTCGTCAATAAATTCCATTTTATTTATTATTTAAGATCGTTGTCGATCTTCATTGAAAGAGAATGAATCTGTCACCTCTTGGTTCGCCCAGCATAGGAGCACTGACGTATGCAAATTAAAGTACGCATGGTACATGACGCGTTTTTATCGAGTTCGCGCATCCATCAATCGACGCCATTTTGTCTAATACATCGTCCTAAAGCAGATGTTAGGTACACCAAAATGGTGACTTGTAACGAAAACGCAATACTGAAAACTATAATATGTAGTTTGTACCCAACACTCCTACTGTCCCGTGCGTAAGAAAATACATTATTACCGATGTACTTGCATACACAAAAATGAATTTTAGTGAAGAGTGTATGATTTAAAATATACACCACGATGAAGATATTTGAATTGTATGAGAATTATTTTATTTAGGACTTTTCCTTGTCTTTTTTGGGAATTTTCGTTTCTAATAGTCTAATAGTGTAGTCGATGACATCAGAAATAAAAGTTTTTTTTCTAATGCAGTACGAATATGAAAATAATTATAAAATGATTATAATTAATACACAGCTTAAAAAAACATGCGCGTTGTGTCATTGCCTGTTCTTGTAAATTACACCAGTAACAGTATCGGTTTCCCACCGAGTTGAAAATATGCAAGCTTCCTAATGTCTAGTTCTTAATTTTTAATATGTACCTAATCCTCAACAAAGCTCCGAGATATCCTTATCATTTAATTATTATTAGTTACATTTCACGTGATACTGCGAGCTGTTTTTAACTCTAAAATATTATTTATAGGTGCACAAGCAGTAATCAAATCAAATGCAGTGAACTAATGAACGGATATAGACTTCGGCAAACCTTTGCAAGTATCCATCTGACTTCTCTTGGCTTTACTTCCGAGGCTAGATTTAGAAGGTTATTCGGATGACTGTTGTGTTTTCTGCTTCGTGTTTCCTTTGGAATTACATTTGTATTATGCTTAGGCATGAATTGGCATGACACTGTCAGCTTGTGAGTGGTTAATTTTGTTTTTTTTTATCAGGCCGGTACACTTGGCATTAATCAAGACACCTGAGTACACACTAATTGATGACGTAACTTTAATGTTCTGTGAAAAATTCCTTAGATAACTAGCGCGGAATTTCATACTGGACAAGTAGATAGTAAGAGGAATACTTCTTTTATAGACCCTGTAAGGCGAGTTATCTTACGCTCATAAACAAAGTTGTAGATGTTTCATTCTTCTTTCCTTGCAATGGGGTAATTGTAGTTATAGTAGCAACACTGTTAATTATTGATAGTTCAAATTAATATTTCCACGCGCTCGGGCGAAAGCTGTACCGACTAGGTTTAATAGAGATTTTTACGTTTTTAAAAGCAACATGGTTGCCGATGTAGGAATACAAAAACCTTAAGGTAATCTTAATGCGGGTCAACTTATTCTGAGTGCGAGTGGTAGAAAAAGTTTGAACAAGCTAATAAAATAAATGCTTGTATACCATACCAACACACAATAAATTACCATGATTCGCGAGGCACTGGTATCAATATTTTTAGTTCTTAGTCCGTGTCTACATACATCTGCTTTGACCAAACAGGTCAAATTAACTACAAGGTAAATTGAAAATACAAAAATGGCAAATCATCATACATGCATAAGGTGCATGAAATGCACATGACTCTGGCCGTAGTAATACTACAGTTAAAGTATGTATCTTCTAAAGAGAACAGCTGTTTACAAATGGTCATTATGTGGTGGATTAAACACAAACAGTCGAACAAGAGTTGCTTAACAGACGGTCTAGAAATCATGTTGTGGTTTGTTAGTAACTACGCTTCTCTTCATAAGAAAGTAATTAAAACTAACGTGCTTTTTTAATTTTGCTTCAGAGTGGTAGCTATCTACCAAACAAAATGTCTTATTMTTACTTTCTAGCTTTCTTTTTATGTTTATTGTTATCTTTATCATAAAACCATAGATAAATTAAGAAAGATACCCAATGTAAATGCACCGCATTGCCACAGAACCGTAGTGTATGATCTTCACTCAAGAGGGCGAAAGAATGTCCAAAGCGCGCGATATTGTATCCCAAATGTTTTGTACTGTATGTCCCTCCCGCCCAGACAGCATGCGAACGGAATGTGGGCGGTAGTCACAATCCCACCACTGCACTTCTACAGCAGCTGACTGCAACACCCGTAATGCTTAACAAAATAATATTTTATGCAGCGAAGGGTCAATAGTAGAGTGCCCGATCGGACATATTTTGACTTGTGTGAGGGACTCGGGATTACAAGCTAAAACTTACACAGATGTAAGCTAATATATTATAAAAATTAGACCGAGCCGAAAGTCAATATCGTTAAAAATGTAACTAACAGTGCATTGTTGAAAAACGAAATGTATACTTTCTATGGGTACTTAATTTGAAACATTTTCTGTGCCGAAGCAAAACAACTGTCTTAGTCGTGAAAAAAGCGCGCTGTGCAGAGGGTTGTGGGGGGTGAATTTCCAAAATAAGTAAAAATTCTTGTTTGTTTTTATTAATATCTTTGGTACCTCACCTTTATTATATTAAGATACTATGCTGCTGCTTAAATGGCAAATATAATATTTTTAAATTTCTAATAACGCCGTCACTATGCTTTCTTATAGAGCGCCTTAATGAATTTCGTTCGCTTTAAACACTACCTAATTCGCCAGACGTTTAGCTTCTGCCAGCACAAAAACGCGTTGGTTTATTGGTGTGTGCAAATTCGCAATATAATACATAGTTTGTGGCATAATATTTTTGTGTAGCAATGTCGAATTTCACAGCGGCGTCCGTGGACATGCGAGTATGGTTCAAAATAGCCCAAAAAGTACGCGATACTCGACTTTATGCACACAGAATTGATATTCAATTGCAAATAGTTTCTGTGATTATTCGTTCCCTCTTGCAATTATTGTCGTTTTGCTAATGTATATTTATGTAGACCTAGGTATCTAAATCTTTTGAAGTAAGCTCTGTTTTTTAATATATATTGAAAATTAATGCATGTTTTTGCATGAATTACAGATCTATTTATAACAATACACAATAAAAGTGACAGTAGTTCGGATAGTGAGCTAGAGTCAAAAATTAAATTCATTTCAATTTAAAAATGTGCAGCGGCAAACAGTTTTTATTTTAATCAGCGCTTGAAACTTCAGGATTTTGGTACAAAATAAACTCTGCTTATTATTGTGATAGAGGAACTAGTATTTTAGTTTTGTTATGTTTAAGACAGGTGTGTGTCAAATGTCATGGCAAAAATAGAATAGAGCACCGATGATGATATTGTATTGGCGATGTACATGTGTCTGTCTGCTATCTGTGTGCTACAATAAATCTTAATAAAGTTTAGTCATCGTGAGTATTATTGTACAACTAAGTGAACGTACAACATGGCGCAGTCAGTTAAGAATTGTGCATGATATTATTTTAAGGATCTGTGCTGGTGCAAACGATTCGCAGAAGAGTAGCAAAATTGTGAGGTTAGAAGTAACGGTGCATGCTTGGGATGCACTATGGAAAACCTACACCAGCCAAAACCGGTGTCCTTGGTGGGTGATTTGGGACTGAATTGGAAGAGGTTCAAAAAGGCAATGTTAACGTACATGGTTGCATCAGGTGCGAGCAGTAAACCACTTGATGTCCAAGCCGCCTTGTGGTTACACTGTATGGGTGAAGAAACAGTTGACATTTTAGATAACTTGGGACTGAGTGAACAACAAAAGAAGGACCCCAATCAAATAATATCTCAACTAGAAGGTTATTTTACGCCCCAGACAAATATATCAATAAAGCGGCATCAATTTAACACAAGACTCCAACAAGAAGGAGAAAGCTTCGCTCATTTTTTAAACGATCTTAGGAAGGTAGCCAATGAATGTGATTTTGGAACTCTTAAGGATGATCTAATTCGTGACCGCATAGTTTGTGCTGTTAGGGATAAGAGAGTAAAAGATCGATTACTGAGAGAGTCATCGTTAACATTAACTAAAACTGTAGAAATCTGTCAGGCAGCGGAACAGTCTAACCAAGATATAGGCTGTTTAATGCAACCAAACCTAAGAGTATCAGTTGTGAACAAACAGAAACAACAGGCTAGGACGCCTACAATGAAAAACAGCCATGAAGGAAGACAGCAGAAGAGTATGGGAGGAAAGAAATGTCCAAGGTGTGGAAGGGAGGCGCACAACTTCGAAAACTGCCCTGCAAAAGGTAGGCAGTGCTACGCATGCAAGGGATACAACCACTTTGGATCCATGTGTCGTGCGAGGAAGCAACAACAAAGGCCTAGGAACGTGAGTACAGTGGAGCAAGCAGAAGGAGGCCCTAAAGAAGATGGACCGAAGACTTATGTGCTGGATTGCATTGGTAGAAATTTAAATGCTTGGTTTGAGAATTGTAAAATAATAGAATGCAACAAAACTGTTAGATTCAAGCTAGATTCAGGGGCTGACTGTAATGTAATTCCTAAGTACATATTTGATACTTTAAACATAACAGATGCTCTAATATCAACTAATGACATGGCTACCAATTACGAGGGTAAGCTTTTGAAGGTGCTAGGTAAATGTAGTTTAACATTGTTGCATAGAAATGTTAAGTATAAGTTAGATTTCTTGGTTATACAAACTGATAAAGGAGTAGCTCCAGTCTTGGGTAGAGATAGTTCGTCTCAGTTAGGCTTAATAGTTAGGAATAACAGTATTGCTAAAGTAACAATGAAGGTTGTAGGTGGAAATGCTACAAACAAGGTTTCCATGATTTTGGCCAAGTATGAAGATATCTTTAGTGGAATCGGGAGTATAAAAGGAGAACCATGCAATTTTAAATTGAAAGAAAACTATCAAGCTAAAATAGTACCAAGTAGAAAGGTAAGTTTCCAGTTAATAGAGCCTCTAAAAAGAGAACTGAATAATATGATTTCGGACGGAATTATCACTAGAGTAACCGAACCGTCAGAATTTGTGCATCCAGTAGTTATTGTGAAAAAGAAAAACAGCAATCAGATTAGACTTTGCTTAGACCCTAAGTATTTGAATGATGCTTTAATGCGAGAACATTATTACCTACCTACTTTTGAAGATTTAACTTATGATATGTCTGGATCTCAATTTTTCTCAGTGTTGGATGCAAACAAGGGTTTTTATCAGGTAAACTTGTCAGCGGAAGCATCCAATTTAACAGTATTTGCTACACCTATAGGCCGTTTCAAATTTTTAAGGTTACCTTTCGGAGTAAAAGTTGCACCAGAAATATTTCACAGAACGTTTTCGAACATTTTTGGAGATATACCGGGTGTAAAAATATATATAGACGATATCATAATATATGCGAAGTCACTGGAAGATCACAACCAAATTTTGGAAACTGTGTTAAAAAGAGCTCGTGATTCAGGAGTCAAATTCAATAAAGAAAAATCTAAAATTTTAAAGTCCGAGATAAAATATGTTGGTCATATTTTTAGTAAAGATGGTATTAAACCTGACATGGACAAAATCGAAGCAATTAAACAAGTACCCAGACCTGAAAATAAAGATAAGCTAAGACAATTTTTAGGTATGGTTACGTATGTGTCAAAATTTATCCCAAATTTGTCTCAAATATCATATAATTTAAGACAACTAATTAAAAAGGATAATGTTTATGACTGGCAAGAAATACATGAAAAAGAATTTTGTCACTTGAAGCAAATTTTAATGGAAAGTCCAGTACTTCAATACTATAATCCCGAGCAACCTATAACTCTAAGTGTTGATAGTAGTAAAAATGGAATGGGTGCTGTAATTTTACAGAATGGAGGACCTATAGCATATGCGTCTAAATGTTTAACCGAAACACAAGAAAAATACAGTCAAATTGAGAAGGAAACTTTAGCTATTCTGTTTGGCTGTAAAAAGTTTCATCAGTACCTTTATGGTAATACATTTATTATAGAGTCTGATCATCAGCCGCTTGAAACAATATTCAAAAAAACTTTTGACAAAATTCCATTGCGTCTGCAACGTATGATCCTAAGTTTACAAAATTATGACTTTCAGGTCAAATATAAGCCAGGGAAACATCTGTATTTTGCAGATGCTCTTTCTAGATCAAGTTATAATGATAAAAATTGTGAAATTGATGAAGCTGAAATAGAGTCGCAAATGCATTTGGTAAACATGATAGAAATTTCCCCCCAAAAGTATGATTATATTAAAAATGAAACTGCCAATGATAAAGAATTACAAGAATTAACAAGAACTGTACTATGTGGCTGGCCCTCTAGTAAGAAAGAACTAAATGATTATTTAAAACCATATTGGCCTTACAGGGATGAAATATCGGAATTTAATGGTGTTTTGTTTAAAGCAAATCGCATTATTATACCTAAATCATTACGAGGTGATATTTTGGACAAACTTCATTATAATCACTTGGGAATCGACAAAACTATAGCTAGATCACAAGAACTAGTATTTTGGCCTTTTATTACGTCAGATATCACTAATAAAGTTAAAAGTTGCACTACATGTATGCAATTCCAAAATTCACAGGTAAAAGAAAGTATTATTGAAAGAGAGTTACCTAGTCGTCCTTGGCAGACATTAGGAGTAGATTTATTTGAACTTAAAGGAAATACTTACCTGCTAGTGGTAGATTACTTTTCAAAGTATCCAGAATTGGCTTTACTGAATTCTTCACCAACCTTTCAAGTTGTACAAGAACTTAAGGCAATATTTTCACGTCATGGCAAACCAGATATCATTTTTTCAGACAATGGCCCTCAATTTAGTAGTTATGAATTTCGATCTTTTGTTAAAGAGTGGCAAATAATTCATAAAACTAGTACTCCAACATATGCACAAAGTAATGGCTTTATAGAACGTCATGTTCAGACGATTAAGAGGTTAATTAAGAAAGTAATTATAGACCGGAAAGACATTGCTTTGGCATTATTGGAATACAGAAACACTCCCTTATCTACAAAAGAACCTTCACCGGCTGAACTACTATTTGGTAGAAAGATTAAAGGTATTATACCAATAAAACAAGAGTTATTAAAACCTAAATATGACATTGAATCACATAAGACTAATCTGAAATGCAAACAAACTGGCCAAAGAAATTATTATAATAAATCTTTCAGAAATCTACCAGATTTGCAAGTGAATGACTTTGTTTTAATGCAACACAATCAATTGTGGAAACCTGGTAAAATTGTAGCTGTGGATTCCACAAGACCAAGATCTTATGTTGTTAAGCTTAATGACTCGGATAGGACTTACATAAGAAACCGAAAATTTTTAAGAAAAATTGATAGCAACTTCATATCAGATGAACAGTTCAATACCTTAATAGACTATCACATTGCTAATTCAGAAAAAGAAAGGAGTAATGTATGCAATGATGAGTATGTTAACACTAATTTAGCAGAAGCTATGGATAGTTCAATGACTGGTAGTTGTTTATCTAATCAGGAACAGTTGAAGTCAGCCGAATCTGTGACACAAACTAGATCAGGACGATGTATTAAAAAACCTATTCGCTTTAAGGATTTTGTTTAAAATATGTATTTGTAACTTTCCTTTTTTTTTTAGATTAAGCTAGAGGGAGGGGGATGTGATAGAGGAACTAGTATTTTAGTTTTGTTATGTTTAAGACAGGTGTGTGTCAAATGTCATGGCAAAAATAGAAYAGAGCACCGATGATGWTATTGTWTTGGCGATGTACATGTGTCTGTCTGCTATCTGTGTGCTACAATAAATCTTAATAAAGTTTAGTCATCGTGAGTATTATTGTACAACTAAGTGAACGTACAACAATTATGACAATCAGGCTGATTATAATGATGCCTCTAAAATGAACTATGTCCGACTTTGACTTTATGCGTTCGCTGTAGCAGAAGATCGTATATCGCGCAGCTGTACAGTTATTCTGGACCTTACTCGCATTCCTACTCTTGCCGGTTGCCGCTGTGAAATTCGGCGTTGCCAGACAAAAAAATTCTTATTCGACAAATGACGCGAGTCTTTGCAAATTTTTATACACCAAAGTAGCTGACATCTTAAACTTTTATTTCAGTTATTTTTTCGATAAACCAACGCGTTTTCGAGCTAGGAGAAGGTAAACGTTTTAGGAATAAGGTAGTGTTCAAAACTGACGTAATTCATTATTAGTTGCATGGTTACTGAAAGATGTGCGCTTTTTGGCCGCACTATATAAACATTATTATGAATGAAAAACTTAAAGTAGTAATAACACCGGCAAGTGTTGAAATGGTGCTTAATTATTACCAAAAGTTGCAAAATTTCAAAAAGTGGTAGATTCAGCCTTTTGTGCTGAAACTGGCAACACGGGGTAGTCGGCACCCACTTGGGCCGTGGTAATACCACACCACGCCCCAATCTAGCGCAGCACATTTTTAACCACCCATCTCTCTCTGACTCACATCAAATAGATCTGTTGTACGTATGTCAGCGTTAACTTGTAACGACAACCTGCGCTACTTAAGGAGAGGGTAATTTTCGTTTCTTATTCCTTTCCACTCACGGGCAAATTAGAAGAGCAAGAACTAGTTAACGACGTGATGAATATTTTAAGCGAAGTTAAGAACCTACTACTGTGGCCCTCTACAATCAAGATCTAAAAGCTAACAAATTATCGTGTACATTGGTTGGGTATCTTTCTTAATTTATCTATGATAAAACTCAGCTGCCGCCCAAATTTACTTATCGCGATGCATATTTAAGTACACGAAAGCGGGAAGCGCCCAGCAACAACGACTGTTTTTGAGTAGTTCACTATTCCGCAGCCAGATGTACCGCTTAGCTTGAATCGCCAGAATGCTATTTCCGGGATAGCTCATCTGTTCTGCGAATGAAACGAGCAACAAAAAAATCATCCAACAGCTGAACAGCACGTACTTTTACACAATACAATTAGTAGTACAATTATGTTTAGCTGGTAGTAATCCAGTAACCCAGTAAGTGTTTTATTGTGATTAAAATGTGAAAAAATTCCTGGTAACTAAATCTTTGATACACCCTTAAGTTTGACGTGTATACKCCTATTTCAAATACGKKGTAGATGAAGTAGCTTACTTTATGCCAAAATAAATATGACAAGGATCATTCAAGGTAATTTTATTTCACTGATCTCTTATCGCTGGGCTTTCCCAATGAACTTAAACGTCCATTTGGCAATTGGCAATATAGGTCTCTGTACTCACCGACCGTAAAGAACCTACGGCGTAGTTCGTACTATCCGCTAGATGACGTATTTTCGATCTTCACAAAATGACCGGGCAATCGGTAGTATAGACCCCTGTACTTACAGACAGTACCAACCTACGTCGTAGTGAAAGTAGATATTTTAAAACCTGTTTGTAGCTCCTTGTATCACTTTTCGTAACATGTACCTATTCGCAGCATGGATTTTCGAGACTTAACTTTAAATCACATTTAGAACTTTATATACTCATTTTTAATGCAGTTCTAAATTAACTTGCAAAACCAATAGAAAATGATTGATAATTATCACTTCACTATTTCAGTGGACCTKCTTCKGAATAAKATTAGTACTTATCTATATCGGGAAAATGGTCATATATAAAGCGAAAAAGTTTTGTTAGCATATTAGATAATATTAACCTGACGTTTAGAKTACGCCTGTAATCTTTGTCAAAGGAGAGATCCTCAAAATATCATCTGACAAAGATTACAGGCGTAATCGAAACATCAGATTAATAAKTTTTGGTCAGTGTTTTATAGTGACAGCGATACTTCCGGCAACATATTATCTAATATTATGGACGCTGAAAGCATTCACCCTCGTATTTTATTAGCATAACTCACCGAAGGTCATAGCATTTGCTTATTTGGTCAATTTTGTCCGTTTATCTGGGAATAGTGAGATTTTGGCTCCTAAGGTTCGTATTGAACTCGGGTTTTCGATAAATGGTAGTTTTGGGTACTTAGCCTAGGGCGGGAATCGAACCTAAGACCTACAGTTTGGTAGTCTAGAGTGTTTCCAATTGCACAACCAAAGCTCTCCAAATCTAGTCTCAGGTCAACCGAGTTATAGGTACTCGATTAAAGGAATAAACACTTTTCAGCTAATTTCGCCGACCAGATCTAGGGACAGAAGGTAAACAACAATGCCTACTATACAACTAAATCAAATTAATTTGTAGCAGGAATAAATTAAAAACTGCAGATTTTTTTCATTAAAGCGAGAGGAAATATAATTTGCCGAATTCAATTAAACTTCCCGCTGACGAAGGTAGGACAACGTTTTAGTGTATGTGGACGTCTCGACGGTGTGTGAGGAACGAAAACATTAGAGCGACTAATTTCCTCGAGTCTTGATATAAATTTTCTGTTTCGGACGCGACTCAACCGCCGTGGCCATAAACCTTTGTGGCAACTTCCGGGTTGCCGACACGAATTTCGCACAGCTTAGGTAAAATTAAACGTGAGGTTACATTATTGGTGCTGCGGGAATTATTTTGAAATATATTACTGGATAAGACAGCCGTAAATTATTAGAATTAGCTCCCGCCTGTGCTTCACTCTGTGTGAGTAATATTAAATAAACGACGTTTTGAGCTGTGCCAAAATCTGTGTACTGCTAGTTACGAGGACCGCAGAACGTAATATGGAACTTCATTGGACTAGGAGCAGCTTATGGCCGAGCAAGCACAGCGATGAGATTAATAAACAAGCCGAGTAGAATAAAGTTGATTACGTGCGAGATGACTGCTAAAATTATTTAATCTTAATTAGAAAAAAAATGGTACCTAACGGCCACTAAACGGTGTCGACGAATATACTGACTTACTGAAGAATAAGAACATCCAGTAATGATTGTTCTGAATGTAGCTGTAGTCGAGTGGGGTAAACTTTGCTGTACATATGATGTCTCAAACGCTTCGATTAGTGAAAGATCATGAAATTTTGGTAGAAGGGCAACTAATTAAGATGTTTTGTTAAAAGCAATCCAAAGTAATTGAAAAAGTGAATTGGAGAGAGTACTTGATAGGGTTCAACGTTACCTTCAAACCCAAAGTCTGACTAAAATCTTAGTATTCTGGAATTCTTCGCTCATATCCTACGCCAATTCACTACCGTGTTTAAGATTCTCGCTGTATATCTATACGAGACCGTCATCTGTCATTTTCATCTTCTCGTTTCAGATACATTGACAAATCAAAGAAGCCTCCGGAAGCGCCTCCGCAGTCGGCCACAAAGTGTAATTTTCTCCTACTGTGTTAAATTAAGCAGAAGAACTTCAAAAATCGATCAGACTCCAAACTGATCGATTTTTGTGTTAATAAAAACAACAATGTGTACCAATATTTATTCAAATAAAACACATCCGTGTCGTATTAAAAAAAATTAGAGTTATAAATTTCTGAAAAGATCTTTTTTATACTGATTTTAATTGTTTTTTAGGTCCATCTCAGCAATTTTCCGCCTTACTTAAAAGACAAACTACACCTTAGAGGCAACGTGCATCATGTCAGGCCCATCAAAATTTCACAGCTCATCGTTTTTTACTTATAAGGCTGTAACTGTAAACAATAAATTTGAATGTAATGTGAGTATATATTCAGTTGATAAGTACTTTGTTTTTGTTTAGTTTTTTAAGTAGATTAAAAGCTTTTGGAAGTTTTTTTGACTTTATTCTCAATGTTATTCTTGACCTTATGTAATTTCTTAACTTACACCATCTTCAAATGCATGTTTTATTTTAACTCTTTGATGTGATTCATATTCAAATTTGACATGTGCAGTATATTCAATTCTATTCAGTTCATAATCTAAACATCAATACATTTGTCAGATAATTATTATAAATTAACAAATATACTAATGGTTTATGATTCGTCACAATCTTTAATCGTCCACCAAAAAGATATGGTCGGAAATGTATAACACCAACTACAATAGCTAAAATATTCCTTCTGGTGACATGATGCGGCCTAAATATAAAAATTGTTTTTTCCAGAAATTTGTATTTCTAAATTTAAATTTATTTTTCTCAATCTAGCAAAACTTTTACTAATATTCTAAATATTATTGTGATATCTTCAAAGAGTTCTAAAAGTATACCTCAATGCTCGTTTATCCACATTTTTTAAAGAATACATCCGCTGGAAATTCTTAATTTATGATGAAAGTTTTGTCACCACCTAGTAGCAGCATGTAAGTGACATCTGTCTTGTAAGTCATAAGTTTTGCTGCTATTTCTGATCGTCGGCGATGTAACGACTAAATAAACAAAACAGATAGTCCTTGATAAGTACGAAAGAAATACGAATGTGAGCATTTTCATACTTTCGCTCGAACAAAGTTTGACTGTTCGAGTGGAAAATCGCATCTTCAATGCGATATAGTTGCTTCAAGGAACTGTATTTCAATACAAACTAGCTTTTACGGAACTACACTGCAATATATTGTGATCTTTAAATTTTAACATGTTTAAAACGTAAGTAATGTATCACTTTAAATTTATGGATTGCAGTAGCAGTGTGGCAAAATGTTGCAAAGCTAAAATTACTAACGCTCAGTAAATAATACTATAGTTTCAAGAGTTCTGACCTCATTAATAACGCAGTGCGTGAATCAGAACAATTTGCAATCATGATGTTTTTTAGATGCATTCACACTTTCTAAGAACATTTGTCGTAATTAAAACGGGCAGGCATCGTAAACTTTAAATTGTCGCCTTGTCTTTACGTGTTTAGAAAGCTTTCGAAGAAAAGTTCCATTGTACCATTGTCGCCACTAATGGAATTATATTACAACATCCGCTAGCAACAAGAAAAAGTTCTCTGACTACACTCGTTACACTAAAACCGTTTGCGGATATTTTTGCTATGATTACTGTTGCAACACCGCGAGAACTGCATTACGGAATTGGACGAAATAAAACTGCTCTCGGTTGGTTACGACGCAATTTTGTTACTAAACGTCCGGTGTTAGATTGCATAACACAATGCAGGAGCCTTTTAAATTCGATTAAAGTCAAATAATGGTGTAACTCATCGCCATCGATTCTGCAGCAAAAATGCAATTCTACACGTGCTGCAGCTCGAAATTCGTTTACGTAATTTAGGTCGGAGCGAGCGAGCTTCCCGTATTTCAGAAGGGAATTTGGTTGCAACGTTTGAAGGGATGGCAAATTTTCACCCCTAGGGGGAAACAGAATCAGATAAGCAGGAAACTAGACCATAACCTCAAATAAAGTAAAAACGTTTCCTGGCATCGCGCTGCTTGCCGCTGCAGTTGGAGAACTCACGCTGATTCTAGGGGCGGTGCAAAAAATTAAATGGTTTAAGAAAAATTTATGGCGTCATCAGACCGCACGCCGGGTAAGCCATGTAAGCACCATGCTCGCAGCAATCGCCTAGATGAAAGTAATAAAACGAAATGCGGGGTTCAAGACGCCTTCAAGTATTGTGATGCGTTCACAGTAATTTTTTTATCTTAACCCAAGACATTTGATAGTCTTAACCTTTACTATATTGTTTTAAAGGAATCGCACATTTTCTTGAAACAAATTATTAGTATCAATGAATATCCACGTTTATTCTTAAAACCAAAATTGCAATTTATTGAAAATTGGAATTAGTTTAAAAAAGTAATACTTAAAGAACACCAATGAATCTTGAAGATGTAGACGACTTAATTTGCTTGAAACTATAATAACAGCTGCTTGATAAATCTGGTAATATATTTAATATTGACGAAAACGGCTTGGTCCGTATAAGCTAAGTTTTAGCAGTTAATGGATCTTAAAGTGTTCCTACCACAATATCGACGAAAGTAATAGAGACTGTTACCGTAATAGTTTGTTGTAATGCCGGGGCATATTTTCTTCCTCCAGCAGACGTTATCAAAGGAAATAAAATAAAAAAAGGAAGACGGACTTACTTTCACAGGGATCTGCTCTCTACTTCAAGCTACATTAAACCGAAACAAGGGAACTCCAGCAATGACCAAATTGACCCCCAAGCCAGGAATATCCAGGGAGCAGGCAGAAGCGGATGAATGCAAAAATCATCGCAGAGAAAGTGGGATGAATGCAAAGCAAAAAAAATGACAAGCAACTGGCAGAAAAAAAAAGAAAAAACCAAGGAGGAACGAAGAAGATACCAGCAGTGACAACGACCCATAAGTTATTGCGATGGTGACCAACGATTTTGCTTGTGAGCAACCAAATGAAAATGAATGTGTCGGCCGCGGTGAGGGCCATCGGGAGATGGTCAGTGATGGCCTTAATGGTGATTTTATTTTTTTTTTTACTTTATAGAGTTGCTTCTCGTTAATTACTTTTAGAATACTTACATGTTTCGTTTACGTTTGTACAGCACAATGTTTAAATACAAGAAGTTTTTTTTTTGAAGAGCGTGAGTATTACAGCATTTTAAAAAAATAGTTTTTAAATCTATATCCCTGACTTATCCCGTTTTTTTTTTTTGGGGGGGGGGGAAACGCCGTCACTATCAAACATTGACAATAAATTACATTGTTCGTCAGTTTTTGATAGTGAAAGCGTTTTTCGCAAAAATATAATTATATAAAATCGAGATATTTGTCATACATCGTAACTTTGTTACTTCTGTCGCACACTCTCCCTGTTCTTAAAATGTTGTAAATTCGAAAGACATTACAATATCTAATCTATGAATATCTTTGTGCCAACTGACACTAATCGCGCCATTGAAATGCAATGTATGTGTTTACAAGAGCCGAAGGCTCACGTGATTTTTCCCGAATATCGTTTATAATAACGATTGTCATGTTTGGTTCAGACTCGAAAGCCCGAAGCGCTCTTTGATGCAATAACAATAGCGATAAGCAGTTATTGTACTAAAAACCGTAAATAAAAAAATGTAAATCTGAAGATCCAGTGAAGCGAAGGAATACAATTCGCAAAGAAATACTATAAAAATAGTTATTTGGCGCTATAATCGTAAAAGCTTATGTGCAATAAACGTCCTTTACGATTCGGCAAATTCGAACCGAACTTTTTTCAACGGCAAAACTAACAAAGGAGTATCGTTGGAAAGGTATTTGGGGGTTAAACAGGATACCCTTCAGCGATTCTGTGAAAACGCAGGACGTACGATTCATTTTTATTTTCGGAGCACGCCTTCCAAGCGTCGCACGCTGAATAAATTATGAGAGGGGCAAATATTAAAATATTAAATCGTTTTTGTATCAGCTTTACTCTTAAAAGATTGAATAGGTAATTCACTGGAGAGCATTAAGGTTCTATTTCATAATCCAACTTAGATGTTCCATTAAAGAAATTGTAGAACGCCCCCTGCTAAGTGCAGCGACGTTAAAACGATAAGTACTTAGCGTAATTTATAAATTGTGCAACAACCTCTATTTTTCATGTCTACTTCGGTCAGTGCGTTATTCAAGTGGACTGTGTGTTGACAAGGTCTCACAAATGCAACGGTGTGCACTCAGGAATGAATTATTCACTGCTGCCAAGTTTCTGAGTTACTGCAGCATTATTCATTGAAATTAATAACTTAAAATGATAGTACGTGCAATATGCTTTACTATACAAACGTGAACTTTTTGTTAATACAGTATAAGGCTGTCAAACCGCACTTTTTTATAGGTATTTAAAAACATACAAACATTTTTTAACTCATATAACGCATCAAATTTTAAGATGAAAGTTAGTATTATAACTCTAGCAAGATGGATCGCCTTGAAACAACTGTCGCATGTGCTCGCTAAAGCCAMACGGGTATAAGTTTCTTCTTCTTRTTGATTTTTAGCCCAAATAGACATGACTTCCTGCTTGGRATAGGAGCCCGAGGCGGAAGATGAAAATGTAGGCGAAATTCGCGGTGTGCAAGTATGAAACTTCGACCATTTTTTAAATACGTTGCAACAGCGAAATCTCACTGTTCACCATTCCAACGCTGCATGGCTGTTAAATTCCGGATGTGTCAAATGTGACGTTTACTGTCATCTCCCCCACTACAGATGCCCCCAGTATAGGTGGTATGTTGCTCCTATATATAGAGAGTACCGTCATTGTATTTTATAAGTGGAGACAATATGGCTTACGATGCAAGGTCGTGCGTAGTATTCATGCCAGATTATTTAAGTGTAAGAATCGGTAAGATACTGCTTTTAGATTATATTTCTTGCCAAAAAATCAAGAGCGAAGAAAAGCAATTTCAATAATGTAAGTAGTAAACTTCTCTCTAATTTTTTGGAGACAATATGGCGACAATAGCGGTACCATCTCTATACTGGAACTGTAAGGTTGTATCTGTGAGAGCCATCTAGCGGATGGTACGCGATCTGTTGCGAAAGGCAGCCATATTGTAGAAGCCACACGTCACGTACAACAAAGTTTGTTTTGTGAATTCAAGGCTACGGTTTCAACTAATTATTCCTGATTATTATATGGTGTTGATTATTAAAGTAGCATTATGTGGTGGAGTTGAGTTGATGAGTTGAAGTGAGGTTCAGAGATTTGTTGATTAATTTTATCAACATCAAAGCTAGCTTTCATATATTAGATGTTACCATTTACCAGAAATAAAGTGTTTGTTGGGGACTTTCATGTTTATGGGGTTTGTCGATTTATTGTCCGTCTTCTCGTGGAAAGATCTCTGGTTTTGTCTCGCTAATTTCGAATCATAGACGACAAGCCATAAAATATACGGAAATGCCACCCTTTCGGTATGTTGACGAACAACCGGCAACGCCACAAACTATTTTCACAAAATTGCAGTATCTAAAACAGTTCTTCGTCAACACATCAACAGCTGTCAACTACTTTGTGAAACGTACTTATAAACCCAAATATACAGGTATGCTACGTAACAATAGTTAAAGTCACATTATCATTCATGTGTTCTGACGCTCCAAGATAAGTTTGCAATTAACGCGGAGATACGGAGAAATATCTATAATAGATTTCAGTAAACTTGGGGAGCCTATTGAGGACCTCCATCAAGGCAAATAGGCATCAGCAGTTCAATAGCTTTGTTGCAAGCCAAATATGGATTAGTTGTAAAGCTAAACCGCTCCAAACATGTACCTATTCACAACTAGAGGTGCATGACTATGATCTGAAGGGGATTATATATTAATTAGCAGCTAATTACGCCGGTATTATGTGCCAGAGTTCATCTCGATATCTGAATAGTCTTGAATAATAGGCATTTACATCTTTCTCAGAAATTTATATTTAAGTACCAACAGAAAACGTTTTAGTAATTTATATACAACTGGCCCATTTTAACTTCAACTTTATCACCACTTCAAAATGACTGATAGGTACATTTTTAAATAAATGGGTTAACTTCTACAATAGAAATAAACTACGTGTAAAAGTAAACTAGTAAAATGGCTGTGTGGTATCAGATTATGGAATTTAAAAAAATATCTTAAGACGGCATAAGAAATAATTTTACAGCGCGTATCTTCAGCGATAGTAGCTTATGAATTATTATAGTCTCTGTCATCTAGTAATTGATTTTTCTAAATGGACCCCTTTTTATATAGCGATTATAATGATACTGCGTTGTGTCATCTCCTCAGTGTCAAAGAATAAACTTAAATTAAAATGCATGTCTATGCTGTGCTGTCTACACCTTAACCAACTGCAGATAGTACTATTTCGCTGTCATTACAGCTCATCAGTGCAGTCAAATTGAAGTATGCAGTTGCATGCCAATTTGTCAGGCTACAGGTCACTTCCTTAAGGAAGTAGTACCCGTTATGGCGACTAGGTGGCTTTGTCATCATGTCAGTGTAATGCTGACAGATGACATTGCTATCCTAAATTCTTACTTTAATAAACTTAAATATTCATAATAATTCCGGAATGGATGAAATATTGAAGAAATATATATGTAATATAAAAAATAATGAAGCAACTTATCAAAACGAAAGAAAAAAAAAGCATACTSACAAATTAAATTAATATTAAAATTGTATATGTCACGTTAATTTAATGTCAATTTTTCAGTAATAATATAAATAGTATAATATTTGAAAAAGATCTAAATAAAAGATCAAAACGTAATATAAACATAAAGCCTATTTAATTTAATATAATTATTAAAAGCCTTAACCTACAAAAATAAACAAGAATAATCATCAAAAGTACTTTACAAAATAGACATCTATATCTTGTATATGTTCCTAAATGCAAATGATGGTAATGACAGGGTCTAAAAATTCGTCAAATAGCTAAACTTAGTACAACTATGAATATGACCAAGTCCAGTTGCTTATAAGTTAAATAGATTTCACGAATCTGGAAGAATTAATAATGGTGGTAAAAGTGGCGGAATGAGGCCTTAATTATTACACAAAGTGATAAAGGAACATTTGTCAAAGTTTACAAATCGAAAAGACGGGCTATATTACGGCCTAATTATTTTACGTAATGTATGGAGGTAGTGTAGCCGGAAATGGATATATAAATCGCGTTGGAATGTTTACAAGGTATGTCCAAATTGTCACATCTGAAATATTTATGATTACTCTTTCTTCATATTTAGGCAAAGAAGTAGCCCCTATTAACAGAAAAGCAACGAAAAGATAATTGAAATAGTACTATATTTTAATCCCGGAAGTTATCCTATTTGCACTGGTTTGTGACCACATTTGACTACGGTGAGTCTGCTGTGCGATTTACCTTTATGAAACAATTGACACATGCAATTACAGTAACATTAGCTCACTATGTTCAAATGCTTAAAACTTCTCTCATTTCAGAACTTCGACGACTTGAATCTTAATCAGAATACTTATTTCCAACAAGATAGAGCAACTAGTCACACATCCAGGGTGTCAATAAACCTTCTGGACGAACATTTTGCCGGATCGTCTTTTCAGCGGAAGTGAGGATATTCATCAACCTCCATGATCAATAGACCTGAGGTCTTATGATTACCTTTCATTTTAATTCGTCCAGGAAAAATTAAGTTAAAGTAAAAATTGCAAAATTAAGAAGAAATTCGTGTAATAACACGTGTCAGTGATAATTGCGGTATGAGATTGAGACAATTTGTAGGAAATGATCGTCGCCACACCACTGGAGTAACAGTAAAAAAATGAATTCTCACCTTGAATACTAATTTCCTTACGTGTTGTTAACAACTGTTTTAATAAACCACAGAAAAAAATTTTCTGTATGTACTTTATAATATGTATAAAAAGTGCGGTTTGATTGCCTCAACCTGTATAACCTAAACATATTCTAAAGCTGTTTTTCTTCCCCTGAACATTATACCACATCGATACAAAGGAATTTATCCATATGCATATTCCTGGCGGTATAAAAAGGMTCAGTGTGGCCCTCTATATTTAACTATCAATCTAATTTGAGACCCAAAGCTCTCCTGTGTAATCAACGATCTTTATTCCACTACGGCCAGTTGATGTTTTTGCTATTCTGTATTCATGAGTGACGAGTAATTTTTCGCTACAATAAGCTTTTTCAGGCCCCGATGCGAATCGATGAGCTGCCCGTGCTTGTTTGCGTTCACACGAAAGTCGTTAAAATTAGTCTTTGGTGCTTTTTCCCTCGCCCGTGGAATGCACACGGCTGCGCCACCTCGTGTTTGGTTCTCATCTACCGAATCGCTGGTGCAAGAACATTCTTTGCCGTACTAACCACGTAGATGCAAATCGGGAAATGCTATCAAGTGGGGCGCGCTCTTAGATCTAGGTTTTTGCGGTAGAATAAAATGCACTTGCCTTGGGCATCTGGGACACGGAAATTGAATACGTGATACAAATTTGGTTACGGTTGTTACGTACCGTTACTTGAAGTTGTCTAGGCGTATTGTCTAGAACAAATTAGGAGCACCAACAGAAATGCTTCCAGATACCAACCCAATTACTTTTTGGATGTTTTGCTGCAGGCTACTTGATAGTAACGAATATCATCGATATACATAGTTCGTCTTTAGTATCCACACCTTTTGAACAGTATATATTTTATTTAATAATAATCCACTCTCTAAGTATATGCTATTTTGTAACAGACGTTGATTTCTAGTCTGGTTTGCTATGCATTAGTCATTCCTACGGATAACTACACTAAGGATACCGAACAAATTTGGCAGCGTCCCTGTTTTTGCCAGCGTTAGGTTTTATTTCCATTTCAAGTTATAAAATACAAATACCAACCATTCAGCTTATCGTCATAAGTATAAAATTATTACATAACAACAATGCTTATAATAATATAACGATTAAAAAGCTGCCCATTTATTTGTTTTTGTGCTCTAAGCGATCATTTTTGTCAAATCGAATGTTACACAACGAATTCAGCAAAACTCAAACTTAGATAAGTTCTAAAACCCTTGAAAGGTAAGTGAAAGCGTGAAAACTCTATTCCGTATTATAACTGTTCAGAGCATATTGAAAGTTTATATTACATATTACTATGTAACGCCTTCCTTATTGCATGATCATTATTATATGTTCCACTCTGAATAAAATGATAAAAAAGAGCAAAAATTGTAAAATTCATATCTCGCCATCTAGCAGTGACATTTGAAACCTCTATCCATCCTGTTTCTAAAGAGGGCCATTTTTTTAGCATGACAGATGGCAAAGATCGTTATCCTTTTAAGTGGAGTTACCAGTAGTCATTCCTGTTCCTTCAACCTGTCAACGAGCAATGAAGAAACGAGTGGTCTTTTCGCGATATAATGGTATAGTGACTTAATTTTAGAAGGTTGCTTGTTGTGTGAAAACACCATTCAGATGTGTCTTCATAATCACTTGATTCAGAGATACATGGTGTTAAAATAATACTTAAGCCTTTCAGCTTCAAAATACATATGTAGTTTGGCGATTGATTATAAATTACCAAAAGACATTAGCTTTATCCAATAATATGTTATTGTTGTACGAACACCACCCGCATAGTAGGATAGACGACGTCCATATTTTGTATAGTACTTTCCAACAGTTTTTTGTTTAAATAAGGCACTACCAATAGGTAACCATTGTTTGCACCGCGACACAAACTCAGTGGTTAGTGAACAAAAAAAAACATATATATTTAAAGCAAGCATTACGGAACAAAGTTTTATAGTATATAATATATATTCTCGTTATAGAAAAGTTACCCTGACCAAATTTAGTACAATTTAGTTAATTGGATTCCTGTATAGAATAAGTACTTCATTGGTAGCGGGCATTAAGAGTACCTCACAGGGAGCTTAAATCTGATTTTTTATGCTGCCTCTCGCTCGTTTCTTAGGGAGAAAATACAAGCTTATATATTTTTGATATTTTTATATCACGCTTATTTAGCGAGTTATGTCTAATTAATTGAAGAATTTAGGGCTGATAAATTTACAATATGATAATAATAATAATTCATAATCCAACAGGATACATTCTCAAATACAAGGAAGAGAAATAGAAGCCTAAAGCATGTAGTATTTACAAAGTAATATACATATAGTAATGTAAGTAGAAATTTAGATGGCAATGCCATCTGCCACCATTACACTGACATGATGATAACGCCACCTAGCTGCCATTATGGGAACTACTTTCTAAAGGAGTGACCTGTAGCCTGGCAAGTTGGCATGCACCTGCATACATCAATTTGACACCTTGACAGCAGTCCCCCGCGGCATGTGGACTCGTAGACATGCATTTTCCTACATAAAGTGTTAATGATTAAATATATGTTTTCGAAAAGTAAGATTGTAAAGTTGTTTCATATCGTGGTTAGAGGAGTTCTTGCTACTGTTTTGGTCGCATGTTGAAACACGTCTTAAGTTAAAAAGGACACACAGTAAATGTGAGTTTGGGTAAAATATCAGGGCAGTCCATTTAGTTGAATGTGCAAGAGCTTCCATGACACAATACAGTTCTACAGGTTTGGAGAGACACAAAGTTAAATCTGGCTAGGAGGGCAAATTGGTCCAAACCTCCTCTTTCAGGATATATTCCGTCCAGCAGAAAAGTTAAATAATCAGAAACTGCCTTTAAACAGGATCGAACAAGTTAGATTGAATCTTGTCGGCAGCGCAGCAAATTAAGCAAGCATGCAATAATTTCGCCAAATTCTGTATATGCAGCAAAGTAGTTTAAAAGCAACTTTTAACTGTTTCGGATATGTAGATATTGAAAGTACATTTCTCATCAAAAATTATACCCAAGATCCTTGAAATGAGTGACATGTTACAATGTCACATTGTCAACGCTGTAGAGATATCAGAGGGGAAAAAGTCTGCGAGAATAAGAGATTGAATACATTTTTTTAATATTCATAAAGTTTGTTTTTGAGAAAAAGGCGTTCAAATGATGTAAAGTTAAACAGTCTGACAAGGAAACAACTTTGCAAAAGTAATTTTAAGATCATCTGCGTTTATGGTAGAGGCATTTTTGTCTCTTCAACACATTAACCATGTCACTTATAAACGGTATAAAAATATAAAGGGCCGAAAGTTGATCCCCGAGGAACCTTAATGGTCGCAACAAATGAGATGATGTAAAACTGCGATAGCAGAGGAATACAAATGTTTTAAGCTCATCTAAAATAATATCGACTGTCATTGAAAATTATAAAAGTTTTTAAGGCGACTGTTTCTATATTACAAATGGATGATAATAAATCTTATACAAGGCTTATAAAAGCAAATAAAGAAGAAATTTGAGACAGGAAATRTGATAGTAGATTCCGTAAGAATAGGTATTGRTCAGTCTCAGAGTRCGATGTGCAAACAATAACGCTATTAGTTACAAATTACGACCGCAACGCTGARCGCAACTTCAAGACGACATMCTGTAAAAAAAATGTCAGCTCTACATAAATGTTRMTATAAAAATAATTGTAAAGAATCTACAACTATTATTTGAAGGTTTATAGGTTTACACGATAGTGCTACCGAAAAGAAACAAAACTATTTCTTCAACGCTGAATAAGCCAAATACAAAGAATACAAATTTCTAGAGACCAACACATCATTAAAAAATGGTTAAGATGATTTTTATATAAAATGTGAAATACACTTGTTAACTAAAAGTATAGGCGCTCCCTAGTTTAAGATGACGGAAAAATGCAAGGCGCTGTGTGGTCGAATACCGGACTAATTCGGTTCAAATTAATTATTATTAGAGCATACTACAGTGAGTTTGGCACAAAATTGGTAATCTATTATACACTATCTTACATTCAATAAACGAACAATGACCCCATATACAATCTCCTTTCCGTTTCCTCGATCTAAGCTGAGCCCAATATACTACTTCCTAAAAATACCCCACCAGAGTGCCCTGCCAAAGATTCAAAAGTCTGGGTACAACTTCCATGTGTTAGTTCTTAGCCAGGGCAGGGACCCAATTAAACTGCACTTAGAACTCCAGAGTGCAAATAATCATAGAATTCCAGGAAACTTTACTGGCTTGTGGCCCAGATTTAACTTTTAAGTAAACCGTACAGCCGCTGGTTGGTCTTCTTTTCAAAACAGAAAGGCCCTTAAAAGTTTATTTGATCTAGATAGCGTGGACGAGAACGTGAAATGAAGCCATCAAACGGGGGACTGTTGGAGAAACAGCATGCGCTGGAAATTTGTAACAAGAGAGAATAACGGCGCCAGTAACCGAGCATTATTATTGGGAATCCAACTCGGGTCTATTACAACTTGGATAATATTAATTTGCAATGCCGACGAAGGAGATCGTTCAACTGGAAACTACACGATTAATTACCAATTATCGGAATCAGTATAGTGGACAATCAAGGGCGTAGGGGTTGACAGCCACCCCAAACGGGAGGACGTTGGGGAGAATTTATTAAAGGGCGGCCACTTTTCGAGGGCTATCCAACGAAAACATCGTTAAAACAACACACGCACCAATCATAAAAATAAGCTAAAGGAAAATCTTCATAATGGAAGATAAACACGCCAATATATCAGCCATCGTTCTTTAAGAAAATTTATTAAGGGATATTTTTAGTAGCACTTTGAAGTTTGTTCTTGCAGAATTAAGTATCCTATGAGACCGTTTTAACAACCAGCCAATCTCCTCCCTCCCTTTATACGGCCGGAACGAGGTAATGAATAGAAAAATCAATAGCTTGCGCTATGCAGTTTCCGTTTTCGAACGAAACGAGGTAAACGCATTGATTAAAATGATGACTGTAAATTAATAACTAGACCGGCGTTGCAATTCATGAAGTATAAAGCAACTTATTGCTGCGAACACCGAAACGCATGTGCAAACATCTAATGTGACTGCAAAAAAGTATTACTATTTAATGGACCCTAATACGTTTGAAAATACTACAAAAACATAACGAAAACGCCCTATATGAGATAAGCATAAGTAAATCAGACTATGAATCAAAAATTATAATATTGTTAGGTGTACGGTTTTAAAAATACGGAGTGCCGACCAATTTTTTTATACATACTAAATACTGCTTATAACCCGAATTCTAACACCACTATTCGTATAGATACTTCAGGCCATTATAAATCACTAAACCAATTTGTTCACTTAAGCTTCCCTTAAAGCTTTTTCAAGTCAGACTTTTCCACGTAGCATTCGACGCACTTGTGACCTCGACATTTCTGCGAAATATCCCATTATTTCGCTTGAAATACCTGGTCCACAGACACTACAGTACTTCGATTCATAACCCCAATGAGTTTTGATTGATTGATTGAACCAGCGTACGGTAGGCATTTCTGCCGCTCCCGGATATACCGCCTAGCCGGCTGCGTCTCCGCTGGGTTCTAGGGGTGACACGCTTGTTGCTAGTGTATGCTCCCACGTAGCGCATGTTACAGGAGTTTGGAGACTGGAATGGGAAGGTTTTCAGGTCATCCAACCAACGGATGCTTTTTTATTAGCCTCCGTGTTGGATGGCAGCTTAGTTCGGTTGCATTCTTCTTGTTCTTCCTCGGACGAGCTGCTGTCTGGGATTGTATACTTTAGAACTTCCTTATTTATTATATTATTGCTGTTGCTTTTCTACGCATTTTGTAGTATATGGGAAGGTTTGCAGGATGTATTCAGCCAGTGAATGCTTTCTTTAGATGTTTCCGTGTTTGATGCTGGCTTAGCGTGGCTTCTTGTTTTCCTCGTCATGTGGGATGATGCCTGAAGTTGTGTAGAGACTTAAGACCTCTTCATTTATTATTTTCTTTCGATGTTTCTTTCGGTGTTTATCCTATCCGTTCGTTTCCTAGAGCTGTAGATTAGGTGACGTTCTACGGAATATTTGTCGTCTGTGTGCATTCTGTGCATTAGGTTTTTTTATAGGTGGGTTTGTTCCCATATCTTCTTGGTTTATGCACAGTATTATATATATATATATATATATATATATATATATATATATATATATATATATATAATTTCTTACTCTTTTCTCTTGTTGTCGATATGATTTCTTCTCCTTCCCTGATTTTTATTTTGGTTGTGGTTCTTGAAGTTTCTTCTAACGCATTTTTTAAGGATGGACTTTGGAATACGGTACTCTACCTATGGCCTTCTGCTTCAAGTATTTCGGCTAGATTTTGCATCTCAGCCAATTTAAAGTTTATTAATATCAATTTTAGAATACAATATATATTTTAATGTTTATAAATTATATACATACATATGGACAATCACGACACCCATACCCTAGTCGGGGCCAAGTGTGCAACAGACTGAACGTGATCAGATGAAAAGAGGCGCGAGCTCATCAAGTCATTAAATAGTACCCCATTATGGAACATTCAGTATATACGCTTGGATAGCCAACCAATCATATTTGACTGGTTTAGAGATGCTTGAGAAGATAAAATTGCTGTAAACAAATACTCAAAGTGTGTGGTGCCCACTTGCGATAAAGTGTTTAATTTAAGTGACAAACAAATCCGAATATAATACATAAACAACATTTACCCATCTGTTTATCAATACATTCACTTAACGTGAATAAGTCATTATATAAGCTGGAAAATAGCTTCCGCCAAACCTAATCTCGTGCTGATACATCATATTTCTCAACAATCCATTATTTACGCTTATCAGCTGTCGCATGACCTAGGGCAATTTTTAAATTTTACGATAGGAACTCTGATAAGGCGAACGGCTGACTTGTGAATAACCTGCACGTTTATGGAGAGGTGGGTGTCCGACTACACTATCTGCTGATAAGGCTGCGCTACCTTGCTGATCAAATCTCGTATAGATGTCGGACGATATTCCTGCAGCTATATTGGATTTTGGAATTCCCAATATTCTTGTTGGCTATGAGCAAGCAAGCAATCTCCTTTCACAAGACGTTCGACAAAAATGCAATAATACACGACAATAGAATATCAAATGAATTTGTCTAGGTTTTCGCGCTTGTCTTAAAACAACGATATGCACACAATCGTATGATATAGGAGTATAAAAAAAATTTTATTTTCTTAAACGCTAAAATTAAAGAAAGGAATATTCGATTACTTAGTTTAGGATCTTACTAAGCACTTATGAGTAAAATAAGATAAACACGTTTTAGGCTTTTTCTAACAAAAGAGTTGTGACCTGTTCAAAATTCTACCGACTCTGCGCAGCATAAATTGAGCGTTCCGATATGTAAACAGAACTGGACATCGATTCATTGTTGCATCACACATCGAACTGAATTTTCATAATTGCTACATAACTCTCTTTTAGTTCTAAGATTTTTTTAGTATTTTTCTTTTTCCAGGATATGTGCAAAAAGTAATATTTAGTTTGCATGTGCTTCGTGTTGAAACTGTTAAGCATGTGAGCATGGGAAAGCAAAATGATTATATGTTTACACTGCGTATACGAAACAGGGTTGGAAAGCATAAGTTAAAAAATACAAAAAAGTCTTTTTTTAGTAATATTTGTTTGTCTTAACAGAACAACAGGTTCTAGACTATTTTAAATACAATTATGTATTTGCAGTCACAATCATAAACTCTAAATTGTGTTATAGGCGTCGTTTGTCTAAATTAATTGCTACGGTATAATATATTTCACGGTGATTCTATTGTTTATACAAAAAATTTGTGTTTTTGTATTTTAAACATGCCTCAAACAATGTTTTGTTTAATAAACCATCCTTAAAACAAAAGTTACATAATGAATGCGAACTGGCTAAAAGTAGTTTATTCGAATCATGGAATTAAAATTTTAATTAACGAAACATCTACTAATTTTAACATGTAATTATATTGAATCATATTGAACGCTGGGTTTTAATTTCAAACTAATAACATTCCTATATAAAAAAGTGCACTAACAAAACATAAAAAAACTGTTATTACTTAATCCAAATCTATCAAATTGAAATCCGGATCATTTTTATTTCTGACAGATGATGATTTTGGATTACAAATGTAAAAAGTAAGTGACCGTTTTATGAATGAATATCGACAACAAACGAATCGCCACTGCTTGCCAAGAAATCGCAGGCGGTATAAGCGGGGTTCGTCTGTTTTGTTTTCTTTGACGGCGATCGCTTTTAGTCCAACTTTTATGCAGTGTGTTTTACGTGCAACGAACCGTCTACCAATGCCAGATTAGCGAATTGCGGGGAATGCACCGACCATTTTTCAGTAATATATCGTCAGAATGACCCCAGAACTAACTGAGGGCAAACATGAATTCCATTCTGTTGGACTAGTGCCAATGCCGTGTATCTTGCCTGAGCCTTCGTTGTTTACCTCGCATTTTCCTGACCCGCAGGTCTTAAAGGGAGGATATTTACAATGTTTCACTGGGCGGGTATTTTATAACGGCCTCTATATAACCCCCTCCTGGATATCACGTGACACCGATGTATAAGCTTCCGGTTTATTAATACAAACGCCGATATTTGGTTTCAGGACCACTTATCTAAATTAAATGCAATGTAGATCGAAGATTGTGTCAACAAACAACCGCATGCTTTTAATCTATATAACTACATACTAATATACACATTAATAAAAGAAGTGGGTGCCCCTCAAGAATCCGGTGAGAATAAACGGCTAATATTGGCACGTTAGTGAAGTTACATATTTATATGTAACGCATGGATAACAGTTTTAATAATCAATACATACAATGATGTGTTTACTTCTGACAGTACAAGTTAAGAGAGTACTAGCATGTTCAAAAGTTGAAAAAATGCAGAAGTGAATCAAGATAGAAAAATGTGACGCGGAGAACTATTAATCTATTGATAATTGTTTATTATCTAGCTCGTATAGACCCGTTTCGCTTAGCCATTTCGAATATTTAAAGGGTTGTAGAACATTACATGAAACTGTGGACGATTGTACAAAGTTATAGAAATTGTGGTAACCTCGAGATCTTGCCGAAACGTCGATTCTCAATGTCTTCATTGCGTCTGCTAGATTTGGGAGTTTCTAGACTATTCTATGATTTCTTGAAACGCCGATTTTTCCATAGCGAGACAGTTCTATTTAGTCTTCGGTCAAATTTTCTAGAAACAACTTCTCCCGTGCGATGAATTTTTCAGAATGTTCTATGATCTTCTCGAAACGTTGATTTCCGACATTTCCACTGCGAGACGATTTCGGTAATGTCTCCACCTGCTGGGTTTCCTAGTCATCTGTCAAAATTGCTACAATGTTCTCTGGTCGTCTCGAAACATCGATTTTTGAGTTCCCTACCGTGAGACGGTTTCAGCAAGCTGACACATTGAGGATTCTCTCCTGTACTGAATCTACCAGAATATTCTATGACATTCCCGAAACGTCAAACATGCCATTTCCTCCCTGCAATGAGTTTTCTAGAATGTGGTATGACCTCGAAACGTCGTTTTCGATTTTTCCATCGCTGGAGAATTTCGGCAATGTGCCACACTTAGGGTTCTCTAGTGCAAGTTCGCATAACTCCCCTATGCTCATAAACACAGCAACCAAACCGCTTCATTACTACAACCACCAGTCCCTGGACTTCGGGTTGCAGAGAAAAGTGAGCATATACAGACAAACAGAATAATAAAATTCGCTTTTATTTATATATAGATTATCTAATTTGAAGTACATACAGAAGCCCATGACACCACACACTAGTAAACGAATTTTGCATAAAGAATGGACATTTTGATCCCAGGGGCAACAACCTAGCGACCCCTGTCGACCATACGCTACCTTCTAAGGATATGTACAGGTGCCGAGGTCTCACTTTTCACGGACGGAAAATAGAGCACATAACTAACTTTTAGCTGGCTACGCTAAGAAGAATTTCATAAACATACCTCTTCTGTTCCGGTACAGACAACTGTCAAAATTTACATCCGGAGGGTAAATTCGAAAGAACATACTTGTATACGTAAGTGGGTATCTTATTGCGGGGGATTCCAAGAACAGACGCAGAACCGCACAAGCATATTATAAAAATAAAAACTGCGATACACCTGGGTAAATGACAATTGATGATATAACTACGTGTAAAGCTAATCAAGCAACACTTTTCCATGTTATGTTTGTAATTTATTTTACTTCCAAAAATCTACGATGATTTAAAACAGCATTTGCAATCGCTGCTATTGTGGCAATCCTATATACACAATAGCAAGCTGTGAAACCAACGGAGTGCCATTAGCTCAGTGGTACAGTGTTCGGTCTCATAAGCGGCAGAACTTGGTTTCGAATCTGACTCGACTTCCAGCTTGCTAATTATATCAGGTCACCAATATGTAGTTCAGGTATACAGAGTGACTTTTGATACCAGAAACGACGATTGTTTGGACATCTTTAGGATAAATGTGACTTGGTAAGTAACCAGTTTGTAATTATGCTAACCATATATATCTAATGAGTCGAACGATAGGGCAAAATGTAGATGTATGCGGAACAATAGCACACATATGTTTGCTAACGTTGCACTCTGTGTTTGTTTGTTATTGTTTGTCGATAAAATGTAAGATCGTTCGAGACTGTTACACTATAAACAGTAAATGTAATGAAATGCCCAAAACAGAACCTTGAGGTATACCCGATATTCACCATCGAAAGTATGTAGTGACACAGGTTATCGAAAACCTTGATGAGGTCTAGACGACACCGACGTCGACTAGTTTTTGGTTGCTTTATGCACAGTGGATAAATTAATTAATTAATTATTTAAAAGACCCTAAACATCTTTTTTATAGAACCGTGTTGCTCGGGAACAATGGCATTTAGTACTTTGCCATCTAAGTAATTGACATTAAATGTTAAAAACTAGCAAAAACACAGAGTTAAGAGATAAAGAAATAGTTATCAAGAAGAATGGGTAGAGCACTGACTCTGAACCCTGAGGTTGCGGGTTTGAGTCCCGCCTAAGGTATGGTTGTTTGTGTATATCCCTTTATCTATGTATATTATATCATTTCTGAATAAAGAGCAATAACAGTAATGAGCTGGCTAATTGCCAAAGCAGGCAGGCTTAATAATAATAATAAAATAAATCAGACTATAGACCGATAATAACAAAAAAAATGCAGACCGACAGAAWTGGAACTGAAAACAAACCAATCTCATTTGCAGGTTCACGGACGAATTAACTTGATTAGGACCTTCAATACATATGCCCAATGCTAATAAACGTTAAAATCTACGATTTTTTTCGACCGACCAAATAAAACAATATTTTTTGGAAAGTATTTCCAGTGATCTATCCCTAACAAAGTACCTTTAACGAAATCACAGGCATTTATAGGTAATTCCGCGAATTCTTTAAAGCCAAAGCAGTTGAGGAAAGTGCCTGCTCATCCAAACCGAACAGCAGAACTAGGGTACTACCTTCGCAGCATTTTGTGGTTCGAGTGGTAGTAAACAATGACTTATCTAAATTTGCGAAATCCATCTGGAAACCCTCTAAATCCTTTGTCTTGGTAGTATTCTGAGGGCACTGTCATGCCCCCATCTCTACAGTGAGAATCAATACCCGCTCTCGTGACTGGGACAGGCCTTTAACGCACGACACACACCTTGGACGCGTTTCTAATTCGCCACTAATCACAGTCATATACCAACGGAACCCTCTGAACATTAAAGCCCTATACACATTGCGATTTCACAGTACGTTCACGTTTCGCTCAAAAGGCAGCAAAACTAAATAGCTGCGATTCATTCCACTGCTTGCAGACGCAGCGAAAAGGACTCGACTATGTGGGATTCTATTTGATGGAATTACGTCGGAGCTGTTATTTAGATGCTATCGCGGCGTTCCTCTGTGCCGTGTCGATAAGCCCCGTTTTGCACTGCAGGGCTTAACGACCAACTGGATCCTAAATTATTGACACGTTGCAGTTCGAGATGCGGGTGTACGTATCCCGCTTGTACAGGGCGTGGTGTAAAGTGAAAGAATTCGTGACAAACGACCGGCTGTCACAGCTGGCCACCAAAGGCCACGCTGATTAGGTGATATCGCCCGAATCTGGGATATGCCGGCAGGAAAAATAAGATCAATATGAATTATGGTTGAAGACAGAACAAGAAACAAGGAAATATTGATGGAATCCGTCTCTACTACCTACCTACTCAAACAGTAGCATTGCGAACGGACGACAAAAACGAAAGCACTGCAACGTAAGCTTTAATGTACAACACATGATATGTGAAACTAGAACACCGTATTTAACGGTCGTTCGAAAACAAATGGATTTGTTGCAGGACAGTGTGTCGGCACGCTAGTGTGAAAATGCATACCTAATCGCATATCATATCGGAAAAGCTGTGGACAAAGTAACTCCAACGTTGTAAAACCCATTCGCACGCTAAGGGTGCAATGAACTCGCTTGCGCGAATGTAAATCATGACCGTTTAAGCCAAGTAACCGTATATTCAATTTTGAGGTTTAAGTGTTGAGGAAAATTCCGTCGAAATACAAAGTAAACGACAGAGAGCATATAGATATGCTTGTTTTGTTCGTGTATCTTAATTGCACCTTAAAATCTTTTTGAATATATGCAGTAACGTTCCTTTAAAGCTTTTAGATGCACTAATTAGGACAATCAGCGGCGCTCGTCATTTCGCCTCGCATGTTTATGTTACGTATAAAATTTCAACGTCTCTTCCGTCTTCTATACCTGAAAGACATACCATTCTTGTAATTAGCACTTGCAATATTGTATTCAAGCAATGCTTCACTGAAAACTGAAGAAACAATTCTATTTATATTTAGCCCCAATTTTATTTTAGTCGGCTACCATAAAGTATCATTTTCCACGTTCGGAAGAAACATCAAGAAGCTTTCATTTCGTTTCGTTACGCAAAAATGTTTCCTCTCTTTATCCAATTTTGCTTTTGACGCTGTTTTTGATGTAGCTTTCGAAGCTCCAAAATTTCAACTTCCAACATAAATTTCCTTACAGAAGTGAAAATAATTACTTTTGCACTCACTATTTAAAAGTACCGATGGTATAAATTGCCAAATAAATAAGCCTAGCTATAAAACGGTGCCCGTGCGAGCACATGATTTTTTACGAGTAATTACTTTCGTTTTTAAATTTCTTCATTATCTGATAAGCCACTTGAACATCAAAGAGCATTCGTTTTATCAAATACGAACAATGATGAAGCCCGTAAGATGCAATAAATCATGCTATGCATGAATGAAATCATTTTATGGTTGTCAGCTCGCGACATTTCAATAAAACTTCGGACTTCTACAAGAAATTACACAGGAAACACGAAGTACGTTTTCAAAGAGCACAAAGGCATCCGCGAACGTGGATATAGGTCTCGTCCTCGTCGAATAATTTCGAATAGAAGCGTGAGCGCCGTGTTGGCACAACACCGTCGTGTTTTTTCCCTTCGACGGGGCATTGTTCGCAGCTTACGAGAAAACACACAAATTTTCCTATAATGCTGCAGTACTAACTTACTGCTTACAAAAAGAAAATCTGTCGTTCCTGCAATGGAGAATAATGATGTAAATTCCCCGCCTCGGCGTATAAGCGGATTCGAACCAGATGTGGAACGCAATAAATCATCAAGGGACACTGGCAATAATTTTATTTCCAGAACACCGTATATTTTATTATCCGATTTTAATAAGCAGTTTATTTTAGCAGTTCCGCGCACTCGGTCATTTCCATTTTCAAGCCATACCGTAACAAGATTAAGTTCCTTTTCCCATTGGTTGCTAAATGTCACGGAAGCCAATATCGGCAACTGCATATCGAGCTAAAATTCAAGATCGCGCCACATTGCTACCAATTTGAAAATTATAAATAGCTGGGAAGTCCTGTTACACTTCATTTTACTCATTTGGCTCGCGTTTAGAAAACTAAAATATGATAATCCATTGTATTAAGATGGTTTGGATCAGAACAAGCTTTGGTGTCACATTTGCGCACATAAGGGAAAGTACATTAGCCTTAACCTTCGATAGATTAGCGCATGCGTTAATTTACGTACTGAAGCCGCATATTGCTCGCTTCAAGTCTGCATGCCTCATTTGTTGTAAAACTGACTGCAAAGTGATTTCAAATTTAAATCCCCATTACTTTAAAACAGACTTCATACACACTTACACGTTTCGCATAGTACCATATGTATAATTTATAGCTATTTACAGTATCAAACCCGTGTTTAATGAAATCAATAAACGCTATGCTAAACAATGCAACCAAATACCGCGCCGTTGCACTATAAAGTCTTGCGTGTCCTGTTATTCGGCTGTTATGCATAAAAAAATCAAACCAAAGAACGAGCCATCATCAATTCTAATCCCGCTGACAGGGCATGCAAAACTAAAAGGTCTATTTATCATTATCGCGATTTTTAGCATTATAACGTGGACCATCCATACATTTCACATTTCTGCATCATTTCACTCGGTTTTCGATAGCTCCATCCATAAACGTGAAATACACCGTCATAGATTTCAATGTTCCGAGAGATGCTTCCCGTGAAATATTTGAGCAAGCGTTGCAACAGATTCTTTGCGTAACACAGTTTTGAACTACATAGGCCCGTAAATAATGAGTGTTTAAATTAATATGCAAAATACAGTAAAAAGAAACATAGTAGATAAGGTATGCGCATATTACCTAACTTATATTACAAAACAATTTGTAGTTTTTACGTACAAGAATTTATTAGCTCGGTAATGTAAACATCAACTCTGGAACACGATGTAATGAATGACTTTCTTGAGTTTATTTCAAATGTAATAAAGCATACGCCAACACAACAAACCTTAAAAGTATAACCCTACGTTTAATGACTTGATTAGCGCATGTCCAAAATTGTAGCTACAATAATATGAAAAGAATCGATGGCTACAGTGAAAGCTAGAGCTGCAACTTGTCAGGCTTAAGCAGATATTATTCTGTTGCATGATTCCTTGAGATAAGTAAGCTAGACAATTTTTATGGAATTAAAATTAAAACTACTGCCATGTTTATTTACACAAGCAGTCTCTAAATGCGTTACCCCGTACAATACATTTTTGAATACTCGATCAACTTACATATACAGAGCTACAGAGCAAGGTAAGTCATACTTAATTTCTAAGAACCCAGGAGACATTTGCAACGTTCTAAAATTATCTGATTTCGTCAATTGCCGTTAAGCAATGATCGTTATTACCTTCGCACATACCACCAATATCAGCACCCTCAGAGGTGTGGGGCAGGAAATACAGATTAATGAATCTAAAATGCACCCGGTTTGAACCGGAATGATTTATTACCGTTACCTGGCAGCCAATTTCTATGCAGAGCGCACAATCGAGGGTGCTTATCAAAACAGTCGACTTGTTAGCTTTCCAGTTTGTAAAAAAAGTAAGTGTTTTCGTTTTCCGAATGCAACATGAGCCCAAAGCAATAATCTAGCTAACAGAATGAGTACAAACATAATTTATTAATGACACCTTAAATTGCAAGCACGTGGCAAAATGTGCTAACTGCAGTTCTCCAGCGAGCAAAATTACTTACTTTATATTATGTCATCAACTTGCTAACAACTAGCTAGAAACCTCAGGAGATTCTATTCGCTGTTCTGTGTGATCTTGAAGTGCTGTTCTTTGATCACACTCTCAATAATTCACTTCGGTGACAGTTCCGACATAATTACACACCGTCCTTTTACCATCGACATGTGGGAATGAACACTTGCCTGTTCATCTCCTGTTTTATTTAATACCAAGCTTTGTAAACATGCAAATTGAACTCGTCTCTCGAATAAAATATTAATATCTAATTGCCGTAAGTATATATCATGTACACATGCCAGCATACATGAACTGGTATGAATTTGATAGGTGAAATGAAAAGTCTTTTCTAGGAAAAATTCAGATTTAATTTTAATGAGTCTTAGGCCCGTATTACTTGACAATTGTAAAAAAAACAATAGTCCGTAAAAGCCCTGTTCTTCACATGGCCACAAGCGGTGGTTCAATAAAAAGGAAAAAGAAAAGGTATATAAATTAATAATCCTATTATGTTATATACAGGGTGTCCCACCGGATGTGGGAATCCTTGGGTAACTTTCTTATTAGTGGAGATAGAGTCTGTTAATCGGAGAATGCACAATAATTTGCTATTTTGAAAAAATCGAACACTGCCATAGCACAGTTAACAAAAGAATTTAGGACAGAMCATTTTTGTGATGTACKGTGATAGCGAAGATAGTTATCATTTCTCCACTATTTGGTACCCAATCACCCAACGGCTATCCCCTCTTTTACAATCTCCCACCTCTGTTGTGCATGCTTCCCACCCCTCGTAACGCCAGGTACAACGTTATGTACCATTTTCATTATCTTTTACTTCTTAGGATTTGGTTCAGCTCATTAGCAGTGTTAGGTTTGTACCATATTCCATACTCCTTATTTCTGTCCTGATGATGCCCCTTACAAGTGCGGTAGAAACGTCGACCATATTCCAAAATGAGACGCGATCTAACCCAAAAAGACTAAGATTTCCATTTTACACTTTTTTTTTCTAACACCCTGTTGGTTACATACCCAACTTATACAACTTCAGTAAGTTATCCAAAATATTTAAAATCTCGCCGTGATTAGGAAAATGCTGACAACCCGTCACAGCAATATCGTAGTTTGTAAACCGCCGGCACAGCATGCCTACAATGTCCTTGACCATGCAAGTGTGCCAAGTGTAAACACACCATGTACTTACGTAGCTGCCAACGAGCTAAAAATAAAACCAGAAACATGGCAGCCAACTGGGAGTGGGATACCTACGCAACGTTTATGTCAACACTAGCGGATATCGTGAAGTGCGTGAGAGTGATTCATTTTGACACGTATGTATTACACAGAGAACGAAATTGAGTTCAGCTGTGTGCAATCGACGCTACATGAGTTTATATCAAAGCAATGGTAACAAGTGGATAAACATCAGTACTTTATTGCAGACAAACGTGAAGTGTGTATGCTGTGTTCCCTCGTTAGTACCATACCAGTATCGATTCCCCACTTTATCACGAATACCCGCGTTGTGGTGCCTGAAACTTACAAAGACGTAACAGCTTGCGTTGAGCCGCCGCTAATGAACCTTTTAAAAATATAATCATTAATTTTGCAGTGTTCTGTTATTAGTAAATAATAATTACACACTGGTGCCTAAGTTCCTAATTAAATTCACGGTTGATTGACGTTTATTCCTGGGCCAGATTTTACCCCTTAATTGGATTGGCAGCTAGGCTGCCTCCTTGTGTCTGTTATATCAAGCTTCAACTAATCTCAACACTATCGCCTACTGGAAACGCTGAATCTTTGAGCAGGAGCTTCAGGTTTCAGTAACATTTACAATGAAGTTTGCGAACACACAAAGGCATAGCACGATTTAGTGTTTGCAGGCGCATTCATTCGTGACTGCATCTGCATCACACACAGCATAGGCAACAAAGCACTGAATAGGTAATAACGCATGACCTATGACAGAAAATAAGAGACTACCTAATCAATAAAAGCAAAATCCGCGCGTTTAAGAACTGTTATTGATGAATGTTAAACGAACGTCGACAAGAAATGTCCTACAATAATTCTAAAATTTAGAGCTATTCTGGTAATAAGTTAGGTGTGGTTCACATCTTTTGACGAGGACACGTCTTTCGCAAAACATTTTACATTTTATGAAAATCGCCAACAAATCATCTAGTGCACACAGAAAATCAGTATACGTCATCTAGCGGTGACTTAATGAACTAAGACATGTTACGGTTGGTAAGTTCATGAAAAGCAAAGCGGAAAAAGATTCCACGTACAATTTACTGGTGTATCAAATATACAGCCACCCAGAACTTCTTAGTATTTATGAGTACGTCTAATTTTATATCTAAATATTTACGTGAGTAACAAGTACATCCAAGGTATGTAAATATAAAATCAAAGAATAAAAAAATAAAGAAACAACACACACATTTCAATCTGTACGGGCTCGAGAACAATAGATCTATATTAGTGTGTTTGTGCTAAACTCTTAACTTTCTATTTCTTTTTAGCCCATTCACTAATATCTTTATTAATATTTCCCATGGCTTAAAATTGTAATTTAATTTAAAATGTCGAATCGAATATCGGTGTTTTAATTTAAAAAAAATGATGCAGACTTTTTTGATTGCGGCGCTTTTTTTCTGTTATTTGGATTGTTTTCTCTTACAGTGGACAAACTACATTGACGTTTTACAAAAAAAGTCGAAAGTAAAGTTTGAAGAAGGGTTCAGTCCGAAATCGAAACGTAACTCAAATACTGGTTTTTCTTTGCTTCTCTGGCTGCCAATCACTCGCAAATCCCAATGTAAATATACAAACACAGCTACGAAAAAAAACTTTTAAAAACAGGGTACAGAAAATGCATGTCTATGCTGTGCTGTCTACACCTCAACCAACTGCAGATAGTACTATTTCGCTGTCATTACAGCTCATCAGTACAGAGTCTAACTATTCTAATTGCTGCATAAAATGATACACGAAGTGTACTTTCTGTTTTGTTCCATATTCGAACAATTTCTATTGGTTTTGATTATCTTTGTTGAAGTTGAAATAGACAAAGCGTTAATCGGTTTATAACTGTGTCGGTGTCCCTATTGTGTTATTTGCAAATACCCATCCAAATTTTTAAATGACCATTAAAATTGTGTTGACGGTAAAAAAAGAAAACTTGTTTTGCCATTTCTTTAGCAACAGAAACCATAAGAACTAATATGGAGACTAATGCAAACCAGCTCATGCGTATTTCGATACATTCTGTTCATTTCTGCACGTAATAATAATAATAATAATAATATTTACCCAACAGACCAGGGGTCTAAAAAGGATAAGCAAGTGTACATAAAAGGAAGTATAGCATAACATAAATTAATGCGAAGTATATCACACAAAGAAAAAAATATATAAACGCTACAAGAGGCTACACAAATTACAAGACACATCATGTTAATGTAACACACAAACGGCTAAAACAATTACTAGTGTCTTCTTCAAAAGAACACAAATAAAACAATCAATCAAAAATTGTAATAGATGGATATCGGCCTTCTGCACTCTTTTATTGCGTCGCAATTACGGCCCATATTATTGAGCGGCGAAAAATAATGCTAGTTCGTACGGCAAAATTTAATATTAAATGTAATGTTACTTAGACTGTTCTGCCGAGGAATACGGAAACCTATCCTTTTTTACAAATTAATTGATTGCTTACAAATTACTTATTAAATAACGTAACACATTTAATTTTCTCGAAGTAAGATCTTGCTGCATGACTTTACTTTCACATCTGGTGCATTGTCATCGGCAGTTTTTGTAAAGCGCAAAAGACGTTTGAAAAGTTTATGCAAAGAGGTTTTTTTCGACCTTACTTAACCAGTGTCACTAGATCGTTTTAGTCCAAGAATTTTTACACGTTTAGCTGTTACTGTAAAATACATTCTTGTAAACCACTAATATTATCAAAAATAAGATTAGATTTTGTTCGTTCCCAGTAGTTTGCATCTCTATCCCGTCAAAAATTACTAACCTATGGAAAAAAGCATCCACTCGGTAGAACAAATGTTGTTATTCTTATTATAAACTTAAAACCAACCTAGGCACAAACGATCAAAGCAATAGAACAAAAATAACCGAAGAGATACGACGACTGATAAGGTAGCAACTTTGGTGGATGCGCCGGTTCGAAGCGTTACTTTCAATCAAATTATCCCGTGAACTAAACCTGAACTAGACTTTTCGGGTGCTCCTGCACGCTGAGTTATGCCATCTCATCAGGGAACGTCAGGGACGCGATCCGGTGCGGTGAAGTGTTAATAAAACAATGGTAGTCATTATTCTCTAAGCAATGCAATTTACAATTCAAGCACACTGTTCGCAATTTTAGCCTATTCGGTTTCACGACGGTAATGCGAACCTTTGTGTATAGCAAATGACGTGGCTGGGGTTACAGAATACCATCTACACGGAGAGCATACGTTGTACACCGTCGCCAGTATTGTATTTGATGCTGAATTACGGAGGTACATAACAGAGTAGGTGGAGCGCTTAACGTAACTGCAGGGCTAAATACTAGACCCATTAGCCCAAGTTCCGGAAACTCGTGTAAACACTTACTGTTAAGATCATGATTCAAGAGTGCAGTAACAACTTTTCCTGCTGACAGGGGACGTTGTAATGCGCTTGTACTTCGTCGAGGCTGCGCCAAGTCTGGAAACTTACCTGAAAAAGAAGAAGCGCAAGTTGAAATAAAAGTATGTATCTTTTAGCCACAATGGAAAAAATTATAAATCAGTACTGAAGAAACTGATGAAACAAAATAATACAAAATATTAATGGCTGAAATAAGACAAAAGTTAACATTGGGCAGTGTACGTGTATATAATAAATATGTATATATGTCGGTACTATATAAACAAATATAAAAAAGATAAATAAATTATCTTGATTAAAAAATTCAAGAAACTTTCAGGTTAACTATAACATTTAATTGTTACAAATGCTAGTTACACGTATAGTTATATACTTACAGGCAATTATATTGCATATTTTGCGTTTGGTCAGTTATTATCTTGATGTGTAATCATTTATAGCGGTGGTAGAAAAAAATGATATTTCGATACCTCAGAGGATCAAGAAGTTGATGAACCGCTGCCCAATAGACACACTGTCACTCAACAGCGCACTGCTGTGCATCTAGATTTTGTAGTATGAGTATTACGCTATTTTATTTATTTATTTGTCACGTTTGCTTTCTTTCATACATATTATTTTCTGTATATGAGAAAACTAACATTCCAATGGATAGGTACGAAATATTTAGTTTTGTTATAGATATTAATATTGCATCCGTACATTCACTGTTCTCCCATTACATTCACAGGATCGCATAGGTACGGGGATGTTTATGTACACACATTAACATAAATTATGACTAATTACAGGTACTATAAACACCGTTTAGCGGTAGAAGTAGAGCTTTGTGTATACAGAAAAGACTAGGCATTCAAAAGACGTCGCTCTGACAAGAAAATGAATTTTAGACAATAATAACCTGAACCACCCAATTTAAAGAGAATTGATCTAAATCGCGTGGCGATTTACATCCTTGTTGGTTAAAAGCGGTTGAACTAACATAGAGCGCATAGAGGTCTACTCACTTAAGGACGACTGGACCGATTTGCCTCATTCTTTTATAATGCTCATAATAGTCTAAATAAATAATTATCTGGAAAATTGGAAAATTCCGGCAAAACTGAAACTGCTTTTCTCTATGGGATCTTTGTGTGAACTTGCGATCATAACACACGATTTACGCAGTTCTTTTTGTTTCTTTTTGTTATGTTTCTGGGAAAGCATTCAGCAAAAGAATATTGGGATACTGTTCTACTAAGACTACTTTGTGCTAATGCTTAATAATGACCCAGCGCATGTAGCTTAATCAATTATCTGTTAGTTCCTAGACAATGTCGACAGTGAATCGCCGTATTAGCCACCACTGATATATAGAATATTAAGATTAGAAGATTAACGGAATGAACTATGGATAAGAGGTCTAAATTCATTTCCTTACTCAACAGTAAAGTTACGAATGACGCTCACAAAGAAATGGAACAGAATTACCCGAGAAAACAGCCACGACCATCTGAAGGGCATGCCCAGGTGAAGACATGTTATCAGAGATAAATCAGAAAACAGGAAGTGTTAAAACTTTCTGTAAACAAGCTAACTGTACAATATCCAACCAAATTTCAATAAAGCAATTTAGTAACGAGAAACAATTTAATTTCTTTTTTAATTATTTACACAGACAGTTATAAATCACATTTTTTCAAACAGTACATCAACTCATAAAAAATATCACCCACTATAAGCAAATACAACCGTATTTAACCTACACCTAAACACATAACATTTCTTTCGTTTTTGCGAACCGTATGTTTGCGCTGTAATTTTCTATTTGCGAGGATGTTGGTACGACACGATGCAGTCGCTTTTTTCGTCGTTCCAATTATACGTCGTGGATAGCGGGAGAGAGCAGAGTCGATATATCAATTGGCAATTTAATTGGTGACCGTATGTTCAATATGGCTGATCGACAACGGCAATAGAGAACCATTTCTCACTGCCGAAAGGCAGACGTTTGAGAAGTTGCAATTAATCCTGCCAACGGCATTTGCCCCACTCGAAATTGCGCAATTACTTGGGCGACACACATTTTCCGCTTTACACCCGGAAGAAACGAACAATGACGAAACGCGCACGATATGATCTTACGCGAAAAATAAGAGGCCATCACAGCAGCTGTACAATTCATTTTCTGAGCGTTTAATCATTAGCAGAAACTGTCACGCAAACGGCGCGAAAGAAATGGAGTAACTATAAAAGGGTCTCAGAAAGTGTACCTACTCCTAAATGAAAATGAAAAAAAATACACACAAATTTACAATGTTTATTATACAAAAAAATAATGGGCAGTATTGTTTGCCTACGCACTCCTAACTATCATGCACTTACTAATTTCATAGGCGTTCGAACGACTCTGATAGTCTGATAATGCTTCGTATATTATATGAGGTTGGCATAAATTGTTGTCGATTTTTTGCAGTGCTCTAAATATGTTTACACTATTGCGGAAAGCTTTACGTACAGTTACAGCCTTTGTAGCTAACATGAAGCTTCCATTATCTGCATGTTCTCGAATCCGTATGAACTGATAAAGAATTCGTCCGAACATACGCTACGAAGAGACCAAGGACGAGCGGAAACAGACACACACAGGCTCACAAACAAGTCGTCTTAATATAAAAGCATTCTAAAAAACAGCACAACTACTCATATTTGTAGTAATTACAAAAATTCGTGACTTGAGCATTTCCTTCATTCTGAGAGCAAATAAAATGTGTTGCATTTTTTGACACTCCTAAATCGAATGCCTGAGCATCCAACTTGAGATCTTGACTTAAAACAAAGCTTCAGACTACTATTATTTATAATTTTAAAACATAAATGATGGCGAAATACCGCAATTCCCTATTTTATGAATAAGAATCTTGTGACCATTGTGATCACATGTTTTCTGCATATTAGCATAATTATATTGATTGATGATGATTAATCCATTTTTCATAAAGCCTAATTAAAGTTGTAGATATTGTGATACAAAATTGTAGGCTATAGTTAATGGTCAGAGCTGGATCACCTTTTTTTAGCAAACAGCATAATATGATGGCAAAATCCTCAAATATTTCAAATCATGCTTTAGTCACGCACAAATGCTGATAGTGGCGCACACAAGCAACAAGTAACATTAAAATTTGTACAGAAAATGAAGTTTTTAACAATGATAAGTTCCTATAAAAATTACATAGGTACTTAGGCTAGAACATATTACAGTAAATTGTGGATTACAGATGACCAGTGGCGGCTCGTCCGGGTCGGCAGGGTCGGCACGGCCGACCCAGAATTTTGATCGAAGAAATTTTTTTTTCGTATTTTATTATGTTCAGATATCTTGAAACAGTTGGAGCGTATTTTTTTACATTACCATCAAATTAATTAATTAATTAATTAGCCAAAATTACATTTTTGCGGGTTATACCGAAAAATTTACGCTACTCGGCAACCGTGGCTGGGCCGTGTATGTGTTTGTCATCCAAGCCCGTGATCCAAGCGCTGGGTCGGCAGACCGCATCGTATAAAGAAGCAATAGCATCGTTTTCCTATGAGCTGAACAAGGACGCAACCCAGCCCGCATATTGAATCCTGTGGCGAAAATCGAGACTGGATCCGGCAGACAGCATAAAACGTTAAAACGGACTTCGTCATTTATTTCAATTATTTCAAGTTTTTTTTTTAATCAACCAATTATAGTTCTGTTTTCTACTAAGTATTACAAATTATCTGATTGACACCCTTTACATGCTTACAGTTTTTTTTATAATCATAATTTAATTTTACGTATATATGTTTTTATTGAAGTTAATAAAGGAGGCCCGGCATTCATAATCGTCGGATTCCGAAAATTAATTTTGACATGTACATTGAACAACAATTATATATATAGTTCAATACTGAAATCACGAAAAACTACCAGAATGTTCTACGAAATTTTTTATTTCCCCAAGATTATTGTAAGAGCTATCCTCTTAAATAAACAATTTTAAGCAGATACCTTCAAACATTTAACAGAATTAATTAAATACATGTTATAAATTTAGTCAATCTGAAATCATTGAAGAATTTCACACAAAAAGAAAATAACAAAATAAGTAAGCGCCAATACCCATATAATCGCTTAATCTGCCGGACTTCCGAATACATCTTCGGATTGGGCTCGACATATATCGGCTTCTCCTCTCCGGTGCAGTACAGGTGCACGCTTAACGTTGAAATTATGAAGCTAGTTGCCAGATTAGGCTATTTGTTACCAAATGAACTATCTTTTAAACTTGAGGCGATATGAAAATTTACAGAAGTAGCAAGTCGTCAGTTTAAGCTACTTTAAAATATGCACAATCCATGATAACGGCATTGGGAAGAAAAAAACATGGACGATTAGAACAGGTTAACATGCTTGTCCTGACGATTTTGTTGCATTTTTATAGAATTGGCGCTTTTTGGTGAAGTTATTCAGGTTAACCTCAAATAAAATACCGTTTCGCGCTTTTGTTTTTCTTTATAATCAATTTTCTCCCTCAACAGAAAAACAATTTTAATTACAATTTGTTGCGTTCGTGTAATAGCTGTTTGTGAAAACTAAAAAGCGTGTGCAATCCAATATATGCTATCGATTGCTAATCGGTTAAAAAGTATGTATAAATCAAATTTGTAAATCAGCTGCCTGGGGTACTTTACACTGAGCACTGGCTACTACTACAACTTCGCAGTTCGTTTTGGTGTTTTTATACAAGATTTGAAAGGGTGAGATAGGTAATTTTTTACATTATGGAAACAATACAGGACGTGGTGAAACAAAAAGGGGTCGTGGAATTTATTTTAAAGATCAATTTTTCAAAATTTTCATATGACGATAAAGTTTTTATTAAAAATTTGTATCGCCCTTCGCCCAGAATGAACAATTTAATACAGTGCAGTTCAACGGGTAGTTCAATCCTAATAATTAACAAACCTGTTCCAAATCCTTTCCTGGCACGAGATCACTCTCTAGACCTTCTAATTGGTTCTTGCCGAACAATATTATTTATAGAATTAGTGGCAGTAATAAACAACAACAGCTACGAGTATATACAAAATTATTTACTAATTTATAAATAAATAATATTGACCAACTAGAGTGGACCAAAGTTTTTACTGCGAACCTCATAGAATTTGTCACGAGCCGCCACTGCAGATGACCTTATCTGTGCTCGTGTCTTCTGCAACATTTCACACTCGCAGTGTTTAAACACTGCTTCTATCCGGGCTGCTATTCCATCCCACTTATGCTATTAATTACTATTAAATTATATTAAAATAATAAATGGCTTTTAAAAAATAGTTGATGTTGTACCGTAACTTAATCAATTATAGTTACTACGCATATGACTTCATTATTGCCTTATTTACTACTCATCCTTTATAGCTTGTATTGGTAAGAGCGCCATCTAGCGAATGGTATGCGAACTGCGGCGAAAGGCGGCCATATTGTAGAAGTCCACCTCACCTAAACCAAAGTTTATTTCATGAACCCATAATGGTTAAGCACTGATTAGCTATAATGATAGCGAAATAGATCTATACGCAGTTGGTTGCGGTGCAGACAGCACAGCATAGACATGCAATTTAATCCAGGATGGTTAAGTTTTTAGCTAATGATTCGCGATTATTATGTGGTGTTGATGCGGATAAGTATCAGACTAAATTAGCATTTGTTGCCTTTCAAGCTAGCAAGTTTCTAAAAATTGCGCATTTTCTTCATTCTATATAATGTACTGTCAATGAAAAAGCATTTAAATGCCTTTAAGAATATTAGAAAAAACTGCTTTTTTATGTAGTGAAATTATTAACTTGTCTCTTAGTTGTAATTTGATATGTATAGATACAATGAAGAAGACCATGACAACGAAGTGTGGCTATACAGTACTTTACACTAACGTTTTTTAAGGAATACTTATTTACACTGCAATGTTGGAAAGCTAATCATTCTCAACAGACTCCCTTATTAGGTTTTAATAATGAACCATTTGCACAGAACTTGCTGGTGAGTCACATCCAGCGTTGTACATTATCTTGGTAAACTATCTGCACGGAAATATTAGCACTACTGGCTAATTTTCAGACGACACCGCAGCTCCACGTCTAACTTTGAGAAAGCAGAATTAACTCTGCCGTGCTTCAGCAGCACAATGGAGCCGCAAAACACATTACACCGCTTCATCTCCGAATAAGAACATTAATTTGTTGCAAGGTTGTGAAAACTGTCCTTTCAAACCGAGCACTTAAACTGAAGTAGCACAATGCAGTTGGATGTAGTTTGGAGAGTACATGTAATGAGGTAATCCGTGCTGTTCTCTCCGTGCACGGTAAATGTAGGCATGTAGAATCAACTGTAGTAACACATTTAGCGTTGCAGTACATCCAGTCTTTCACATAGCACGTAATGTACTAGCGTATACTAGAGTAATCAAAGCTAACAATATCGAAGCATTTCGAAAACACAAAATTATGTAATGATTACATTCGAACCCCGACATTACATGATCTCCAACTTAAATGAAACCAGTTGCGCAATACCGTTTCTGTATGGTGGTGATCACAAATGATCATGTCTAGTTCACTGTGGAGGAAAAAAATTATACATTTGTGGCGGTTCGGATAATTAAGTTATTGATAAGTAGTGTGTTTTTAAATACCATGCAAGTATTTTAAACACAGGAAATCTAATTTTAAAGACCACGTAGACCATCGTTGGGATCAGGTTAATGTTTGTTCATAACATGCATTACTATAACCGCTCAGGTGCGACCACGATTTGCAAGCAGCCATTATGCCTATTCTATTATTACAATGAAAAGAGCAACATTAAAAGAAAGCTTCCGTAGTTAGTGTGGCCAATGTTGGTGTAATATTTTTTGACGCTTAAATGGCACTGAGGGCATCAGGTCTTTTACACAAATTTTTGACAATCTTTATAAATAACCTAAATTCCTAAATTTTTCATAAAATATTGTCCTATAAAATATATATATATATATTATTAAGTTGATAGCCACTGTGACGACATTTTTGGTTTTGAGAAAAACATATCATGCATTTAGGACAGGGTACCATATAGAACAAAAACTGAATATCAGTACCAGCGTTTAATAACTGTATATCTGTAGCTGTATCTAATAATTATACTTTAGGTTTATAAATTCCTTACAAACGAATACTTGAAAGCAAAAAGAACAGGACAGGGCCAAAGGATGCCTCCAAAAATACATATAAATATATTCTAAAGAATATTAATGAAAGCAATCAAACAGCGCTCCATTTTTATACGCTTCTTATATTACAAACCAAAAATACGATGACCATAAAGATAACATGGGTAAACAACCATGAAGTGTCAGAAACAAATTTCATGAAGTTAAAAAGAATACAACAGAAGATTTGGAAGTTATCAGCATTTCAATCGCTAATATCCTGAAGGTATTCTGGTTCTACAAGATGCTGGCAGTTGTAATATTTTACTTTGAACAAACGATTTTGATTTGTTTTCTGGAAGAATTTTTTACTTGCTACAGACGGATTACATTGGCTATAATGGATATTAAACCGATCTAGAAACACGAATCCTAAGTAATCCTAGTAAATGTAAGAGGCGATGATTATCTTACAGACCCTTAAGCTAACGTAGCCTAACAATTGTGTAAAGTTTCTCCGTTGTGGAGAACCATTGTATGCATCCCAGTCACGCCAAATGTAATACTTCAGTCACTAGAGATACTGGCGTCCTTTTAATCATAAAAACGCTTGAAATAACAAAAATAAACAAGATTCCAGAAGCCATCTTAGTTTAAATGATAAGTAACGATACTATTACGCAAATATTATCGAAACTTGAAATTACCCATATTTGATGCAGAAAACTGTGTTGCACGTTGCATGAAAAAATATGGCCGATTGTATGTATTCGCGGTCCGAAGAACAATAATAAAGCAATTCCTTTTATTATTTTGTTTGGCCAGTGTGGCATTGCCGTACTGCTGCATATTCATATGCATACTCCTATCACTAGGTAATCATTTCTGCCTGTATATCGTACATCACACCGGTTGAAGTCTAATATGCATAAATGCAACGAACGCTGGTAAAATGTAATTCCGGACTGTCTCGTACACGTCAACGTGCAACATGCTCACTACTTCAGATGAAATTTCAAAGCCGTAACTCAGTTACGAGTACCAGAATTTAATGAATGCAGAGTAGTTACACGAAAATGGATATGTCTAGTATATTTCCTTAATCATCCTGGGAGAGTTGGGATAGTTTGATAGAAAATTGCGTTAGGGCTTCGCATACGTGAGCTTTGAACATTCCGTGTGGCTATTTCGCTCTGACAGACGTGGAATTCACTCAGTACGCTTACTTGCATTTCGCATTGGGGTTTGCTAGTCAGTCAACTTGGTAAATGACAGAGTCAAAAACGCTGTTGATTATAATTGAATGCCATCAAATATAACTAAAAAGCAGCTTTCATCCACACAATTTCGGTTCAGAGCAATGCATAATTGAATTCCAATAGTGAGCACTAGCACCTCCGTCATTTATTATGCCTCTCTGACTATACTTGTTTCTATTTACATTCTAGGTGAAGTAGTTTTAAAGGGTTAAATATTTGCGGCAGTATACAGAGTGTTCTGACAACCATAACTCCCTCCGTCCGATTTTGTTGAAATAACAAGTACATTAAATAGCGTAAAAAATACTACACTGTAAAATTGTAAAGACTAACCGCTTGAAGACGATTTCTATTATATTCAAAATACATTAAATTTGCAACATGTCTGTTAAAACTCATTGTTATTAATTTTTATGAAAATATGTTCTTTGTGGCAAAGGTTCAAACAGGACAATAAATAAGTTTCACAGAAGCTCACACTTACACTTATTGTATTTTTGTTTATTCATAGCAACACACTCAAAAATTTATAATCACCAAAAAAAGTTGAGATTTTTCATTTTTTAAACCGTTTATGAAAAATAAACGTACATCGTTAAGTTCAGAAAAAAATCTAGTACACATATATTAAAATAATATAAAAACATATAAAAAATTAAAAAGTTGACAGGATAGTCACGTTAATAAAAAGAACTTAAAAAAGTATTATATTTTGTAATATTGTGATGCTATTTAATTTAGTTTCTGTTTCAATAAAATTGTAACGGATTTATAAGGCTTTGCGTTTTTTATGGGATACCTGAAATAATGAAAAGTTGAAACTAAATAAAGGATGTTCCAAGAAGAATTAGAATTTTAATAACATGGTTTTCCGTCGCACTGGTATTATGTATGGAACAATACATCTGGTGAATGACACCTCTAGCTTTGATGGCACATGAGTTTTCTGGTAAAATTTGCAATGACAGTTTTGAATACTTATATACATATGACTGCATTTCGGTGATACAGCGTCCAATTACCGCCTTCAGTACGAATTTGAAACATTATTTCCATCGAAAATTGGCCGCACTTTACAAATCTTTGCATTTCGGAAACAAAGTTTATTTACTATCGATATGTTACAAGATTTGGGTTGATAAATTGTGTCAGCATAAATGGCGCGCTATTCAAAATTTGTCATTCTCATGAGAACACCCTTTATATAGAGCGCCTATTATCTAATGCATTCAACCATTATGTCATTTCAAATAAAAACAATCAAATTGGACACAATTAGAAAAACGATTATTCAACATGTGCATAAATATGAATATAAAACACAATTGGTCATTAAGAGACTGGTCTCCACATTAAGGAATTAAATTAACAAGGTGTAGAAATAGCGAAAAAATAACACTTTATACACCCAAATGTTCAAATTCACTGTTTTCCAATTTTGCAAAAGTGTTAAAAATGTAATCTACGTGGTACACTTTAAGAGAAAAAACCTTTTTGAGCTTCTTTCCTAGCTGTTACCTCAAAAATAAATAATTTCCTACCAAATTAAAAAATATAGGTCGATTTCATCGCTCAGCAGCGGCGTTCATTAGGTCACGTGATCTCTGACGTGGTTAAACCAGGAGATTCAACCGAAGTTACTCCCTAGAGAATTTGTCATATGAATCGAATACAACATCTATTCAAACTGTAAAGTGACTGATCACAGTTTGAAAATTTGCTTTTGCTAACTTCTATGTGTTTTTTTGTGAACAATTGTTCCCATTTTGATTGCTTTTTTATGAGAAAAGGCATAATGGTTGAATTCATTAGGTAATAAGAACTGACTCAAAAAAATGTTTACTGCTCTATTAAAACAAATTGATGATGTCTTATCTTCGTCATAGTAACAGACCGCTCTTTTCAAGCGTCTCTAAATAAAGCTTTTTTAAGCCTTAAGTTACCTGTTTCTGCGTTTTTTCAAATTTTCGTAAATAACTCTTAGTTTGAATTTTATGCGTTAAGTACTTTATTAGTACTCGGAGAAGGTTTATCTACGTAATCACATTTTATTAAAACATTTAGCATAAATAAATGATTTTGTTTTACAAACAAATCACATGTTAATTTCCAGTATGAAAAATCCAGTCTTGTATTCAGGCTTTATGTGATAGTTATACTCGTTGTGTTGAATAAACAAACAACAAAACTTAATCATCACAAGAGTAGACTAACTAACTAACAGTAACTAAATCAAAAAGTGTTGCCACTTGTACTAACAAAATCCCGCAATAATTTCATTTATACCTGGATACAAATATAAAATCTATTAGTACTGACTTCAGCACCTAAAGTAAGAACCAAGTACTACTATTATAAATATAAAAAAATATCGTTCTTTTTATGAAAGAATACATGTTCGATTTTGGTTTATAACTTAAAACGTGGGAAATTAGCACATGTTCTAAACAGTTAACCGTTTGAAGTTGGGTACTTATTCCTAAGTAAAAGAAGCAAACAAGTAATGCATCGCAACATAATATTACATCCCATTCTTTGGTCTGCCACTTCTAATAACCTAACTTGCGTCATAACACATTTGCTCGGCGTGTAGTTTCCAAGTTTATTTAGAACTCCGAACTTAACGTCGATAAGTTTTAAATATGTTATGAAAAGTTATACAGGCACAAAAGAACTGAACGTTGAAGGCAGGGAAAAGTTGACGGGCGAATCCGGCAACTTCTGAATCTTTCCGAGGCATAACACACCGAACTGGCGATAAGTGACAGTTCCGCCTAAAAGATGGAAGTCCTTCTTAGGGAAGTCTTGTTAGCGTTTGAACAAACGGGAACGAGTTTATTCAGTGTAACTTTTGGTAGCGATGGTCCGTTTGGCCGAACGAAAATTGGAAGAAGCAGCTTTTACACACGGACTGCTTCATTTCAGACCGCCTCTCTTAATGCCGCTTTGCAGTGGTCAAAAGAAATCACTCCCATTGAACGTCAGCAGGAAAGAGAGTATTGAACGAAATTGCTTTAATATTCTTTTTGCTAACAGTTGAATGGCAAACGTGTAGGAGCACTTAAGAAACTTTATTCTTTGTATTCATAACATGAAAAAACACGATTGAAATTGCTCTGAGGGTCAATAGCGTGAGTTGCTTTAAAGAGAACATCAGCTCGCACTTGTAATTTTTATGGCGTGATGATAAGACAATTTTACACGATATGAATAATTTTTTATGGAACACATATGAATACATACAACATAGTATGAGTCTGTACGGAATATGAACCAATTTTAATAACATGAAACATCAGTTATATGGGAAAATTATCACTTAGGAACATACTTCGTAAGAATTTTAAAGCCACACTGCTATCCACTTCGTTCCTTCCTGTAAGATTACTCGTGTTTTTCAGGAAGAATAAAAAAAGTTTTGAAATATCTTCAAGAAGCTTTTGCATTTAGCACGCATTAATTTAGTTAACTGTAGTTCGGTTAAGCTGTATAGCCCCACAAGTATCATAAACATGACGCATTTTTATTTGTAATCTTGGAGAAGCGAATTCAAAGCCAGTCAACGTCAATATTCTTTTTAGCTCAAGGTCAGCGTAAAACACCTGTACATATTTATGCTATTATAATCATGGTCCAATTAAAAAATGTGTGTCTCGAAACTTCTAGCTTACAAATATATTTCTTGTCCATTGAGATAGGGCGGTTGAGCTAAATTTGTATTAAAACCGAGTAATGAAATTAATCCGCAATAACTTAAAAAAGGATAAATAGACAGCAGCGCTGGGGTTTTAAAATTCTCTGAAAATGTCGCTAACCCGAGTACTGCATCCCCTCCACTGTCATGAAATTACACTGCTATTCGAGCAACATGAAGCAGCCTTACAAGACAGTATGCAATTTGTTAAAGAATTAAGATTTTGTTGTCTAATTTCAGAATCATGTAGCAATTCTTTGTCCTCTTCTCGGACTATTAGTATTTCTATCATACTCATACATCCTCAGCAGGAGCTTCTTTTTAAGAATATGCTATAGGTGTTAGTGCCCTACCAGGTCGATAAGGAACTTTTTAAGTTTAGAATCGATAATGCAACTCATTTCAGCTAAAATTAGCTAAATGCTAAATGTGCACAAATGTCAAAAAAAGAAATTTAGAAAATTTATTTTTTTGAAAAAATACAAAAATGTTCCTATCAATTTAAATAGGAACGCGTAATCTCATTTGGCAAATTGTACTAGTTCTAAATTAATAACTAACAACATATATACATAACGTTMGTTATATTTCTTTGTAATGTCATCAGTATTATAACTAAAGTATAAATCGTAAATCAGCGTTTTCGTTTGACAAAGCGAAACTGTAGAATCTTTTTCAAGTACCTCTCACTTTTTGATGATGTTATGAAAACTATTATTTACAAAAAAAGGACTTTTAAAATATCTACTTATGTTACTTTTTTGACAATACTTACCTGTAAAAGGCAAATAGATTATGATAAATCGGCATATTTACGTAAATGGGTTACTGATGTCCGCTGTTGCCTAAAAAGGGCGTCCTTTTCTAAAGCAAATTTTAATATCTATATTGTTTGTTTAACTACGTTTTTCGTATTTGCAATTTCATCAAATGCAATATAAAATATTCCATTAGGTCTTGAACGTATAGTAGCGATCAGATAAGTACTAATTTACAGGGATTTATTTACAGCAACATATAGCCTATTATAACTTCCTGAGTAGATGTACTTGTAAATATGGAAGTGCTTCCAACATAAATGAACACTACGGTTTTCTAAGTCGTATCGAAAATACGAAAATATAACTTTTTCTAGATCGCCTACACGGGTATTGTATTTCTGGCGGAATATGTGGTAATCTCAAAGAACTTGACTACTGGACTCCCATGAACTTTTTACATGCTTCTACAAATTCTAAAAATTGTATTGGTGGTATGAGTTATCAGGGAGCATTCTTTTTCTAAAATACCTATCATTCTCTTAGGACGATCGTCTTATCAATGGCCGAAAGTAAATACCTAATTCAAAATAATTTTGCTACTGACGTTATTTAAGAAAAAAGACACTGTGTTGGTCCATTTTCTCACAAAAGCATAAAATCTTGTTTTTATTAAACGCACGCAGTACACTGGCTGAATTTCTTCAGTACGAAGAACCAAACTACTCCATGAAACTTATACCAACCTCTAGCTCTCTTATACTGGCTCTTAAAACCCGACGCTAATTATGAATTTCGCCAAGTTTCGTCGACTACTCAGGATTTTAATTTTTTGCCCTGCGATTACGGCTAAAGGCTTTAATTATAAAATTGCATCGGCAGTTCCATCTCAGCATCATTTTTGCGACTTCCTGAAACCGCTCGGAACGGAGCTGTAAAGGTCACGTGGTCTCCTGCAGCAAGCGGTGTTTAAAAATACATCACTCGCTTAATTTCTTTTCTAAAATGTCGAATGCCACTTTTAGCGTTGAGTACGAGCGCAACCAGGAAGCAGGCGTACACGCAATTCAACATAATTAATTAACGCTGACGTGGAAAGGAATATTTTTGTAACGAGGAATTTCTCACTGCAGAATCGCAGCGGACTGAAACTTGCTAAGTGCTAACGAATGTTTTTCACGTGTAATTGAAGGAAAACTCAAATACGTTTCAAAAGCTTGCATAGCTTGTTTATAATATAAAACACGAAAACCGCTAGTAGGAGATTAAAAAGTTCTAATGGCACTAAAATAAAACGCACGATCTTTCTCTAATTTGTGAAATATCAGCAAATGGAATGTAATTTTATATCAATCTGTTAAAAACCTTCTGTCCTACAGACACATAGTGTGATAAAGTATCAACATGGAAAATACTATATGAAGTGTTTTGTACAAATATGCAAATATTTAATTACTGTTACATATTTAGAACTGGCGCTCAGCCAAAAGTGTTATATTCAATATTAATTAGTGACACTATATAAAAAATGTGTCAGTTCTACTATTCCTGTTTACAGATCAAAGTTGAAAGCGAGCGGACCTATCAACTATGAACTTCATCAAGAGAATGCTTACTAATGGAAAGAGTAAGCGCGACAGTAATCGCATGGAAACTAGTTTTTAGTAATTTATACTAATTGGGTATCCATAAAACATAATAAGTTTCTTACTTATTACTTAGTCGAATGTCTTTACCAAAGCTTATACACAATGCACGATAAGCTATTAGACCCAGAATAAACGACAATCTTTCTAGCAACAATTACATATTTAACAATTAATGAATAAAATAGTGAACAAGTCAAACACTCCCACCAAGATCCTGAACCTAAATATTTCCAACACGTTTAACATAATATAATTGAAAAGACTGAAAAAAGGTCCTTAAACGGGTAATTAACAGTTTGGACCTAGATCCGAGTCACATAGAACTAAATTGCCAGAGACTGCTTACTACTTACCTACCTACTTTACCAGAATTACGATGAGTCTAGATAACTCTTTAGAATTTACTTTACTTATTGAGAACAAATTTAACCAAACTACAAGTTTAAACCAAAATTGATTTTAACATTTTCAATAATACCGGGAATCGCAGCTAACTCAAAATTGACATGAACTACATTAAACGACTATGCGAATCTACATTTTCAACACAACTTCACACTTTTACCTTACAGCCCTTTCACCGAATTTGATCTTGATTAATTACTCTATATCGCGAGCTGGACTAAATCCACCCGACTCCAAACGAGACTACCTTTAAATATCGTAAAAATATGTTAACCTACTCAGTGATTTCCTATGCTAATCCTCATTGGCGTAAACTAGGGGTACGGAATCCCCATCTGTCCTCCGTCAATTAATTATCAAATATCAAAAAACTAACCAAAGCTAATCAACGTTCAATATCTAGTCAACATCGCAAATTTACGACTGGGCTAAGAGAAGAAGGATTAACTTCAGACAATTATTTAGCTAGTGAAAATAGATACTAGAAGTGTTGTAAGAATTATAAGCGATTACCAAAGATAATAATCGTGTGAATGCATTTTATATTTACATAGGTAATGTTTATTGGGGTAACTTTTATTCAGTAGGTATACCTTACTGAACATATTTTTGGCTAAATGATTAATTCTTGTCCGTAGTAACAAGCGCATGATCACGATACGATGCACTTCGTTCAAAATAAATATCTTAAACAACAAAAAATATTTAAAAAAACTTGAAATACAAGAGCTACTCAGATACGAATTGGAATTTGATAACAAACTACTTTTTTGCAATAGGCGGTCCCAGCGTTTGGTGAGGTCATATATGCTACATTATAAAAAATATTTTGGTAAGTTTTTGCATAAATTGAAACCTTCCAGCGCAGATTTTATCATGTTGGCAGTGATGGCTAGGATGTGTTGCTTAACGTTGTCATTCAAGAGCGTAATGTTTCTTATCGCTTAAAAGAAACTTATTATACTTTTCTTGGCGATATTCTAGTGAAATTTCTCCACTAAAGGTCAACTTTTGCTCTGCATTGATCGTTTCTTCAGTTTGAAAAAAAATAATGCAAACAGTTTGTTTAACATCCCAGAATGTAGTTAGTAGCTTCTTATCCTGTAGACAAAGTTCTGTTTGTTGTTTTGTTTCAAGAAAAACATACGTCACCACATTTCATAATAGCTTAAAATTATCGTAAGCAATTAGGAGAATATGCGAATAAAAGGTTAAAAAGATGTATACAAAACGCGTTAGAGGACCAAAGCAACTATCTCAATTCAAAACATACTATAGTTACACAGAATAAGTACTGCATCTCTTACTGGCAAATTATTTCAACACGTTGAGATCATAACATGTAAACAAAAAGAAGATTCAAATATCAAACGATGGGACGCAAGTGAACAGAAATTACCAAATCAAAGTGCTAAAAAGTCGTTCTATTACCATTAAAGCAAAAGCTTAAAATGATTCTGCTTATTAAATATAAGACCTAGGTTTAGGAGAGCAGTTTATATACTAGGAAAAATTGAGCTATTTTACAACGAAATGCGGCAAAAATTAAATGTAATTTACATTCAATCCGTATATAACAAATAGCTCAGATGTTACAATCTTGTGACTGATGGATGTGCGTTTACATATAAATGTTTGTATAAATCTGCTACAGGTAGCGCATCCCAAAATAAGAGAATACTGTTATCTTAAACAAAAACGCGCGAACAATTTTTTATGTGTATGGACCCACAGCTAAATTAGATCATTTTGTTCCGGTTTCTAATACAATACAATCGCCACCAATGGGAAACAGATGCTATGAACAACAAGAACATACCATGGATGTCAATGGCAACATTGTTAACTTTCAGAGGTTTCATACCGCTTCCAGCGTCATTTAAAAACGTGCGTGAGGATACCCTATCATCACTAGATAAGCATCTGCCCGAACGAGGTAGAATTTATGTAGAATTTCCTAGTCTGATGGAGGTGCTGTCTCTGAGATACGCGGAGTGGGTTCGTGACACTTTGTTGCCTAAACAAAGCACATAATTTATTACTGCTCCACAATGCGGAGCATCATAATTATAAAAAGAGGAATGCGCTGGTTCAGATCCTTTGCATTTCCCTTGATTAATAAAACGATCCTAATGTCTTGTGAACATTAAATACATTTCGTTTACTACCTGACCTTTAACGAACTACAATTAAAAAAATTAACGCCGGATTAATTTCAGGACAAAAGATGTCCCACACAAACGTAAAAAACAGGCAAGCTCAGGCTAGGAAATGGCAAGAACAGTTAAAAAGATAGCAGTAGGACAGAAGCGCTAGAGGTTAGCACGATCTAGATTAGGTTAAATTGGATCTACATATGAATGTGAGTGTTGTAGTGTCCAATGGTACTAGTAGTATGAATAAGCTGAGCTGCCTATGTGATAGCTATATATATATATATATATATATATATATATATATATATATATATATATATATATATATATATATATATATATATATATATATATATATATATATATATATATATATATATATATATATATATATATATATAGTTAGCTATAGCAGCAACAGGAAACATGGGTGTTGCTGTGCCCATCTGTTCATGACCTACTACTGCTAGCAGCCGAGACAAGAGGTTTGTAGAACGTAAATATACCTTCGTATACCGTTACTGCAACAGGGAAATGCCTGTTTGAAAGACTGGGGCCTAGGTATGGCAATCCCAGCTAATCACATTATGTTACAGGTTGTCGATCTACCTATGCTTCATATGATTCTGAAGTGACAGCGTAAGGTCAGGGTATCCGCCGTAAAATACTTTTTACCCCGTTAGGTCATTAATTTGTATGTTTACGTTGCGTTTTGATTGGCTACCCGACCAATGTAATTAAACGTTACAATCTTGTCCGTAACAAAAGTTCGAACAATACGTGAATGTGATATTATAATAATAAAGAAATTATTTCAAATAAGAAAAGACATACGTTCTACTCTAATAGCTCTTCTGATTAAGAAACAGCATACGCTAAGTTTAATTAAATTATTGATAGAAAATCATAACGTCAGTTTAGTTTTTAAACAACAAAATATATTGACGAACAGTACGATGCTTTTAGATCACGAGCCTAGATTCAAAACGATGTATTCATTTGGCTCACTCACTGCATATGCGATAGCGTCAGGTATTATGACATCCAGATTTGAATTGTCTGGATTCCATTCGTGCAAATTACAGCATACCTTTCCTCCATATCAATTAATACCCGTTCAAATTTCAATTTAATTTGCCAATCTTTTCAAGTGATGTACGGAATTCACTAATTAAGCAACGCTCGTGACGTATGTCAAGGACCGTATACAACTTTTATTAATAACGATCATTGGCGGTGTTGAGTAAATGGTGTTTTAAAAACCTCGCGGTCTGTCCTTACAGAACATACGAAATTTATAAATAGCAATTAAGTTAATGGCAATTTGGGACGTAAATCATGATTAAATGTATACCCCCGGTGGGCCCCTTAAACAACATACCGTGGAAATGCGAACTAAAATTAATGCCAGAGGCTTCAGAATTTGCGCGACCTTTTTCATTAAGTTACCTTGAGCTCACACCATGGGACCTCGGAAGCTCAGCTGATGACTTACCTAAAACAAACAAATTTATTACATACTGCGATGAGTCATTATAAACTTTTGTTGGTTAAGTTTACTCAGATAAAAGACGAATTTAGTATAACGTGAGCATCGATTTCATGTCTTCAAATATAAAATTTTAATAATACTCGGATTCTGCATGTTTACCGTTAAAATACAAAATATGTTTACCCTGTTTCGATGATGTGTTCCCTGCTTTATTGTGAATGAGTTGAATTACTTTTGTAAGCAATATCACGCTGACTCGATATTTAACTCAAATATGAATATTACAAACAAAACCAAATAGTTTTGAATCTTAAAAGTTCACAGCTACAGCGTGCCATCTGTATGTATTTATACCGCACATGATATACATGCTTCTAAGTAATAAGTGTCATTGCTCTAAAGTTAAAATAATTACTTAGAACAAAAAACTTTCTCTGTACTGTGTGTGTAAGCATCTATTAAATAATTCATATCGTACTCACTACATTACACAATTATTTTATATCGTACTTAACATAACAGTTACGGATCATCGGCGTCCTCTCCATTATTCAAGTTGTCACGACATTTATCTTTTTAAWAACTAMATCTTGGAGTGCAGATTCTACTKTAGAAATTCTAGCTCGTGAAGCATAACTAACAGGGGAAATAGTGTAGACAATTTGTAGGATTTTGMTAGTAAGAGACTTAATATACCGGTCTTTTMAATATCGAATATCACGTCTACTTGTTGATACCCAAACAAGAAGACAAATAATAGTCATAAGATTGAATATTGTAACGAACGAAGCGAGTTCGGTATAACAAATAAAGTACGGCAACAAAGCAGCGAGAGCACTGAATATTCGCAACTTTTCCTTGGCCTTCTTTTCTACCGAGAAATTATTTAAGGGATGCCTTACCAACGGATCAGAGCGAGTGCCCGACTACACTTTAATATCTCTGAGGTATTATACCGAGTTACTTTGTGCCCTGAACACAATATCTGCTTGGAAATGCACGTGAAAAGCTGCATTATAAAATTTGCATCATAAAGCAGTTTCAGCGCACGATGATTGCACTATTTTCTGAAAACAGCAGTGCCCCGAAGCCCCGAAAGATGTAATTCAGCCAACACATGCCGGGAGAGTTTGCACTTTGAATAGTCTCGCTACCGTCGTCGCAATTAGTTGATTGAAGCCGTACTATCAAAGAAATTTTAGTCCAACTGCTTGCAACATTTAAAAGTAGGTGAACTATACAACTCCTAGAGAGACAGGATGTCAGCTTTGTCATAAGTTTGTATACAGCAGTGAAGTTATCTAGGGATGCTATGTCAATTCTTCAATCTTGAGAAAACACATTGTAGACCAAAACTAAATAAGATGTGAATTAGTTACGACATTGAAGCGATTTCAACTTGAAACGGTCATAACTTTAGAACCCCAGTTACTATTTAATAAGTCATGAAAACCACATATACATCACCTGTAAAATGGAAGTACATACATTTTCAAGGACCTTGTCGATATTTTTTCAGAACCTTTTGGATGGATGTTGCATAAATTCTCTTAATCACGGCGAACGACTAGTGGCTAGGATGCTGTATTTTAAGCACAACGAACAGCTTAAAGTAAACTGCAGGTTTAAAGAAAGCCAAAATAATTGGGTACTATCACTTTTTTTTTGAAAATTACGTAAAATGAATCTTGAAGTGCTTATATGTCGTACGCCATGTTAAAAAAACAAAAAAATATTTGTAGGTAGAGAATTTCAGATCTGAAATTCAAATCTTAGGAATCACCGCCAAAAGGCTTCTAACCAAAGTTATTCAACTCGTGACGTCAAGTGTCATGTAAACACTACCGACGAGCGTGCTGTTTAATGGTGTAGTATTATTCTTGTATTGGAAAAGCTTTTGTGTGGTGTTTATTGAAAGGACGGTGTAAGAGGGGCACCAAAAAAAATTGTGTAATTTTACAAGCATCTATAGAGTATGGATAACAAAACAAGTGTTGTTTTGTACATGGTTATAAAAGTACTTCAGTCAGTACAGCTAACAAAATTTTTGTAACCGTTCCTCGAGATTATCAACCTATAAAAAAGTTGTTTAAGGCCCTTAGACGTGATATGCCAAAATCGCAGTTTGTTTTTTTGTTGTGAAGATCATCTTAATTCTTACTGTAAGTTTTATTATTCTTTTTGGAGTTATAAGTGTTTACCATTCAGTTTCCATTTTGTTATAGCTTGAAGAGAATATGAAAAAGTATATGCGTTTTAAGTTGTTAGAGAGAAATGTTATAAAAAAGAACGACATTGTTCACCATATCCTCGACTGTTAGCCAGACCGGAAACGAGCCGCAAGAGCCCCGAAAATAAATGGCAATTTATATTTTTATTCAGACCTCTAAAATAAATGTCAAGTTTAGGGTACATTTTTGGTTCTTACATTTAGTATGTATCCAACAACCCACTGTGATCAAATTATCAATGCTACGTTAATTTGATAAAAAGTTCACTTATGCTGTTGCTTTTACGCTCCTCATCTACGCCGCGTTGAACCGCTCGTCGCTGTACACAAATTCCATAACAATGAACATGCCTTCAGAAGTCATAACTCATAAGTATTTCACTTTTTCTTGGCGTATTTTAATTCGCTTGTCACAAAATGAACGCAAACAACAAACTGATAAACTGACGGGCTGAGGCTGACGCGTGACGCGCTGACGCCAGATGCAAACAAGCGGCCATTTACAAGACACCTGACGTCACGGCCAATATATTCGCGTTTTGGCGGTCCCTTTAAATATTCACATTTTTAATATTAAAAATACACCTTACAATCCATTTTTTCGAACTCTTAAGCTGTCACAGCTGTTTTGTTGATTAGATGCTACCTATTAATATGCAATTAAATAAAATATAAATACATGGCAAATACCCAATTGTTACAAACATATGTAGGTATATAATTTTGAAATTATTAGGTGCACCCGTAGAAGTATTCTGCGTGTGGATAATAAATTATCTTTGTTTTTCTTTTTAATATCACGGTGGTGTCACAGGATGATACCGTTAAGGCACTGTGTAAGGCTTTGTTTACGAGAGATGTGTGTAGCCTACAAACAATACAATATTCTTCCTATAGGTTAAGTTCCGAATTAAAAAATAAGAGCGGCGAGAATCTCCATTTGCTGTGCATAGTTATATCGTTATATCGTGTTTGCATTTCACCCTACGGCAATATCGATCACTGCAACATCACTTCTAAGATGTTTGCTCATACCACGCCATAAAGTTAGCTGTCTATAAACGATCATTCGTTTATCAGGTATTTAATGCTAGGGTGCAAAAAGTCTTGCAAGATATTTTTCGGCGTGTTCTTTGTGCCGTGGTATTTGTTTTTCGGGATACTGTCCGTAAGTCAAAGGCGAAATGCAACTGTAAATTTAAATAAATGCTCTTTTGATAATTACCTATAATACGAAATAATTTAGAATAGGTTATTATTTGACCACGGCAATTAAAGGAACAAATGAAATTGTGCAAACATCTATTAGATATTTTTAGTCTCATTAAGTAATTTAGCGACCGATCTACAGGTATGTCGTCTCCCTATTAGCCGTGTAATTTATAAAATACGTATTACACAACTAACTATCAGACAAACAATGTTTTGTAATATTTACAAGATAATTAAATTTGCAGTGGCAGATGACTCATAGCGAAAAGTGTTCAAAACAAATTTCTTGAGTACTTTAAAACAAATAGTAAAATGTTCCAACAATTATTTAGGTTAAAATACGTGAGATATTACGCATTCAAAGATAAACTCAATAAACAAACGTTAAAATGACAAACAGTTTAATATGAAGTGTAGAAAACTACATATTTAACGGATCATTAGTTTTTTAGGTTATGTCCAAATTAATTCTGGCCCCGTAGCCATATCGAAAGCCTTGCCTGCAATGCAATTCGACACCTTTCACCTAATGACGTGATTAATGTGCCCACCAATTAATGATTGCGTAAAAGTTGCAATAATTACAGCGCCAAACTTTTGCTTCCCGATCTGTTGGAGCGAAACCGAAATCCACATTAGAATGACCGTGGGGTGGGTGGGACCCCTATAAAATATATGGCAGAACAGAGAACACCACCCCATACAGTTTTCGTTTTTCTGGCACAAAAACGATTCCGCTATACGTTATCTATATAGCAGCAAATTCAATGTCATAAAGGATAGGCATCCATTTGCCAATTTTTAGCCGGGAATAGAGTCCAAAGGGGAAGTGAAATCACTCGCTTCATCTTGTGTCAGCCCGAACATGGGGGATATTCGTCTTTTTTAGGAAATCAATATTATGTATCAGTTACTCCTTGATATAACCGTATTCCTACCACTGGAAGGTATCTTCGGCAAAGGATATTGCATTTCTTGAATTGAGACCAAAACTGATCGGGGAGTATTGAGCAAATAAAATGCGGTTTTCACTTTGATACAAAAGCATACGGAAGTAGTTTTCGATTACTTGTTCTCCTACAAAAGCAATATTAAGCTAAACGCAAAAGGAACAATTTGAGAGAGAGAGAGAGAGAGAGACGGTTTGCCATTGTTCAAATTATACAGCGTAGGGCATTTATCCTTGACACATTATGGAGATTCGGACAATAAAATGTTAAAAAATAACGTCTGTAATAAATCAACGACTTAAAACAAATTACTTATATCTAACAATTTTTTTCTTTTTAGCATTCACGTTTTGTAATGTTAATTTTGAAATACAATTACTTCATTAATAATTGGTAGATAAAAACAATTTAACCAGGGTTTAGTATGATGCCGTGAAATTCGGGAACATTACTGGACGGAATATATATGTATCCCCATTAAAAAAAAACAAACAAAAAGTGTTAAATCTAGCGATCTAGCATGGCAACGCACTGGATCCCCACATCATATCCAACAAGGAATGCAATTATGATGTAATATTTGTAGAGGAACATACGAATAATGCGCCAGGCAACAATCATGTTGTATAATTAGTTCTTCTTTAAGAAAATTTTACTTGATGTATAATCCAATGTAAAGCGCTTTAATCTAACAAGTAGCCATCGTCAGTACAGGCAATATACAAGGTCGCTACAAAGTATGGAACCAGCTGGATATTTCAGGTTCAGTTCTACCAATTTTTCTGAAATTGTGCATGGGCCTAGGGGTAATTAAAATGCATTTTCTGGAATTTCAACTCCATGTCAGCTCTCGTTCCCGAGACATGGGCGCAAGTTCCATTTTTTTAATGAGAAGGGGTGTCAAAAGGCACATCATTGAAAAGGATATTTTTTCCTGATTTCGAAAATGTATCACTTGTACAATTGCTTCTGAGTTGAGAAGAATGTAAATACAATAATTGAGCCTGACAAAGAACAAAAAGAATGAAAACAATTTTCTTTATCGCTAAAATGGACTGGTGATAATTTTCGTGTAATTTGATCCATTTATTGCGAATCCTGTACCCAAAAAGTAAAAAAGAAAGACATGATTCCGTGAAAAATGCTATATTTCTTTCAGATTTACATTACAGAAGATGTTCATAATGTTCTTCATTTACTTCCTGACAGTAATGCAGCCTTGAGTGAAACTTTTCTAATGTACTTTGTAGCATATGTGGAGGTAAATTCTGAATTTCTGCCTTGATTCGTTCTTTTAAATCTTCTGCATTATGTGGCCGATCAGCATAAATACGATTTTTCAGATACCTCCACAGGAAAAAATCAAGCGGCTTCAGATCAGGGGAACGTGCTGGACATTCTATAGCTCCGCGCCTACCAATCCATCTGTCTGGAAATATCGCATTCAAATATCCACGAACGTTGACTGCAAAATGTGGTGATGCTCCATCTTGCTGAAACCATATCTTTTCAGAAGGACGCGCAGCATTTTCATCATTAGGAAGCAGGCGAATAAGTTCTGGTATGTTTTCGCGCAAGAGCTGTAAATACTTGACCGCATTCAAATTTCCATCGGTGAAAAAGGCCCAATAATGTGCTCACCGATAATACCACACCAGACATTCACTTTCTGAGGGTGTTGTTTGTGGACTTGTTCCACCCAATCTGCAATAATTATGTCTATTCACATTACCATTGAGCCAAAATATCGCTTCATTAGAAAACATAATCCGATTTAAAATGTTTGTATCTTCATCTACCATGTTCATAACAGTTTTGTAAAATTCTATCCTACGATCGAAATCATCGCTCAGTTCTTGTAATAAGTGAATTTTGTATGGATGAAACTTCTTCTCTTTTTTCAAAATTTTTGAACAGATCTGCTAATATGGTGAGTGAGAGCACGCTGTTGTACGGAGCACTTGGGATTCTCTTGCACATCTAAAAGGACTACTTTCCTCACTAGTATCAACTTTTGGACGTCCTGGTTTTTGACGATTTTTAACACTGCCGGTTTCGTCAAAACGTTGCAATGATTTAATAACTGTTAATCTGGCAATTGGTCACGATCTCCATGAATTGCACTGTAGAGTGCAACTACTTCCAAATAACTTCGCCTTCTACCTCCATAACCACTCAACATCAAAATTCCGATGCGATCATGTTCAGTTAACTGACGCATTGCGATTGCAAATAACAAAGCGAATGAAAATTATCATCAGTTACGAGCAAAATGGAGACACCGGGAGTTTTTGTTCTTACCTAGCGATAACGAATATGGTTTTTGGTCCCGAAGTTTTTTGCAAGACCCAAGTTTGTTATAACGCTTTTCTTAACTCAGAAGCAATAAATTGTACAAATGTGATACATTTTTGAAATCAGGAACAAATATCCTTTTCAATGATGTGCCTTTTGACACCCCTTCCCATTTAATAAATGCAACTTGCGCCCATATCTCGGAACGAGAGCTGACATGGAGTTGAAAAAATTCCAGACAATGCATTTTAATTGCCCTATAGTCCCATGCACAATTTCAGAAAAATTGGTCGACAAAACCTGAAATATCCTGCTGGTTCCATACTTTGTAGCGACCCTGTATATAAAGAAAAGGAAACTTATACAGATAGTTTGACAAAGTCAAAAATATAGAAACAAGCAACCTTGACCACAAACTAAGCTATGCTAGTAACACAAACGTAATATTAATTTAAATCAAATAAATAATTTAGAACAGACAAATATGAAGATAAGAAAATTTTTTCTAAATACGACAGTAAAGATTTATAGCATTAACCTAGAGAAACACCCAAAATGCTTAATAGGATTTGTATTAAAAGGAAATTACAAATATTACAAAATTATAATACATAATTTCCCTTCTTCATATATATCGCTACAATGCTAGAGAAAATATAATTTTCACAACTGTTTACTAAAAGATATTCGATCTCGTTAGGTATAAATTCCCCCACGCCACAAAGTAAAAAGTCACGTGAGACGGGTACATCCAAACTGACTTCGTCGCGAGTCTTTGTTAAAAGTAATTAATCGTGCAAAAAATCACTTCATAAACGTCCACTTTATGATAACAGTTAACCGTGGTTATGTAAGCTGATGCAAATTCACCACTCAACTTGTTGATTTAGGTTGAACATGATTAATGATTTCGGGTTAGATTATGACAGTTTAGTTTTATTGTGTAGGGATATGTTAAGGATGTTAGAGCGAATCCCGGCTTTACGTTTAGATGCGGACGTAAAAGCACCCTGCATCGGGGATTACTTTGTTCGTGGAATGAATTTTGCGAACACTCTTCAAAGCCGGAATTAAAACGGGACGCGCGCATCAAAGAGACATCGAATTTTCAGATTAAAAGTACACCATTACGTCGCAACTTTTCAGCTTTTTTATTTTTGTAACTGCTGTTGGAAAAAATGCATTTACAGAGGCAGCAACTATTCCATTAAAAGCAGCCAACAGCTTAAGCTCTGCCAACATTACCGAGAAAAGCGCATTGATGTTAATGAAAACAACTAACAAGTATAAAGAATCTAAAATGAATAGTTTGTTTCACAGTATTTCCATTAATGGTGAAAGCTTCATAAAGATAGGCAACATTAAGCTGGAAAAATGTAATAGGGTATATGCAGATGTATCGTATTTAGAACTGCAACTTTATATATTACGAAAAATAATAGAAATCGAACAATAATTGTTTACGATGCAAATAACGTTAATATACTATTCAGATTATGAGAGAAACAGGAAAAAATGTAATTATTTATACCGATGCCATGAGAAATAAGCGTGCATTGATATCTTGTACCTGTATTCTAGCGAAATGTTACGGTGTTCACGGTGCTATTACCAGTAGTTCACTGGCTTTTGGTTTCAACTTTTTGAAAATAGGCTAGTTTGTTTACTTTCTATGTTGGTATTCAACGGACACTGATAGAGAAATATATTTACAAGATCTTTCGATGTGAAACATGTACCATGTTCAGATTAAAATAAATATCTAATTGATTGAATCTCTTATAGAAAGCTCCTTTTCAATCAAGTTCAACTTATGAAATTTACATGGTTCTATAAACTAGACAAATATTCATTAAAAAAATGTCATACTTTTACGAAATAACAACTCGAAATGTATTTTTATATTTGAATATATTATAAAATACCCGTAGTCCAGTAAAGTTCCAGATTATACGTCCTCCTTACATACGTGAATATTACGTACCAATTATTCTTTATTAATTTATTCTGTTATAAAATAATATTAATGCAACCAAAGCAGTTTTGTTTAGAATTGCATTGGTACTCTTTGCCTTTATACTCGAATGCTTTCAGCATAACAAGTCTGCCAATATAGTATATGCATTGTCTTAAAATGCAATATGATATTTTTTATAACTTCGTTGAGATAACATTATGGCTTTCGTTGAAAATAACATCGCCAGTTGCATATCTCGTTATGGAAATCTGCGTTTTTTATTGGGATGGAATTGGCGACTAGAAACTATATTAATAAAAATTTAGGAAGAATGAGATTTTGAAAAATCTGTATATAATATRTAAATATACCATAAATAACATCAAAATTTATCTAAATATGTAAATCATCGCCAAACGCAGCATGTTTATATGTTTTATGTTTTGCACAAGCATTCGTCCAAATCAACAATAAAAAATTATACTGTTAGTTTCAATTTCTATATCCATTATAATAATTTTATTTATTAACTGTGTTAGTAATGTTACAACTTGTAGTATTTTTCGAAAAGTATCAACACTCATTTTAGGGCTGTATTATTAATTGAAATATACTTACATCACATCCAAAAGCGCAAATAGTTTCTGAAATTTTTACAGTAAATTCGTATAAGATGGTTAGTTCGCATATTTTTGCTCTAAACGAATTTACTCAAGGCAGATATCAAATATTACAAGTAAATCCATAAAGGGTCTCACGTAAAGATAAAAACAAACTCATTTAGATCAACACTTTTATAAAAGTGAATGAATATCCTACAAAAGCAGTTCTTTTACCAAGAAATATGGCTTTGATTACTTATACATACTAAATCATGGATTCTGCTATCCAAATATGTTCTATTAAATGTGCGTAAGCTTATAAGTGACTTTACACCCAGCTAGCAACTTTGATTTATTATTAGCTAAATAGAGACTGACCCAGAAATAAAAACACCCAGTGATAGCTTTTTTATTTATATTACCTTAATTATGGTACACGATTCGTTTTATTAAACAATAATCACTTTGTGGCTAGTTGGAGCAGCATTTTTAAAAACTTTGTCAGTATCTCTAGGGTCACCTTAAGAAATTTTTGCGGGAGTCCAGTTTATCTTTAGCGATAGAGTCTAAACATGGCAGTGGTTCTGGTCAGGTATGTTTCCAGGGAGGTCTCATACGAAAATCCACAAGAAGCCAAGATTGTCTTAGACTTTTGTTTTTAACGGACTGTTTATTGCAGATCGCTTACCGCCGAATAAGAAGTTTTAGTTATATTATATGTATATACCCAATAACTAATGAAACTTACACGTCTCCCCAATCGCCAATCCAATTTTCAAGAAGTGGATACACCACACGTTTAACTAGAGTTAATTTAGACTACTTAGAACAAAATAATGTAAATTTGTTGTCTTCTCCTCCAAGATCCCCTGCTATTTCATCCATCGAACATCTGGAACATTATAGGTAGAATAATATTGCAAAATTTACCCAATCCTATAGAGGCTTTAGTAGCACTTCATGATGTTGTACAAGAACCCTAGAATGAGACACCTCGGAAGAAAATCAATCACCTGAGTGAGTTGACGACTAGAATACATTAATGAGAGTATACAACATCATGATTTTATATTCTTATACTACTCTATGATTCTATTACATTCTTTAACAGTAAATCGTTACTATAATTCAGTTAATGTATACGCAAAGTTTAGGTATTTAAAAGAACAATTATTACTGGGTGTTCTTATTTCTGTCATTGTAACATATCATTTTTATACCTGAATTTTCAACGTTACAACTAGTAATTTTCCTGAAACCCACTAGTCTATAATTTCATTTTAACGATATCATCTTCATAGTTTCAGGCATCTAGCCATTTGCTAGATTCACGAAATGGCAGTTAACATTAATCGGCCCCAGAAAATATTATGTTTTTACCAATCCGTACGTATTTTATTACCAGCCAATTGACGGGCAATTTCATCTGAAAATCGTACCCAAATTGCCCGACCACGAGTTCGTTTAACGAAATGCGGCAACTGATTCGAAAGTAATGCGAAGCGAAGGATAAGCTAAGGGCAGCGCCGGCCGGGGAAAACACACGTTTTTAAAGGAAATACTGGCTTCATGCATATGCAAACCGCCCGCGGGTGGGCTTTAAATTGGATTGTAACTCCCTAATGTTTATAGAAAGAAACTTACGGCGCAATCAATCACTCGTTTTGTTTACTTATTTTTGCCCGATCGATTATAAAAGCACACTCGTGACTTTTCGTCCCTCTCCGGCAGCTCAAAAAATAGCTTGAATGAAAGGACGTACAAAATTACATGAAATTATTTCGCATAACGGAAACATAACGCACTAAAGACATTAATAAACTTATACAACGCAACAACAAAAAAAATGTAGGATAATAACATTCAATAAAAAAATTCATTTGGTCATAAACTAGGAATAATAGAACAATGACTATATAAACTAAATGAGGTCATCGTCTTTTACAAAGTAGGTAGCTAAACACATACGTCATCCTGCGCTTCTAAGTTAATAACTTTATTGTACACAGATATTTACTTCGCCGAGGTGCGTTATATATTATTCATAATTCAGCCGGTGTATTTATTACAGTGAATCACTCACTAAGCTTTCGATATTGTGGTATCAGGATTCAATTTCGTGTTCTACTTCCTAATACTGTTCTATAATATATTTGCTATTTAATTTACCTAAGCAAGTTCTTTTGCTGTTAAATTAAAAACCGTCATATGGCCAATATTCGTACAGGCACCTTCAGCGAATATCGCTGTTACGTTGTGATTTAAAAAAAAGTCTCAACTTCTGACGATAAATAAGCAACTTTAGAGGCAAAAATTTTTTCACACGAGCGGATTTTAAAGGTTGCGATAGGCATGAAATCTGCTAGACGAAACATACTTCGACAAGCAAGCCACGCACACGGGCACTGCTTGCACTAAAATAAATTAATTTAATCACATGAAATACAGCCGAAAATCTGGCCTAGCCTTTCGCTCCTAGTGGATGTCATAAAATAACAATAAAGTCCCCATAAAATTGCCATTAAAATCAGGCTACAGAAAAAGCAGTAAATACAAACGAACAGCGGACATAAACTGCACGTACATCATGATAAAATAGGAAAATAACAAGCCGGTAAGTTAATTAGTACATTAGGGGGAGCACACCGCTGTTTTTATAGAAGATTAAGTATCTCTACAAATCACATTTACCGGACCACTCACGCACATTTAAGCTACCAAATTTCGTGTTCTTGTGCTTTATATTACCMTTAATAAAAACTTTACATGACAGAGAGCACTACCATGTTTCCATGTTTCCAACACTTAACCGACGAACACAGACATCTATGTATGGCATAAAAACAAAAAGAGGCAGAGCTAGATCATCGAAAAATCCTTCAAATATGTATCTGTTAAATGCCATCACAATGGACACATTGACACCACTAGCATAAAATATTCAACAAAATTGCGGGAGTCAAAAACAAACGAGGAACTTAGGCCTTTCTCGCGCAAATTCTGAATTGCTGACAACAAACGTACGACTATAAAAGGCGGTAGTCCAATCAGATTTGCTGATATAGTTTTTAAGGAAACACGCTTAAAAAGTGTWTCTATTCAAAAACTTCTGGTGTGGTCGAAATMTATTTATTACATGTACGTTRTAAGCAGTCCTGCATAAAAAAATAATACTCCATCCGGTTCGATGCAGGTACAGCAGAAACACAAACAACGGCTCGCTTGAAAGCTGACATTCAACCATAGAAATTTCATTCCCCACAGTATCCGTTCGTAGACGATCCAAACTGAAAAGCTTGTGAAGTTGGAATTGGTCTTATCTTTAGATATGATAGAATTAGGAGAATATGCGTGTCGCAATTTTGAGAAAAAAGTTCGGGATCAAAATAGAAAGATTTCAGTCTCAGACCGGATTCGATGTTAGAACAGCGTTCGTTTAAATGGTTGTGTTCAACAATAGACATTTCGAAACCTTATGTCCAACAACATCATCCATAATAGTCGGAACTTTTCTTCGAAGGTTTAACATGGGCACTCCCATGAGATATAATTAAAAGCGAAAATCGTTCATAGACGTTGAGAATTATAAAATTAATAATTAAGTCTACACTGACATCTTGTGTAGCAAATGCAAAAATTAACCGAGCCATGATGGATCCGTTCTAACGTTGGTTACTGAATAATTGGCGGCGCAATTCGTAGTTCAATTTTCACTGTTAACTGTTTCTCCCCAATCTTCTTCCACGACAAAACAGTTTAGGTAATTATTCATACATTGGCCGACTAAAAGCGAAATAATATCAAATATGGAGTTAGTTGGATGCTGCGCGGATTTGACGAAAACGCGTCCATGCCAAGAACATACCATGTTTGATTGTAACCACTATGCCTTTAAAGATTACAATATTTAGACCCTAATAGGAATACAAAATCTAGTTGGCGTATTTTTCAATGTGACGTGGTAAAATGCAATTTTCAATTGATTCCGCCTGCTCCAACAGCAACGACGAGTTTGATTTGTAATAACAGTTTCTGCTCCAGCAATACAATTTATATTTGTTATGTGTCAGATGTTTCACTTGAGAGACTCGACTCGCTTGCCTGAAAAAACCTTCCAATTTTCCTCGGCGAACGAGACGGGTATGTTCACTGTGATGCCTATATAGTGTGCACCCAGCATTCGTCTTATCAGGGTTTACGCTTTGAGATCGGAATGGCAAGAGGAATGAATTCAGATCTATTACTATACACAGCCGGGCAATATGATTGAAAGCTGACAAGCAGTTAAGTGCGCACATGGAATAAGCTCGTTTTACCTCTGCAAATATATAGAGGTACGTGTATTGTTCCGTCAGTTTTAGACATGCCGCGCTATAGGTAGGAAAACTCAAAGTTTAAATCTAATCATAAGTATAAAAAACGCTAACGATATATCTCAATCCAGTGGTATTCATAATATTAATTAACATAAATACTCCATAAAAATGTGAGCGCAAAATCAAACCACAGTGTAAGCATACTGTAATGAAACAATCTGCTCTCTTTCTATTTCTATATTTTAATTAGGATTTCTATAAGTTACTAATATAGTAATAGCGCACTAAATCGAGGACATACTTTTTAGTAGCAGAGTGCCCCCGAAAAATACTAGAAAAGATTTTTTCAGTGCTTGAGGTTTAATGCAGCCTCACAATCGTATGGATTGAGTAAAGTAAAATATTTAGTGAAGTTCAAATATGAAAATATTGCCCTTCGTGAAGATGTGATGCAAATGCTTTAAAAATATAAAAGAGTATCTGATGAATATGTCCTGAAGTCACCATCTTCGACACTAGCTCTTCTATAATGTGAAGAGTACAAAAAATGACGAAAAAAATTAAGGTAATAGAAAAATTCTATAATTATCATATTATGGATTATCATAAAGATGTATTTTGCACTAAATAAGAAGGAATAACACGGACCATTTTTACTGATAAAATTAGAGGTAATCTTAGATATTACCGAAGTTAAAGGTAGTAACCTGAATGTTAAACAAGAATCGATTTTTACCGCAATGCATCATTAAAAGTGGAGTAGCAAAGCTTACGTTATCATTTATATGCAGTTGAATATCTTGCTGGTATGGCTTTCCCATGCTGTTCAAATAAAAAAAACTTTAGCATGTTGGTAAAACGCAAATTAACACTAGTTACATTTAATCTACGTCCATTTTGAGTAAGAAAGATAAGTAAAATGATCAAAAAAATTAAAGATACAGCAGTGCACACAAACGTTTCGAACTGATTTGTCTTGGATCTGAGAATGTCGTTTGAAGGTAAATGAATTTAGCCATTTACATATCACTAACACGTCACAATTTAGGCGGGCGTTTTGGCATGAACCCTGTGTTAAACCAACATGGTGAACTTGTATTATATGTTAAGAATAACTACAAACAGTGCTCAATCTTGATATCAAACTTCTTTCAACCCACTGCCTTTCTTCAAATAAACCTTCCGTCCATCAATGGTACACAGAGGGAAAGATGTAAATAAGATAGATATCTTCAAAGCAACAGAAAAAAAGTGGTAAAATAAAAAAGAAAATAAGATATAACTGTTTAATGAATTATAATTGAAAATAAAAGAACTAACATATTTTAACGATGAAAAAATTGAGATAGATGTAAAATGAACAAATGAACTAGATTGCAACACATTTTTTGTTTTTTGTTTGGATAATGTTTAATTAATGTAGATGGCGACAAAAAGCGAGTATCGAATAGACATGGGAGAAGAAACAAAATTCCCGAGTGGCTACATATTTGATACACCCGTAAGTTTGACGTGACAAGAGTACGTGGTAGAGAAGGTAGTTAGCTTTTAGTTATTCAAAGAAATTTTATTTCACTTGACTCTTTGTCTTTGTTCACTGGACTTTTTCTATACTTACAGACAGTAATACGTCGCACAAAATAACCGGGCAATCGGCAATGCGGGTCTCTGTACCTACAGGCAGGACCAACTAAGGTCACTGCATTATAATAAGTTACCACCAACACTAGGTTCAGCAACAAAAAAGACAGAATGATTCTTTTCCGTATAGTGCGAGAGACAGAGGATAGCAAAGATAGTATAACTATAGCTGTCTTGCTGTCAAATCTAATAGTAACAGAGACGCAACTGTAAAAAACTACATGGAAATTATATATGTCGCAACCGCCGTTGCTACCTTTCAAGATTCAGCGACTTTAGTACCAACCTCTATTCGTGAAGTTTCTAAAGCCACCGCTAGATGACTAATCAATTTCAGAAAATAAAGTGGGATGTAAGAGGAGTAAATATCCTAAACCACAAATTATCTTGCTAAAAACTGGATTTTTTTTTCAACTAATAGATGCATTTAAAAATTATATTTAATGACAAAACCTACTGAGGTAAAGACAGACGGACAAACCATAAAAATTAAGAAATATTTCACGAGGTGCAAAAGATGTATAAAATAAAACGTTATTTCTACAGATACAAACATATCTGTTGAAATCTTGGAGCACATTTGAGTCTAAAAAAAGCTGAAGGCGCTGGACCATCAAACTTCTGGAGATAATCTTTTACCGAAAACTAATATTTGCTTGAACTAACTTCTTTATCTAAAGCACCTATGTAAATACACCTAATTAAAGCCAAAAATTGCGTACGTCACGAATTGCGTCAACCACACATTGGTAAATTCAGTGCAAAAAAATACATCGGAATGCTCAAAGCAAAATAATTGTGCGTAAACTAGAGGTCAGCAAAAATGTTTCTTTTAGATACTGACAATAAATGAAAACCAGATCTTCTCAACTGTATTAAAACTACCACAGCTGAAAGGGTTTCAACGCACCCGTATAAAATCAGATAATTACACGTGTGTGATGCTACACGTGGAGGAGGCGAGGTTGCCAGAATGATTAAAACACCTCTCCGGTGGTTTCCTTTGTTGAATTTAATCCATTTATAATTTCGGGCCCCTTCTAATAATTTCTCTTTGGGAAGATCTACGGACACAATTATAAGACGCAGAACAGGTTAAGTAGATAATTAGTAAACTGTAGGAGATGGTGGCGAGGGAGTGAGAGCATATTTCTGGATTCATGCAGTCATCCGTCTTTGAGTAAAAGCAGCAGCGCCAGTGGGAGCGGGATGGCGTGACAGGAGGCATCATTCGTTATGCGTAGGAAGGAGTTCGTTCGTTATTAAGCCAATTCAAATTACGGCACCGCACCTTTAAAAGATTAGCGGGTGGATTGGAGCGTTACCGCGATCTAAAAAAGAGAACGAAACGCAATCGAGGCGTCCTCGAAAAGTGCTGACTTAGGCCGACGACGGCGTCGTGTCATTAGCGTGACGATAAGGCATCCTGCTATTTTTTAATCTGGCCTACATGCTAATCAAACGCCAGCCAAGCGGATTCCCTGATTGAACGGCTTTGTAACGAACTATACGATAAGTACTGGCGGTTATAAACGACTATAATTTAAAATTAAAATGTGGGAGTGTCGGACAAATTATATCCAAACAACGAGTTAAGCCTAAATATTTTGGAGCGACTCCATAGTTGAACTACTTGAAGTAGTTTATATTTTAAGTACTTACATATATTTTGTACTTTTTTCAAGTAAACTACAAGTATTTTTAAATATTTCGAGTAGTACTTTTAGATGTTTTAAATGTTTTCAAACTACTGAAGTAGTACCTACTCTGAAGTACCAAATAGTGAAACACTTGGTAAACGTTAACAGCAGTAGGCATTTGCGCAGATCGCACATATTGGAGTTAGCCACCAGGTTACTTATGATTTGAGTTGTATTTTGCGAAATAGAAAGAGGTAAGTAGTAATGATACCTATTACAAGTAATTTAGATTAAAAGATGCCACTTATATCTTCTGATAAAATGCAGTCCATAGCGCATTAGTTTCAGAATGTTAAAATTTTATTCAATATTTTGTTAATATTATTCTGACCGCCCATAGCACTTCAGTTTTCATCTGCCTTAAATTATATAGGTAACTAAGCCATAAATACCACTTTTTTATGGTGGACTGTTGATAACGGAATGCATAGCTAATATTAGGTGGCATCGATAAAAAAACACGACGCATTTCAATATATATGTTAAATGTCAATTTTTGTATCTGCGTTAATATTAAAATAAAAGGTGTTTTTGTACGTTTATTAATTTCTTGCTATGTTTAGAATCGCTGTTAATAAGATAAAAACTAAAATCGAAAGCGAATGCGTATGCGTGCGATTAATTGTTTTGGCCAGAAATATCAGCGTCGCGAGGAGATGCAAAAGTAGGCAATGAGTATTGAGGTGTCATTTTTGACAGAGAGAAATATTCTTGATTTTGGCTCAGTGAGAGCGAGGTCTTTGGCCATGATGTGCCTCAGGCAGTGAGAGTAAGGTCTTTGGCCATGATGTGCCTCAGGCAGTGAGAGTAAGGTCTTTGGCCATGATATGCCTCAGGCAGTTTTAAACCCCTAGCGCAGAGTGCCCGGTTAACAGCCGTGGTTCCTTCGAGTGGGTGACTTGCATTCCGGGGGGTAATGCGGGCTGCTCGAATGACATAGTTCTGGTGGAGAGGGTAGCCTTATTAGGTGCCCCCGATCCGGGCTATTGGAATGCGACCCTATAGGCCTTAGGGTGAGCGTTCGGGGAAGCCTCTACTATTTCAGGTTGACACTAGCTAGTTGTTGAAGAAAGAAAACTAACAAGGTATTCATAACCACCATTGATAAAGATGTAATCTCAGGGATGAAGCCATAGACAGGACAAGGATGAGGCCCTGGGGTGAAAACCCCTCTGTGAGTCTTAACTGTATCTATCTGAGTTTAACGGATGAGTAACTTATGTTTTGTTTTTGCATCTCCCGCGCATATGTGAAACCGCCTTGCCTGTCCACCGGAGTGACCGCATTGTTATGACCCACGGATGAAGGCGGCGATAATGTAAGTCCTTCTTGATTATTCCCGCACTAGTGTTTCTATGTTTTTCATATATTGCTACGAAAGCTATCCTTAAGCGCTACTCGGGTAAAAATATGTATTACATGGAAGCTGAGGAAGTATTAGAGATAAAGCGATATTTTTGTTTTTAGCGAAGGTTGGTTAAAAAGTGTGAATATAACATGAAGGGAATAATGTCAAAGGTCCACGAACACAAACTGATAAGATGCTAATATATCTTGCAATATTTATTGTTGGTACGGCTTAAATTAGTAACATGAAAACGCCTGCAAAACATTTTATTTTTGGTGGAAAGATAACAGTGTATCGGTAGTTAAAAGACACATTAGAAGTTTATTTGTTGCGTAGGAAAGTTTAACAACAGCCAGTTATATATATTTGCTTAACATGAATTTTTCTATGGTTAAAGTCAAGTTGTTAAGTTAAAAAATCTTTAAAAAACGACAATAGTAAACGAAGACCAAAATACAGTCTATAAAACAAACGTTACCTCACCAATMGAMATACCAGGAATAAATGCTCATTCATTATTTTCTAAGTAACTGAAATAATCACTTTCACAAGAGTGAAGAAGACATATAATAAAACAAAGGTAATGTAAACTATAAATGCTGCTAAGGGTAAAAAAAGAAGGATCGACATCTAGCAGAACTGCAAGCGCAGCATATTATTAAAACAATTAGAATTAATTGTTTGATGAATCCACAAATTGTTCATAACTGCCAAAATATTAAAATGAAGTCAAACCTGCTTAATTATAGCTTAAACAATTCAGCCCCCCTCATTTTGACAAGCCACTTTACACCAGAGCGTACATATTCGGAGGTTATACAAACAGCGCAAGTTTACATCCAGCCCCAGGAAAGCTGGTCGGAATTCCCACATAACGACTCCCTCGCCCATCTAAGCTCCACATACCCTTAATACCCCACCTTCGTTCGAGACTGTAAACTGACGCCTTCTTCCGGGATACGGCACTGCTGAAATTCTTTGCATAAGACCCTCCAGCCCGGACCCTATTTTAAATTCAAATATTTGCATAGTTATCTCAGCAGGTAGTCGAAAGCTTGATCTGGAACTCCGGAGATATACACAGGTATCGGCCGCTCTGGGGACCCTCCGGGTCGCCATCGACCCCTCATAGTTGAGCACGTAGGAAACATGCTGCTAAGTTCGTTGCAGCAGGATTCCTGGCCAGCAGTATCGTCGGGGCAGCTTCAAACTTTGTTTTGTTTAAAGCACGGGGACGGACCGCTGAAATACCAAGACCTGCGATTTTGCACCGTGGCAAAACGGTCACGCAATTCAGTTACAGAAGTTCGTGATACTGCTGGAGCCGGTTTGTATAAAGGGCACGTTGAGTGCTAATAGTTGGAACTTAATACCGACAACGTTTGCTGAAGCTACGATACTAATAAATAAATGTAAATTATTAAAAGTGACTTCAAGCAACACGTATCTATGAAACATTCAAACCAAAACATCAAAGCTAACGAATACACGAGGTAGTTATTGGAACCGCAGGGCATATACTTTTTGAAAAAAATATATTCAGCTCTGACCGGGAATCGAACCCATGACCTTTGCCGTTCAAATATGATGACATGTTCGATTCGATCAATTTGCTGTAAGTAACGCTACTGAACGCCATCCGGCGCATTTGTAGGTGAATCGCTCGTCGCTCAGTATTTTCGAGCTTTAGAGGGGAATTCGCTAAGGTGCGCGGTGGCCAAATTCTGGCGAACAGGGGCTATTTACAACCCTAATTACAAATAACCATCGCCTAAATGTATTCCCAACAAATATGTATGAGCTAATTATTGAATAGCAGGCCAATATATGTTTTAAAAGAACATTGCCAGCTTTGGCCGAGAATCGAAATGGTGATGCAGTGATATTACATTTAAGCGGTAATTAATAGGTTCCCGGTCAAAGCTGGAAATACTTTCACATGGCATATATTTGGCCTTCTATCCCGATAACTACCTCTTACATTCACTGTATTTGATTTACTACCTCAATGCACACTGGTGTCAATCGGATGCTGCATAATTTAATGAAACTTCAATTGGCAAAAATCTTTCCCAATTATTTATATAATAGCTTTTGCATGCAATTTTCTAATCAGATTATAACATATATTATTGAAGTGGTGGAGGTCTAGCTATCCCAGATGCAAAATTATACGAAACAACCTTTTCAGGTGTATAAAAATGACTTTAAAATGCCTTCTTGTAGGGCCTAATAGTAAATTGTGAATATTTTTTAAACGAAATGTTATAAGTAAAAAGTGCGTATACAGGACGTAGAAAGCATAATAGTATTTCCTAGGTMCTGTTACAATCTCAAATAGTTGTCTTGCGGAAGTTATTTGTAAAACGGCACAAAAAAATTGAATATGTAAAAGTAAAAACAAAATAAAAATTATTTACAAATATTCTCTGCATACACAAAAGTTCTATGGCAATAATATTACTTTCGGATGAATGGAAATAGTAACTTCCACTGCCATCTTCTTATAAATTTGGTTAATTTGCGGGAAATGAAATCACCATTTCTGTGCGCTACGAACTGCTTCATAGCTGCCTATAGACTAACCTAGTATTGATGTCAAATAGAGTATTCCGTCTTCTCAACCACTCGATCAAATTTACCTTTCTCCAATGTTTGTTTCATGTTTGTACACCTTTCTAACTGTATTTATTGATGTAGTTCGTTATTATCAATAACTAAAACACTCCTCGACGGCAAATTTGGAATTAATTTCTCTTTGATCCATTTCTTATAAGCTTTCTAATTGTGCGTTTCGTACAAATCCTTCCAAACAGGTTCGCGTAATCCCTCGTTTATATCATGCCTCCAGGATTCATGTAAATTGTTTTGTGTATTGTTCAATAGTGTATAGATAATTAGGCCATTGTTGTTGTTTATAGGGTCTTTAAAGCATCTTATAGTTTGTCTTTGTGGTCACTTATCAAAAACCCATTTTACTCATAATTTTCCGATGGCTCTCATAAGAGCCTTTCTAATTACAATCATCATAAACTTTTTTTATGAATTCTCCTCGAGGTTGGTATCTTTTTCTACGTTGCGCAAAAAAACCCTTGTCAAAAGTCCAAATCAGACTTTGCGGCAGTTTTCATTCTCTTGTTATTTGGAGTTGCAAAACTCTGCTCCCCATCTTCAGTTGCTTTCATTTCTTTCGCAACATTTTGTGTGGTTTGCAAACTAATGCACCTCTTGCAAATGCCGCACGTTCTTTGACAATCTTGAGCTCCTAGTAGGATTAATTGTTTAGCTTCTAGGCGCATCACCGGATCACCCGCATAGATATTCTTGACGAATTGTACATGTACTCTGATATTTTTTTAGCTCTATCTCTCACTTTTGATAATGGCTTAATATAATCTGTGAAAGAGTGATTCTAATTAAAAAGTAAAAATATTCGTATGACAAATTCTAAACAATTACTGAGATTCATTCTAAAATTACGTGCATTGGAATGTTTTGTAGAAGATTGTAGGTGGTATGAAAATTAATCTAAACAGACACTTTTACAAACTTGTATAATTTACTCAAACTTGCAACGAGCTGCTAGATTGCAACAAAAAGTACACTGGCAAATTCACTACCCGTAAACCCGGAGTTACCTCCATATATAGAATATAATCCATATAGTTAATCGATATCACCTTTATAATTACTGAAATGAGAGATCGTGCTAGCTTTAGTGTAAATGAGACAGGGCTAAACGGGTTAAATAAAATTTATTGAAATCAAAGTATATTAATTAGTATATTATTTTATTACGTAGTCTCCATTACTTTCTATGCAATTCCTCATGTGCCGCCTGGATCACTTCATCATTACTATGAATTTTTGCCATCCAATGCCTCTTTAAGTTTACCAAAGACATGGTAATCGCTTGAGGCGACGTCAGGAGAATAAGCGATCGTGATACAACCTCAAATTTCAAATCTTAAGTGGTCACCGCAGTTCTACAAGCAGTGTCTGGGTGCGCTGGATCCTCGTTCGTTTTCTGCTGCTCTGAAAAGGTTTTTCAAGTATTCTGAGTATGTGGTACTTGTAACAGGAACCCATTAGACATGCATAAAAAAACAATCAAAAACAACGCTGTTACTCCCTAGTGCAGTGCTCAAGTTGAGTGTGCAGTTGCCTTTTCTTGTATAGAATAAGTCATTAAGAGAGCCTTCTAGAAGATCACGAAAATAACTTTTCTCACAACAACAAGGTTCAATTTTGTGCATCTTTTGGGCACTTTATTTCACTCTGCTATGGATAAAATTTGCTCTTACATTCCTACTAAGAAAGTGAAGTTCAAACTTATTAAATCTGACATAAATACTGTTTCAATATCTCGTCCGATCAGTTCCTGTTCCTGTACATGTAGCGCTCTATGTTCTCCGGTACAAATAAACCTTCCACACTTAGTTTAAACCTAATGATACATATTTAAAACCAGCAAATCTATTGTCGATATTACAATAATATTGGCAATTGCAAGAAAAACAAAAACAAATAGCATCATCATCGTCGACAATCTCGGAGGTTGAACACGTACCATCCCGCTAAGTCCATTGCAGCACGATTCCTAGCCCTACTGTAGTCGGCGCTTGAAACTTTGCTTTGTCCAGAGCCAGTCCCCCGGGGAGCCCCGTGCATGGACCTGGACCGGCTTTGGAGTGAGCGGATGAAAGATCACACAATGCGCTATGAGTTTAATGCCGACCCCGGCTTACCCTTTATTATGTGGAACGGTATTAAAACGAACTTAGTTAAATTTTGGATTAAGTCCAGTGTTTAAACACGTTTAATTTAGGTGCCTCGTGCTGGTTGTGGTGACACACCTTCACAAAGTTTGGAGTGGGATGTATTTAACCCACTTCTGGGGAAATGGAAACCAATTCCCGATAGACGTACGAGTATACACCAATCTGTGCTGCATTACGCATCTCTAGCTTCAATTACTTATAATTAATTAGTTTTGTTCCCAAATTAAATACATGATGCTTCTAATTTGAGTAATGGAGTGATTGCAGCTCATGAGATGGGGAGATCCGTAGGTCCGTTATTACAAAAAAGAGAAAAATGATTCAAATAAAACTTGTGCCATTAAGCTCTCTGCGCTGTAAAACTATGTATATTTTTCGTATGCATGTTAGCCAATATTTGAAATATTTTTCATTGCGCTGCAAAAAGATTAATACTCGTATATCCGAAAGTAAAAAAAGATAGGAACGTGCGATTTTCTTCTTAAGATATGATAAGGCTTTGGAAAAGTGGCTTGGCAATCTAACATAAAAGCGTTGACAGTAATTGATGTATGCCATTTGTGTCAATAATGTATGCTTTAACTTCGTTTGTCTGGGTCAACAGTTAATACGCTATATTAGTGCTGACGTAATAAAGGCCATTTTTCTGCGGTACGTCATAGTTCTGGATCCTGACAAACCGAGTTGTCATAACGTGCGTAATGGACCTCAGTGTTAGGTGCAATTTTGTGACTTTAAAAGAATATTTAGAAGTGTTACTGTACTTATTTGAGTAGCTTACACTCCTTCGTTTTGCTTCACAAGTATTACAAACCGAAATTACATTTAGTTTAGATCCTGGATCAAAACAAACCAAGTAGTCATAACGTGCATAAGGGAGTTCAGTGTTTGGTGCAATTTTTTAGTGTTAAAAGAATATTTTAAAGTGTTACTGTTTATGATTGAAGAGCTGACACTCCCTCGTTTTACTTAGCAAGTATTACAAACGCAAATTACATTTAGTTACAATTTAGATATTGCTGAAAAACTAAACCTAGAATAAGTGCGTGTGTAGAGTATTACAATTTACATGTTGTACCAGAAGATGGTAACGTGCTAGGCCCCTGAATGTTCTTGTTATAATGAGAGAGAAACGTATAAACTTTAAGCACTTATTTTAGATTATCCTTCAACAATAGATTGCAACTTAATGTAATTTCGGTTTGTATTACTTAATGAATAATACAAAGGTATGTAAAACACTCAAACATATACAGTAACAATTCAAAATATTGTATTATACTATAATTTTGCTCTGAATATTGAGTATTACTGTGTATTTTTAGTGGTTCACGTTCCTTCGTATAATTTAGAATTACAAACCAAAATTATATTTAGTTGCAATCTGTTGTTTAAATACAACCTTAAAGAAGTGTTGTAAAGACTACACTTTCTCTCTCATGATAACGCGAACATCCAGGGACCCAACCCATTACCATTTTCTGGTAAAACTTGTAAATTGTAATGCTCCACAAACATATACTTAGTATATGTGCAGCTTTTCAACAATACATTGTTTCTAAATGTAATCTCGTACTAGTACTTGCTAAGTAAAGCGAAGTAGTGTAAGCTACTCAAACATACACAGTAACACTTTAAAATACGCTATAACACTAAAAATTACACCAAACGCTGAACTCCCTTACGCACATTATGACAACTAAGTAGGTTGGTTTGGATCCGCGATCTTGACGTATCGCAGCAAAATGGCCGACATCTACGTCACACTAATATAGCATATAGATATTGTTTAAAATTAGGATTAGGAAAATACAGCAGAAACTATTTGTTAACATCGACTGTTTAGGCACACCACTTTTAAAGTGCAAAATTGTTTAAAAGTGTTGAGAGGTTTACACTTAGTTTTAATGTTGTATGGTTTTAGGATGGTGTTTATTTTGTTCCTATCTCATTCTGTATGCTATTGTGTAGTTTTTTATGTCGCTACGTATTAGTGTAATAGGGTAGTTTTTTTACGTTGTAGTTATTGTTTGCAAACTTTCGCTTCGTAGTTCTGGACTAGTTAATTTCAATGTTCGATATATTGTATTGTTAGGTAAGGCAATTTTTTGCTTATGAAACTAAAGAAAAGGTTTAGCGACTAATACTTAAGAAACGGTTGCTTAGAACTTTCTTAACTTGAAAACATATCAACAAGCATAAATCAAATAACATACTTCAACAAACAAAATTTTGTATAACTCAAAAACCTGAAAATACAGAATATGTATAATCACTTCGAGCCTCCAGCTGATCTGTCAAAAAGCCCGCCTCGACCTCATCCGGTTTCTCCGCGACCTCGACAGCGAAACCCTTCTTTTCAATTTTCGTCTTGTGCGGGATTACTTTTATCCCAAGTTATTAAAACATAAAATTTTAAATCTCCATTAAGTTCTTAATTAGGAACGACTGTTTAGGCAACGGCGGGTATTAAAAACCTAATTACGCCTTCGATAATGACAATGGCGGTGGATTTCCGTGTGGGTGCAAATGCGAAATTTCAAATCAGAACTTCCCATTGTCACAGGAGTTTAACGCAAGAATGACCAAAACACACCAGCCGAGCTGAAATAAAACGATCGGTTCGTTCGTATAATTGCATTGGGTCGCTGTGCTCGGTATCGATTAAATAACTAGTTTGGTATAATAAACAGGAATGCCTAGGATTCCGTCTATTGTAAAATAGGTACAAAGGATTAAAGCTAAGTTGGTCAAATTAGTTTACTAATGTGACACGGCTTCATTTCTGCTGGTAACAAACGTAGGTTGAATTAGTCGGCTTTGTGGCGGGCATACGCCATTCACTGACAAAATCAACAACTTTACTTATTGCACGACTCCAACAATGGGGAACAAATAAAAGAAACTTTAAATGCCTCTTAGAAAACCAAAAGGCAGACGCGTAATTTAAATGTCAGTAACGTTTTGCAATTACATACATCAATTGTCAGAACATTAAAGTTGTTACATATAGTACACAACATAGTATTAGTCCTGGTAACTAAAATTTGACCTCTTTTAGCAATACGGAGTGGCCATAGCCTCTGCAAAGGGGGACATTTCTTTGTACGTTCTTTCTACTAGTTTGAACATAGAAGTGATGCATATTTAAGTTGAGGGCAGTTTCCCTACTAAACTGTTTTAATGCCTAGCTATGAGGATTAGTATAGGGTTACAGTTTCTTATGAAATTTGGATACTAAAGACTATATAAAAAGTACTGATGCAATAATTTTAAACAAAAAAGTCAGCAGTTTTTCATTATTGGAAAAATAAATAATGACATTTAAAAAGTCATGCGCAAATTGTTGGCATGATGTCAGCAAGTAAAGCGGTAACAAAGCGCATGCCTCACCATTGCAGATTGAAACGTCAAATATTTGGCAGTGTTGTCCAATGTCAGTATCTTCTTGAAGTCAGTTTCCAACTAAACTATATGGTCCAAAGTCCAAAACTATGCAAAACGCTAAATCGCAAAACGAAACTACGCTCTTTCGTCAACAATTTGTATCTATTTCGACATCTGGCAACACCGCGCTGCAGGTTTTGTTTATGTGCTGTAACACATGACAGTTAATTGACGACAGACATTCTCCGTATTTTACTTCTTGTTGGTACCACAACCCTTTACGACACACTTTTTAAAAACCATTTTTGTCTAACTAATTATTTGCAGGAAAAACGACACAACAAGTAAATCTATCGCAAACACGACAATCTAGAAAATCTTTGATGCTTCTATAAAAGGTTGCGTTTTGGAGTCAGATGTTTAAAAATGTAAATTTAAACAATAATAATTTCAGTTAAGAATTCAATCTGGCACCCATGTCGCAGTATGTCGCGCTTGATATTGATAGATACTCTTGCGTACGTATATTCTTTTGCACGCGGACGTCATGTATTGGCGCAATTTCTATACTTTTTGAATGCCTTGTAAATTCGATGTTAATTTATTAACTAAATAACGAATTTATAAAAAAAATAAAAAATACGGGTTATTTAGTTTTGCTTCATCAAATTCAAWGGCGCAAGCATGAAATTTCMAGGWGTAAGTTACAGCTTTACATTTTCAAGCTTTGWGGGTTTATCTGCTCTCCGCACWMCGCGCAACCACATTATAAATTTCAAGCTGTAGTCCACGATAACTTACAATAAGCGATATTACATATAAAATTAAATAAGTCGTTATCAATAAAGAAACACTAGTACTAGAAACAATAGGACCAATGGGGAGCCCTGGGGTACTCCTGACGCCATTACTACCGTAATGGAGCTCTACCTACCGAATACGACTCCATCAGTTTAATTACTAACGAACTGCTCAAGTCCATCTGAAATAATTTATTAAGCACAATGTAAGAGTCCAAGGTACACAAACGCCTTCTTTAAATCAGTGTACACTAACTACATCTACATCTACATCTAAGCGAGCCATTTGCACATATACTAAGTGACTTAAAGACTTCATGAAGTGCCTTCCCGATTATATACTGTGCCTTGGTAATTTTAATATAATCTAGTAAGTACTCTTCTTCTGGAATCAAACTAATGCTATTTATTCCGTCATATCCATAACAACTAGAATAACATGAAAACTAGAAACTATCGATGTTGTATTCTCCCCGGACAACAACGTAAAAAGCCCGCTCATTTGATATAAAGTCACTTTTGTAATTATAAGTGCCCTGCAGGATTTTTGTTTGTGGTTGGGTGGAGTAGCCAACATCGAAAGATATCATATACATGTTACAACATTCCTGTACTCATATTTCAAGAGGTAAAGGCGTGAAGTGTAACGCTTTAGCTTTATAAACCTGTATTTGATTACATCTCTTGATAATATAGCAAAATCATATAATATAATGCGGTACAGTTTTTTGATCTGGGGTTCACGTTACAAAAGATATGTTTAGGTACATATTAAACAACAGGTATATCGATATGTGTGTTACTTATAATAATAATTTTCTTGGAGATATATGTCAGATCGTAGATACAGTTACACGTCACTTAAAMATACCAGACATCTTTGCTATAAGTGTTGGTACGAAGATACTAATAGGTCGTATGTAAAGTCTTTAGCGCTCAAAACCTTTGAGCTTAATTTAATCACTATATGTGCTGAACGAACATAACTAAAAATGGTTAAAACGCTTCTTCTAAGATAAAGATACAGGCAAATGAAATTAATTCATGCATTTCACTGTAGCGCTATCTTCTTCAATGAMGTCTCTAAGCAGTGTGTCAATTTGGACGTTGGGTACCATACGATGGAAATAAAATAATTATATCTGGTAATGCTAGCTAGTAGTGAAATTAACCACACAGCAGTTATACTCATAAATATTCTAAATGGAACAGCCTATTACGTTATATATAGTAGCAGTACATTTCATGCAGGTGATATCCTGGATTAGTACGTCAGAACGTCATAAACGTAAGTTTCGTGTGCGGTAAGTTGAGTCGCTTAAATTGATAAAATTATCGCATAAGAAACTACAAATTAGCTTGCAAATTAACAATGCTTTACTGCCGCGCTATACGCCACTTTATTTAAAGACCAAATGTTGACTCGGCTAATGAATCGCGCGCTGAAACACAGAGGAGTAGTTCTACCAATTAACACCCTGACAACACGCACAATTGATGCTGAGTGTGGTGGTACTGCATCGAAATAAAATGTGTTTCCCCTGGTTAAAAATATATAGTATATGGACCAAGTATATGTCACCTAATCTAAAATAAACAAAAAAATGATGCTGGTTCAGTCTTATTAATTTTGTGTAAGGTAATCTGGATCATCGAAGTAAATTTTGGATGCAACTTAGGCCTTTTAGATTTTATAATAAGAAGCGGTAATTTTTTACGATTGGCTGGTTATAATAAAAAGCCGAGGAAATTTTTTTTATGAATAACAAAATAGTTTGTCTGTAAAAACTATAAAAAAAATCAATGATGTATTCTCCGTCCTTATTAATCAGTACTTCTTACCAACAATTCGGCAATTCTTTTAATCCTAAGTCTGCCGAAATGGGAACTTTTTTGTAGTAAATCGGCTAGTTCTCTAACTCTTAGGCCCGGTTGCACAAACATTTTGATCTGGTTTAATCCGCGCTCGTTGTTATAGCAACACCAATCAGAACACCAGATTTATGACGTTGCTAGGGAACGGCCGCGGATTAAGCCGGGATTAACTTTGATCCACGTTTGTGCAACCGGCCCATAATGTGGGAAATTAAACTTATCACAAATTCAAGTGTTTCAATGGTGTACGGAAGCACGTACAATGTAGATGAGAGTCCGAAAACACAAACCAACACTGAGCTGTTAAACGAACTTGTCTTGCCAATAGAAGACTTTATGTCCTTGAATTGCGACACACATTACGAATTATTGTTGTTGGCAGCGTTGAGGAAGTCATGCGTTTCCATGTGCATTTCCGAAAAGTTTGCGCAATATGGGTACCCCAATTTTCCGACAATGGATCTTAGGCGATTTCAGATAAAGGTGATGAATTTTTAAATTCCTTACACAAGTTTTGGGAAGTGATAGATTTTTGATGTGACATGTGTGAAAATCACCATCAGTTCGCGTAACGGTGGCTTTACGAACTACGACGTAGACTTAGACTGGCTAAGACCGGGGTCGTTTTGCGAAAATTGGCGTGGGGCATCTAGTGGCAGCTTTACAAACTACGATGTATTACGATCGGTAAGTACAAAGAAAGTCCATCGAAAAAAGAGTCCAGTCGAATAAAATTACTTTGAATGATTAATCTTTATCATATTAAGTTAACTACATCATCTAACTCGTATTAAAATACACGTGTTCACGTCAAACTTAGGGGTGTATCAACAATACAGCCACCGTGGAGCCGGGGACTTAAAGGTTATATCCATATATGCAACACATACGCTTTAGATAGTGTGTGATGAATAGAACATTACTTAATAAATACGTAAGTATAATTCATGGTAGTGGAATTGTTTTGTATAGTTTTGTAGTGAACCTCTACCCTCTAATACAAATTTCTTGGCCTCAAAAAATTTTCCTCTGTGAAACAGAAAACAATAGAAAAATTAATGAATAAATAATAACGGCTCCAATCTATGCAATATCTTGCCAATTTCCTTGATACTATTTTCATTTCTCTAACAGCAATCTTGAATGGGATAATATTATATTTTTTGCACCTGTTGAAAAACCGCGAATGTGTACCTTTGGCTTTTCCGCTGAAAAGGCTTCCCATCCACCGTAAAGCGAATATCAAGCGTGTGCACGTCAGGCACGATGACGTTATGAAATGGGATGACATACAAAAGCCGGTAATTGTTTTTCACCGATGTCTGGGGAGAATATAATGCGAGATCCTTGCCAGCATTTAGTTCTTTTTTCGTGTCGAGTAAATGACGTGACGTTTAATAACTTTCGAAGCCACAAAAGTAACAGTTCAAAGACCTGCACATCGGCGCGGATGTATTTTAACAAAAGCAGCTTGTTTTGGGAGGGTAATTTGAGTGGTACGTTTTAATTAAATTTCGTTWGTGTTTTAGAATTGCTACAAATATTTTACGAATGAGGGTATTTAACGTATTTTGGTAAATTAGGCTCGTATATCCTAAATGGTCCAGATCGGTGGTGTTTATTTTATCGTATCAGTAAAGCATTTTTAATTTAGTAACGCAAATGTCCGATTTTAGAAAAAGATTTGTTGTGAATCTCCAGACTATAACCGCACTAAATCTGTCCAGTTAAGAAGCTAAGACTAAAAGCGTTCTGCAGGTTTTCATTTTTTTTTTAATTAAGGGAAGACGGTACTTAGTTTTAGTACGCAAATTTATATAAGAATTTTTGAGACTGGCCTGGCCACCCCTGCGATGGCTTTTAAAAGTCATAAACACAGATTATGAGTTCTTATCGGATGTCTTAGGAATAATTAAATTTTCTATGTAGTAAGTAATTTACTTACGATATACAGTAATATTAGAATCAACTGTACCAAAATTTATATGAAAATTCCACACCAAAGGTCAAATAATACCTAATTTACCGCTTGTCAGTTGGTAGTAGTTAGCATGTGTTTTGTAATAGGCGTTAATCGTAAATCAAGTGAAAGCCAGCACCCGAAAGTTGCTTAATTTTATTGTTGAAGATACCGCTACTGATTTAATTTTGCGTAGGTAGAGAAAAATGCGTCGTTACTGAATAAATTTTTAATTAAATACGCATAATAAAACCATAAATTCATGGAAGGAACACGAACTTAGTGCCTTGCTGGATTATTATGTATTCAAATTATTATGTTATAAATTAAACACGGTATGAAAGAAGCTTTGTTGGGCAACTAATTGCTCCACGGACCGCATTCAGCATTCTCGTTAATTTTTCTAATGTTCTTTCGGCACATTGTAAGACTCCAATCCGGTCTCGAACAATCAACAATAATTTCTTTAATTCCGAATAGAATAGTGTAAGCAACTTGAAGTAATTTGAACATCGGCACAATTTTTTAACCACATAAGCAAAAAAGGAAAATATTACCTAGACGACCGTTACGTTTTAGAAATCCGGCTATTACTGTAACGCCAAGTACATCCACTAAAAAATTTTAAGCGTSGTTAATATAAAGGGATAGTTCATGTATAATAATTCTTCAMAAGARAATATTCTTAAAGTGAACTTCCACTTTATTTTTCAATTGTAAAGCGCTTTCGGCTACATGCTAGCCATCGTCAGTACAAACGAAACTAACAGTTTGACAAAGTCAAAAATCAAAAACAAGCAAACTTGACTACAAACTGAAATGCAACCCACATGCCAGTAACTCAAACGAAACATTAATTTAGATCAAACAAAGAATTTAGAATAGGACAATTGAAATTACAAAAATCATTTAGAATAGTAAAATTTTGTTCGTTAATAATTTTATAAATCTCTAACATTTCCAAATAATTTAATTTAGATGATTTAATACACAAACAAAATTTTACTATTTTAAATGATTTTTGTAATTTCAATTGTCCTATTCTAAATTCTTTGTTTGATCTAAATTAATGTTTCGTTTGAGTTACTGGCATGTGGGTTGCATTTCAGTTTGTAGTCAAGTTTGCTTGTTTCTGATTTATGACTTTGTCAAACTGTTAGTTTCCTTTTAACGTTTGTACTGACGATGGCTAGCATGTAGCCGAAAGCGCTTTACAATTGAAAAATAAAGTGGAAGTTCACTTTAAGAATATTTTCTTTTGAAGAATTAATTAATAACTCCACTTAGCGAAGATGGATCAGTTTTCAATTTTTTCATGTATAATATAAATAATCATGAAGTATCATGCACAAGAATTATTCGTTAGAAAGAAGCATTATTTTAGATCAAAGATTAAAATCGCCTGAATGTATTTTAAATTCCCATAAGTGGTATTTATTGAGATCACAGGCGTATTGAAAAAGTATATCCAACTTTGACAGGGTTTGAACCCGGTATCTTTAGAACATTAGTCAAACGCTAACTCCGCTATCAAAGGTCTATTCAAATCCCAAGTCATAGCGACATATATACATCAAAGTTTCCTTCATGTAAAGCTGCTGAACGCCACCTGGCGCATTTGCAGCTGAATCGCTCGTCGCTCAGTATTTTCGAGCTTCAGAGTGAATTCGCTGCGGTGGCCAGATTCTGACCATTACATACATTATATGCCTGGTATCCCAATAAATATCACTTATGAAAATTTATTTTGCATATTTGGTAATAAGTATATTACCAAAAATGGTTATCACACCCTGCTTTTTTCGACAATTTTACATTTAAAATATTAACTCTGGTACCTATTAAACGAGGATGTATTACGGGCAGTGGCTCTTGAATGAGTAGTTTAGGGAAACATAAACAGAAAAGTATACCTAAAAATGCTGTAATTGCAGTAACAGAAGTTCATACAAGCGTTAACCTAACTGCAAAATATTTACAAATGCCAATCACTTCAATCGGAAGACGAATGAAAAATTGTCTGGTCAGACAGGTCTTGTATTAGAACTTTATTTTTTAGGTATAATAGATATACACGGTAAGACTGACTTTTGGTAGTCGCTTCTTCTACACATGCTGGAGTGCCAAGCGGTCAGCTATGCTTTAGGATGTCAAAAACATTTGAGATATTAATTTAAAAAAAGAAAATGAAGTGTGTTTAATCAATCTTATCTTCCGCTTCCCACTTTTCGACTTATCAGACAGAAGGTAAACCTTGATGGCATGGACCACAGCAATTACGTTTTGTGTCTACTGCTTGTGCGTCAGTACTAGATGCAAAACGAAGATAATAGTGACACGCGAAAAGAAGTTCGTACCACGGCTTAAAAGTCTGCAGTAAATATAGAGATTCTGAAATATACAGAGATGACTGACTGCAACCCTTTTTCACGTACTCACGTAGAACAATATTTATAAGTTTTAAGAGAAACTATGTTGAAGTACGAGGGACTATCCTATTTGTACGGACATTCACCACACTGATTCAATAGAGTTACTGCGATATGCCAAAGAAACTATATTGATCTTATTGTGCTTGCATTAATCATAGAGCCTACTTTTCTTCAGTCACTGGATATGTTTTTTTTGTTTTTAGAAACTTCAACTGTGATGTTTGCAAAACATTCAGAGAATGGATCTCAACAAACATAAGATACTTCCGCTGGAGTCAAATTCAAGTCACTAGGGAAGTTATTACTTGCGTCAAAACGCTGAAATTTTTCCGATGCTTCCTCTATCTAATATTAAAAGGATCGCCAGCAAAATATAGAAGAAATTGGAAACTGTTCTTTAAGACAATTATGTCACACAAATAATTTGAATTTAAAGAACGTGTTCCCAACCTACAGCAAATTTAATTTAAGTATCGGACAAGAAAGGCCGGTCATGTCAGGAACAAATGAATAGAGATTTATATATAATAAATATTTGGGGTTGTATAGTAGGATGACGTCACTACTACTATGTTTATATTTCAATGCTAGCTTTTTTAGGGTTATCAAGCATTATAATCAGTTATAATGAAAAGCAAAGCGAAATCAACACTAAACACATCGTAAATAAGTGCAAAAGCCTAATCCTAAATAACATGTAAAATAAAGTTTATTTTTGCACAAGATTGTTACTCCTTGCAAGGAAGTTACTTTGATGTGAAGCTGTTTATTTAGGTGAGTTATTAGTTTCATGCCCTATATTTGGTGAACATATAGAAAATGCTTACGTTTTCTGCCTTTAGTTTGGCCTCCTGCGACCGTAGAGAATGTAAAAGTCGTAATCATATTACTACAATAATTGTACTATACGGCATTTAAAAAATGCGGATATATAACTTTCTAACTAGCTTTATTGCTTGCTTTTGTTATAACTGTAATCCTACACTTCGCTCCAGTCGATCTAAAACACTATAACTATCGTTTTTGTGGAACTTCTTTGTTTTACTCAGTAAAACACGCTAATGAGAAATAAAATTGACTGAAGAAAATACATAAGTCATTTTTAACGGAACCAAATGCAGCAAAAGACAAAATATACACTTTATAACATTCGGCTCGCCTTGTTCGCTTGTTGCACCGATCATCGCTTTTTACAAAGTGACTGGCCTAGAACCTTCGATCACCCTCGAGAACGTTCGACTGATCGATAAAGCGGAAAGTCATGCATCATACGTCGATCTCGACATATGTCAGTCTGGTTGCCTAATTCGCAGGCGCTGGTTCCCTACATCATATATGTCTAGTATGGAGAAAAACTGAATGTTTTCGCTGGTATGCTCTGCTACCTATAATATATAAAAAAAAATTTTGATACGGATACCTACTTGGATGTATTGATTGGTGTTGATGATTCTTGCTGCATTTTTTTGCTTTAAAGAAAAATAACATCGTCTAATGTATGCTGTTGTGTTTTAGTATAAACTTAGGCTATTCTTTTTATGTAGTTACTAATTTAAATATTATATTACAGAATACTTGTATATGCATATTATATTAAAATTTCAAGTTTGCTTAGTCTGTGACGGTTATCATTATCATTAATTTTGTTAACTGCAGCATCGTAAGCGCACCTGCATAGTGGCATTCTGTGATTACCGAGATATTTATAGACTGAAATGTAACTTACTTCACCCTTACATCCCTCTTGAGACGATAACGACAGCAAGTTCTTTCCTAAACATAGTATCGCCGAATAGATTGGTGCTCCCACGTAAGTCGGAAGCAATAATCAGATATATAACAACAAGAGTGAGAAAGGGCATTAGTAAAACGACGACGGTGTTGACGACTTAACTGTGTCATATCGATTGCTTGGCGACCGCTCGGAGGCACTTTCATTTATATTGGCCCACACCACCAACTATTCCAAGATTGCTCATCAGCCGGAGAAACATTAAACAAACTCCTTAAAGTCTTGGCTGGCAGGATCAAAACGTTTTAACTGCTGGCACGTCGCCGGTCCAAAATGTATCTGGGAATTACCGACGCGGGTTCCGAAAGCAATTTCTGTGGAGTGCCTACTGGCAGAGCTGGAACCGATTAAGCTGAGATAAGGGCGTATTCGCTGCATCCGTCCTGGGAATATGCAACGCTCGGTAATAAGAACTTCGACCCGACGACGACGCTGTTAATTACGCCACGACACGCGAATTCTGACGCTGCCTCCCATTCTGCAGATCTTCAAACGAAACTCATTCATCTTGTGGATGATTGCATCTCTTTGTACGGGATGCTCCGTGAATTGCTCAATGCTCAAAGACGTCCTGATACGGGATTGTCGGGGCCAAAGAAGAGGCTATGAACAGCCGGGATGTAAGAGACCCGCTTTCAGCTTGTCGTCACTGTTGTTCCGACGGAAGCCTTTTAACGAATTACAAAAAAAACATACAAAAACAGCTTTGCAGCACGTGGCTATGCATTAATTTCGGTGCACGACAATTTTTGCCCCGTGAGGCGCTCGCTTAATAAGGCGAATCCGCGATGTCAACACTCGCTTTTTCTGGGAACTGAAAAAGTCGCAATAGCGTGCGCTACTTTTAATAATGGCATTATTAGCTAGTCTATTCAGAAGTAAGCACGATAAAGTTATTCTAGCTCAACAACGAAATTTACAATAAATGCTTTTTTCAGGGTTTCAGAATAGATTTCCGAATTTACTTTGATGCGGAAGAAACCATCGTTTCTACACATCAGATTTTATCAATATTTAGAATGCAGCAAAAATGACGGGGAATTGGGAATGTCACTTATTATCCGGTATTTTAAATGAAATAGAGAGCGGTCTGCCTCAATATGACTTGCGCTAAAGTAATAACATGATATAGATGTAACTTGTACGCGGTATAATCTTCTCCGCGTCAAATTTAAGTTTGTTTCTTCTTCTTTTGCAATGGACCATTAAACATGAAGTTCATATCCCATACCATTGATATACATAGCATAAATGGCGTGGAATTCTTACATATTATAGTTATCATGCTAATAATACGTTCTGACTGAGGTTCATACCGGATGCTCTAATGGCGCAACGACAGCGTGCTAGGGCGTCAACCTAAAGGACCAGGTTCGAATTCCGGTAAGAGTTTTTTTTTTAATTGGCTGACATCCGATTAAATTAAACAATATTCTGCTTTTAACGTTCTTCAATAAAAGGTACAAGGTAACCAATATTTCACTTCGAATACTCGCATATCGAAAAAAACGAACTTTCATGGCGGTAAACTGAACGTATTTTTAAAGGGACAAATATTAAGATTCAGTATCGTATTTGATTTACTGTCAAGATTTTCAATATCCCCAAATGGGGCAGTTAGAGGTTACATTGAAGTAATCCAAACCTTCAGTTTCATGATTACTTATTTCAAGTCTTGAAATAAATAATCGTAGAATGGAAAGTTCAGTCAAAACTGATAAAAATGTTAAATAATAAGTTGATAACTATTGGTCCACTTCGACAATGCGTTCAATTTATAAGAAAACTGTTGCAAAGTATCTCAGTATCAGTACCAAACTATCAAAAAAAGCTCAAAAACGTACAAAGTGCCAATACCACAGAGGAAGGTAGAATTATTACCTGTGCTACTCTATAATGTTGATAACAATATAGCATTGTCGCCATATTGTCAAACATGAAATATGTAAATACGAAATAAATCCTTTTAGAATTCAAGAAATGCTGCACGAACTTCTTCAAAGATACATTAACAATTAATATTAAAATAAGAACTTCTACTTCGGGTCTTTAATAACCTGAAAAGCAAAAGAATTAAGAAAAATGCGGCTGCCATTTCTAAAAGTTTCTTTCATTTCTTAGACGTTATCTTCAACGTAACGAATTTGATAAAGGAAGAACGGTGGGTTTTCGAGAAGCTGGCATTTCCTTTAAAGGTATTATATTGCTACTAGAACACACCGGAGTCTAAACAAAGTAGTGGGTTGTTATCGGTCGTGGTTCAAGGAAGGCTTGATACGAAGATCGTTACATTATACTTTTGGATCTAAGAAACCTATACACCCCTACAAGGGTGGTTGCTGGCCAGTGGTTACCAGGCATACGGGAATACGGCCGGTTTACTGCCTAACATGAAGTTTTGGCTTTTGTTCATATCGTTCCCGTCTTGCGCTACCTCTCACCATTTTTTAACTAAACAATGCACGACCACATGCAGCCACAATTACGTCAATTTTTTGCCTTATGCACTCCGACCTTCCGATACTCACCTATCGAACATGATGTGGGACACTGTGGGGAGAAGACTACAAGATACCTTTACATCAAATTCTCTACAGCCTCTCGCGGCACTTGATGCTATTTAATTAAGTAACCTGAAACGGGATACCTTAGGAGGCAATCGGTCGTCTAATTGATTAGATGACTAGACGCGTTAACGAGTGCATTGAGGCTGCATCCATTATTTATATTATTTAGATCCTTTTTCACCCGTTCTTTTTTTATTGTTATTACTCGGTTTTGTTATTTCTAAATGTCAGTGTGTATCTAAAATTCTGATTAATAGTCAATTACTCTGCACAACATAGGAGAATTTAAGATCCCAGATTTGAGAACATCTCAATTACACAAATAACGTTACATTAATTACATTAACAGTAGGTTCGGAACCTCGTTTAACAACGTTATGGATAGGGACAATCGGCGAAACGAGAAATTGAGCAACGTTTCTCCGAAGCAAGACGATACCCGCAAAGGAAAAACAATTGCCTCCTCTTATGAATCAACTTGTGTGCCGATCAGGCTTGTGTGATAAGCACCATTGTTTCCAAACGGCTATAAATTTATTTTAACAACTTGGATAATCTTCAAACGACCTTCTAAAAGCTCAAGCCAAAATGGCACATACACGAAGGCGCATCCTGCGCCAATGGCTGGAGCGTTTGGAGGCAGCCACCGCACTTTTATATTTCGCAGCTAGCGTGACATTTATGCACTTCTTCCTGCAGGAGTCGGTCGTAAAATTTTGCGGAAAGGGTCCGCCACCTGACCTCCATTCCAAACCGTAAACAAAACCAAATAAAATGTATACCTACGTCGGCCAAAAAGAACAGAAAAACTAAAACGCCCGCTGTAAATCACGGGGTTTTCTTATATGAAGAAATATGTGGAAACGGGAATTATTAATGCGGGCAGGTATTCGTTCACTTGAGCGCGTGTCACGTGCGACCGAAAGAATTATTTCCGTTTGGTTTTAGAGAAGGCCCGGGTTTACTGGCTGCCGATTAAATCATTTGTTCGAATTTGTTCTTACAATTACGACAGCACAGCTCATTTAGAAGAAACAATAAATAAATCGAACAAGCTGAAAAAATGTATGATAAGGGCTCGTTTTAAAATTTAAAAACAGTTAAGTCCTATTAAAACAGGTGAAGAATATTAAACATCGATTAAAATGCATGTCTATGCTGTGCTGTCTACACCTCAACCAACTGCAGATAGTACTATTTCGCTGTCATTACAGCTCATCAGTGCAGTTTAGGTCTAGTGTAGACAACACGGCATAGAACTAGTTTTGCTTATATACCAAAGCAATGGTATGGTGAAAGTAAGAATTTAGGGTGGCAATGCCATCTGTCAGCATTACACTGACATGATGACAAAGCCACCTAGCTGCCTTAACGGGTACTATTTCCTAAAGAATGTGACCTGTAGCCTGACAAATTGGCATGCAACTGCATACTTTAGGAAGTAGTACCCGTTAAGGCAGATAGGTGGCTTTGTCATCATGTCAGTGTAATGCTGACAGATGGCATTGCCATCCTAAATTCTTAATTAAACATCGATGTTTGTATATTACTCAACAAGCAAAGTTATTTTATAATTTCCAAATAGCAAGGCATATTTGCTTTATTGTTGTTATACGAGTATTCAGCTTCAGTACACTAAATTCTTGTATAGTTTAGTGTTAGGAACGTTTTCACAGCAAAATTATAAAACAGTGTTAAGCGCCGTTTTATACTCATTGTATAAAGGTTTACACAACTTTTTATAGAACATTTTCGCAGCGGAGACAAATTATTTTATAAAGGGCTTAAATATGTGTTTTTCAACACTGAATCGTTATCTTGTGAACACCTATAAAACTATTATATTAAGTCTTAATTTGACACGTGTAAAAACAATTTGCTTTATAGCAATTTCTTTTGTAATAATCGTGTTTTATAAAGAGGAAGCCATATTATTATCATGATTATAAACACATATATTGCCGCCATTGCGCAAAGCCCACTAAATTTTTTTTTGCAAAAAAGTAATCTACAAAAGTTATGTTTCTAACAAAAAATGATTATAAAATGTGGTTTATAAACAATGCTGATAGGTTTAAGATCCAACATGATTAAAAAGATTTTTTTGTATTTTGTAAATATTTCTTTTAAACTGATGAAATACTTATTATTTTTGAATCGCTTAAAAATTTTGTACACATATATGCATATATGTTTCACAGAAAATTTTGTTTGGTAGTAGTTTCATGTGACTACAGTTCAATACTACACATAAAATCTATCTGGTGCGGTATATATCTCCGTCTGAAGACAAGTTTTATTTTACAGAAGAGGAATATGGGTTGAAACTTTATCTAATCGTTAAGAAGTAAATCATTCTCCGCCAATTCAGTTAAAACACCGAAAGATCCGTTTGAAAATGCTGAATGCAACAGAATTGTCGCATAATAGATAATACCGTAACATTTATAAAACTGGTATATAATAAACTGCTATAACACCGTTCGTTTTGTAACTGATTTATAGTAATTTTTATACCACCTCTGTAACTATCTACAAAACTGTTCTATAACACCTACTAAAACCATTATAGGATACTGTATATAAATAAAATGTTTTATAAAGATGCGCCTTTTTGCATCTTTAAGCATTCCGTAAACGCCGTGACAATGTTTACAGGAGTGCCACTGTTTTATAAAACTTGTTTTATAAACGTTTGGCTGACTATTATAAACCCGTAAGTTGCTAGTTGGGTATACATTTAGACATTCAATCTCAACTAAAACCTGATCTCATTCAATAAAGAATTAAATAATAAAAATACTTTATGGGAATTTTAACAAATTACCGTCCATTATATTTTAGAGTAATGTTTAAATGTAGCTTATATTTTTTCATCTACCCGGTGAGTTATTTCACCTTGTAACACAACCGAAGCAGAAGTATGTTTATTAATGTTTGTTATGTTTGACATCATTTTGAACGGAATATTAAATTGACGTGTTAAATTACGTATGTTTTTCACGCTCATTCGAAGACGTTCCCTTGGTGTCAAACCTTATCTCACTTCTCAAAATAGCTTTGGAGGTCTTTTTCATTAAGTGCCTTAAGCCGCATTTTGATGGCGTTTTGAATCTCATCTACCGTTTCATAGCTAGAGGTCACAAGGTAACAAATCAGATTAATACTGTGGTTCGGTAAACATTGTAATTCTTTTATCCGGCAAAAATACAACCATTTGCATATCTTTCTCGAAGAATAGCTCTCAATAAGCATTTTTAGTGAAACGGAAAGGGCACATGAAATGTGGCGCTCATAGGCTATTTCTCGAATAGTTTATTTCCTGTCTCCCAATACAATTTTATTTATTTCTGATATGTTCTCTATCTCTATCATTTTACTCTACAAGAATTTGTTATCTACGTATACAAATGCTTGATGAATAACATCATGTTGCGGAGAATTTTGTTATGCCTGCAAATTAGTATTTGCAGTTCCACTTTTAAATGAGTCTCCCAGCCGCAACTTTTTGCTCCTGTTAACAAAGTAAACTGCCGGTGGCTCTAATTACCAACACACTCGATATTCTTGCATTTTAACTGTGGTAGTTAGTCGCCGAGTGCTCGCGAATGAGGGCAAGAAATAATCATCATAAGATTTTCCGTTCCGTGATTTTCCCAAATGAGAACGCTAATTGGACCCAGCTCGAAATTGCTACGGTCTCGGTTCTACTGCCTCCATGCATTCGATTTCCCTATTAATTTCAAAATGTAAAAACCCCAAGTTAGACTAGTCCACCGTTTCTATGCAGGCAGCGGTAATTGCTAGATTTCGTGAACACAATCTAGAGATTATATCACGTGGAAAACATACGAGTATTTACGGATCCCTACTTTTTGTGCTAGAACGCTTACGTAGCACATAACGCCACTGAGCTCGAATGATTCATCACCTTCTCCTGGGCTGCAAAAAGTAACGATTGCACGAGTAAGTTTTATGAATTCCAACTTTGTACGCATTCATCTTTATGAGAAGGTGTAACAACGCCATATACTTTTTAAGAGAGAAGTTTTTGAGGCAACGACCTCCGAGAAACGTACATTGTAAGTATGCAATGCTTACTTTTGTGTACGACTACTATTTAGGAAAATGGATGTGATACCCCTACAATACGTCGTTGTAATAATAAGGTAATCATTACACTTAAAAAACTTTAAATAGTATTTCGTAACATAAAACCGCTAACGGCAACTTCTTTTGTACGTTAGTGCATTATAATTCAAATGATACGCTGGTGTACATCAATGGTATTTCAATTTAAAACTTCCTATGTGGGCTAATCCTAATCAGTCAAGACGAGTATTGACTGCATCATTGGGCAAGTATATAAGATGGTCCGTGTTGCAAAGTACTTATATGCGGCTCTATTTCTCAACCTAAAAATTCTAATGAATTGTTTACGAAAGCAAAACGTTAATAATTTCCCCACGCGGAGTTACTTATCTTGATTGGTACTAAAAGTTTTCCCCAAAAGTGTGTTTGTGTTGTGTTTGGAATCAAAGTATGTAGTAGGTCATCAAATTCTCAAGAAATCGTTGAAATCCAGATTTAATAAATACTCTTTTGATTTTAGGAAAGAAATGAATAAAGTTAGAATAATACTTTAAGTGTCTCACCAACGCATACTTTTTCCTCAAATAAAAAAACCTGAGATGTGCCCTATTTCTCAGATGGGGGACGTTCCCCCATATGTTTCTTCACTTCTGTTCTCGCTTTTCAAAATGTTTCAAAATGTCATTTCCTAATCATGAATTTGGTCAAATTATCATTCTTGTTACCAGATGGACTGGATCAACAACAAAAACTAGCCTTCCGGCAACTATTTTGGAGAGATTTTCATATTAATAATGTGGTATATCTAGCCAAAGCAAAATAAGTTTTAGGTATTGGGTTCATTGATAAAGGAATTCATATGATAATCTGAAAGAAATTTCAGTGTTAACATTAAAGTACCATAATTACAACATATCTCAGCTTCATAAATAATTAATAGACGTTCACTTTCAGTGATTGGTCAGTGAACATCAGTGTTGACTATAGAGGTTTCGCACAGCGTGATAATTGTCATTGCAAAAAGATGGAAATTCATTCTGATTGATAACACCACTGATCTTTTAATGTCTACGTGGGCATTTCGGTAATCATGTCCTTCAAAGGTCATCTCAATGGTCAAAAGTATTCTCTTGTTCCTAAAAAAAGAAATGGGCAAGTTGTTGATATTGTTATCTTGTAAGAAACCAGCGCCTGTGGATAAGGCAACCAAACAGATATTCGAGCAATTGTTAGTAGGCTTATTGTTCCCGTATGTTCGCGAAAGTTTCACGCTAGGCAAGCGTTTAAATTAGAAATCCAGAAATTATCGAACTTGAATTCCGAAGAATATTACAATTTACAAAAAAAAGTTGTCCAAAAACAGCCGGAAAGATAGGATTTTTTAAGTTTCTTAACTAAGCTAGTCCTAATCTGATGAAACTGAAATTTTTATTTTCTAGGGCTTCATTAAGTGCGAATGAAGATGGCTGCATAGATTTCGGTTACTTTTAGAGAAGATGCTTCATTTACGATCGTACAGAAGTGCAGGTCGCTGTTAGTGGAAGCTATTGATATTTTCGTAACGTAGTTTTTACAGGTGCCGGTATTAAAAAAGTGACCAACGGCGAGGAAAATATTTAGACAATACAACACAACAAAATCCTAAAAACGGCCAATTCAACAAATCTAATGAAAGAAAATTTAATTACTCATTCGACAATATACAAAACATTTATATCATTCTATTTGAAATAATCAAGTTACATAATTGGGTTTGGAAGTTTTAAAACTTCCATCTCGTATAGTGTTGCAATGAGAAATAAAACAAAAAAGAACACAAGTTTCGGTATAACCGAACAATAGTTATTCAATGGCAAACTCTGGAAATTAATTTTGTCGTACGTACGTACATGGCGCATCCCATGGTAAGACACGATGAGTTTATCAATAAAAAACCATTGTCTAAATTCCTACATCATACACACACATAACAACAATTTACCAGTTTGCCCAACGTCCACGGTGTCTGTGACAGTGTACTCTACTCACCTGAAAGGAAAAAAAACAATGTCAGTGTGGTTATAGTTTCTATTATTTTAATGCATATAAGAAAATTTAATAATGTCGTCTAATTCTTTCACACCATTACCATTAAACAAATTAAAAAAAGACATTAAAATTTAGCTGTATCAAAAATATTAGTGCAATTAAAAATGGATGTAACTTTTTTATTATACTAAAACAAATGTACGATTGTGTATATTTTATATATTATCCTGTAATTTCGTATCAAACGCGGGAAAACAATAATAATTGTACCAAATGCCCTTAACATGCCGTGAGTCTGCACAAAGCTCGTTCCTACGTTCATAAACTAAACAACCACCTCGTATTCCTTGCCCCAGTAAGAACAAGAATCTCATTCCAAAAGATGTTGCAGCGTACCTCCCCTTTATTCTGATTTATAACAGCAGTGGAGCCTCCGAGTACAAACTTAGAATAAATATTTATGTTGGTGGGAAAGAATATATTAATTTTGGTTTTTAGCTTTAATACTCCGTTCCAGTTCTGTTGGGTTGTGTAACGCTGCATGAATAATTCATTAAGTGAAATTATAAATTCTAAATGCTGGCAAGGGTGATAGATGGTTTCACGAAATAAACATTTTTAAGGGTGCAATTTGTTGTTGTTAGCAGTACTCGAGCTTGAAGCCCTGGGCCTTAACCTAAAATTCGAGCAGTCTCCGAAAATAAGGGCCAAATTATACGAAGAAGTTCATCTCGAAGTAATGGCATTGAAAATGGCTATAAATAGCCTAAAGAGTTATCAATTGAATAATCTTTTATACTAAAATTGGAAAGATATAATTCATCACAATTAATTTAGTAAAAATTAAAATCAACCCGCAATATTTTGAGCGGTAAAGTGATTTACTCCCTGATCATGAACTACCTACCAGTACAGATTTAGGTTGGGGTCTGTTTCAAAGGATAAGATGCTGTTAAGTTTTTAGGCACTGATATTTTAACTTGTTTATCACTAACGACAGATATACTGAAACTAATATTTCCCAGCAATCCAATATAATGTGTACACTGAAACTTTATCTTTTAGCAACAAAAAGTTTTCATGCGAAGGAATTTCTGAATGTGTATTTTCGAGTAAATGATAACCACGTGTACCAAAAAATCGTATGTAAAGAAAAACTCGACTTCGACATGTTTGCGGTGTTAATGGACAATCACTGTTAGCCGGAATAGGTGCGATATCCCGTTTAGTGCGTAGTATGGCTGTCACGAGCACATAATATATTAAACACTTGAACGGTACCTAATGAATCGATGTTATACATTAATAGATGCTAAATCTACAATTTCTTAAGAACTGTAATTTGAACGCCTCTATAAATACGTACTCCTAATGGTGAAACGATGAGTCTTGTAATCACAAATAATAAAACATTGTTATTAGTAAGCAGTTTAATATTGTTGCAAACGTTTGATACCTTTTTAGTCATGGATATTTGGTATAAAATTGTGATCCTGAAATACATCATGTCCAAAAATTATTTTGTAGTGTAGTAATTTAACAGCAACCATTTTTACCAGGTTCACATACTACTAAAACAACAAATCCATCCTCAAAAAAAAACACTATGTTTGACATATGCCATCAGAACACTACACAAGCTTTAGAAGTAAACCGCTAAAAAATTATAGCACTTCTTTTTAGTAAACTAATCTGCTGTAGCATTCATTGACAGAAATGGTGCTGGTAATTTACTAGAGGTGGAGGTGTGTTGTTTGACGTAAGAAACAATTTCAATTTCGCTGTGAATGCGATTAGCATTTTTCCATTTGTCTATAGGAGTAATAAGAAATAATTTTCGTAAAGCATCACGTCTCTTACAATTTTATTAAAGGCAAATCGTGTCCCCGTTGAACAAACTAACGATAACGGTTCTTTGTTACATTCTCTATTTTTCTTAATACCTGTACGACTGATCACAGTTATGTCATCAATTACTGTAAAGCCACTTATATTATCTGGGTGAAAACCGATAATGTTAAACCAGACTAACAAATTGAAAAGCCATAATGCATGCCAGGTAGTACTTAAAAAACGTCATGGTATAAAGTTATTATACACATATGCAGTCGCAATAACAATGAAAAGTGTCGACTGTCAGTATAAACTGACAGTATCAACCTTAGAATATTTTTTTCTATACAGTATAAATTTTAGGTTAATTAAATTTTGAAGAGTGAAGGATATCCGWTAKAGTATCTCCAACGTTCTGTTACTTTATCTGTAACAAATGTGTTATTTTTGAGCTATTGGAAAACAGAATAAACTGTACACAAGGCTATATATATAATATTAAAATTCCTCTTCMCTTTACATAATCAGTAACCCCCCTCTTTTGTATTCCGGTGCAACATGTACACCAGGGTAACTAGATAAAATATTAAATAAATAAAATAAATATACCACTGGCATATGTCAGGTGTAGTACACGCAAAATGTGACGCAGTATCTCTCGAACACATAACTTTAAAACACACCCAACTTTAGGTGAAAGTAACAGCAGTATATCATATCCCCTTACAAAATCAAGCTGTTCATGACACCAAACACAAAGCGCTGGATTTGATTATTATATAAACTAAATCCCATATTAGTAAACTGCGGCTAGACTAACAGTTTCACGTTACGTCCTGATTACATAAATAGCTATAGTAATAATACTGAAAAGGTGCATTTATTTAACCCTAAAGTGTAGGGAATTGTCATAGACATAAATAAAATACCTAAAATGCAATAATATCTATAATTATATATACGTCGGAGTATTCTAAATATACTTGTAGTGCCTACTTTACTACATTTTCTAACAAGTCGCTCTCCTTAAGCATAAGCCCGAGTATGACCGTGAACAGAACTTTTCTGTTGCCGCAACTTCGTAAGTTTATATTCGGAACCTCGTTTCCCCAATATTTAGTAGCCAGTTAAAGTTACACAAGCGATGGGTTACCCGGAAATTCTCTCCATAGCCCATTTAGAACACAAAGACTTATTAATAAGGTCCTTTGATACAGGGAAACAATGTAAACTGATGTAACGCTGTAGGCTCGGTCCTGACCACAAGGGCGCAAGCTCGTAAGGTAATTTCCGAAGTGCCGCACGTGACCCAATACCCTAACGGAATTACAATAAGATTTCGGTGATTACTTGCAGATTTCAACAATATCAGACGAACCTCTCCGGCTCCCCAATGTCATACATATTGAAAGCGTCGCTCGTTCCATCCAGTTAAATAATTTTCTTCACTTAACGTAATTGAGAAAGAAACGAAGGACTTTCTATTTGTCCGCGGACAGATTTTGTCCCTTTCAATCTGGATCAGTCACGTGAACAAGGCAATACGTATTAAATTTATATTAAACGGACTGCGGAATTTCGCTTCCCGAAGGAACGGTATGAAGGAAAACCTTCATAAAGGAGCTTGCTGAGATCTTGGAAGTTGATTTAATATAGGTAGCGGTAATAAGCTGCACACGTCACCTATAATATAAAGGGACATTAAGTTTCCAGACACAAATGAATTTGCGTGGGCCCTCTGACATTTTTCTACCTGAGCGTTAATAAATTACGGAATCTGTACACGTATCCATATTTAGAAAAAAGCTAGATTCGTGTATATGACAAATTCTTGTGAAATCGAGAACGAACATATTTTTCTGTAATGGAATATAACCTATCTACACTCGAATACTCTGTAGCTACCTACTGTTTTCCTTAATAATGTCTTTTGTCGGTTAGGCGCCTAAAATGATACCTCACACCCTAATCGATTAACGATTTATTAATTACTGGTTACTTGGCGAGTAGAACGCAGACGTCTTATCAGTTATCACTATGGGATTACGGGCCAGAATGGATGCCTTGTTAGCTACCTTCCCATGACGCATTCGCCGAGTGCATTACGTGAGGGATTCAAGGGCGCTCACACTCGGCCATCCTGCTTCACGTTTTGTCCTCAAACGGTGGAAGTCGTTAAAAATTCCATTTGTTGCGGCAGATCGCATAGGTTGAGTATTTTAGGCTGAAATGAACAGTCTTATGCCCAGTACGATGTCTACTGACGGTAAGAGCGCTTTAGGTTTGCAATAATATGTCTCTTAGGTTTGATGTCCACTGAGGAATTCAACCTCTTAAGTTTGTAAGATTATGTCCACTGACGGAGCGAACCCCTTAGATTTGCATAATGATGTCCGTTGGCTGACTGAATCCTTTAGATTTGCATAATGATGTCGATTAACGGACTGAACCCTTTAGGTTTACATGATGTCCACTGGCGGACAGAATCCTTTGGGTTTGCACAATGATGTCTATTGGCGGACTGAACCCATTAAATTTGCACAACACATTAACAATACTCACTACCTATCACTATTTTTACATATATTCCTTGGTCTGGTCGATTACTTCCAAAATGTATAAATTGTCATATTATGGGCTGTTTCTTTTCATATAAGACACATTCAAAAGTACATAAATAAGTATATAGCATAAAATGGTCAAGCTTCTGAAGTATTGCCTGCAATCAGATCTGTAAAGAATACTAAATATTATTACTACACATTTTGAAAGTTTTTTTTAGTAATCTTTCCCTGTGCGCTAAATATCCTCATATCAAGATGGCAAAATTTGTATTTAAATAAATATCTATATACACAAATCCACTGACCCTTTCAATTTACGAATCAGATAATTTACAGATTTTACTTTACATATACAGAATGTGTAGCTCCTGTACTAGTTTACTATGCATAAATATGCATTTTTATGCAATTATAAAATAAATATAATTTAACGTTCATACGCTACAAATTCTTCAAATTTGTGGGTCGCATTTCATCCTCTTCGCCTGTATCTGCTCGTGTGCTTCCAAGAAATTTTAATCTAACAGTCTAAGTACATATTTTTTGTGCAAGTAGTAAAGTAGAATAATTTGAGTTCATATACTATGAACAGACTTAGAGGTTGCATTTCATCCAACGAACTTTGATTTTTCATTTATCTTTAAGATATTGGTTGGCAACAAAGTAATTACCGATTTCAGTTATAGATGTCTTTCAAAAACGAACATTTTCACCATATTTTGCTTTATTATTGCAGTAAAAGAAAGAATGCATTTCAAGCCACTTTTACGTGTATGGTAATGAAGCCCTTAAAGAAAGGCAATGCCGAAATTAGTTTGAAAAATTCCGTTCTGGAGATTTTTCTCTTAAAGATGACCAACGTTCAGGTCGACCAGTTGAGCCTAATGAGGATGAAATCAAAACCATCATCGAAGCGGATCGTCAAGTAACTACACGGGGGATTGCAGAGAAGTTAAATGTTTCACATACGGCCATTGAGAGCATTTAAAACGTGTCGCACTCGTTAAGAAGCTGGATATTTGGGTTCCGCACGATTTGAAAGAAATTCATCTGACAAAGCGCATCAACGCTTGTGAATTATTGCTTAAACGCAATGAATTCGATCCGTTTTTAAAACGAAACATCACTTGAGACGAAAAGTGGATTGTGTACAACAATGTCAATCGAAAACGATTATGGTGCACGCTTAATGAGTCATGGCAAATCACTAATGCACATATCCAACAAAAGAAGACTTTGTTGACAATTTAGTGGGATTGGAAAGGTCCTGTGTATTTTGAGCTGCTTTCAAGGAACCAAACCATTAATTCGCAGGTTTACTATCGGCAACTGGACAAATTGAATGCAGCGGTCAAGGAAAAGCGACCAGCATTGGTCAATCGTAAAGGTGACATTTTCCACCAGGACAATAGTGACATTTTGGCCACTCGGCAAAAATTGATGGATAATGGTTGGGAACTGGTGTTACACCCACCTTATAGCCCTGATCTCGCGCCATCAGATTACCACCTATTTCGATTCCTGGACAACTTCCTTTCGCGGTAAAACTATCAATGATGATGACGCTGTAAAATCTCACTTAACGCAGTTTTTGGCTGAAAAATACCAGACTTTCTACGAACGTGGAATTTTGAAGTTGTCATCGAACTGTCTGTCATCACTGAATAAATTGTCAATTACTAAGTTGCCATAAGTAAGCATTTTGTGCAAGTATCGCATTTACTCGCTATAAATTTAAGGGTTCCCTTTCATCCCCACCGACTGTTATTTCTGGGTTTCCCTGTTGTCATGTCAATATATTTCTATATTATTTATGCAAATATCACAATGGGAGAGACTTTAATTTTTAAATGTTTAGGGATTAAATTTCACCATGGTCGACCATTGATTTTTTACCTACTCATCAATCTGTTGGATACATAGTAGGTATGCTAATATTTGAGTAGCGAGTTAGAGGCATAGCTAAATAAAAATGTTAAGGGTATATATGATTTTGGTGTACTAAAGCTCTTTAACGGCATTTTTCGTGGTACTCCACAGTAAAAACCGCTGCAAATTGAATCAATACTTCCACATCCAATTGTCAAAATGATATTTACGTTTTTTATCTATTATACTATACGATTAGTAATCAGGTTTTGGGCAATTTTTTCTCTCTACACATTTTTTCTAAGACAAACAGTCCTCGTGATATTAGCAAAAATCGGTTTTTTTTTTCAAATAACTCGAAAATTATTAACTTAACAAAAAATACAAGAGTGCTTTCTGATCAGAAATTTGATTTTCTATATAATACTAAAATTTTAAAAAATCGTACGAGCAGGGTCCAAAATAGGTTTTTTGGAAATATTTCGAAAATGTCAAAGTTTTGGATAAATTTTCTAAGACACTTTTTGTAAGAAATTTTATTTCCTATCTGATAGTAAATTGTTTTTTGAATATATTAAATATATTCGGAGACATTTAGGAAAAACCGTTTTCTTTAAGTTCTTCTAAACAGTTTGGTGCACCGAAAATTTATAAGAACAAATAATACTTGCAGTTATACTACAAATCACATACTAAAACGAAAAAACTTAAAAAATAAAAATTTGCAAAAAGGTTAGTTACCCCCCAATTTCGCCCCCTTCCCGCTATCCTACTTACCCCATAAACAATAGGTCGCTTTGGGTAGGTGAGATTTATACGTTTGCCAAATTTCAAGTTCATATATTAAGTCTTTCGAAAGTTATCGTGTATACAAACAAAACCACAGACACACAGACAAGAAATTTGTTTTTGGTCAAATTTTGTTTTTTTTTGCGTTTTCGACCATTTTAAAGCGAATGAGCAAATAAAAATTTAGAAAAATTTTTTCGCGATACAATACTTCCCATCCGTTGGATGTGGAAGTAAAATGAGTTTTGCGAGGTAATAGAAGCAAAAAACCAGATCACTGGATAACAACGCATAAGTGCCATACAGCTTAGGTGAAGATTATACTACAATAGCATATCTTGAAAAGTATAATGAGAAACGATTAAATATTCTATTAGTTCATAACGCAATGTCAAAACGTGTTCCTTGTTTTCTACAGCGCCGCCAATCATCACTTATGAAAAATACCTCAGTACTGCAGTTGTTCATAAGTGGTCGCTAACATTTTTTGAGTCGATAGACCTAATTAGTCTGCAAATACAAATAAAAAAAAACTTGTGACTTTCAGATCGCTAAAGTTGAAGTTTAATTTGTACAGGAAAATAACATGGTGGTAATTATACACATTATCACGTTAGCTTTTATTATACTACCTCTACACTCTACAACGCTCTAATAACACACTAGACTAGTACAAGTGCCATAAACCGTGGAAAATGGATACAAGACTTTCAACAATCATCCAAACATTAAATCGAATTTGTTATCAAATTCTTTATTAACGATGCCATATCTTTTGAAAATCTATAATTATTGTAACGAGTAAATTCATAGCATTATACCGTACTAAACAAAATTGGTCTAAAAACTTTCCAATGGGGAAGGAATGGTAAGAATATATGGTACTAGAACAAAAAAAAGGTGATCATATTAGTTATGAACTATAAGATTAATTTCGTATTAGAAGTTTCACGCTTGAAGGTTCAAAAAGCGCAAATAGCTCTCAACAGCTCAAAGCCAGCGTCGTGAGCAAGCCCTGTGCACATTTAAGCATATTTCTAAAGGGATGATGCCATGGTTTTTTACTGTGATCTTACGGAGTCGATCGAATGAAGACAACAAGGAGAAGGATACCCTAGTTTAAGTATAAAGTGGAGAATGAAAGACCAGTGAACGGGACGTATTGTACAACACTGCTATAAAAATATTTGAAAGAATAGACGCACGTTCGCAATTGTGTAAAATGGTAAAATTAAGCAGTCCATAATTCGTAAGCGCGATTTCAAACAAAATTATGTCCCTGCATAATACAGATGCGCGTGGTCCCAATATCTGCTGTTTGTTTGGAAGTTGGTATTACTTTTCAGCGACAACACCATGAACTGTGTAGTTTAAACAAAATGAAACAAAAAAATTGGAATAAATAAAATTATGTTTTGAAGCTATATATGTAGTTTTGTTGCAGTAAGGTTTAAACACGTCGGCCTTACCTCACGCACTGTACACAGCAACTAACAAAAGTTTTAACAAAATAAGGAAATACAGATACAGATTCGAGATGCCTCTGAATTGAGCGTTCTTAGTAGAGCGTTTATCCTCACACCATATTCAGTAGTGCGTAATTACATTAGTATAAACTATAATTAGGGCGTTATTCAGCGTTCATAGCAGAATCATGCCTATTGTTTATGCCACCTCTGTGGCACACCGAAATTTCGTACCTTTGAGACAACGGCGTTCTGGCAGCACGTCATCCGTATAATACGTCTGTGTTAGAAGCTTCCTGGTTCAGCACTGCTGAATAAACAAGATTAAAAGGAAAACCTAGTTGGACACGTTGCTTCGTAACCTAGGATGAAACTGTATTATGTAGCTACCCCTCAAATACAGTCGGAATATTATGCCAGCGAAGAAGAGCAAGCAATAAAGAGATATTTTCTCGTATTCCGTCTGAGAACTTTGATCAAATATTCCATACTGCGTACAACGTAATTCTGTCAGGTAACGACGGGGAATTCATCTTACTTCAAACAAAATACGAGACGAACATCCTCAAACATGTAAGAATATGACAGTTATTATGTGACTTACAGAAACTAGTTCTAAGGACAAGATCCAATAATTACAGATTGGTTCTAAGACATACTAAATTTCTTCGTATACATAATTAATAAAGGCGTATTTAGTTGAATGGACACTCATAAAAGGTAACTTTTAGCTAGTTAAGATATCTTAAAAAACGCGTTATGCAGCAACACAAGCAGGCAGTATTTTTCATAATTTTACAAAAAATATATGCGCAGTCAACTCTGAGCCAAAAAAGTCGGCTCACATCCTGTTGCACTCCTAAAAGCGAGAGTAAAATTTATCAGAAATTAACAGGTGTATATAAGCGATCTGATTTCAGGTACCTAGTTATGTTCTAATCACCTAGTGGTTTAGTGGTTTGGAACACAAACCTTGCTAATTTTTTTAGTTACTGTTATGCATATGTTTAGTACCTATAAAAAGAAATTATAAATTCGAAGCAATACTTCTCAAAAAAAACTTTTAGATTAATTATTATCTTTAAAAGGAAACATGTTCAAGGAAATATATATGTCCGTTGATTACATATACCGATATACATATAAGTTTGGACTGCAAAAGGTCCAATAATTTAATTAACTCAACTCTGTGACGCGGTTAAAGGTACAGACTTCTGTATTACATAGTGGTAGTCTCAATTAGGGGAAGAACAAGGAAAGACTTCGCATGTCTATATACCTATACCAAAAGTGCAGCCCATCCATAATCCACCATCGCCAGTATATACACTGGAAACTGGACTAGTTAGTAAAATATAGTTGACAAGTAGATATCGATGTCTAAAGACTTCACAATGTTAAATAAATTATTTCTCCTGGCCTTGCCTTGGGTAACTGGCTTATTTAATTATTTATTTTTATTAAAAAATAAATATGGGAACATTGACGCTGATTCTACCTAGCTTAAAACGCATCGACTTACACTATCTCCCAGTAAAATATTGTATTAATTTGTCGTGATGTCGTCTACAGGATTCGAATTGTTACCAGTGTGTGTTTTATCGCAAGGGCCACATTTAAGCGGAGTTTCAGTATTCTGAAAATTCCAGAAAAACTGACTAATTTATTTTCATTTTCATACGTAATTGACTAGTAAAAATAATGCAGAATTCCAGTGTCCAGCAAATCTCGTTCAAAGTTCTATCGCAGTTGCCGTAAAACCATTGGGAAAGTAATTATTGCGGCGTTTTACTATCATCTCCACTAAGTGTATCAAGCCTAAATAAATACAAAAATTGATTGGAATATGTCTATTAATAATCAAGTAACTTGCAGAATGCTGGAATATTCGGATTCTCTCAATTGAATATACGCACTCATAACGTAGAAACTGCCGTGTATATTTAATACAGATAATAGAAAAGTTAACTTGGTCTTATAAAAATGGCATTGAACGAGATACGTTTAAGGTGTCAAAACGAAATTTTAGTTTTGATGACCGTTTATAATTGGGCATCTAACATAGTCTAAGCAATGCATGGAAAAATGGCCCATTTTGCTGAAGTTTTGACATTTCGGAGAGTTAGTAGTAGACTGACCTAAACCAAAGGTTTGCGATCACTGGGAGCTGCCCCTAGATGCACGTCATTAAAAAATGGGACCCAAATTCCAACTTCTTTACAATTTTAAAACTTCTGAAGAGAAAATACAGTGCAGTAGGTTTTTTAAAAATACATAAATGCTAGCTTGTCATCCAAAATTTACTTCCGTATTACTCATTGTAAATAATGAAAATCATATCTACTTTATTGTCAAAAATTTTATCCGTCGAAATATCAAATGAGATAACGATATTCACTAGGCAACAGCAACTGAATACGTATTATTGATAGTAAATATTGGTCTGTTTATATTACTTATTTCTGCTCTTATTGTGGAAGAAAACATCGATTTTCTTGTTCACTTGATAGCACTATCGAGAGGTTTGTACTCCAAATATTTATTTCTTGAAACCCAGCAAAGGAAAAACTGCAGAATAAGTTTACTCTCAGCAAAGTTTGCCAGCTGAACAAGCAGTGGCAGACAACATATTGCTTTTGCCGCTTTTAGCAGTGCGACACGATAGGTCAAGGAGAGAAGAAATTCAAGAACATACTTAAAAATTCAGAAGAATTAAATCCTACTGCGCAACTGTTTAGATCATTACACTAAGTAGCTCTACCAAATTTCAAATCTAAAAAAAAACTCAAAAAAATAGTTACTTTTTGCACTGCTAAGTTATTGTAATGCACTACTTGGTGAGGCACGTTTTGGAACGTCTGTTACGAATGAGCGGGATAGCTGGGCAGTACGGGTTTGAACCTCCAGTAATTCATTTCCCATTTACCTAACGTCTTTCCCAATTGTTCCGCGGCACGCAACCGAAACTTTTCTAAAGGAGAACGCACTCGGGCCAGCTTCTTTCAATAAATTACAGAACAACCATGTTTACAGCGGAACATTAATTTACTAAGTAGTTCGCATCTCGACCGGTCCGAAAACTTAATTAATTAGCCGGACCTGTATCTAAATCGCCCTTAACTGCGACATAACTCGTCGTATGTGTCACTTAACGTACTCGGGGTCGCACGCACGACTCTGTTGTTCCTCCAACCCCCCGCCGTGGAAAAACTTCTCACTGCCGGGCGTTAATTGTGACGTAAAAAAGGTTCGAGTTGTAATCATCGAAGGTGTCATCTGCGCTAGGTTACATGAATATGGATATGTCCCCGTGACACGTAATCTTCCATGACTTGTGATATGATGTATTAAAAGAGGGACGTGGTTCGTGCCATATTCCCCTTCTAAAAACGCGCATTAGTTCACTGAGTGAGATATAGCGTGCTGTGACAATAATTATTATTGTCTAGGTATTTTTAGGTGCCGAACTATCAAAAACGCCGTGACGTTTTTACCATAAAGTAAATTTGCTATCATTACCTTGTCGCAGATGGATAGGTTTGGTTTCAGAAAAGAACTTAACTATACACTATGAAAAGTTGGAATATAGGCACTCGATTTCGGGTAGGGAATGAAGAATAAATGTTTTTTAAGATATTATGTAATGGGGCCGACCACCCAATTTTTTTTATTGGGAATATCTGCATCGAAAATAAAGGAACCGGTAACGTCAGATTCTGCAGCCCCCACCATTCACACATTGCGCGCTTAATTCGCTGTAATTTCGCGATGATGTGTGCGCCATATTTATTGTTTACATCTTTAAGATCGAAGGCAGTGTTGTCAGCTATACGTTCTTTAAGTATATATAAATAAGATTACACCAAATAGTGCACACAGCACACGTAAACGAAAAAATGCTAACCAGACTTGCTAGGTTTCAAGTGTGGTTCTTTGGGCAAACACGCATGCAATAAACAAAAACAGTGTGACCAGCTCTTCGAACAAAAAGCGCAAATGAAAGTTTTCACGGTTTAAAATATAATAATTGTGATCTATCTGAGATAACTAAGACTTTTAAACTAATATAGATCACACTTCATATTCAAAAGTCCTCCAAATTGCGATGTGCTCACTTGGTACAATGGACGCAAATTTGGGTCAAAAATCTCTGAAATGCCTTCGCTGTAGCGCGGAATCTGGTTACTGTACACAAAAATAATTGTTACGGTGTGAAGATAGGGACATGAACTTCAGAGGTACTTCAAAATGACATGATGACTTAAAACTACAGCTACCTTCAATAAATCTTGTTTTTCATTGGTTTGCTGACTATGACGCGTCGTCTTTAAAATTTAAAATTTTAATAATTTATTTTGACGCAGCAAAAATAAGTTATTTGAAACTGTTATGAGATACATAAACAGTGGTAAGGATTAGGTATTTTGGGCCAAAGCACGTTATTTCTACAAATATGTATGACCCCATTCTAGCAAATAGTATCTAATCAAGTTATCGTAGGAAATAAAATGTAACAATTAACTCGTCCTAAAAATTAGATATAGATAGTTGGACGCACGGAATATTGTTGGAATTTATCTAGAGCAACAAAATTTCCAACCGTCATTATGTAATAGCAAGGGGACTGATATAATGCAACATAAATAATTTTTGTCACAAAATTAAGCAATAATCTGGTCAATATTGAGCAAAAAATTATACAACACAAGTCGAGAAAGCTGCAAAAAAGACCTCTTACGACGTCGCATAAAAAATAGAGAAGTTGACCTTGTTGTTTGTTGCTGTCTAGACTATTGTAAATGGTGGTCGGTTGTCATTAATATAAATGTTAAATATTTATTCTTACATGTAAGGTTGATTACAGTATTTTTTTTAAATTTCTTAACATTCAATTATTTTACAAATACTTTGAGACCATGTGTTAATATATGTAAGTTTACAAATTAGTATCGATTGGATTTAACTGATTTAGATATACCACATCATAACACTAGTTAATAGTACTCACGTAAGAGCAATACATTGACGGATCTAACAGGTAGCAAACACAAAAGTAACAATATAGTCCACGAGGCAGTGAATTTTTTTTTGTACTTATTTTCCCAGTCGATGAATATCAAATAGTTTGTTCGCGTGGTGACACAAACGACAATTTGCGATTTTCCGATAGGTTCACTAGATAAAAAAAGTCTCAAGTCCACTATTTTCGCAGTCACAAATATTTGACATTAATTACAGTCAGTCATTTTATTAATGCAAATAACAGTCTGACACATACCAAGWGGAGGAAAGTTAGTCTGGCTATAAATTTGCGAATGCAAAAATTTGACCGATTTTTGAAATCCGTAACCCTTATTTTCCCATGCTTGAAATTTAACGTATCATTTGGTACTACCATCAAAAGTAAGTCCGGTTGATTACGAAATTGGCAAATGAGTCTGGCGGCATCTCTAAATTTGTAAAAATTACCAAATTTTTGCTCTTATTTTCCCGGATTTGAAAATTTGTCACATGAGAAATAATACTATAATTTCATATAACACACACGTCTGGATGTCATTTGCAATCAAGAAAGACCCGCCAAACGCACAAGTCAAATGAGGAGAGGAAGCGGCAGGTGCGATGACAAAAATGTTTTTAGCCATAGTCAAATTTTGCCCTAAACCAATAATGTTCTTATCATAAATTATGAAAAGTAAAAACATGTAGAGATGACAACAATTGTATAACTGAATATTCCGAATTTAGTGCGCCTGTCGAACGTTGGACGAGTCTGGCAAGGCTTTTGGGGTGTTCCACATTAGCCAAACTATATTTGCAGCTGTAATTATAATATAAACTATCACCTGACAAATTTTTAGTACTGCGAAAATAAGGGCAATGGTTTTGATAATTTTTTTCCAATTTTCCACCTCCCAGACATATTACCCATACTCACAGATTAGCCAGACTATATTTTTTCTTAAATTCACTATATCTCTCACTAATAGAACTATTTTTATCACCTCAACCCATTGAAACCAAAGTACTTTTTAGTTAACAACGACAGTCATTTCTCCAGGGGCGAGGTATCTATATAAATATAACCAACAGTAGCAGCAATCGTGTCTCCGTCAAATTAAAACTTGTTTATCATTTCTCAACGTTAAAACGGTGGCCAGTTTCCTTGCACTTAAGGCAACGCTCACGACAACAACGTGACCTACATTTCGCACTTCCACCACTTCATTTCCTTGGGGTTTTCTTCGATGAGTAAATCTCTTGACAAATTCACAGCGAACGAATAAATGTGAAATACTTCAAACTGAGTAAAAGGTACGTTTTAAATATCTACTCTCTATTGAAATGCTATTCAAACTCGCTACATAATATTCGTAATATTCAAGTTTATTATTTTAAACGATTTCACTTTGGGTAAATCTAACATACGAAGTTTGTTGGTAATTTTAAGCCAGTTAGCTTTATATAATGTCAGTAGTCACGACTATTGACAAGATTGACACCAATTTTTCTAATAATTATTGCAGATGGTGAAATTAAGATTCTCTGTCGTGATACTTTATCCAAAATAAGAATTCACGAACGGTAAAACGCAAAGCACGATCTTTTGAAACTAAGACATCATTCTTCTTCATTCTTCTTGCAGACTTAAAGCACACAATTCAACGCCAAAAATTACTTAAAGTACGGAAGGACCAAAAGAAACTGACCAGACACGTGCTGCATATTATTGCACCAAGGTTGTGTGTGGTAAACCACATTTCGTAACTATTCCCAGTTTGAAAACTTACGAATAATAAAATTCTTTCCTAACGGTAACCGAAAATCAACAAGGCGATCGATCCTTTAACATTTAACCATAAAGAATCCATATGATGCCCAACAAAATATATATAACTCGCATAAAAGCCCCCTCGTTGGCTTTACGACACCCTGGGATACGTTGTGTTTGCATTATTTTTGGTAAAGTAGCTGCGGGCTATCGACGGGACTACTGTCGCTAAAATGCACTTTGGGGCGCCTCAACMCAAATAAAAACAGTAATACAAAATGTATCCTTTCAACAACAACGGAGGTCGGTTCCCCGAGGAGCCGTACCTATGTTTTCACAAGTTTCCCCATTCGTTATGTGCCATTAAAAAACTTTGTTCACGAGCCCAGTCCTTTCCCCGACAGATAATACCCATTCACACGAGTCACGCAACTTGTACAAAAATATACACGGCGTTTTAACAGCGCCATAATAACGCGATTATTCGACGACGAATTAGGTTTCTTGTTCAGGCACGACACACCGAAAACAACAGATTAAGCCGTAAATGCTGAAATGCGACTTGATTAAAGCCGCAAAGGTTCAAGGATGTGTTAACAAACAAATTTAATCAGTGGGGATTGCCAAGAGGTAGGTTCTTCTCTCGTATATTATTCATGGCAATATCTTCCTAATGGATTGTACTTTCATTCCTAATCATGCGTTAAACCCACGCAACGGTAAAAGTATCAGAAAAATGATAACACATCCACTCAAAGTCACCTGACCGAGGGCTAACCCAAAATAGAATGGAAATAACCGCATAATATATCATTAATTGTTCCTTAGAGCATTATGTAGCGACAAAATCATAATACAATAGCAATATTTAGAAATAGGTATTACTAGGTAGGTTAACAGTTTACAATATCCAAAAGCTGTGCGACCATCCAACCAATTCAGCATTTTCAGTTATTTCATTTTACTTTAATTTAATACGTTAGTATTCTAAACACCACTATCGCAGTACTGTAACGCACAAGCAGGTAGCAGTAGTTACACTACTAACCTGTACTTTGTAGATCATTTGTTCAAAACACAATACAGAAACAAAATTTCTCAAAGAGAACAAGTTAGTGAAGCAGAAAGCAAGACTTTACGTGAAAACAATTTTCCTGTCTGTCATAATTAAGCCAATTAATTACGCACTACATGTATACTTGACCCACTTCATAACAACTTTAATAACAACCTGATAAAAACAATTTTCTTTCGTCTTACAACTTGTAGTGTGTGTCTGGAAGTATAGCAGTAATTCTGGCCAATTGGTTTATTAAAAATTTACAAAGTTAAATGACATTTTGATATGAGCATTTTTTCTTTCATGATAATTTTTTTCGCTTTTGACGTAGTCACCTCTTATTATTAAGTCGTACTTTGAGGGTCATTTTGTGAAAATCGCTAATGAGCCATCTAGCGGTAGCCGTATGAACTATGAAGTAACGGTCGGTAGGTACAGAGACCTACACTGGCGATTGCTCAAGGCTGTATGTCCTGTGAAAGAAACTTACTTTCAATCATTAATCTTTGTCATATTCATTTTAGCTCAAAGTTGATATACTTTCTGCAAGAGTATTTAGTTCTCCCTCCTCGCAAATGAAATTTTGTTCTGAACTAGACCACACAAACTACGTGCGGAATAAAAATTGTAAACGTTAGCAGTATCTTCTATTTCAGTCCAACTAGTCAATAACTGCTATTGGCATCGCACAGGCTAATGCGTCCGACTGGCCTGATATACAGGCGCGAATGAGAATGTTGAGAAGTGTGCTATTTTTTGTTTCAAATTGTGTAAACAGCACTATAGATTTTGCCACATATTAAATACATTGATGGATTAGACATTTCTCGAATTCCATATATTGCCTGATTACCAATTAATTAAATAGGTGTTTAGGAATTGTGAATTAAAGTGACTGCATTTTAAGGAAAGTTTGCTAACTTTTTACATGCTATCTATGAAATTCACGCAAAATTTCGCAACGTAGTACGTAATATATAGGAGTCTTTTTTCATTGTTGAAACATGTATTACGCTTTTTAAGGGCGTAAAGGGCAAAGATGCTTAGAATTTAGCAGTATTTTCGCTGGGTAGATCACCTTTAATGTATAACATGCTAGGAATACAGTAACTTTTCGTCACTGTACATTCTATTTCTACCACAGGTATTATAGCATGCTGCGTCTTATTCAGCTGTTGCCTTAAACAATCAATTCGCAGCTAAACTATCACGGAACTCAGAAATGATTTTGGTAGTTTGGTAGTAAGTCTACTGTATACTTATAGGAAGTAACGCTCAGTGGTCTCGTCTCGATGGTTTAGTTTAGCATGTAAGATGTATCTCAAAAATAGGCACAACTTCTTCAAATTCACTTAATTTGTGCGAGCTTCATATTATTCACATATTTACATGCTTTTGAATTTAACCAAAACGTGAGGTCACTTTTTTCATGCACACTTTCTAAAGAGTGTTGCGTTATACATATGTTATTCACAATATTATTTTTACATTCAAAGGCTCTGTCACATAAGCATAATTGCTTACGTACAAGATATTCAGTGTGAAGTTTGCCACAGATAACTTCCTCTACATATTATTAGAACTGAGACACCCAGTATGTAAGTATTCCCTGTTAAAATGCGGAGCACTTTAGTAAGCAAACATGTTATAAAGTAAAAAAGTTAACCGTAGAAGGTTTTCGTATAGGGTCCCTCTTACAGCATCACAAATGTTATAGCAAATCTACTCATTATTGGTTAATATCAGTACGGTATTTGCGGAGAATTCTAAAACACCCACATGAACCGGAGCGAACATAAACAATATAGTTACTAGTACCAATCGCACTCATTTGTTTTTCTATGCAAATAAGTAGCTCATCACCATGAAAATGATTTGTGAAAAAATGGGAAAGTTCTTCATGATTTAATTTTTAGAAATTAATACCGTGTAAAAATTCTGTACTTCATAAATGTCAGTTTCGATACAATCTGATATATATTTTCATTCCGTAACTAATAGCGAAAATCGTATATTTTTAGCTGCTTTACTTTTTCTAGAGATTAGTTGTTTTTGTGTATGATGAAATTTATTTTTTTGTATAAAAACATCGTTTAAGTAATACCGAAACGCTAGACTGCAGGTATCACGTATAGTTAATAGCTTGCCTTTCAATTTCAATACAGAATTTTAAATGCAATAATACACAGTGTGTTCCATTTAAAATAATCGACTTTAACTAACGGTAATTAAATATATTATAATTCTACAAGTTTGTCCTCAGGAGCTTGGTTTTTTTTACCTTTCAGACGTATCCTCTAATAGTGGGGTAGCTAAGGCCATCAACCTTGCAAATCGGGATTAGGGAATGAAACTCGGTAGGAATATTATACATACCCATACCTTCGATTTAAGATATGGAGCCCCCTGCAGGGCCTGCTAGTATCGGGTTGCCTTCCTACCAGGAGCAAATTGCCAAAAACCGCATTTTTCGACGTTTTTGAATCGGGTTCTCGGCAATTGGCACATATATCCACTCAAGGGAGGTGTCCATTTTTAGGAAAATCAAAATTAAACCACCAGTTTTATATTTTTTATTAATTATTATCATCTTTGCAATAAGGGTATAGACAAACACAATATGATATTAAAAATTAAAAGAGTATCTTCAAGAAAAAGAAAATTAAAAGTATAAGTATGTATACACATACGAAGCTGTCAACGTTCCCTACTGTAGCAACTGCGTCTTTATATTTTTTTTAATTTTTGACTTAACATCAGAATCAACTATCCTCCACAATGAAGACCACCTCTATATATTGAAAAATCCATCTAAATCATGGTTTTGAATTCCTAATGCTTCAGATCTTTTCAATAATCACCTTCCTCAGAAGATTCACATCATTAGAGCTCGAATCATCCACACAAGTTATGCCTGCTTTTCAGAAACAATCTTAATTGTATCTCCTATAATTCTTTGCCAAGCAAACGTTATAAAATAAATGGCATCTAGGACAGCAAACGTTTTACTAAGGTTTTGCACGTTATAAACAGCCTTTGGCGAAATCCTCGTATTTTTAACAAAAATTCGCTCGGTTTGAAAAATAATGGACTATTTCGTGGCTCCATATCTTAAATCGAAGGTATTGATATATGTACGACATATAAAAAAAAGTTTCATCCCTTAATCACAATTTGAAAGGTCATGCCCTCAAACTGCACTTGACGACCGCACTATAATGTTTAGCATCATGTCACGTGTCTTAGGTTGTATTAATTTATTTTACTATATCCTGAAGGAGGTTTCGTTATTTATTTATTTTCGCTAAGGCTTAGGCTTCAGTGATTAATTTTGTTACAAAATTTTATTTACTCCTCCGTAAGCTAATTAAATACAGAAATAATTACCTGAATTATTAGGATTGAAAATCTTTGTCTGTTGGGCTGGTTTATTGAAACTATTTCCCCTTGCCGTGTAATTTACAAAGTTTGGTTGTTAGCGAAGTTCTTATGTAAATTTTTAATTATATCCCGGAGGCATTATCTGTTACAATACTGTAGTCGCTCGCATTGCATCCCATTTAGGGTTAATAGGCAATTAAATAATACCCAAAGCATTAGAAAGCGTCGTGGCCATTAATCATTCATAAGCTGAAAGCTTTTTGTTCCGCTACATGGCGTGACGCTTTTGAGAGTATGTGCGGTTTGGTTAAAAATTTATGCTTGAATCTGCCGTGTGGAAAATGCATTCTTTACCCATTAGGACGTTTCTGAAACTCCGCAAATGGGGGGATCGAGTTCCTTCTGTTAACGCGCTTTGTCCTGTATTTCAGCAAAACCGTCGCGTAATTCGATTATCATGCGGAGTAAAGAGCTCGTGCATTTGACGTTTTCAGGATTTATAACGGAAGTTTTAAGCGAATAATGCTGACTGCGATACAGAAATGTTGTGAGTGCGGAATATTTAACAAGGGCTATGATTAATTGGTCAAATGCAGTGACACCTGTACCGATGCATTTAGCTGGAATGCAGTGATACTTACGTCCATTTCAAACTAATGCATTTAGAAATATAGTTGTCTGTGTATAATGGGATATAACATGATAATGTTTACGTCTTCAATTATGATAAAGTCAGGGTGTCCATCATCAATACGAAACTGTCAAAAACTTTTACTGGACCAGCACATAGTTGATGGTGTGTTAATAGAAAACACATTAAATCATGAAATTACGCATAATCTATGAGTTAATGTATTTTACACTATAACAAAGAAAATAATGTTAAATAACTGAACGAGGTAATTAATCATGTACATACAGAAGGCGTAAATTGTCACTGGCAAAAATTAATGTTATTTTGATTTCCATATTTTAGCTACAATAAACTGGAATGAAGAAATGTTTGTTTGTTGTACCACTTTCGTAAGAAGTCTTCTTCCAAAGGCATAATATATATGATACAATAGTAACTAAATTACTGAATTATGATAATAATAAAAATATGAAACCGAGAACGTAGGTATTTATTAAACTATTTGCAAATTCGATAGTTATCAAATCAAGACAATAATATATATAAAAACAATTTATAAATTCAGTATAATTGAGACGAGGTTTTATTTTCACCGAGAAAAAAATTAAATCTTTCCAAATCCGTAATAAAAATTGACAATACAAAATTTGTTTAAAATTTTGAAAATTACTTCCAAAATAAGTAAGTAATTTTCGAAATTTTTAGACAAATTTTGTAATGTCAATTTTTATTACGGATTTGGAAAGATTTAATTTATCGGCGTACAGTTCAGATAATTTTGAGATAGGTTACACAAGAAATTTGCTGAAAAAAATATGTACCTACTGAAATACACTCACTGAAGAGTGTGGTTTAGCATATGCACAATCCAGAGCACTAGATTTAGGCAGTAAGTCCCCATTTCTGACATCATAAATTTCAGTGTGCAGTTAATTATGGTAAACCGAAACTAGTGTAAATACTTAAATCGAAAAATTGTGAAGTTAAGTGAGCAGGAATTGTCAAATGTAACTGGTTATCAAAATAAGACTGATCACAATCGTCCTCCAATTTCGTAAACTGTGGTCACTAGGATTGAGGCGAAATTTAGGAACTTTGGGTACGTTCGACATTTACCTAAATCAGATCACCCTCGTAAACTCTATCAGGAGCAAATAAATCTGTTGTCAAAACAAAAAAAAAACAATCAAACGCTGCTTTATCACACGTAGCCTCGGCGACAGTAATGTGGGTGGCTACAGAAAGTTAGCCTAATTTTAATAGAACACTAGGAGTGTGAATAAATACAAAATTTAGGCAACGAAAATGCGGATATGGTGAAAAACATCTTGTTTCCGACGAAGCAACTTTCTGTTTGAATGCTGCAGTAAATAGGCAACACTGTCTGTATTGGGCTGCAGAAAATCCACGTTTGATAACACAAGCACATATGCAGTATCCTGAAATAGTATTGTCTGGTATTGTTGAGGGATAAGTGTCGGGCCCCTATTTCTTTGAAGGAACGTTGACTAGCAACAACTCCCTTGAATTCCTCCAATAAATTTAATTCCCACTCTCGCAGTATTATTCCATAGCCTACTAGACCCTGGCCTTCCATTTGATCAATTTACAAGACGATGCAACTCTTCAATTCGCAGCTGCGAAATTATTTAAATAAAACTTTTCCCAATCGGTGAAATGGAAGGAGAAAATTTATCAAACGGCAAAATCACCCTATTTAACACAATTAGATTTTTATGGGACTAATCAAAAGTAAGGTAATCTAGAAAAATTGAACGACAGAATTCGCGTGGAAGTACGGCGAATAACATCGAAGGTGATTGACAATGTGTCCATTTTCCACCTTGTATATTGTCAAACTGATAACGGCGTCAATTTTGAACACTTGATTTGGGTGAAGAATGCATTTTTTAATAAATAAAACAACACAGCAGTTTCTCTCCCTTTTTTTTCGGGAACAATTCAAGACGAGCTGGATGATGGTGTAATGTAACTTTTATTGTATTTTTTACACAGCGAGACGGCAGCTAATTGCTCGGTTAGAACGGGGTCGTGGATTTTAATATGATTTTTAAGGGCGCCCAAAATTGGAAATCAGAATGTAGACTAAATAAAGCGATCGCCGGTTCGGTTGGAATATTGTTTTATGTTTCCGTGCAACTACAGCTTGATGATAATAATAAGTTAATTGTTTCACCCTAATATAAAGTAACAATAACGTTTTATTTTTAGGAAAGACAAATGGCGATAGTTTGTGCTTTAATGATATATGCATGTTTAATATTTGTTTTCTTTAATTTGTTGAACTCAGTAAAAAAATAGATATTTCCAAATCCGCAATAAAAAAATGGTTTTTATTTAGGAAATGTTGAGTTCATCATCATTACAAAATTGGCCCAATGATTTCGGAAACTTACCAAAGGTCAAATTTAATTCGAATCAGTCAAGGGTCTCGGCAAATTTTAGAATTAAACCTTGTATCAAATAAATCGAATTTGTTCATTACTTTTCAAAAGCACCGTATGTGCTACTTTTGTATGTGTAGATTGGAAAATGGCTAACGTATTAAAGCTTTTAAGGATTTTGCATCTATAAAGTAAAGTTTAATAATCAATATATACAATAGTTCACTAATGAACTATAAATTGTAACGGCTAACAGAAAACAACACAAACCAGACATAGTTCTACAAAGGTCTTTAATTTCTACTTGTTATGGTTATGGAGCTCCTTTTCTTTTAACAGACGATGTCGTCAGTTCTACCAGTGTGTTATATTACTTCTCAAGAAGTAATATTACTTTCAGAAGAAGGTTCTTACCTGCCTATTTTTGATGCAATTAGTATGTAAGTGGTATGTTATAACATTTAAATTACATTTTATGTTATATGAAAGTTCCACTAAGGTGTAGTTTTTCTATGTGGTATTGGTAAACGTACAGRGTGCGTTTGTTGAGCCGTGATCATTACTGATGCACGCCGCTCATGTTATATACGGCGTTGGTTGCTTTCGAAATTCCCCTCAGTTTAATAAAAATTTGCATGTGGAAACACCCCTGCGGAGATATTATTTAATCCAGAATTGTATCCTCTGTACAGCGATACGTACACAAAAGGGTACATGCCAACACATATATCAGTTTAGAGCAGGCTCTGTGTAGTTTGCCAATATAAACGGAAATTCAACAATGCTGCGTTGAACTGGATAGCAATTACTTTTGTCTGCTTTATATTTTACTGGTTCGTTTTGTCGACCGTGGAAATTCATTTCCAGTTAAATGCGACAGATTTAAATGTGCCCCCCAAATAACCGGCTGCAGATATTATTCCCCTGTAATCTGTAATGCTAGCCGAATTGTTATTTTTCAACGTCAAACAATGGGAAATGCATTTTGAGTGAGACTGAAATATAAATGCCCATTACATAAATGCTAATGTAGGACAGGATATTCATTTTGTGCAAGAGCTAAATTGATTACTGTGCCTGTTCGACGTGTATATAATGCCGCATATTTGATGCAAACACATGAACTGTTAGTATTGTGGCAATTTTTCTCACGTGTCGCATTTGACGCAGTAATGGTGCTGAAATTCGTATTATTATACGTAGGTACATACCACTTCCATTCTTTATTTTACCTTGAACCTCTTGGCTTACTTTCCCTTCGTTTTTTTTAACCCTCACGGGTGCAATTTTTAAACGATTCAAGTATATCATAAACTTGTATTAATGTTATACTAAATAGTAGTAGGTAATATCCTTGCGCATTATACAAAATTTTCATATATACATAGGATAATTTGTCTATTCTTACTCCGACTTTAAATAAAAGTTTCGTAATACTTTAAAATTGAATTGATATTTTTTTAAACATACCTCTATTACACTGCTCTTGATATGATCTTTGCTCAGTCAGACATGAATTAAAATTAGTACACTTTTCAGAATCTGCTGACCACATACAATGGATGAATCTCCCAGTAGCTCTAAATCGATAACGCTATGCCAAATTGGATTCTAAAAAATGTATCTGTTCTATAGTTATGCGGAGTGCTATCGGCTAAACAGCTAGTACCCAACATTTACTTACAACATAATTACAAAACGAACCGCTTAAAAGACAAAAGTTATATAATTCCACCACGCTTAAACAAATATCTGAGCACTACATCTTTTATAACCTTATCAAAGAAACAGTACATACAACCTACTAAGTGCAACCAAACTTATCTTGAGTCAAAATTAACGCTATCAAAATATGTCTTCTTTATTTGTTTCATAACTTTTGGAAATATTAAAATAATTCCGCGAAATTTATCTCTCAGGATTTTTTGACGAACTGCCTTATACTTAAACGTGATGCCATCTACGGCACTTCCATCGTTTTTTCATAAACAGAGCATATAATTACTCAAAGGCCCTAAAGTTAATCGATTTCAAGATATCTCTCATACCTCAGCATTTTAATATCAACTTTTTGTTTGAAACTAAAAAAATAACACGAAAATCGATCCAATCTCGCTCAAAGCGCAGGTATTATTATTAATAGAATAAAACCCAGCTTGTAAATAGCGCCTTTCCACAACCTCGTCAAAATGTAAAGTAACTTATTTCAGCACTTTTTGATAAAATGAGGTAAAATATCAAAATTGGAATATAATGTGACGCAATTGTTGTAATGCAGGTACAATGTGTGTTTACAAAAGTTATTAGTTTTACGAAAAGAGTTTTCTTTAAAAAGTTCTGCATGGCCTCAAATGTAAAACGCAACCATCCAGCATAAAAATTATAAAATATAATTTATGTCTAAGAAGTTAGAGCTAGAACTAATGTTTTCTGTAACTAAGAATCCTAAATATTCCTTATAAAAAGCATCTTGGCTACCAAGAAACTTGAGCAGAGACACTGTTCCAAAAATTTTAAAACAATAAATATCGCCCATATAAACCGACATTCATTCTCACATTAAAACTAGGAGATGAGGATAGGCACCATGAATTCTGTTGTGATGTCGAAGGAGTGTTGATCCCTTTATGATGGGACAGTTTCGTCGCAAAACTACCGTTGGTGGAGAAATACGAATCCCCATTTTGCAGTAAAAACCAAGGACCACCTTGCCTTTAAAAGAAATGTGTGGTGTGGTCATTTATAAAAATAGAATTATTGCACCTTTATTTCGGGACGTAAATTTCTCGATGACCTATCGCTTAACTTATAAAAAAATATAGTGGTCAAAATAAGCAAGTTTTATGATTAATATCATCGCATATTTAGATATAAGACATTTAATAATGTCCAAACATCCCCTCAGTGACAAAAAATTAAGCGAACCAGATTATTTGGGTGTAATTGGAATTACCTAAAACAACTTTTCTTAATACAAATATTCAATATTTCAAAAAATAAGGTAGTAGGTAAAAGTCGTATTTGTCTGGCTCACTCCATATATTTCATGGTCGCATTTCCATTTGAGACCATGCAAAACTGTTTAAACACAATACTTTTTTCTAGAAAATAAAAATCTAAAAATAAAAAAGCTTTCCATATGTTCGGCACCGAATCGCTCATGCAGAGCATGACTTTGCAACTCCAAATTTAAATATTCCGATATTCGTATTGGCTAATGTGGCTGCAAACCGTACAGCTCAAGAAGCTGACGCGAAGGACGACTTATGTCCGACATACCTCAAACTCATTATGTTTCCCAACAGGATGACTGCTGCAATGAGGAATATCATTTTGCATTCGTAGTTTGACTGTATTTGAATAATTTCAGAGTGGCTTTGTTCAGAGACAACGGCCATCCTTCCAAAAATCTTGGCGCCCTATAGATTAAGCTTGAACTGAGGCATTTAAAGAACAGCTTCATATACAACATCAATTTCCGGACGAGTTAGCATCACATGTACCGAGAATGATTTATCCGCGTTTAGAAGGATTTCACTGACCAATACTAAGAAACGTTGAGCCCAAGTTCGTTTTTCTTCGGCGTCTTTCTGCCGATCGATGAAAGCCGCTGAAGTATAAAAAGAAGTGCGGTGGTCTATGGTGATGTCGCCGAATAATTGGAAGGGTCGCGAACCGCATACGACAGCCGTGGTCACCCGCACCTGTCATATCCCTTTTTCCTCAGTCGYCTTCCCTTTTCATTTGTCACATGTTATAAATGGCGCCCGTCGTCTAACTGGGCGGCCATTATGGCTAGACACAAGTGAAATGTTGCTTTGTACAGGATCTCGGTTTATAGAGACGAATACTTGCATTCAAGTCAAGAGATTTGTTTATGATTCAGACTTTCAGGTGAGAATTAGCGATGCTTTTTTTCGTAGCTTGGAATATTTTTCTCAGTTCAACTTGATGCAGCATCGGATACTAAAAGGAAAAGTCATTTAATTCGTCACTAATTTGGATTTTGAAATTAATTGTGAGCAGTTGAAGTGCTATTGTTATATGAATAGAATAGAGCCTTGCGTTATTCAATATTTTGGAATTAAGAAATGAAATAGCATTCCGCAACCTTCTTGGAGTACGGAAACCATCAAGAGGCACAGTAATTCCAAGACCACCAATTTCGCAGAAACTGAAAAAAGTCTGCTATTGAAAGTAACAAATAGGCATATTTTGGACATGAGTGACAAGTTTAGTGCTTATATTTGTATATAGAGAAATTATTATTAACGCTCGCTAACCACGTCCAGTCCATTAAAGTTCCACAAGAAATCTTCGTTACATAAGTAACTGATATGTAAGTACTGAAATTCAAATGCGTGGGTCTGAAACCCATTTAAAGATAGCTCCAAAATTCTCGGAAATCAAGAAGATAAACAACATATAAAACTCACATTAAATGGCAGAATCTTGGATTTTATGCATCAGCTATTTCGGAGATAAAATATAGATATAAACTAAATATAGGAAAAGAACTCAACTCATAAGCTTTGCTCTACAAGAAAGTCATGGGCATGTTAATTGTCAAATTCATTGTGATGGTTTAAATTAGTTAATTAGTTATTACGTATATAGGATTTAACCAAAGTTCAAAAGTTAATATTTAACAAACATACAGGGTGTTACGATTCACATTTTGTGGGGTTTTTTCAACAAAGAATTTAAATAAAAAATGCACGGTTCTCAAATGTCATAATTTTTTACCTTCCCGTATCTATATATCCAGACGATATATCTATTTTCCAACTTTATAGCATAAAAAAACGTATACCTTGGAAGACATTTGAGTTTTAGTGAATAACTAATCTGCATTATTTAAAGATCTGCAACGTTTTAAGTAAGCTTTGAGCAAAACTGATTTAAGCTTCAGTTCTGTTAATCTTGATAGTACACTTTGTGCTTACTACGTTTTAGTTTTTAACAAAAATTTTATATTAAAATACCAGGACATTTTCTATTTTCGACTTCGAACTTCAGAGATATATGGTCTTTGCGTAGGCATCCATTTGAATGCCTCTAAGCATATTAAAATTTTGTGAGTGTGCAACACATACATCTTTCATCTCATATATGTTTAGACTTTCAGGCTACTTAAAATTGTTGTTAAAAGCTTATTAACAATCTCAAAGTGTAACAAAAAAAACTACGCTAAAAGGGGGTAACTACTTTTAAATTACAGCCTACTTAAAATATTAGACATTCTTTAAATAGTGCACATGCATTACATTACTAAAATATTTCGGAAGAGCGTGCGTGTATACATTGTTTATTAAAAAGGAAGGAAGAATAGATACACATATCGTCCACAGAAAAGGACGAAAATGTTATGACGTTTTGAAAGCCGTGTGAAGCATTATACATGGCGCCATATACTAATAGTAGTAGCAAAACTACCAAAAATCGACAAGTCTCATATCTTCCCCAGAGCGGAGGTTATAGCTTAAAAAACGTTATGCGCATTTCCTACTTCTTTTTGTTAAAGTTTCAATTGATGAAAAGGTAAACATTGCTTGCGTTGCCTATATTAACTACATTATATAGTTTAGAAAGAATGTAAATATCGGTTCCTTTAATATGTCATGCAAGTATTTAAATTACTCAAACATTTCCAAGAACTTTTATTAATAATTATTAATTAATTAATTATTAATATTGTAGCAACAGAAAACAGAAGTATTTCATCCAACCATTAAAATACTTATATAAATAACTGACTCACTTGTTTTTTTATAGTTTATAAATTCAGCATAAGCCCTTAACCTACCAACCAGCATCACCCAAAAGTTTGTAACTAATGGGTTAGGAACAATTTGACCCATATTGCTAAAGTACAGTTGCTTAGCATCGGTAGTAAACTAATCACATTTGTAACTTAGCTAACGTGATTAATTAGTTTCGCAAGTGACACACTGGCCCCTGACAATTCGCTTACACTAATCTGACCAAGCATTACGCAAAAGCTGATCAATACCGTAATCACGTACGGGCAACAGATCTAAACCTACCATTCGAGCATGGGTAATTTGAACAATGAATATAAAATGCTTAATACCCCGTTTGCGGGTGTCACAAGTTAGTTGCAATGATGGTTACAACGGAAATAATGAGTAGCACAATTGCATTAGCTCGGGAGACATACACAATGTATACACTAGCACCATTTTAATTCTGATTACTCCCAAGGCCAATGGGTATGCAAATACACACGTCACATCACATATAACAACCATAATGCGTTTCTTTAATTAAGCCTTTCAGTGTATGTTAAATGTAATTGGAATATTTTATCTCGCCTTCTTTTTGTTTTTGTAACTGCAATTTAAAGGAAGTGACTAGCCATGTTGTAATGAACGTTTATTTTAAAATTTGCAGATTGCTAAATATTGGTGGTTTGACTGCAACATGTCATTTAGTAATAATGTCTTTTTTGTGCCATCAGTATTTGGTTGGCGTTGGTCCTGAACAATTTAACTTTAATCTGTCAATTTGTCAAGCTCTCAAAATTCGGGCAAATGAAAAACTGAATATAACAAATATAAATATGATAAGCAATGCATTATGGTGATGTTAAATACACAGTATCTGCTAATGACAAAACGGAGACATACGTATGTTTTCACTACTAAAAAAAAATCCTCAATTTACCTAGTTATAAATTCATACTATTCCATTATATAAAATTAACACTAATTATTACAAATTAGTATGTACACTGCAAATAGTAGCAGGAATAATAGAAATGTTATGTTTGACAATGATAAATTACTTTTTATTAAGCAAATAACAATGATAAAAATTAAATATGTTAAACTTACAAGAACATGTCTGCGTTTCCACTAGACATCACCATATAATATTAAGTTCGCTAATGCATTTCACAATAATCAAGGTTCACAAAGGTTTAACACCGTATTTATATTTAGTATAGGCACAAATATGACGACATCGCTTAGCCAATGGTAGCTATAGATAAGCCAGGCGTAGATTATATACGAAGATACCAGCCTTTATTTATCAATTTGCTTCGTTGGTTTTAAAACTGCATGTGCAGTGAAGAGTTCATTTTGCAAAGCTTTATGATATAAGACCTCTCTTTTAAATATGGCGGTCTAAAAATATTTGGTAACCTCATGCAATATAAAAGTAGAAGGAACAAACATTTTTTTTGGCATCCTATAAGAATTCTGCTGTTTCCGAACCATATATAAAATATCTAGAAAATCAGGTATTCCTTGTTATAGGCTTACACTTAGCGAACATTAACTGGTGTTTTACAAGTATACCTAATAAACTATAGCATTTACATTTAAAAAATATACATGCCTTCTATAAATTAGAGGTATCTGAATTTCTGAATCCCTTCGCAACTTTATTAAAAAATTTTAATTACTCATCTAGAAAGAGATTCAAATATATTGTTTTTTCTGGCCCCGCAAAACGAAAACAGCAGTCTTAAATACCATAATTTTACAGTTCCATATAGGATATATGATTTTATCTCACTTATGTTAAGTAATTTATTTAAAGTTGAATGTTAGTTCGGTGCTCGTCAAATAATTTCTATTATACGATTATCGAGAAGAAATTGCAGGCCCCTGTGATTTCTAAGCTGTAAAATGTTGACATAAAATTCTGTAATCATCGATCGGATTTAAAATATCGTATTTCAGTTATTTAGGCCCCTCCATGGCTCTCTTTGTTTTTCCGGTACTGCTACCTTGGGTTAACTTATTGTTCATGCTTGTTAAAATAAAGTAAATAATAGTAAGTAAGAAAAAGGCCACGAGGATGCTCAAAAGGCACGGCTACAAATGAGCACATCTAGATTAACCCAATATTTGTACCAAAACTATTATGCCAGACCACTCAATCGCTCCAAATGCCAAAATTTGATGTATATATGCCGCTTTGGCCTAGAATTTGAATAGGGTTTTGATAGCGCAGATGGTTAGCGCATTTGACTAGTGTTCAAAAGGTCCCGGGTTCAAATCCAGATCAAAGCTGACATTACTTTTTCATTACATATGTTGTCCTGTTAACCCAATATTTACCTCTCGCGTTATATATAAAGTAGCACAATTATCCACGCTTTGGGTTTAACGTGTTGATGGGCCATGTTATCAACATATGATTGGACTATTAATATTTGGTGGTCCTTTAAAACGCTTAATGCTACTTACGATTTTTACAAAGAGAAGGGAACGTTTTTTAGAAAAGCTTCCGTTCAAATGTTTCACAAATGTTTTTTTTTGACGGGATGGTATTTCAACACGTACTGATCAGATTGTACTTAAAGGTACAGCCAGTTGCTCACCGAGATAACCTAAGTATTTTAATGTTTCGTTTAGGGTTACTTTAAAAACTAAATGTACGGTGTAGGTTCCAGTACAAGTAAAAAAATATGCAGTAACGAGTTAGAGAAGCTGTAGTATCAGCCCTATATACAGCTACATAATGTCGCAGAAGCAATTTTAAGAAGGGTCACTTTGTGTCAAGAACATGTGCTGTAGTGTTGCGTGTTTATGTTATTGTTGTTATTTATTTGTTCCTCCAAGAGTTAGTCGATGCTAGTTTGAGCAAATGTAAAAAAAATATTTACTTACCCAAACGTTCGTTTGCTTAATCAAGCAAGTACATAATTGGTTAATGTGCTTCTACTGAATGAACAATTATTGTATCTTCACAATTTTTAAACGGTTTTTCAAAATAAAAAGTGCTTACCTCAGGATTTTATGCCCTTTTAAAATTCATAACAAAATATATGATATTCTATAAAAGAGGTAAAATCTCAAGCATTTTCGAGTGCCAAGATAGTGTGTAACTGAAATATGAGTATACTTAATTTATTATTACAAAAGTTCAGGCAAGCATTTCAATGTTTTGCAATTGCGTTTTTCTTTGCATGCGGCGTCCAGGTATTAGCTCTAAAAAAGGGTTGCTCAGGCTGGAAGCAGTGATCATAAATTTAACTCTTTTATCAAATGCGAAGTCAACTGCACTTAATATGTCACTTCACAAGATTAAAGCATATGCATCTTGGTTTATATTCATGTACGTATGTACATTGTCGTCATTAACTATATGTGTTACAATCATCATTTTTAAATGATTATTATGTTCAGTTTTACAACTAGCACTAGTAAGAAAGTAAAGTCAAACCGTATAATTTTATCATAAATCTGAAAATATTAACAAGCTAATGTTTTTTCCTGATTTCAATTGATGATTCTTTATAAATCTAAGCTATGATTTTTCAGTACTTGATTATATCTTACATATGTCGAATTCAGAAAACCACGAGTTATATTTACATGGACATAATATGATGCATACACGTTATCGTTGCTAATGGCAAACTCCACTTTGCTGACCGGTAAAACAAGAGCTCCACGTAAGGAATGATTGGGCGTGTCTAATAAGTAATGTGTCACGTCGCCGCGCACAAAGGGCTTTGTTGAAGGGGGCGAGCACCAACAAACCGAGCCAAAATTTATGCATTCCGAAGAATACGGCACGTAGCCCATTCTTCCAAACAAACTGCGCACAGCAGCATCCAGGCCACACGAGTATCCGAAACAGTGTCCCGAATACAAAGCAAGGATTTGGGTTGTTTACAACGGTTCTTCATCGCGTAGATAATTTGAAAAGCTGAAAAATATGACTTGGTGAACTGCTTAGACAACGTAGCACACTGGAGTGAAATCCAAAGAACGTGATCTGACAGAAATTTTGCGATATAAGTACGGTTCTAAATTTTTGAAGCAATTAGTTGAAAGTGGCCACGACTTACAAAATATCAACATATATATAATCTAATACTGGTGTAAAAGAAAAGCTATATATTCATTGTTATCGCAAACAATAAAAGATGTTCTTAGAACTGATTGCATTCAACTTACTGTCCTCGGTAACCACAACGTGATGGAATTATAAATAACGTTTTAGCAAATTAATTATATCGACCATCTAGAAAAAGTTGCTGTTTACGCGTCTTCATATGCAAAGGATGACAATGGCTATTTAAGATTTGACGCTATCAACCTATTTATCTTGTCATATTGTATTGAACATAAATATAACAATGTGCCGAGTATTATCAAATAATGACTTTAAAAAGCCGTTCTTTTGCGTATGCGAGTGACCGAATCATATAAATTTTATATTCTAAATGATCATTCGATTTCTTCTAAATTTGGAAAGGTACTTATGTATACGTCCACTGCTACTTTCTCGATAGATAATTACAGGGTAAAGGTATCAACGATATTAACTGTTCAAATAGTTTATAAAAGTTATAGAACTGCTAATAGTTTCTTATAACTATTTTGTAAGTAACAATTTATTTACAAGTTACTTCCCTTAGGAAGTAGTGCCCAAACGTATAGTATTTCCAAATTTATTAGCTATTCAGAGCACTAGCGACCCAGGTGTAATTTCTTAATCATATTGCATGCAATAATCAATCGGATAGCTTTAGTAGCTGTACAATTATCTCAATTTATTAATTGGTTAACGTGTACATCCACTTTTCTCCAACATTTTTCATTTGTGATCTAAAAGCTGAATCGACTCGACATTTTCAAAAATATTCAAGCCTACTAGATAGTCAAGTTTAGAAGAATTTTGAATTTCAACAACGTTACAGGTGGGGCACGATATTTTTATTACAGTTCAGAATAAATTAATTTTCGGACTTTTAACAAAATGTAGTTGCCATTAAATAAAAATACTAACGAAAATCGTACATAAACGGTTAAATATTAACATTAGCAAAATGACGAATATTAATACACTTTCTATCAAAGTTCAAAATATTTTATTCTACAAACTGTTATCTTTCAAAATGAGCATACCTTCGAGATTATAGCCAAAAATATCTGGTAAAAGTGGTGAAACAGAGCCCAATAAAAAAGCAGCCGGTTTCCAAGGTATTTAATTAAGTGAAATATGGAGAAAGTATGCAGCTTTGACGAACACGGTGCGTAGGCTGAGTAAATCAATAAATAAACCATACATGCTCAGTTGTTGCTTCATATCAACTGCGTTAATCGGATTTCAGCCAAAGAATATAATATACTCGCATTTTAATTCCCTCCATATATTTAATCGAATTAATTATTAGTTTGTTAGAAAAGTCCCTATTACGTTAAAAACTAATTTAGCAACCTAACCATACACAGGCTTTCCCGTCACATAAAAAATGTATTTAACCCTTCCTGTTAATTTTAAAAGAGCCACTACCGCTAACGTGTACGATATAGATCTATTTCGCTGTCATTACAGCTCATCAATGTATTAAATGTAGTTGGTTGCGGTGCAGCCGGCATATCATAGACTTGCAAAAAGTGCCGTGGGGGCCTGCTATCAGGTTGAAGCATGCAGGTGCATGCCAATTTGTCAAACTACAGGTCACTTCCTTTAGGAAGTAGTACCCACTAAGGCAGCTAAGTGGGTTTGTCATTGTATCAGTTCACTGCTGACACAATATAATACTGAACTGAATAATACAACATTACAATTTTCAGTCCACTTTTTGTTTGAAATCGATATAAACTTTCAGTCACATTGTAATCAAAATTTATTGGGAGATTTATATAAGTACTATGCACATATTATACAAGAAAAAACAAATAAAAATTTTATATTGTCTTCCAAATTTTAATATTTAAATCATGAACTTGTAGAACACATAGGGGGATAACCTAGATAAACTGTTTGCGAAAACTTACTTGGAGTAGCAATGCGCTGACGTACACCTGCTTTGTACAACAGGGCCTAGAATATCGCAATTCACTAGTGCTGGTACCAGCTGGGGTGGTCCATTCTGCCTTCACAACTTATGGAGCACAAACCATGCTGGTAAATATAAAGAGTTCTTGAGACCATATAGCTTCATAATTAACCGTGGATGAAATGGAATGAATATGGAATTTCACTAGTTTTCACAATAATGCAGCAGCCCAAAAATACTCCAAGCGCATTAAAAAAAAATCACCAACCTATAGTGAGTATTCACCTTTCTAAGCAGAGGGGTTTAATAAGGCAGTGAAGTAGGATATCAGTATCTCCGAAAAAAGGGGTTAAATATCACTGGGCTCCAAAGTGGAGTTTAAGTGAATGAAAAAACATTATGACGATTACCGACTTATGATGTTCGCAGATTTCGTTAACAACAAGCAATACGTCAGTCTCACCCTCCTTCTGGGTCGACGGAAATAAACTTGGAAGAAAACCCATTTATACGCTTCTAGAAACATCGAACGTGACTACTTTCATCCGCGCTCGGACGAAAAGACGTTTGCTATTTGCACCGGGTAGATAAGCATCGGMCGGATCGAGGGGGTCAGGCCTGAACGAGCATCTCCTGCAACTTGAGGGACGTGCAGTATTGCTCRATCGAATAAATAAGTGGGAGATTGAAGAGATTCGACATGATTCATTCTCTTTAAATTAACTGCCCTGCTGATTCGGGGTTTTCGCATTATGTGATCGCAACACACCCGCGGTTTCGGGAGATAACGAGGAAGCTGAGCCGGAATATAAAAAACCTTGTTGGTGGGAATCAGTGAAGCAGGCTTTTTATTCAAAACCACGTTGGATCTTTATGCCACCCTCATTAGGATCTCGTTTTTTCGCGGTTACTCGAGGTGCCTTTGTCACGGCTTATCTCTTGTTAGGAGGCTCGAAATGATGCACGGGAATTTCTGCATTTCCTTTGAACGCACCCGTAAACAGACTAATTGAAGATCTCGACCTATACGCGCCAGCTCCATTAGCCTTGGTTTCCATATCGGCCATCTCGCGATTAATCACGTCTTATTCCCATTTATTAGAGCTTTGAGACTATTTCATTTGCAATTCCCTCTGATGCTATTAAACATCTTCGGCCTCTTTCACTGTTTTAATTGCAAATAAGAACACCTGAGCGCTGAGCCGCCACAAAGCTTAATGCAAACGCTTAATCGATTCCGGGAATGGCGGGTATACGAGCAGCTTTAATAATGTTATTGGAGCTATTTACATTATCTCTAGGCGCCTGTATTCCATATAACCACCACAGGTTTCTCATTAGTATGTTCCAAACCACCTAATTCCTAAACAAAAAGCTTAAAATAACAGCTTATGTTTAACACCACGATATCGAATGATATTCCGATGTTTTGATATTACAGTATAATAAATTCTGTGCTCTAAAAGTCTAATGATGCAATTTGCAACCATTGGTGAAAAAGTAACTATCAATTTTCATATAATTTTGATTACTGGACAACAATGTGCCCAAATTGTTTTGCGACGCAAAATAGTTATAATCTCCCAGTTTTAGGGAATCTAAAAGCTATTAGGGAAAATTAGTTTTGCAATTTTCCTGTTAAACTCTAAGGAATTAGGTGAAACGTACCCAAAATTTGATAATGCGTTTAAAACTCAGATCCCAATTAGAAAATTTTGTTTGTAATTTTTAATAGCTAAGTGGGAAAAATGCCATTCATTTAGGGAAAGATGAAACGATTATTTAATTATTATTATTATTATCAATGAATTACAACTTGACCGAAAGAAAAACACTAGAGATTAAACAACACTGGCAAAATATAAACGGAGATGATAGTTAGTATAAAGGTCAATAAAAATGGAATGCAAGTAACATATAATGCTCGTACGTCTGGTAAATACAAACGACAGACAGCATAAGTAACAATTGCATTCAGATTGAATATTTATACTGAAGATGCTACCAGCGAGAAGCAGTAAAAGGTTTGTAAAGAGGGTTAACACTAAACCGGGCCATAACAGTCCGGAAGAAGAAAATTTGAACTGAAAGCGTAACAGTGATTACACGCTATCCTAATAATTTTGAAATAGATTAGTTAAGTAATAAAGAATAAATGAATAATAACTCCCAGGATATAGTCAATTTGCAACAAAGTTACATTTTAAATGGAATACTAGTGTATTAAGTTACAATATGATGAATGGTATATTATTATATGCGTTTAATAACGAAACTAATGCGACATATATATCTTATTAAACGTTAATAATAATTCTTATAATTATAAATCAAGCAATCTCAACAAAAAAAAATTAAGGCCAATATTAGTTATTACGTAGCGAATGATTGCAAATGAGGAGGGCGTTTGCCCGAGCTTCTTTTGCAATCGCACAGGTTACTTGATCTGCATCTGCCTAATTCAAAAAACAATTTTCATTCAAAATAAAATTCAACCCAACTTTCGCAGTATTATGGGAACCGCTCAAAATTGTAGTAAGCAATTTTTTAATGTCAACAATTTTTTGTACAAATTGTGAATTAACATTGTAATCCTAAACAATGACTGATTCATAAAAAGAAAATCTGCCCTTGGAAATTGAAGAAGCCGTTGTCTCTTCGAGATAAGTCGCAAGCTATGAAAATTGTGCATAAAACGGTTCTTTGATTGGCATAAAAAATAATAAAATAAGAGAGAATTAAACAAAAATGTAATATTTGCATTTTTTTAAGAATTATCGTAGAAGTATACTCGTGTTTGGGCTTTCTATTCAATCCTGCGAGCCACAATCTCGATGAACAAAAATGTTGATTTAGTAAATTTAATCCAATTATTTTTTTAAACAACGCAATCCTGACGTAATATATTATGTCAAAACTTGGTAATGTGACCAATATAATAAATCTACGGCTACAAAAAACAGTTTAATAATTAATATGCTTCATTTTTACTATCTACGACTTTGCTTTAAAAAGTTTAAAGAATCGTAGTAAATGTGTCAACAACAACCGTGAAAGTACGAATCAATTGAAGCTTCTACGAATAATTACATATCCATAGTTCTAGGACTTCAAAGAAAAATTGTACTCAATAAGTCGTACCAGGTAGGTCATTCAAACCACAAAGATCCATTCAGCATTCTTTTAATCCTCGCAAATAATAAGTGTGTAAAACATGCACCTGGCACTCTGACCTCGCCAGAATTTAGTTCAACGCACATATCACTTAGTTCACTTTGACTTAGGTAAGTATGGAAATATGTATAAAAAATTTTCTTTTGGAATACCCGCGGGCTAATCGTGATCGATTATCCAGGTAAGAACAAAACATGATTCTAGTTTTAGCCACCGTAAGCGTTCCAGTTCAGAGTACAGGGTTTAAATTACTAAAATATCCACGCTATCTCCAGCTGTAGATATCTCGGAAATTGGAACAGACACGCATAATTAAATGGATTGTTAATGGTTTCTGATGCACAATTCTACAACTTATGTTGCTATCTAGTTTCTTTGCTACTATTACATTGCACCAATGTGTAGTAGAAAGTAACAAAAATCATCGAATATAGTAGAAATAATAAATTGGCCACACCATTTATTCTTAGCCAACCCCAGATATAAGCGATCCATAACTATTCATCTCCACAACGATTTTTCGGGCCACGAAAAAACTAAAGTACAGAAAGATTTATTCCTTCCATTAGGCCGTCTCCTGGTGGGAACGCCCATTCTAATCACGCTTTTGTTAAAAAAGACACACCGCAGGACTGAATGGATCCGCTTCCTGTTTTTGCCCGACAAACACGTGCGCTACTTTCCAGCTTGATAAGTTAACAACAGGCCAGACCTGACACTGAATCATTAAAATTACTGACGAATCCATGACAGCTACGCCATGCGAGAAATTATTCTCGTCGTATACTAATTTCGGCCGGACCCTTTTTTACTTGGATGTGACGAATATTATTGACATAATGGCTGAGAGGTATTCATCAATAGCATTTTTTGCTAACGTAAACTGCTATTACCTTCGCCCGAACAAACAATCAAATAGAGTGGACTTTTGCTGAAAAAAATGTCGATAAAGCCATGTTAGCCTATGACTCCCTTTTTATTATTTCTGACAAAATGTTATAGCCGACAAAGAACTGCTTACACACATGTTAAGTTTATCATAATAAGTAAGCAAATCAATTGCTAAATGAAAAAGCTCGCTTAGAGCAACTAATTCTCTAATGGAATATGGAAGAGTAAAGAATTGGTAACATTAAAACGAATTAAAATTGACGATTATAAGCCATAATGTGAACACAGCAGCCATTAGACCAATTATTATCAGAATTTTCACAAAGCAACTAGACAAAAAATTGGTGACGCCAGGCGAGTAGTATTACAGTTTCTTAATACTTTGTATGTAGATGTCTCTCCTTTAATTAAAGAAATCTTGGTTTTTTTAATAACTCCGGCCTTGTATGCATGTGGATCTTAATTTGAAAGCATTCATAACATACCTGTATATTATATTACATGCAGGAAAGCGTCCAACCAGGTTATCAACATTTAAAATTACTTACTGTTTGGACATTCTGCCTGAAAAAAAAAACACAAGTGCTCGCCGAAGCCTTTAATTCAACTGTGGTAAGGGATTAGCATAATGACGACAGTATCTATCCAGCAGATTAAATTTAGTTCCATAGAAATGTGCCATAGATGCATACACCAACGCGGCGCAGTACTGTATGTATTAAAAAAATAAAACATAAGTTTATATTTCTTACTAGCATAGGGAGACTAAAATTTTATATTTTAAAACCGTAACAGTTTAATATGTATGATCAGGAAAATGCTATGACAATCAAACTGACAAATTGAAGTTCATTTGTATCAACAATTAACAACTGTTTGAGAGAATATCAACTAGGATTCCAACATAAACCGCGGTAACTAAAAGTGATGTTATTTAAGAAGGCTAAACGTTCTTACTATGTACTTTGTATTATTTGACGAAAATCAAGTTACTAATGTGCTATCTAAATGACGCTAAGAACTTAAGAGGTTTAGCCAGGTATAAAATGGTTTACCTATATGTATGCCGGCAACACTCTAAGGAGACTGAATATTATAAGTTAACAAGTAAAAGAAATAATGGTGAAACAGGTTTGCATATAAAATATAATATAATTACACTCTTCTAAGATTAATTTATTGTATAAGAATATACGCGGCCGTTACAATATAACACTTGCTATAGCTTTTTTGCTCTAGTAAATCACAAAATTATTGCCCTAATCGAAACCTGGTGAACTCCTAACATCTCTAATCCGGAATCGTTTCCTAATAATTTAACAGCCTACCGAAAACATGATAAAATCGTGATTTTTCCTTGTTCCCAGATTTCGAATAATGAACCAAACTTGCATTTTTTTAAATAGAACCACCTACTTTTATGCCGGATTCCGATTATACATCAAATTTTGAACAAAAAATTATTAAAATACACGAGCCCTAAAATTAACAGTTTCGGAGATATGCATGGGTGGTCCAGTTATGGTGCTCACCCAGTAGGTGGTTCTAATTAATAAAATGCAAGTTTGGTCCATTACTCGAAATCTGGCAACGTTGCATAAGTATGTTATATTGCGTTATCAAATGCTTATTGGTTGCTACAACTTTTTTTAATTTAATCAATGTTAGTGATGTTCTAGATAAAAAACATCAAGTTGATGTAATTTGTATAGATTTTAGGATAGTATCATATTCTCGAGAAGCTAAAGTTTCTAGGTTTTTGCATCTATCTCCACTAGCAGGTCTATTACGATCGTATTTACTGTATTCTCCCCGTGTACCGCAAGGATCTAATCTACGGCCCTTGTTTTTTTTATTGTTTATCAACGATATTGTTAATGATATAATTGTTAAACAAATTAAGATGTTGGAAGTTTATTCACATTAGCCCAATGATCCCGACATTTTCAGCTGTTTTCATTGGGTTACTTACACTAGAAAAAACATTAACATTATATCTCGCTACTCCTTAATGAATTTTGTACCCTCACTATATTAGGCGTTTATAAGCTGTTTAACATTGTTAATTTCAAAGTTTATTGTCACCATTTACTCAACATAATTGCGATACTCGTCCCACGACAATTCAACAAAATGCTAAACCCTATATGACGTATCGCGCAGAACTAATGTGTTAGTTAAATCCCCAGTTGGTCTAATGTGTGATTATTATAATCAAATCACTAATAAGTTTGAATTAATTATGATTTGTTTTTCGTTATTAAAAGTGTTGATCTTTGGGTCTATTTTTAGTTGTTTTACAGACTGTACATTTATTTCTATATTTTCTGCAGTTGGGTTTATCCTGGACGAAGTAAATTATTATTATTATTATTATTATTATTATCATCAACGAAATGAGTTTTTTATTTAAACTTGTATGTAAAAGCAAATATTTTCATTAGTGCCAAATAATTATAGCTCCATATGTAAAACGGAAACGCAATCTATACCATTATCTCAAAATGTGACAGTAACAGCGCCGATTACCACGAATGGATATGATAATAACAATAATGACACGCATGGTAAATTCTCTAATAGCAGCAGCGAACGTGTGACGTGCCTAGCGCTTTTGTCCTGCACCCAGTTTCCTTTAATGTATCTTAGATAACCGGTGATCATATACCAACGCCCGAAAATTACCGGTTGTGTGGAAGGATTAATTATGGATTGGGTGCCTAACGTTCAACAATAAAAATGATACGATCTTCCGGGATACGCGTTGTCGCACCGTGGCCAGGCGAGCGTAAAAATTTATGAGCTATTTCTTTTGTCAAATTACATACCCAGAGGTGGAAAACCAGCTAGAGGTGTATATAATGGTTTGGGATGAGGCATACCTGAAACAAAATAAATTTATTAGATTAGATTTATGTGCTTGGCAATAAGCTACAGGCACGACATCTTATCGGATAATGGCACTGTACTTTTTTTGTGTAAAACGTGCAATGATAGTTTATAAGAGGTAGCAAATGATACACGTACCTCAAACAGACAATGTAGTATTCGCTTGAATTAATCAACTGTCAATGATTTATCAGTTCAGTTATGATTATCCCTGGTAAAAGCGAAGGACTCGGAAGCTGGAAGGGTGGATATTTATTAGGGTTCACCATAGTCAGTGCCCTAAGACACTGAAATAAGTACTTAATAATTTAGCGATGGCAAAATGCTTTAATACCCACAGAAGAAAATATTCTTGACAGATGCCCATTGATAAACGATTCTCTGAAACTGTTTTATATGGAAAATGACTAATTTCACATCTGCCTGTCATGGCCATCATCCTGATTTGTAAAAAAAAACGCTCCATGATTTAAGGTAGTTTTGAAGTTAACAATTAAATGGTTCACAGTTAACAAAGTTTATTCTAGATTCAAGATCCAATTAGTTTCCTAAATTTTAAACACATACATAAGATAGGTGTCAATAATTAACCCAAGTTGCTCTACAGCGTATCTGAGCGATTAATTCGCAATACTATTACTATATATACTATTTTAAGTACGAAATCAGGGATACTGATATAGAATACATATGGTTCCAGCAAAATGGCGCAACTTGCCACATACGAGTATTATCTTAATCAACGTTAGGTGTTTTGCATAAAAAGTTCAGAGGTCGCATTATTTCACATAATGATGACATCAAGTGCCCCCAAGATCATGCGATTTAATGCCGCTTGATTTTTTTCTGGCGCTTTCTTCAGAGTCGCTTCTATGTCAACAAATCTGCAACATTGGAACAACTTAAGACTAACATAAGTCAAACTGTAGCCGAGGTAATACCCAAAGCCGAATAACACTAAATATAAGAATAAGTAAATAGTTACTAAAATATTGTCGCATTTTGAGAGTTGATTTACATCCTACATATCGTAGAAGGAACATGTTAATTTAAGGACAAAACATATTTCAAACGTCCGCGTCCATGAGATGTCAACGCCTTCACTTGTAGGGGGTAATAACATTATGCATTGCCTCTGAAGTCGCCTCTTGTTTGTGCTGAAAAACTACACCGTCTAATTTTTATTATTCCTAGTAAACAGACACAGAACAGAAGAACAGAACACAGAAATACCAAATAGTTCATTCATTAAACACAGAATATAAGTCGCTAGTCAAAACTGTAAATACCACATCCATTTTACGACTAAAAATATGTAAAATAGTGCATAATTTTGATAAACATTACCATATTTTGACAGTTTCTACTATTATATGAATTACAATGTGTGCCATACCAGAAGCAAGTGCCAATATATTAGTATTATAAATCTCAAATAAAAGCTATGTCAATGCGGTCAAGAAAAAAAGGAACACGAAATGCCGAAATCAAGTGCACTTTGGCTTCAATGTATGACGAGGAGTAATAAATATTCAAAGAATAGGTTCACTGTTTTATGATGGGACTCTAATAACCGTAACTTGCAACAAGTAGTTATAACAATATGACTTCCAGATTTCACGTCATGGATTTCTACATTTAAGTTGTTGACTCTGATAGTTAAGTTATTAATTGTATCTCAGTTATATTTTGTACATAACTGTTCTACACATCTTCAGACAACCACACATTTCCATAAATAACATAAATTGTCTTACGAACAAGGTCGCAAGTTATTATTCAATTTCTGTATTGAATTTTATTATTATTTATTTTGACTCATATATAAGGGTGTATACTACACTATCAATTAATATAATTCCATATATTAAAAAATATAACATGTATTTCAAATTAATCCAACAATATGCCGACTTCGAATATGTAAAAATCCAGGCGTTTACAAAAAAAAGTTTGTCTTAATAAGTTAAAAACAATTTTTTGATACAGTTCTCAAATGACAACAGAAGCAGTTATATTTGAAACACACTGTATAAATTTCCCTCTTTTTTTCTGTAGTTATAATAAAAGAACGCAATCTTCCCTACATACCCCTCGTCACAGAACGTCACTTCAACAAAAACAAACGACAACTACTCAGTCAATGTACCCCTTGCAACCAATTATGATGGTTATCATAACATAATAAATAACATTCCTAATTGTGCGCTTCTGCGTTAGTTAGCTATTCTCGTCGATATGATGGACACTGTTATTACAAGTATTACGGTAAACATAAAGGCAGGTTTTTAATCAAGCTTGAATAAGGAAGGGGGGAACAGCGGCTAGCCGATTATTTACATTTGTCTCCTGCTTTTTTTTTTCAGGTACCATGTAATCTTGGCTCACACCATTATTTACATCAGTAAGTCTAATGACCAATAATTACCACTCCCTTGAAAAGCCATTCCTGTCATCAGCCCCCACAGTCTAGCCTGATGAATTATGAACGAAGGTAGGGATTGCATTCACAATTATTAACAACCCGCTGAGAAAGCATTGCTACCTGGGTAGTTCTATTTCTGTGATCAGTCCAATTATTCGTTAGTCAACGAAGAGCAGCAACGTGAAAAAAGACCCACAAAATAAACCTCTGCCCCATGCTGAGGTTAAACAATCCCAGAACAACCGCTAATTTTCGGTTTATTTTATCAGCTTCGTGCGTTTACGTTAAAAACATATATTTGGGGTAATTCTCTCACCAACGCGATGCAAACACAAACTACACGCAGGAGGTAAGTGGGTAATCTCTGAAACTTACAAGCGCAACATTCCGTTACACTCCGTGTACTTCAGTGAGGCTAAGAAAAATACCATATCTCATATTAGCGTTTATTTGATATATTTATACAAATTCAGTTTAATGTTAACACAGTAACAGTGGCAACTGGTCAGCTAAGGCATGTGGAGGAAAAAGAACAATTTATATAGTAATTTGTATTTGAGCGGTACTATCCCTTGTAGGTAGAGAATAACGTATGAACCGTGATGCAAACGTACATATTTATTTGTTTAAGTATTTTTAGAATACCATATATAGCATAGCGCGACAATTACAACAAAATTAATTAAAAAGAGCGTTAAAATACTCATCCAAACTGCACAAACAACCATTTAACACAAATCTTTTGAGAGTATACTTAAATGAACGCAGGTTGCTAATGTTTTTTATGTAATCCGGTAAATGATTATAAACTTTAAGCTCCAAACATTTCTCTAACATTAAGATTACACAGTGAAAGTGTAAAACAGCTTTAAAACTAAGATTACGGTCTTACTCATGTTTTATTCCTTTATAACACTTTTTCCTGTTAACATAATATAAAAGATTTTTTACACAAAAAATGGATTACATTATTTAAAAAACAGATGAAAAACGAGAAAAACACAAAAAATAAGAATTCTGTGTTCGGCCACAACAGCAGCTGCCGTTATAAAATTACACAATGCCTTCAATAATAAAAGTTATTTATAATATACTGTTATTTGTTAGTCATTCGAAAATGAAAACAAAAGACGTAAACATAACATCAACTCTGTATTATCAACTCCAAACTGAACTGAACGCTGCAGCAAAAATAAAAAAAAACTATGAGAACCACTGGCCTAAATGAACGTACATTCTATGCAGAGCAGATGCAATTTAAATACAAAAAAGCCATTCCGAACACATTTCTAGTAATTACACCTATGAATTACCATATCAAAGCCCGTGATCTCTACAAAACACACGTGGCACCGTATGCTACTAAGAATACAACGCTGGAAAATACAACTCCTCGCTACGCTGCTGTACAACTGTCGGGTAAATGGCGTGTTCCATGACCGTAGAACATATATCATTTCTAATTTCAGCAATTTACGCATTAAATCGAGTGTTGCCGCAGCCAGTTGAAATACCTTCATGTTTTTCTAACTGGAGATCACTGAAGTGTACAGCAGTTCAATTATAGGATCGATCCTTTATCTACAACTAGCTGGTTTAAAATTTATAAGGTGTGAACGAACTACTGGAAACATGGCAGACTTATGCATGGCACGAACGACAAAGTTATCAAATAACTAATTACGGCACTAATATCAAATATTCAAAATAATTAAAATTAAGCGACAGTGAAACTGAAAAGCTTGAATCATACGAAACAAATCAATATTTTTACATACAGATTTTTTTAATTCTGCACATATTCATTCTGTACCTGACAATAAAATCTAAAAAGCAAATTGCACCTAAATGTCCTTTAGTACCTGTACTTAAAAATTCCAATTTCACATCCAGGGCATTAAATATTATCTTTTTCGCCTACCGTACAAACATCCCCGAAAGGGAAAACTTTCATTACAGTTTGGCAGATCCGTAACTGAAGCATCAATCTAGTAGGTAGGTTAGTTGACCTTTATACTATAACAGGTATAAAATAAACAGAAAAGTCTGTGACACGCTATTTTAGTATTAAAAGCAAACAACTTTAAATAACAAATGCGAGTATTTCAGCGAATACAATTTCCCTTTTTAGATTACTGTTATATGTTCACGATAATTTTTTTAAATAAACTAAAAATACTAAACAAGGATATATATACTATCTATTTCTATAACAAAAACCAACCTTATTTTATTTCAATAATACATAAGATTAATAATTCATTATAGACATTTTAACACTATTTTGTAAATGTCCTAATCTCAGATAATTTTCCCTACTAGGTTATTAACTTTTTGTCAAGACCTATTTAAATGTGAATACAAGAAACATTTATAGAAACCGTATATAATATTATTTTAAAGTTTAGTTCACAATAACACGAGCAATGTTATAGTCTGGCATCAAAAAATAACGGGCGACTTGTGCATCAGTTTTATTGCGCTATCAATCTTCCGACCGTCGAAATTAAGAACTTCTCAGCTGCCTAATATCAAATCCAGCAGACTGATAAGATTTTAGTATCCTCACTGAAGAGCGGAAGAGCCACTAAATGAGATGGTTATGTTGGAAATGATTTAGAGATAACTAGGAAATCTTCATTGCATGCACTCGACAATGTGGTAGCGGCCACGCTTCGTTAATTAATAAGCCATATTACGAATAAGAGTTTTACCGCCGCGCCGTTATTTTTGAAAAGGAGGGAACCCAATGTGATGTTCAAATGAAATTAAGTCAGTATGTAATGATCTCTATCTACTGAAACCATTTTATTTAAGTCATTTCCAAAACAGTGCCTAATTCACTGTAGGGACAAAAGATCCCCCTCCCAAGAGCGTGTTATTTTCGCACAAATCCGAACTCCTCCATCGTCCAAGGGCATTTAACCAGCAATTATTGATATGCAAATGAAGGCCATTTGTACAGATGGGGAGAAGCTGAAAAGTAAATATTTAAGAACCATTACGACGCGCCCCTTTTTTCACTTCCATGCTCCAACATAAAGCACGACTGAGATTACTCATTACAAACGAGGGATTCCTTCAAATGCATTTTAATTATCCTCTCCCGTAACGGGGCAGATTTACGTCACAAGATAGCGCCGTTTCTTTTAACAAAAGAAATCTGTTGCGCTGGAGGTTCGTCAGTGCTGCAGGCGGAAGACAAAGGAGCTGCATCCTTAAGGGACAACAGCCCTGGCAGGCGGCAACGAGGAGGAATTATCATCGTCACGCTCGGGTAGACAAAAACGAGAGGAACCATCGCGCTTATCCACAGCGCCAGTGAGGGAAACAAGATCTAAATACTCACCGCAGACAAGTTTCCAACAACTCTTACAGCATATACTTATGCTCAATAGAATAATAGATTGCAGTGTACCTATGCGGCAGCGCACTATCGTCACGTTGTGTCAATCTTCAATCATTTTCAATTTTTAATACTCCAGGGAGGCATGGCTCTGCATACCAACCAGCAGTATGATTTTACGATCTTCTACCATCACTATATTGCAAACAGACCAAAACAATTTAAAAAAGTTTTTCTTAACATTTCATCATCCATAATTATTACGTATAAGTATACTATGTAATCCCACACCAACCTTTTTTTTTAACTTAAGAACACCAACGCCAACGTGCTAAATGCTTTCATAATTTCTTGATCCGTATACACCAGTTTTCCTTCATTGTCGACAACCTCGATATTTTCAGAACAAACAGCTTCCGAATTATGTCACAATATTTCCAGAAGCAATTAGCAAATTTTGATGATTGTTTATAGTTAACCTTTTTTGCACGAAAGAAATTCTCGATACTTCGATATACATATATCTGTACTGGTACTAATTCAAGAACGAACAATGAGCCAAAAGACAGTTTGGTCAACTGATGCATTTACTCGTATATTGCACCTTATTTTTACATTTTTTAGTGCTGAACATAATACCCAATTGGCTGTACTACCATTTGCGTACAGATGCAAATTCCAAAAAGCTTTAATCATTTCCTCCCTGTAAATTATCTTTTTCTGCTTCCATACCTTCATTTGAATCAAGTCGTTAGTCATTCTAAATATACTAACTGACATTATAATTAATTTATTTAAATGAACTTTGATACCCTACTTTGTTTTTAAAAACATTCAGATCAATCCAGATTTTCAGCCTTATCAATGCACTAGTTTTGTGTTCTGCACCACTGGAATAATGGTGTGCGAAGGAGAAGAGCAAATCACTTTTGGTCTTTATCAGATACAATGTGGCCGCCCACTTCTATATCCAGAAATTAGTAGTGGAACCACATGCTTTACACTACACTATGACACTCCCTAATCCACCTTTTCAGCAAGACAATGCACGAACAGAATTACTTTGGCTTGTTTTTAACAAAGCAACGGTCTTTCACCCATCAACACGTATTGAGTATTTATATGTGGAAAACTGCAAAATTTAGTGCCTGGGAGTGGAACATCCTAGACCACCTTCTTCAGCACCGGCAGTCTGGAGATGGCAGAATGTGCGGAGGTTCCGGTTAATTCATAGGGTATACATTGATCGTTGCATTAGTTTTGGTGCCACAGGTAAAATAGAAGAGCAGCAGGGATAAATTCAACATTGACTAGCTTTATATTTAAAAATTTTAATCAAAATTTATTGCACCTAACCAAATGAGATGAAGGCATCATCGATATATCCCGAGAAATCAATATTCTGTTAGTTCAAACCATTTCCTATTTTTTTTTAGATATTTCATCCTGTGGAAAAAGTCAAGGACGACCAGGCCTTTGCTCATCGTCAATCGAGTCAACAACACTTTCGAAATCGCTTAAATCATCGCACTCCCCACTTTCTTGCAGAAAGTCATAGATAGAGATAGATACTCTGCAAAAAAAAAAGAGTGAATATTCGTACATCAATAAAACATTAAAGTCATTAAGCAAAAATTCGCCATAAAGCGTCAAAGATTTCAATCAATTCTTTTAAGTAGTTAATTTATAAAAAAGGTGGTTACTTTATATTTTCCTTTCTTCAAACAATCTCCCATTTTCCCCATCGCATCAATATATGGATGTCATTTTCTCATTTATTATAAATATAAATATAGATCAGTTAATCTAAGAAGGATAACTGTTTTATGTTTAATACTGCCCAAGAGTATACATATTTATTATGTGGGGATATGTTCTCAATACGCTTGAGCTTTTATTGAATATGCAGGCATGTAAGATGAAGGATAATTTCTATAAGCAAATTAATCTTTGCTATCATATGGTTCGATCAGTTATTTCTAAATAGAACGAATGCTCCAAACATCAATTCAAGAGTTACTTTTGTTCTCTGTATTACCCCAGAATTATTTGTAGAAACATGATGCAAACACTTATAATCTTGCTTTAACTTTAACAAATTAAATAAACAGCATTACCTAACTTTACAAATTCAAGCATAAGATAGGAACAGTGGCAAATACAGTTTAGTTTAGTAACTCAGCAAATGCCACCTCAACAAAAAAATAAACCGTCTGACTTGAGACAATGTTCTTTTGTTTATTCCAATAACATGTAGGTACACCAAGGTTTATTCAAGCAGAATAATTACTACTGAGTGTTTTTCTATATCGGGTAGTATATACTCATAAATGTCATACCAAGACAGGCAGGTTCTAAAATTTAGCGTATTTTAATACACATGTTTGCTTGATCTACTAAAGATCACAAATACTGAACACATTTAACTACAACATGTATTTCGCATCTAAAATATGTCTTATTTAATCTTTAGGAGTTCACTAAGCTTTACAGGTGGCAACAGGTTCTAAAAAATAGGCTTAAGTAAGACAAGCAAATTGAATACAAGTCATTTCAACAACGGTGCTTCTACAATGAAGTTATGCAGATTTAATAAACCCACGCTAATGCGTTACTGTGAAATTTGGTAACAATCACTCAATTTACGCCTTGGGTAGGAGCAGTTACGCAAGTTATATAACAGTGCTATAAATTTTATTGCACAAGTGCCGAACAGTATGGTCGTACGCGTAAATGTAAAGGCAAAAACAAACATTACCTATTAGAGGATATTCACTAAAAACAATATTAACATAAAGTTAAATGTTAATTGCTCATTATTATGTGCAAAGTGCGGCGCTCAGCGGAATGACGCATGTGTTCGCACTGAGCTGCAATTATTTAATGGCAGTAGGTAACAGGTACTTAAGTTGCAAGCGCTTGATGTAGGTCAGTTAATAATAACCGCTTATTTAGTCGTACAATAAACTGATAGAAACGGCAAGTTAGACAATAATAGTTCTCAACGGGTCACCAGGAAAACTAGCGTTGGTCACGTACCTATCGTTACTACGTAGGTACTTACTGTTTTATTAATTCGTGAATAAACGAACAGCTGCATCAGTAACTAGTACAGGTGTGTCATTACAGAATCCTCTCTGTCGCGTTATGAATACACTATTGCGATGAGGACCTACTTTTTATGGAAACCTATTATTTTAGAAAACCAGCAAAATAAATAGCTCTTTATTATAATTATAACCTATCGGCGGCATATTATTCCTTCCCACCACCTAACAAGATACTACGTTGTTATATAATATAGCGAGAAACCGTGAAACAGATCTTAGCAAGTAGTTTGTTTTTCTTAMATATCATGCATCTAGGAATTAAAATTCGTAACTAATGCGTGGAAGAACAAAATATTCACGTTTCCTTTCAATATATTTACTCATATCTACGTGGAAACCACAATTATTCCATTTATGAAGTGCACATCCTTAAAATATGGGATTCGAAGCGTAGCCAAGTATTTTATTTCTGATTGTAGACAACGCAAAAAAAGTCACTTGGAGCTAAGTCGGGACTACAGGGTGGGAACATTAATTAGCAAAAAAAATCGATTGTGACGTAAACAGTGTGGAGTTTCGCAATCGTGATGAAGAATGATTCCACGTTTAGGGTTGTTTTTTCTTGTCATTCATCAATGACATTTACTGTATACTTCTCTACAGGAATTGAATCAAGATAACGCGATTTGGTTACGAAATATTCGTTTTGACACACCCAACTGTCGACTGTTGCTTTTTTACCGGTTTATAAGAATATGATCAAGATTCATTGTCAGTAATAACGTTGTAGACATGTTTTTAGATTCATTCTTAAATTTTCTAAATCTTCCTTTGCACCATTTGAATCGATTTTCTTCTTGGGACGTGGATTATTAAGTATCCAACGAGAACAAAGTTTTCCGACAGCTAATCGGCCAAAAACAACAAACTTCTGACAGATTACATTGGTTGCTTAGCAGCACAATCCGGGCTAGTAGATTCCCGTAATTTTTCGACTGTTCTATGTAAATATTGACTTCCAAAAACATGACAAGGGTAAGGAAAAAGTACAAAAATCTCACTTCCACAGCGCCCGAAACTAGATCTTTTCTAGGCTAAATGCTCTAATTGAATATCACCGATTTGTGGTACATATGCCGATATCGCTGCCCAGTGAAGGTAACAGCAACATCGGGGTTGTCTACTTATACTTACATATATAACAGTGTAACATACTAACAAACCGTATCATAAGACAACACGTACGATTCAAGATATACTCATTCACTGTTAATTTCTGAATAGTCATGCCGAGCAACACTAGACTTTGCAGCATCTGCGACAACTCAGATTGTTCAATTTTTTTTAACTGATTACGACTACATCTAACATTTGGAACTTTGTAGTGTCCGAAATCAGTAATAAAATGACTACTGAAGACAAGTTAATTTCATAAAAACGTTCTAATGGTTAATTTAACATGCCTACCAGGCATAATCTCAAAATTATACATTTTCAACATAAGAGTTTTCAAACGCTGTGAACTTAAATCACTCAATTTCATTTGGCCCGCCAAAAAGGTTTAGAAGCAAATAGTATGAAAACACAAAGCTGAAATTAATACAGACGGACTGGAAAAAGGAAGAGAGGAATTATTTAGAATGTTAGACTGGTAAAGACACATAGCGAGGATGCCAAGTACAATAATCCCTCGAGAAGTTTAGAAAGCCAGGGTAGTGAAGAAAGAAAGAAAGTAAGTAGCCTAGAGGATCTTATGATGAAGAAATCATAGAAATTTTTAAGAATGAGGGGAATAATTGCACAACTGACGGAATACTAGAAATCAAACGAATTTGTGACAGAAGGAAATTGAACTGAACTCAGAGCCCTCTACACTGATACGAACAACAAATAACAAAGGTAGCCTTAAATATATGACTGAATAAGTGTTTATGAAGTTCTTTATAATTTACTATTTTTTTCTAGAGACCAGCAATAATAGCTGAAGATCAACTAGATAATATTGATTACCTATATGCTAAGAAAATTACAAGAAGTATGTAGGAAATACGAAAATGACAAGATAAAAATGTGGGCAGCTGTGCCTAGTATACAGGCTTCAAAAGTCAAGAACCTAAGGGTGAAATTAATTTAGAATGGTAGCAGTGGCTTACAGAATACCAATCATGGCAGTGGTTATGAAATCCAGGTGTTAAGGGATAAAAATATTGTACTTCGATAAACACACACTTAAAAAAATCTCACTAGCTTATTAAATATAACAATTTTAAAACGATCAACAAAATGGAAAAATTTTAAAATTTCTGAAGCACTTAATTATAGGTATATAAAAAAATACAATAATAGATCTACTCTACAAATTTAGTGCATGCTGAACTCATATAAAGGGGCAACTGTCTTCCACCTTTGTGCCCTACTGCTTCAGGTGATAATTACACCACAAAGTAGTGAAAATACGTCGAACACACGAAATAGAGCGACAAATTAACACCCCAGGCAAAAACAGAAGAACAAAAACCGATTTATTTAAGCCTTATCCTATAGCACACTATAATCATAATTAGAGCATTTAACTTTTTTGCCATGCAGCCGATGCGTGAACAAAAGGCAGGAATATTCTAGGCAAGCCCGCTTTAAATGTTGTTAAGATAGAGCCGTTAGGTATAATCATCAAAGTCACGCTTGGCAACTCCCCAAAAGACAGATTGTTTTTCTTTGGGCGATTAAAATCATTATCTAAATTACTCGCTGCAGTTGCTTACGGGTTGGCATGTATGAGAGCGTAGGAGGAAGTGTAATTATCGAAACCTCTCATAGGGTGCGCGGTTTAATGCCCTACTTACACGACAGGCAATTTCAGCGCGTGTTAAATGATAATCAACATTCAAAGTCATCCCAGGGCAACGTTCCGAGCTTAAAAATTGGATGGAGGATCCGTCAGCGTGGCAAAAAATTCCACGGGCAAATTAATGATGGAGAGGAAAGTCAGTGGAGCAACACCAGGGGCAGGATGCATAATAAACTTAGAAACTACGTCCTGGGTGTAGCGGAATTTCCAAGTTTTATGAATTTTCCAGGAGCGTGACGGACGACTAACACAACCAATCAACCCTCGCCGCGTCTTCTCCCCTCTCGAGCTGATGTTTCCGTTTGATACTGTATGCATTAACTTCAAACACCAGAAAACATACACACTGAATTAAATTTTATTCAAGAAAGCAAAAGTGACATTTCTAAATTTAAACTAAATAAAGTAAGTAATAAAGGAATAAATTAGAAATGAATCGTTATATTATTGGAATAATTATTACAATAAAATATAGACTCACTGCAGTTCTCCAGAAAAAAAATACTGCAATACAACTTACGACCACAAAAAAAGATATCTCTGGTTCTGTTATCAGCTCACGCCAGCGATATCATATTTGGTGCAAATGACAATAATAAATGACAATTTGTTTATGTAAAATTTTATGTATTAAAAAATGTTACAACGTAAGATCAAAGCAATATATCCACAAACTGCAAGCTACTAGTAACTTTAGCAAAAACAGGGCAATTTTCAAGTTTTTTGTAGTATGTTGATTCTGATAGAGATTTGTATCTCAAAACTGTACACGCGTATGGTGTAGATTAAATATTTATTAAAGGAAAAAAGCAACCGTTTGCTGATGTGCGAAAATATTTATAAAAGACGCATGTCACGTCTTATATGCAGGTAAGAGTACAGCTGCAGTTTACTGGAAGTTTGTTAATTGAAGCGTTTTATCATAAATGTGCAACGCTTCTTGAATGTAAAACTAACACTATTTATTATTCCAACATATCCAATTCCAAAACTGTACGTGTAGGTGTACCGTGAATAAAACATGACCTCCATTCGCCGTTTCAGAGGGGTGTATATGTAATGTACCTCAATATAGCTGGCAGTTCTGCGTTTCCTTGTAGTCTGCCAAAAGATAACACCTGGAATAATTGTTGTATACTCACAGCGATCACCTGATGTACTGCAAGGCATGTAAAAAATACGTTTAAAACGTCAGGTGTACGCTTTTTACGAATTTTTTATTGTTTGACAAATGTTAAGTCCTGTGCACCACAAATTAAATTGGATTACTTATTCTTATACAAATATCCGAAAAACCTGCATTGCAGATTGATTGATTGATTTGATTTTTTTAAGAACTACGACGTAATTGGTAATTGCCGATTGGCCAATGAGCGTTTGAGTCCATTCGAAAAACTTTAAATAATTAAACTTTATCATATTCATTTTAGCTCACACAACTATACTTTTCTACCATATATGTAAGATACAGCTGTCCAAGTCAAACTTACGTGTGTATAAAGATTCTGGCAACAAGGATTTTTTTCTGATTTTTTCTTGCTGCACAACAGAAGTACAGAAATCACAAAGGTAAACTCATTTTATCTCAAAATGTGTATGCCGCTTCGTCACTATACTGATTTTCTGTGAGCGTGCACTATCAGTATCTACAAACACTAGAGAGTCCCGTGCTGAAGCTTTCAGTCGCCCATCGAGTTATGAACGTTCCGCAAGCCATTACGCTATCGCATCCTTAACATTTCATGTAGCTCAGGCACTTTTTTCTGTCGGTGGCAGGTTTCTGTTTATCGTTTACCGCAAGTATTCGGTAATAAACAAACTCCAAACAACAGTTCGTATCTTAATAGCTATGTGTAGTCGATAGTCGACATCTGAGGTGCGATTACACTCCGGCAAGGACAAGACTGAACAGTAGGGAATGCACTAGCAATATCTACCAGCAAGTTAGCAAAAAATAGCTTCTAGAAATGTAACAAGTCATTATGATTACAAAAATATATGAGAGAAAAAACGTTATAATACTCATAGGCCCGGTTGCACAAACATGGATTAAATTTGATCCGGGTGTAATCCGCGGTCATTGCCTAGCAACGTCATGAATTCGGTATTCTGATTGGTGTTGCTATAGTAACGACCGCAGATTAAACCCGGATCAAATTTGATCCATGTTTGTGCAACTGGGCCATAATGAATTTAGCAACCAAAGCAGCGGGCGCGATTCAAATTAAATTTCCTTCTTCCGTAACGAGTACCAAATTATTCTACACCATTTTGATTGCTGATTGTAAACTAATTGTCAACATTTGCAGGAACATGCTATGAGTTTACGTAAGCCGCATGGAGATTGATAAATAAATCAAGCAAATTCATTATATTTAATACCAATTACTTTTCTCTCAATAGATTTGTTTTTCGAAAACTGACATTACTCTTACTGTCCCCTAGATATATCGAATATAATAGGCATTTATGGGCGTAACTGAAAATTCTAACGAATAATGGGTGTTCATTTAAAAGTGATCAAGTCGGTTATGATTTATTGGCGGACGAAGACTGCGCGAAAACGGTATGTCAATGTCATTTATCGAAATTCGATAAATTTTTTACACGTTAAACCATCAAGGACATACGAAGGTGTATAGAAGAGGCATCATAATTTTTTTTATTATTATTCCGACCTAAGTTCGGAAATTCAGACTATATCTCAAAATTTCCTACTTAAACTGAGAATTTCCGGCTTAGTCAGATTTTTTATTTTATCTCGGAATAATAAAAAATATAATAACCCCCTTCTACAACTTTTACAAGGACAAATTCTGTTCAAAAATTACATTTCTATCAGGCGCTTGCATATTGACTTTTTTAGAATGTAGTTAACAGTTACGGCAAATCTAACATAACGCTTTTAATGTAAGGTGTTTACAAAAAATAAATACCTTAAAATTCAGCTGTTATTCAAGATGATAAATGTAAATATTCAAGCGTTTCAATTAATTTGGCATACTGCTCTTTTCTGTGTTTATTTAGGCCTTCATGACCCTTTTGTTCGCATTAATTTTGTGTACACCACGACTCAACGAAAATGACATCCGCATTAACATAGAGAATTAAATATTCAGCAATTTTACCCTTCATAAGGGCCTTTTAAAGTGCTGCGTTGAAACACACATAAGGTCAGTTCGCACTCAAACATGTAACTATTCTATTGCTAAAACACCGGTTCCACAGAGTTAGAGTTGGACTTACCCATCCACGTCCAAATAAGCATTTTTGCTTGAACATGCTAATACGATTGGCCAGCAGAATGTTTTGTTGTAAGTAATGATGTAGAAAATTGAACGACAACAGTTGTTTTATTAAGTTTATCTACTATTTTATACCATTTGAAAACAAACGTGATGTAGAGTAGTTAATAACACACAAAAACTTTCTTCTATCAAGCCATAAAACATATGGAAACTTATTACCGGAAAATAATAAATGTAAATGATTGGTATCTATATTTGCGTGTTTTACATTTTAGACATAAAGTTTTTCTTGCATTATCACTTATTAAACGGCAAGTCCAAAATGCAGTGGAATTGTGTCCTGACGTTGAGAAGGAATCACTCTGCCTGAAATACTCTTGTATAAGAATTCCTTAATACTTTTACAGTTGTGGATATCTCGAATAAACATAAACAATGTCGTGCTTTTTCGAGTCCAAGAATCGACATCAATTCCACGACCCGTCCATCGATATTAACAATGGGCGACTCCTCTTCCGGATGTAAAAGTATTTGACAAAAAAATCTTAATTAGCAAGTCAAAATACCATCTTCGCATCTTCATTAGATTAAATTGTGATGTTCCAAATAAAAGCATGAAAAAAACCCAATGGGAATTGGTGAAACGTGATACTGAGAGATATTAAGAATAGTTCCCTTACAAAACCAACAACAATTTTTGTGCTTTTTAGAATAACAAAAACCTACGGTTCTTTTGGTGTAAAAGTTATTGCGAATTTTTTTGTTCAAGTAGATATGTGAAAATTTAAAAAAAAACATTGATAATCCAGTTTTATGTATTTTCAAAAATTATCGAGTAATGGAAGAAGTAAGTTCAAATAGTCTACYCTATAAAGCTAAAACTACGTTAAATAAAGGATATTCCGTGCGGGAAAATGTTATTACAGTGCGTTAAACATCTTTTTAACATCTTGAATTTTGTGAGTCGAAAGAAAATAAATACTTCAGCAGAATAATAAGAATCAAGTTAGTATTTAAATGTTATTCGAAGAAAATATGATATCGTATATGGTGGAATATATTCCGTGTATACCCGTGACTATCACGTTTATCCTCTTAGATAACTTGTTTTCTTTCACGTCACGGTGAATGACGCCTTCATGTCCGAGCTTATTTCAGTTTTCTTTGCCGCGTATTCATATTGAAATTACGTTAGCACGGTGCTCACTTGAAATGGATATTTCCCAAGAGGGCTCGCGGATCGTTGGGTTTTGGGCCGACATGAAATATTTCATAAAGATGCATCTTTTAATCTGGTTCCCTGGTGCGAAAGTAAATCCACTCGGTGGTAGTTAACCGACGTCGGCCGCCCACTTAAAAATTCATGCGGCGTCCCTGTTTGTGACAACAAATCGGAAACGGGATAGAGGCAATATATCAAAAGTGGTTATCTAAAGTATTTAAAAGCGAGCATAGGAAGTCCACTAAGTTTGCAGTGGCTAATGCCTCCGGGGCGAACGCATGGAAATGGAAAGCATCTGGCGCCGACGTTTCCACTCCGTTTGCCGGCCCAAACCTTACAAATTGACTTGTTTTTGTTTCTTGCACGCATCGCTCCGGGCACACCGCCATTTGCCGCTGGTGACTTCTTGGTAAATGGTCTACGGACACATAAGCGTGACGTACCCTTAAGGAGTTGTGCTCCTTCGGGAAAAGAGGATACTAAATGAGTGAGAAATGCTTACGAACTTAGAGGGAGAATTTCCATTAAGAAAAATACTTTTCTTGTACTTCACAACAAACATTCGTCTTATACTCTTCTTGTCGCGATTTCTATGTAATCAATTGAAACGAAATATATTTTCTGAAATCACTGAAGGAGAATATGACAATATTAAGAAAACAGTACATAAAATTGCTTACGAAACCTTAATTAAGCGAATACGAAAATAGCAAACCAAAATTGTGAACAAAGATTAAATATATCGGAGATGCACAATCTACAGAATCTAAAATAACAATAAATCAAATCAAACATTACCTATATTAGAAAGTGCCAGTATTTTTTATGAATTAAATTGTATATACATCCATTCAAATTTGCTGCCAAATGCAAAAGAGTCGATCGTGTGGTGGCGCGACCTGCCACTTGGCTACAACGCTCGGTATAGGAGAGAAAATAGTTTGATTTAGCAGTGTGTAACCAAAAGGAAATAATTACTCTTGTAGACATGAAATGAACTTAAAAGATGACGAAATAAGTAAATCAGCACTATTTACACGACCATGAACAACGGTAATTATATAACAACATAATTGCCGAAAAGTTAAGTCTGACACGCAAAGGCACCAAACCAACTCTTTCAGGAGTTGTTCATTAAGATATCTTCGCACGGGGTAAATCCCAAATTATAGATAATAACGATATTTTGTAAGTTTGCGTGAAATAAAGTCAGCAGAATCAATATTGAGAAGATCTCCGCAGTTGCGCGATATAAGGGTCAGCCTTTTGTAAGTACGAACGGCAATATCTAATCAGCAGTGTTTCCCCAATAAAATATTCAGAAATAATTGTATTCGATTTCCTTGAAAATGACATTACTTTACATTAAACCATAAACGGATGAATTAATCGAATTCTAAATGCCTGCATAAGATATGTCGTATTTCCTGAAAATTTTCAACCTAAGGGCCCACAGATTCTAAAAACAGCGCACTACATTAGTTAGCTGAAAACAAAAATTGCGAAGGAAAATGAAATACACATTACATCTGTAGAAATAAAGAAAGCATAAGATTCCGTGCGCAAAAATAAACTATTGAAAGCATTTCTTTTAGCAGGTAAATGTATCAAAAAAGTCAACATTATCAGAGATTTGAAAAAAATAAACCAAATGTCAAACGAGAAAATTATTTGTTACAAACTAAAATTCCTACGAAAAGCTTAAGCAAAGATGTGGTCCATCCTCCCTTATTTAATGCAACGTTGAAAATGCACTTAGACAATGAAAACGTTCATGCCATGGAATGGGAATAGCAGTAAATGCCGCATTACAAGTTTTAACATTTAGTTACACTGATTGTAAAGCTATGCTAGTACAGAAATACACTAAAATTTTGGGAGAAACTCTATATTGTGGGAAAAAAGTTTAACAAAAACAGAACAGTGCAAGAGGTGATCGAGACAATTTTGACCTATAGAAATGAGATGTAGGCGTAGACAGTAGAAATGGATTTCTTACAAAAAAGTGCTAGAATATCCACACCACAGTCCATCGAATCACGGAAGCACAAGAAATAGTCGTGGAAAGAATAGAGAAGACGGATTTAAAGTGGCTCAGGTAAATTTTACATAAGTATCTAAGATTTAAAACTAATGAACAAAGAGAATCAATTCCTTTCACATCCAAAGTAAATTCTTGCCTTAGGAAATCGAGTGATTACTTTACCACCATTTGTTATAAACTACCAAATAATAACCAACTTCTTTGAAATAAAACTGTCATATGCCACACGATATTTAGGGAACGATGGTATACATACTCTTTTCGCTAAAATTCTTTAATAATAAAGACAGAAAGGCAATCCCCATCTGTAAAATATATAAACGAATTGTAATTATAGCCATTTTTTGCAGACAGTAACAAATTTTTAGTTGGATACATTGCACTCTAAACTTCTCTTAAATGTAAAAGGAGGTATTGCGGTGTGAAATTACTTCATGCATTTAAAAGATTGAGAGTGCCCCAAGAATTCTTTATTTGCTCGTTATCATCGCGGTAGTTAACAGATTCATCCGCCTGTATTTTCCACAAACACGAGCACGGCTCGAGTTTAATTGTTGTATGTAAAAGTTTTCTTCGTAGCAATTACGGCGCTAGATTGTACGGGTTGAGTAACTGTAGTAGCTGACATGTGAAAAATTACATTTTAAGTGAGTATTACACAGCATAAGGAAGCAGGCGTGGGCTGCTCTTGCCGTCCCGTTTCTGCAAACTCACGCCGCATTTTTTGTAGTAGCCGCGTGCTAGATAGTTCAGTATTTGCGTTTGCTTATCTTGACTATTATTGTCGGGGTTATGAATCACTTCAAATTTGTTATGCGTTTCAAGATTCTATATTAGATACCATTTTTTGTGTTTACTAATAAAGCGCTGTATATTTAATGCTACATTAAGATAAGCTAATTTCCGAATGAAGGTCGCCTACAGTTAGTTATCTTTGTTGTTTATGTTGGACGGATCGGGACCATTAGTGACGTTCACTTTTTTATATTATTTCCAATAGCAACTGCTGTAATTAAGCCGTTTGGAATTGTACTAGTGTTCTTCAAGATAATAGTATTTAGCCTTATTTAGCTTGGTTGTCCGGCAGACAGTTTATTTGCTGAACAGTTGATGACTTGCATGAGACTTTGTGTTTATTAATTTTTATATTTTTTATGAGTTTTAAAATTTAAATGATAGAATAATCTATTTCAATTGAAAATATATACCCATTACCACATATCTACAAAATGCCTGAATGAGTTTATTTTTGTATATTTATATAAAATTGAGAAATACTTCTGTTGGCTCAGCTTTCGTTTAACTGAAATCAGTTATGTAAGAAATGTTTTTTGTGTATTTAGGTTCAGAAAAGTGTCTAGTATGCAAAAACAAAAACATGTTTTCATGTAAACGGTTTGTTTTTCTAAAGTTGTAAAAATGAAAATGATACAGTGATATTATTAAGTGGGTTTTTGAGGAAAATTTTACGAAGAAAAATATCAGCTCCCACCGAGAATCGAACTCGGGTCCCTCCATATTTAGCCTCTGTTGCTCTGCTACTGAGCTATGGGGCCACTAAATAGAATTACACATTCTAATGAAAATTATATATTTCCGCAGAAAAAGTTTTGTGATTTTGTGCTTGGAGAGGCTTACCTATACCTATATACTGGAAAAAATATGTGGTTTCAGCTTAAAAAAATTACCCCGTCTATTATCCAAACAAAAATAATAAAAATATCTCTAGCTCTAGGGTTATATATATATATAATTTTTCCAAATATAATTTAACGACCGTTAAAGGAAGTAGTTCAGCGAGAGATATCCTATTTTCCAGCGGTGCAATAATGAAATGGATGAATTGCATGGAGTTGGGCGTAGGGCGCAACATGATCGACGAATTGGTAGTGGAAATATCGAAAATGGGTGTAATAATAATGAAAGTGGGCTTAGTAATCGCATTCACTAGTTGCACATATGTCCAACTCAAAACAACTAATAAGTAAACATTGTAAAATTAATTTATGGCTTTCCATAAATATAATAATACGTGATTTTATATTTCAGTCATCTTTTGGTTATCTATTACAAATTGATGTTGGAGTTGACTTAAAAAAAATGCAATTCCAGTTGTTGATCGCCTCGATATATTTATGGTTTTAAGGTATAATCAAAACCAAATAGATTTTCATATTTTTCCTCTCTCGCCAAAAGTCAAGTGCTCGGGAAAACATTTGCTTTCATTCATTTGTCGACGCTTTAGCATCAATTTCATTAGCCACAGTCACAGAGAAGCTGCGATATGACGATCGCATCTTCCACACTCTGTTTAACAAAATGAGGGAGTAGAACCGTCTGACCCTCGATACACCTGATTCTGTTCGGAGGGTAGCGAAATGAGTTGGATTTTATCGGAACTGATGGTTGTATAGCAGCTCTCTAAGCGTTATTAAATTAGGTTGCTTAATAGGTTCTCGAACATCATCTTTAAATGCATTCTAACATTGTTTGAAAACTTAGTTAGGAATTTTTGCATGACCTAACCTATATAGAAGAATATGTAACGGCAGAATGAGATAACATTTACCGTGTTCATTTATTCCTACAATAATAGATTTTTTTGCCAAAAATACTACATGATACATTGAATGCGAAGTTATTACACTGTTGGGGAAGGAGAGTCACGGGAGGGTCATTTGGTGTAGCAGTCAAGTTATTTTTATCCCTTCACACCCTTCCGCAGTAGCCGTAAGAAAGTAAAAGTGACAAGCTGCGAAAACCAATTCGAAACACGTACTGGCAAGATGAGGTTTCTAAACCAGTATTAAACGTGCTTTACATATTAATCATGCAGCAGTATAAAGCTGGCGCAAAAATTATAAAAATAAAACCATGATTTTATTACATCTTGTCTTAAAGTAAACATTAAATGCCGTTTCTTCAACTCGTATGCACAAAATACTTTTTTACATAATCATATAACTGTACTTAATTACACGGCAATCATGACACACAGCCAACCTAGTATTGATTTCTTTATATTAAACAGACTTCATAAACATATTCAGTACTTTACACATTTAATAAATCTCCATATCTATGTCTATACCTGTCAGTTTAAGACAGCACATACATTTTACCTTGTTGAAAGGTCAAACAATCTAACAGCATAAATAATGCACCCGGGTAGAAAGCACAGTCTTCGTTATTACATTCCAACAGCGAGTAACACACGGGTTAATCAAATTCGATGACGTTAAATTAACGAACAAGTATCCTTATTAACTTCCTGCATGTTTTCACACCGTACCTTAATTAATTTATTCGCTGACCATGTCTTCTTCGTCTGTTCATGTCGTATGTCTGTGTGGAAGTTGAGGTACACGTTTATAAGACATGCTGCAAGCTGCAATGATGACCGCCTTAATAGCAAATTAAATACGACATTCAACATATATACGCTTAGTTCTTGAGATAGAGCAATCAATTTTTAAAATTCTAGTATATAAAAGATGAACTAAATCGCAATTTATAATAATAATAATAATAATAAAGTTATTTATGTACACAAAAGGTAGGAGATTTGACGTCAGTCATTCTACCACTCCCCCATTTACAAACAAATATACATGAAATGCGTTATATAAAAAACTAACATACAAAGCATTCCTTTTGCAAATTACTGAAAAAACTATGCCTAAGATGACGACTGAACGCCGCCAGTGGCAGCTCTACGATATCAAGAATTTTATTCAATAATGTAGGAGCTATGTAACTATAACTACCCTCAAATTTTGATGTGCGATGTTGAGGCACGGTAAAAGACTTATATCTAACATTGACATCATGAATTTGAGAGCGTCGCACAAGAATATCTGTTAGACAAGAAGGTACCCTGTTAGTATAAATCTTATACAATAGTATGCTATATAAGTATTCCATTCTGAGATTCATGTTTGGTTCATTTAAACGAATTAAATATGGAGTAATGTGCTCTCTGAATGTTACCTTGCACACGTATCTTATAAAAGCATTCTGGACACGTTGATTTTTTTATTGATTGTACTTGGGCATAAAATGATAGTAAACTTGAGAACAATAATCTACATGAGGATAAATTAATGCCTTTACTAATTGTAACTTTACATTATCATCCAAGATGTCCCTTAAGCCGTACATGGTTTTTAATTTAAAAAGACATATTTTGTACACTTCTTGGCAATGTTTGTTAAAACACAAACTTCTATCAAAGACAACACCCAAATTTTTAGCAGAGTCTACCCAATCAAGCACAGTTCCATCAATAGTAACACTATAATTTGAACACACAAGGTCACTGCAATGCTGACTACCAATGCATATAGCAATAGATTTTTTAGGATTAAGCTTTAGACCATGGTTTCTGCACCACTTGGAAAACAAATTTAAATCATGATTAATAGCAGCTATTGCATTATCAACATCTCCTGTGATACAAGGAAGATACAGCCGAGCGTAATCAGCATAAAGCTGAATCTGTGAACTAAACAAAGCTGCAGGCAAATCAAAAGTATACAGTAAGAATAATATTGGCCCCAAGAACTACCCTGAGGGACGCCACTTCTAGTTTCTTTTACATCTGCGGGTAAAAAATCGCTTAGTATTAGTCTCTGCATCCTGCCGTAGAGATAGCTTGAAAAACATCTTTGTGCGACCTGGTCAAAAGCTATGTAACTCAATTTAGCAATCAACAATTCAAAATTTACGAGGTCAAAGGCTTTACTTTGTTCCAACAGTATAAGGATAGTACTGTTGGATCAGTCCATATTTGTGGCAATTTCATTGGTCACTCTGAGCAGAGCAGTTGTGGTGCTATGCCCCGAACGAAACCCTGACTGTACAGGCGGTAAAATAGAGTTTATATTCAAAAATTCATTAACCTAATTACACACCATACGCTCCAACAATTTAGAAAATRCAGACAAAATACTAATAGGCCGCAAATCAATATAAGACGAAGGAGACAAGACCTTTGGCAGGGGTATAACTTTAGCAGATTTCCACGTTTAAGGAAACCCACCAATCTCAAGGGAAACGTTAAATATATGTTTGACAACATTTAAACAATATAGTATTACTAGATCTATCATTCTAATATTAATTCCGTTAACACCATATGCATTAGACTTTATCAATCTTAAACTACTATAAATATCTGCGTCCTCGATTTTCCTAAGTATGAAAGGGCCATTATTTAATTTATTATGCCTGTAAAAATGTAGGGTATCAAGGTCAACCTCTGTTTGTCCCGCAACCTTCAAGAAAAAATCATTTATTGCCTCAGGGTTTAGCAAATCCTCGGGCAAATTTCCATTTGACTTTACTTTTGTGGGGACACCAAGTTGGCTAAAATGTTGCCACAACTTTTTATTGTTATTTTTACTCATTGTGACTATACGCTTTATGTAAGCTTGTTTCTCCCGTTTAATTGCTAATTTTACATAATTTCTTAGGTCTACATAATATTTTCTGGATGTTGCAGTTTTTTGTTTAATAAATATTTTATGCGCTTTATTTTTAGAGCTATCATCTTTTTTTATGTTGTAAGTAATGTACGGTCAATGAGGCTTATTAGTTTTAATTACACGTAAAGGTGCATGGTAATCGAACAGACACAATATTGCATCATTTAACATATCCACTTGCACGTTTATATCGTCATTGGTGCAAATGTCATTCCACTGAATAAGAGACGCATCGCGAGAAAAATCAGCAAGATTAAAGCTAGCATAATCTCTATATACAAAATGCTTGGGGGAATTTTTTGCCGAATCAAGAAGTACAGAACATCACACAAGCAAATGATCAGTATTACAAACAGTATCGATTGCGTCAACATTAAATGTTTTTATATGTCTACTAGCGCATATAACACCACCAGACTCTGTAATTCTGGTAGGCTTGTTGACAATTTGTACTAAGTCAAAAGAATCTAAAATAGATTTGAAATGATTTGTTGCAACTGTTTCAGTGATCAACATATTTATATTAATATCACCCATAACCAAAACAGACGAAGTCTCAAGATAAATTATCTCAAGAGGCTCAACAAGTTCGTCCATAGAAACCAAAGGAGCACTCGGAGTTCTATAAACCACACCTAATCCATTTTTTAGTGCCAATATACACCACAACCCACAACTATTCGAGACCAGTTTCCCCAATATTGGAATAAATAGTTTTAATCTTATATTTATTTTTTATGCAAATTTGTCGATGATAAACTTGTGCCAGTGCCAGGAGAAAACCTGAGCAGCAATTAATATACTCGCATTAACAGCATTCAACCACGTGTTGCGGCAACACGCATTGATCTTTCATGCATCCTCAGATAACCCTAMAAATATAAAGCAATATAACTATAAAGAACAGAGCAAAAGCAAGCAAGTGTTAAGGAAGAAAAAAAGTATTATAGAGTCGAGTAAAGAAGAAATGAAAAAGGATAGAAATCAAGGAGAAGATGTAATAAACATTAATTTATATAGTCACTTTAAACATTTTATAATTTATTGCCCTAAAGTTTAAATTATTAATAATGAATAGTAGAGTTTTTTTGGAAGTTATTAAATAATAATAATAATAATAATAATAAAACACTTGTTTTATCCTACTTCCAATTTTTATTTTTGTTGTTGTTATTATACTTGTTAAGCCACCGAAGAAGGCCGCTTGGCGGTTGAAATGCTGGCATTTGGCTTTGCCAAAAATAAAAATTGGAAGTAGGATAAAAACAAGTGTTTTATTATTATTATTATTATTATTATGGTAAATTATAATCTTGTACATTTAGTTAATTTCTTAAACAGTTCTCTGCAGTCTAATGATATATTCAGCACTACACAATCATCTGTATAGGAAAGTTGGGGTTTATATTTTACAATTTTATAAAGAAACACAGCAAGGTGCAACCGACCTCTTTTGGACGTATCGGTCCATCCAGATTTCTTAATTTATGAGAAATTTTATGATATTTTAATCAAAGGGATATGATGTTTAATCCTCGGTTTAATCACACAAAGAAGACAGCACAAGCCTAGAAATAATCTACGGCACGCCGTTTTGCTATTTAATACCATAATACACTTCTTCCGAAACAATGTAATTTGTTTTACGTAGCAATCGAAAAGAGTGAAGTTTTAGCACCAACTAAGATGAAGTGAACGTCTATTGGAGACGCGCAAGAATAAGCTCAGGTTACTCTAATTTTAATTGCCCGTTTCATTAGCTTGTATACACAGTGACGGAAGAAAAGAATAATAAATTTGCGTGTCGTCAGCGTAACTACTGTACTTTAAGTTACACTTGCAAATATTTGACGTGTAAATAGTATATAAAATTAGGTCCATACCACCGACGAATTCATGACGCCCCTCATAAAATTAACAAATGCCAATTACTCATTACCTGCTAGTAGTGCAGCAGTTTTAGAAAAGGTTTAATATTTCCTAGCTGTAGATGAAATATATTTATGATTGTTGCAAGATATGCAAAATCTGCGAACATGTTTAACCATTTTGAAACTTTATAGAGATGAGTGAGTTCTATGGTATAATACCTAGGTGTTTGAGGCTTCCCATACTTAATTTACGAGTACGAGCAGTTAGGTAACATAATTGCTGCCTGTTGTTCTAACCGCCTACTTCATCACGGCTGTTTTGAAGGTAAGTGACAGATGCTCCTAATAATGCTTTACTGGAGTGGTGCATATAGTCACTGGATTTTCTGTCAGGTATAAACACCTACATTTTCTAGCCTTTCAATATTGTATATTTCACTTAAACATAATCTAGTGTAACACTACTGATAGCACTTCGCCAAAAACAACAACAAAGTACGGAAGAAGTGTTATCCATATCAAAAAAGGAGAAGAAAAAATCAACTATCCGATCAATGGCGTTACATATGTCCTTTTAAATGGTGGCTTCAAATTTCTACATTGTTCATTTCTCAAATAATGAGAGAATATTGCAGCCAGTTAAATTTCCAGGTTGCCATGCAACGAATACTACTACGGTAACTCAAGTTTATACAGTTTTCGCTTATGTTTTCATTAGTAAGTTACTACTACACCATAAGGAGCTCAATTATAGACAGTATAGAGATGCTTACTACCGACATTTTTTTCTACTTGAGTGTCTATATATTCTTTGCGCAAAACCAGAGATGTATGTATGGAACTACCCATAATCCAAAATAAAATTGTTTGTTAAGCTTCATTTGGAGATTGTATGCCATGTTAACAAAAAACACAGTATGGGTAAGCCAAGTTGACAGTAATCCAACTGTTACAATAAACATAACTGGGTTAATTTACGATTATTTAACTATTTCTTGTGCTTGTCTGTTGTTGACAATGCAATGATATTTACCGTCTTCGTCCCGGCCAACTGAAAGCAACTACTTCGACAATATCCGACTTTACACGTGTAAATTAATTGTTTTGAAGTTAGGAAGCAGGAAGATGTTAAAGCATATCGCTACATACATTACTGCAGCTCACCCTTCTCAAAATAAGCGTATGTTATAGCAGATGAAACACGTAGCTCTTCGCTAATTTTTTTCTCATCGACATGCTTAAATCAATTAAATTCCCCCGATGGTTTGGATAAAATAAGGTCACCCTAATAATTAACTATTTATTTCCAACTATGTAATGATAAAATATAAAACTAATGATGAAATCTGATGAAGTTATTTTGATCACTACTTCAACGGGATATGCGGTAGAATCAGCCAGTACCAATTATGAAGACAACTTTTGAACCGACTATCAAAGTAAAATTACCGATCGGGCACTTCTTGGTGGAATGGGGTATAAGACAACAATTGAAATAATTGAACAAAACAATCACTTATAATGTTTCTATTTTGGTCTACTATCCTAATACAACCATCATTTATTTTAAAAAATTACATTCGAATGGTTTATAACAATTGGGTGTGTTCACTAGTTATAAAATATAAACGTTTATACATTAAAAAAGAGTAGTTAATTAATTAAGTGTGTATCTGTAACCATAACGCTGCAAAAAAATTTTTAACCAAAATAAATTGTTTACAACTTCTCAGTGCGCAACGTGGCAACAGCGCAATTTTAAGACACGCTCAGATTGACTAGGACTGGCTGTGACGTATCACCCGATGTAAACAAGATAGCGTCCGCTACTTTCGGTATTTCGTTTGCGTTATTGGTTATGTTTGAGAGTGTTCTCGTTTGTTTTTTATGAGTTCAACAATTTATGTCGTCGGAATTCTTTGTTAAAGCGTCTTCGAACAATTTGCCGGCTGTAGATATGTTTATAGTCACCGAATTTATCAAGAACGACCCACGTTTTAATGCTGCCGAAATCAAAGGCGCTAAAGCAGCAGTATAAGTAATTAATAAAGCAGCTTAATCTACAATTTAATACATTATGGAACATTGATATTTTGAATGAAATGCATTATTTTTCTAGTGCAAGTCGTGAGCAACACCTATAGCTGGGTTATTTTCAGGTGAAGCGAGAGAGGCCCATATGTATACTGCAGTTCAACATATGCCCGAAACAAGTTCGTGCAAAAAATTATGCAGTGTCGCAACAGTAAATGTAGATTTTGTCTCAGTCATACCCCTTCTGGCTGCTTTAAACCATCTCCGTTTGCGTTCGTAGTCTCCGGGTACACTTACGAATATTTTGTTGAGACTATCGATGGATGTATTTGAAAACACTGGCACAAAGCACCATCTGCTGTTAGTTTCTGGTTTGTACATGCTTAAACATTCTCCCAGTTGTTACGAGGGGTCCGTTAAAAGCAAGAAAACAACTCGTTTCACTCGGCACGAGCAAAGGCACGTAGGTAACATAACCTATATTCTTTGTTTACATCGGGTGCTACGTCACACCGTCTCCATCCCGGGACACTGCGTTTGTGTGATCAATTATTATATTAGAACTTCAGAACGGTTTTTTTCGAAAACTGGTTCTAGAAAAATTTTGAAATTTTTAGGACGTAACAAGGGTGCTCCAAATATACACATGGCATGATTTCTAAAAAATGTGAAAACACCCAATTACAAATCTGAAGGGTCTGTTCGTCCTGGTTTCAAAGACTTGCGGAATTCGCGCTTCTTCTTTTCAGCCAATCACATTCAATATGTTGCGCACTTGGCATCATTGTATGTCTTTGCCAAGTTTATTTACATGATCATATGTTTATGTAAACATAACCTAAACTAATAGATGCTTTAAAGTTGTCGAAAACTGGGGGTATTAATACCATTTCAGTTTGTAGGCAAAATATTATCAGGATTCATACATACTGAGTCGAGCAGCTTACTGCATATTGATTTGATTGATTACAATATCAAATATCAAATAGCAAAATGTGGAAGTACAATACATAACCAAACACAAACACGTGCGCTTTCGTTTTTCGCTGTCGTGCTGTCATTCGTCATTGGTTACGGGCATKTCCKTCAGCTGATTGTCTRTCTCTGTTGTCAAACGTTCGACCAGTACATACGTCATAATGACGTATGTACTGCCCGCGTTTTAAAGGGGGCGTTCTCTCCCGCCAATTTACAATAATTTTTTAGGGCATTAAAACTCAACATACGAAAGAAATATTTTTGAATTAGCATTAGCCTACATTGAGATTCACAAAACATATTTTTCTAGGAAAGTGTCTTATAACTCATTAGCGTGAATCTGACTACATCTAGAGATGAGCTATAACCTTTACATCTGAAATACGAGGCCTAAATGAACTTCAAAAAAAGTTAAGCCTATGTAAACGTATGCAGAACTAAGATTTTTTTCTTGATAGTCAAACAAACCATTTAGTTCTGGATCGAATTAGTATAAACTTTGCCGAAGCCACAACACGCATTGTCGACGTGACATTTCGCTTCCAAAATGTAAACATCAAATTGAGTTCAACAATCGCAAAATTACGCTAATATATAACGAACTGTTGTTTGGGACGAGTTAGTATTAACTTGGCACATCAGTTTTTTAAGAGGTCTAAAATGACTAAACTAACGACAATTTATAGAAAACAAACGTAAATGATTCGCATTAATATTATTTTGGTCGAATGAATATGTAGACCCAGGTTCACAAATATATCTTAGAGTCATTATTTGAGTAGATCTTAAATGTGGGATTAGTTGACAACTTGTTCAATATACCTTTTTGCTGTATTATGTACAATTGGCTTCACTGATAATGAGACAACCTGGCGAGGGCGCGTGGTGAGCTGGGTCATATTATCATCCGTGATGCTGACTGTATACGCATACTATATGAGCTTAATGAAGTATTATTTGAAAAATAAAGACATCATATAACCAGAGCATGTGCTGCTCTCTTTACCAATACCCATTATTGTGTGTTTATGTTCATTGAAATTGATTAACTAAGACTAAGAAATAATATGTACACATACTCGTATTTTGTAACTGACATACTGGCCTTCTAATTTACAAAAATGATACTACCTGATTCCGCGTAACGCCAGATACATTAATACAATCCCCAAAGCTAAGCCCAGTTCATCATTCCAGATTACAGAATGAAACAAAAACAGTCCCCCAGTCAGATTATTTTTCGTGGGCAAATTTTTCTGTGCCGGAAGAACGCACCACCCCCCGTTGTTCGGGAGCGTGTCCAGAGTTTTGAATTATCCAAACCCCGGGGATCACACACCACGACCGTTTCAAACAATAAAACCAGAATCTGTATAAATTCCGCGTCGCAGAGGGCCGTGCATGCGGCGACGTCGGTTTGTTTCAGGTCGCGCTCCGCTGGTCGTGGTGGCCGCTCGAAGGACAATCCGTGCGACCGGCACCGCCATCCACTATAATAAACACAAACCAGGGCGGGACAATGTCAACATTTGTGCCACTGGCACAGCCGTAAGTTCAGGAGCATTCGTATGAAAAGCATTATCCATGGATTTTTTTATAATGAATACATAAAAGGTTAATTGCAGTTATGACTTCCACGATATGTTCTATATAACGTCATAAAATGGATTATTTATCAACATTTAAAAATGTAGAAAATTTTAAACATTTGTCCTTTAGTAGTAATAAGATTATTGTTCCTTTTCAAAAACTGATTAAGCAATATAATAATAATAATTTAACATCGAAAGGAATCCTTTTTTACGATGATAAAATAATCTATTCCCTGTAGGCCAAGACATGTTTACGTACGTTTCGTTATTAACAAAATTGTCAATATACTTTCTAGGGGAAATTGTTTTACAAGAAACAGACTATACGCTCAAATTTTGTATTTCACAGGCGTAAGGAATATAGAGATCAAGATTCGGTGCCGACCGTCATAGTGAACGTATGCATCCGAGCTATGCTCTGAGTTTTACACTTTTGTTTATGAAATGTAGACCACCAAACTATATATCTAGTGAATATTGTACAACTTTGTGTCAGTGAACAGATGATTGATGTTCCAACTGTGATTGCGCTAAACCAGAATACCCGAGCAATAGCAGATGTGAAGACCGCTCCAACCAAGACAAAGCAGCTACCAATAGCAAAGAGATAAGAAGTAGCAAAATCGCGGACTAACAATAATGGGGTGGCAGCTCATATATTTTTATTGCAGAATATTAATCTACCTGAAAAATAATATACCCACTATTTTTTTCCAAATCACTTATTTAACGTTTTAAAGAAATGATAAAATTAAACGTTGGGATCTGTAAACGTCATGAGCCTCTATCATAACTGGTTCGTTGTGGCTGTATTATGCCACTGCCGTAACCTTCACTCCAACCGGGGCATCTGACGTTTCAAGAGATACTTGAATTTGGCGGAAAACCTTTAGCGTTCAAAATAATACATTAAAACTTAAGAAATATACTTTTTATATTAGCATGTTATTCCAATGGATTCAGACAAGGCTTCACGTATGGTATAATAATGACTTGCGGTCAAAGGCCACCCCAATACGCATGTTACAGGTGCATAATTAACAACAGTGTCTTTTTCTGTATAGGTGATCAAAATCAGTAATATAAAAGAAACAAAGATAAGGCCTTAATTTTAAAGCCAAACTTGTGTCATAAAACGAGTGAGGGTAGGCTAAGCAGGTACAAACCCCCTTTATTCAAGCCAGAAAACATGAAAAAGACTCCAAAAAAACATCCGCATGGCGGCCCAACGCTATATCCGAGAGTGCCAGAAATGTGTACGGAACGCTGGTTTAAACAATTAATGTTTAAATCCGGCGATCGTTCTTATATACAAAATACAGACTTCTATTGAATATATACTCGTATATGTAACTGTCGATTATTATGTTCTCTCAAATTCATTTGAGTCAGTTGAGTTCAGATTTGGTGCACTCTAAACAAACATCTATCCAAGCAAACAACCTGTTCATTCGGACCACAGAATATCAGTAAACAAGAATGGCCAGTGTGGATAAATTTTGTAGAATGAAATAAAGCGCCATCTGTGAATGTTGTATGTGAACTACATTAATGTAACGACCAGCAGGTGTAGCCGATAAATCAGAAACTCCGAGTCATACAAATGTCATTTATTTTGACGTTTATTTCTTGTCTTAATTTTAAAACCTGGTATCTACTTTGACCACTATTTTACAGGAAATTAAGAAAACGATCTTTTTAATTTATGTAAGCATGTCTAACTTAACTTTTTTATATTATGCTGATTTTGTACCCTATTGTGTACTTCATAAAAAGTTGAGTCAGAAAGGTTTACTTTAAATAATAACTAATAGGGTTGTTTTCTTCGTTTCATGTAAAATAGTGGCAAAGGAAATGCGAGGTTTTAAAAAACTGCGAACTATTTGAATTGTTGTAAACGTAATTACCAGAAATAAGATTAAAAAACAATGTTTATCTTGCACCATTGTTTATTATTTATAGTGTGGGAACTACTCTTCTATTTAGTTTATTTTGCTCTGACGTTTAAAAGCTAGAAAGTATTCTCCACATACCACAAATGATGTTCGAATGGATGTAAGGCTGCGAGACTGCACGTCCAAATTGTTTATCCGTTTTACCTGTTCTTCACTCATGGCATCTTCTCTTGGGAAGTGGTGAAATGTGATATTTGAGTTTGTTAAATATTTATTACTACAGTTCTTTACCGCACAATTTTCTTGTGTGATACCTTCGGCATTTTCGAAACTAACAATTTTAACACTTTTCAAGGTACAAAATTAAAGCAAAATGTCTTACCCTCTTCGTATTCAACTTCAATGTCACAATATACTACATATAACTTTAAACACAAAAATGCTACCAAAAAGGTTAACAGGTTGCAAAATAATAATAACTATAACATATTAAAATATCCTATAAGTAGGTAGGTTGGGAATTTGCGACAATTTTTGCCAGATATCATAGCTTGACATCAACTTGATTTGAACATACCTTGATTTAAACGCAATCCCGCGTGCATGCGTTAGCCGTGCTTCACACACACAGCACAGAGTGCCATCTATGAATGTTGTATCCATAACTATCTTGTATTGTTGGTTGCAGCAAATAGCGTTTACGGTTATCTAATATGAGAGTGTCCACTACCTGATTCGGACCTAGCCAAAGCTTGGATATTGATAATCATCCACATGTTAAGTTATCCCGATTTGAATTATGTAAAAAACATCTGAACAGATATTTGCCTCTGCGTTTCTTTATGTCAATTTCTGTAGTACCAAGAATATAWTATACTGCATTTGACAATAGTCTTCGCTTGAGTAAGTCTGCTGAATGGGTTTGACTTATAAACATTGCAATAGTGGCGTGAAMCTTCATGGATTATWTTTTGCTTAAGTTTGTCCTTGGCCATCTTCTTTACTACCTTTGATTATTTACATTCCATATTTAMAGGTTCTAGTTGCTAACGGGTCCAGAGCAAGCAGTGAGAAAAATGTTTTGAATATTTTTGTATTAATTTTGTGTTTAGCTATGTGTTAGTTCTATATTGTATTCTCTTATACTATATTGGGTTATAAAAAAGAACATGAACATGAAAACATGTACTGTATTATGAGCTGCCTAGCAGTACCTAACGCACTAACGTATAAATTTCTTCAACTAAATTACAATGTATCTGAATAGCAACAACTTCTATTTCGGGTAGCTTGTTTTCTATGTGTTTACTACCTCGCTTTTAGAGGTCGTTAAATAAGCTGTAATTTCTCAAAAAATACAATGTATGGATTACGTCCAACCATTTTAAAAGTATCTTTAATGACAAGACGAACATTACTTTGATCTGTTGCTAGCATTAACAGAGTAGTGCTACACGACTAGGCAATTACGAACTAAGAGCAGCCTGATTGCCAATGCGCGCTCTTAAAATATTAACGATCAATCGGTATAAATGCCAGGCACAAGTCTGATAGTTGCGTGTTTACATTTTATTGCATTACTGAAGTTATCACTATTTGTAAATGATTCGATAATGTACTATGAACTTACAAGTTCTAGATCTTGGTCAAGGTTACAATTAAGTGCTGTTTTTGTTAGGATTTGTATGGCATTGAGGATAGTGCAAGTAATACGGAAGCGGCTGAAATTTAATTCGCATTATGCAACTTAGTTACATTTTTTATGTCATGGTCATACGGTGAGAATATGGCTGCTAAGAAAGTACTCTGTTGGGCAAATGTCACGAGAGCACTGAAAAAATTATGAAAATTAGTGTGCTTCATAAAATGTTGTTAAAAACAGGATTGTGAAATTTAGGAAAAATCAGATGTCAATTCCTGCGATCACTCCAGAAACGACATGATGTGATTACGAAAGGCATGTGGCTAAAAGTATACTCTTCTGCTCGTAAGTCGTTGATTTCACTATGCACAACTGTTAAAGCGGGTGTTAAATTGGTACACTAACCTCTCGATTCTACAGCTGTAGCACCACCAAAATAGTTTTTGCTCTCAAAGCTCGAAAAACATTTGGGAGGGCAAAAATCTCCAATGACTAAGCCTTTCGAAAATCAGAGGAATGATTTGCCAACTAAAATAATATTTTTTTTGTAAATGGATTAGAATATTCTGTTTAATTATCTTATTAAAGCTTACGCTGAATTAAGAAAATTTATTTTGGAATGAATATGATATACTTTTGCAAAAAAAAACGACTACTTAATCCAAACGCTAACAAAAGTCAATCTGGCGATTGTAAACCTATAAACAAACCAACCAGGAAGCAAGTCGTCATAGAAACAACATACTATTGGTTAACTAAACCGTTTGCAGATAACAGGTTGTCTAGGATGAAGCCTAGGGCAAAAAATATTGTGATCAGCAATTGGCGCCAATAATTTATAAACGACCATGCAAGAAACAGGTAGTAAAAATATTGTGATAATTCGCTTTTAAAGTTATATGTCAGGATGGATGTGAAATTTGGAAGAAAACTGTATAAACTATCCGAAATTGGTACTGCTATATTTTATTATATAAACAAAAAACGCGATGGTTTTTTATTAGAGGATCGTTCTTCAGTATTAAGCTTTATAACCATTTTGATTATGAAGAGTTAATCAACCATTAGTAGACGGAGAATATTTAAAAAGATTTTTTAATGCAATAATAATAAGCGCATGTAATGCTGAGACATATTTTAAACCTATTTTCAATTATACAGGATGTTCCACATACGAGTGCAGATATACTTTTGTTTAATAATACACCCTGCATATTTCTCCGCTTTCGAGTCTTAAAATTCTGGAGCAACTATGTAACATATACATATATCAATTTTCAGAAATAATGGCAAATGAATGTTTAGATTATAATTTTAATTTCTCTATAATACTAGCGTAATTTCACAATTCTATAGCACCGTCTATTTAAATTTATCTCTGACACTGCCCATATTATACAGGGTGATATAAAACTGCACGAGACTAATCGGAATAGGTAACCTCAAAATGTTGAAAGCAAATTAGATTCAAAAAAGGCATTGGCACCATTGAACTGGTAAAAAGAAAGGAAGCAATCAGGAAAGAATGACGGAATAGTCATTCCCAACGAAAAAATCCACACTTGTAAAATTCCAGAATGCAACATGGTTCCTCAAATTGGCAACGCTTTGAAAGCAATTTTTAATAATGATGAAAAAGAAATTTCTCTCGACTTTTCTGAACCTCTACCAGTTGAAAAATTTGATCACCACGAATAATTTAAATGTCGAATAGTTTAACGAAAAACCAAATTTAGATTTATCAAATTTAAGTCTTGATTACTTTAACGATGAAGAATGAACAAAAATAATCGATATCTGTACGAAATATGCCGATATCTTTTATAATGATTCCGACCCGCTAACATTTATGAATTTATATGAGGCATGTTTTTTAAGTAAGTACCGTTTTGCGATTCCGCCGCCGCAGCGCTACAGTCGGCGATCCGCGCATGCGCGCTGGTTACCTACATCTCTTGTCTACGCACTGACGCCATTAAAGTTTGATTCTTCATTGTATACGTTGTTTACTGAGTGTTTAAGATGCCTCCGACAATCGTGAGTCCCGCCGATTGTGAAGTACGGGCTGTTATACGATTTCTTAGTGCTAAAGGCGTAAAACATTATGAGTGATGGAATGGTAAGGAAATGGGTGAGAGCATTTAAAGATGGCCGCACAAATGTGCATGATGAAGAACGGAGTGGGCGTCCTTCGGTCGTTAATGAAGATTTGGTGCAGAAAGTGAACTAAAAGGTGAGAGAAAACAGACGCTTTACAATTTAATCATTGTGCGACTGCTTTCCTCAATATTCTCGTAGTGTTTTGTATCGCATTGTGACCGAGAACTTACCGGAAATTGTGTTCACGTTGGGTTCCGAAAATGTTGACGGATTTGCACAAAACCCAACGTTTAGGCAGTGCATTGACTTTCCTTGAGCGGTACCACAATGCAGGTGAAGATTTTTTAGACCAAATTGTTACTGGTGACGAAACATGGGTGGCCTACGTCACACCAGAATCGAAACAACCATCCATGGAATGGCGACATTCATCACCACCCAAAAAAGTGAAGTTTAAGCAAACAATTTCTGCCCGGAAAATCATGTGCACAGTTTTTTGGGACAAAAGGAGTATTGCTGGTGGAGTTTCTGCCTCGTAATGAGACAATCAATGCAGCGTCTTATTGTAAGACATTGGACAATCTGCGTCGTGCAATCCAGAACAAAAGACGTGGCAAGTTGAGTAAGGGTATCGTTTTGCTGCATGACAATGCCCGTCCACATGTGGCTAATCGAACCAAAGATCTCATCAAATCTTTTAAATGGGAAACTCTAGATCATCCTCCATACAGCCCTGATCTGGCGCCCAGCGACTACCATTTGTTCCTGCACTTGAAGAAACACCTGACCTGGGTGGTCAGCGTCTTCAAGACGACAACGAAGTCGAAACATTTGTGATACAGCGGTTAACAAGTCAGGCGGCAGAATTTTATGAGGAGGGTATTCAAAAACTGGTGCCACGTTATGACAAGTGCCTCAATATTCACGGAAATTATGTAGAAAAGTAGATTAAGGTACAGGCTTTCATGTAAGATAAAATTATTGCGATAACTTTGCACGTCTTTTTTTAATTCCAAAAACTTACAGGTACCATCAAATCTATAAAAAGGAAATCCAGAGACAAATCAATAAAGTGCACGATCAAAAATTAATCCAACCTACTGAGTCGGCTTTGTATTCACCCATATGAGCGGTTCCAAAAAAATTTGACGCTTCAGGCAAACACAAATGGAGTCTAACTATCGGCCTTTAAACGAAAAGACTATCAATAAGATAATAAGTATCCTTCCTCCAATGTTAATAATTGTTGGTAAATTAGGTCGTTGTTAATATTTTACAAGGTAGTTTTAATTAAAAGATGATTCAAGATATGAATAACAGAATTTAGACAATATTAATCAATCATCCGCATGCTCTATGGTGTTAAAAATGTTCCAGCAACTTTTCAAAAGGTTATCAACATCTTCGTTTCGTCTATCTTGACCATATAATCATTTTTAGCGTATCTTTACAAGAACATATTAATAATTTGCCAACAGCTTTCTAAAGATTCCGCAACGCTAAATTTAAAATTTAACTAAATAAATCTGAATTTTATAGACGAGAAGATGCGTGTCTTGGCCATATTACAACGCCAGATGGACTTAACCCAACTCGGACAATGTATATTCCAAAAAGTACAAAGCAAATTTATGCTATCCTAGGATTTTTACACTACTGCAGAAAAATCAGCATATTGTAGAAAAATGAAATGTGTAAAATTGGTTATCACACCTAGTCGACTTTTTCCTCGTCAAAAATTCCTACAATGTTTGACACATCAGTTGGTGAAGCGTCGGCAAAGAAGAAATGGCTACCATAGATAACTGACCCGGATCCAAATCTTAAAATTTAAAGTTTATAAAAATAAGTTATATTTAAAATGCATGTCTATGCTGTGCTGTCTACACCTCAACCAACTGCAGATAGATCTATTTCGCTGTCATTACAGCTCATCAGTGCAGTTTAGGCCTAGTGTAGACAGCACGGCATAGAACTGGTTTTGCCTATATACCAAAGCAAAGTTATATTTGGTACGTTTTTCTTTACAACCGTTCACGGTTTCAATAGCTTTTGCAAAATGCCGGATGTATCTTACATGTAAAAGCAATGAAGCTAAAAGGACACTACGGTAAGGCCTGCGTTTACATCGAATGTAACAGGTTACAATGTCGTTCTAATTTAGGTCGCACACATGTTTCCAGTGCACACAAACGTAACCTAGAAGCTCCTACGTCGCAATATGATAGACACATTTCATTGGTGAGCCTTTCCGTGACATGTAATGGCCGTGTCGCCCCACAACCGAGTTTATTATTCAAATATTATTTCAACAATTGCCATTTTCACCAAAAAAACTTACACGCATTCGTATTGTTTATTTGCAGTGGCCGAGGCACGCGGTACTTCTCGGCTGAATCTTGCTCGAGAAATCGATGCATCCATCTCCAGGATAAACAGAGCAGGAGAAACTAACTGGGGCCAATTGAGAATAACCGTATAGCGGGGTTCAGCTGAACGGCGTAATACCAGGGCCATTGTATGTTAGAATTACTTCAATTTTATGTGTTCCCGACACTCGGCCTTTGTTCGCCCACACACGGTCGGAGAAGCCAATACAGGGTGGAAGGCCTTTGTTCGAAATATTTGACATATTATGGCACAAATATTTTTCGTCTACCGTCTATAAACGACGTTATTGAATACGGCACTAGTGCTTTGAAATGTCATGGAAGGGCAGCACACAAGGGTTTATGTGCTTTTTAAAATCAACCACTTGAATTCTACGTCCTATCCACAACGGATGTACTAGTTTTTTATGCTTAGCAATTGTTAAAGTCCCATATAACCTAAGGGGTTACTTGATATACGACAAATAACCTTCAGTCAACTTCCATTCAAACCAGTGGGAATATTTGTACCGCCAATAGCGGAAATGATAAACAAAGGTAAAAAAATAAATAAACGCACCAGTAACAGAGTAACACACAATACGCAAATAAGGTGACCAACCCACCCGATTTAACCCAGATAGGTTTAGATTTTTCACTTGCTGTCTCGGATATAGAATCTCGACGACATATATATAATATTTCAAAGACTGACACTATGAATAACAACACACCTGACTCCTGTTGTCCCCGCAGTTACAGTTATAAGCAAATGTCGGCTGCACTTGTAAGATGCCCTATGACAGATAGTACTTATCAGCTGTGCATGTTTTTGTTTTGCGTTTACAGGTGTTATTGCCAATTGAATCAAATAACATTTTTTGGTCCTTCGGGCCGGCTCTAGCAATTCGTGTTAGATCTTTGAAATTTGCAATAACATAGACCACTTGGGTGCTGTTATTGCCAATTGAATCAAATAACATTTTTTGGTCCTTCGGGCCGGATCTAGCAATTCGTGTTAGATCTTTGAAATTTGCAATAACATAGACCACTTGGGTGCTGTTATTGCCAATTGAWTCAAATAACATTTTTCCCTTTATCCTGGGTTGGCAGACCAGAGCGATATGGAGGCGCAACAATATATACAAAAAAACTATTCCTATTCACAAAGACGAAACAACAGGTGACGGTGACAGCCTATCATAAAACCATATTATTAGTGAACACCTCTGGTAAAAAGCGAAAGCGMACTTTTAAAATTGTGAAAATGAAAATATTCTGTTAATTTGTTTAATAAATAAAATAAAATAAAATAAGGATTTTGTAATTCATCCACTATAAAGACCCCCTCTCTCTCTCTCTCTCTCTCTCTCATTGTGTTGTGTAGGTAGATGCGCTTGGCTAACATATCGACGTTGCAGTTATATTCCGCGATTTGTAAAAATTTTTGCAGAATGGACGATGCCCATGTTAGTCACACGTGAAAGTAATAACCTTTTATTTTCATCAGTACAATAAACGAAGAATACGTCTCAAACTGATCAAACGTGAAATATGCATCAAATTGTACGAACAAGTTTATACGACAAGGGCTACGTTCGTGTTAGAAAGAGAACGCCCTGGCTTGCTTGACCCGTTTTTCTTATGAACGCCCATTACAATATAGTGAATCTGATTCCACAACCAAAGTACATGATCCCAAGCTATTAGTCTATGCGTAGATAAACTGTGGTAACTTTTGCTTCCAATGCCAAAGAAATTGGTAGCACACAATTACTGTAAGATGCAAAATTTTTATATATAATAAACATTATTGTGTGTAAAAGGTTGTTTAACTGAGCATTGAAACAGAAACTACAGACCAAAGTCTGTTCTATAACGATAGACACGCGTTTACGAAATAATAAGTCTACATCTGTCGAATAACACATTTAAAGCCAGGCCTCATCTAAAAATTTAAACAATTCTTTTATTTACACTKAACAACAGCTAAGTAAGTTACAAACTCAGTCCTTTTTGAAACAAACTATGTAAGCTCAGATCAAGTTTTTCAACACTTACATACCGTGAGCGTCGTAAGTATCCTCTCATGTTAACTTTTGAATGGATCAAATTAGATACTGAAAATTGTAGTATACAATAGTTATCAACTCTAAAACTTTAAATAGCAACTGGGGTCATGTGAATGCTACTTTCATCCGCATCATGTTCACATTGATAAAAGCCTCATACGATCGCTGAAAAAAATTATCACCTTCTAATGATGATATATTTTTCTCAAAATCCAAAATCGCGCCACAGTGGCTAGCAACTGGGATCATGTAACATCTCATATGAAAGCTACTATTAATCTCCACATATTCGGGTTTAGGAAATGGAAATCGGAAAAGAATTCCTTCTTGCCACCGTTTTATCAGAATCTTCCAACTCATGTATTTAAAAGTTAACATGAGAGGTGGTGAAGACTGTATAAATAGGATGAGCAAAGCTCCTTGCCGTAGCGTAAAAACCCAAATTATTTCCAAACTATCGATAACACCTCGTTTTCTACTTGGACGTTAACTTGCAGGCGCATGTCCTATTTTTCTTTAATTTATTATATGGGCGCATTCTTACTCTTTCAGGGCTTAAAGCAATGGAATGAAGCTCGTTGGCAGTTTACCCCGACGTGTGTAAAGTGGGAGAATACCGATTGACTTTGCGCAGTAACATATGCCTATACTATATGCGCTGATTCCTCAGTTTCTAATTGTTTTACATGTTATTTTGAGATCGTAAACAAAATTTAAGAAAATAAAAAACAGCGCAGAAACAAAAGCCTACTCCAAAAAGGAGCAATCACAAATAAAAAGTATTTGGTATATTATGGTTACTTTATAAAAAAAAATGCCACTGACAATTAGTACTCAAGCATGTGTATATTCATCGAGAGCGTTTAAGGCGTCCTGTAAATCAATACTCCACCTCCTTATCAAAATTGTTGCGTTAACCTATGTGGTTAAAAGTATTACATAAAAAGCAAAAAGTCAAATGTAGGATCACTACGAGAACGAAGTTTACATGACTTGAGTTGTTTTGTTCCTTCAAATATTATGTAAAGCATTGAGCCGAAATAACCAGGTTTAATCAATTCAATTATTATTTCTAGCAATGTTTGTGTCAAACGAATACCAAAGGACAGGATTGTCTGGGAATATCCGATAGAATATAGTCAATAAACTTTCAACCTCAAAAAAGAAAACAACCAAGCCTTCTGTTCGAAAAGAAAATGACTGTCAGTTCGAGAACATGTTCGCCCTATTTCTCCTGCAAGTGACGAGAAAATAACTTGTGTTACAACGGCAGACGTAGTGACAGGCCGTACATATATGAGGAAACAGTTCAATGTATCTGTCGTGTCACTCGTATAGCAGAATAATAATGAGCCGTGTCCGAATATAGCAAGCTTCCATTAGCCCACGTATACCTCCCGGAAAAGGCAACAATTACAGTAATCAAAATTTAATTCTTTCAACGTTATTCCTGATTAGTTCATTATCCACTATTCATTCGGTGAATACACCGTCTATTGACAAATTGCTTTTGGAAACTCGTTCAAAATAACAGGAATCCTTAATGGCGTCCCGCTGCACACCTTTACACATCCCGTCAACTACTTTTCAGTCATGCAACTGAAAATAAATGACGGCCTGCACGAGACGTGTTCTGTATGCAAAATCGGCGTTGCACGAAAGCGCGGGTGGTGGCACTGTTACGCACACTGCATATACACACATAATGAGGTTAATAATAATCATTACAGCCAAGGTGCAATCGGGCACGTTAGCGGCCCCAGAGAGCGTTTGGCTTACCGCAGATGTAATTCGCCATTCGAGTCCGGTATTGCACACACACGCATTTGGCGAGTATTTATTATGGCAGATAGCGAGGTCTTTGAACTGTTAAGCAACGGACATATCGTATAATTATTAAAACTAGCAGGGTGAGGTCGCAAAGGTCACGTACCCGTCAAAACAGTTCTGAACTCGAGCGGCCAGTTGTCGCTAGATTAATTGTTGTGGAGCAGCCAGAGGTAATAATTCCGATCGCATTATACGTGCCAACGAAGTGGCAAACCGAAATATATATCGACATTGCTATTGTGACGGGCGCAAGTGATACCGTAGCTATATTTAGTATATGCATATTATGATTGCAAAATACAACATCCCATTTCAACGTGATGATTAATATCGATTTCAGTAATTACGGAATTGTGTTTACCGCATATACGAGAATTACGTTCTAAAGCGAGTGATGCGCATACCTACTACAACAATAATTACAACAACACAACATTCTAATGCTCTTTTTCATCTCATCCAACTTGCCCTTAATGCAAAGGGGTATGGTTTTAGGGAAAGATCTATGAAACTCATTATAAAAGCTATTTGTGAAGTGCACAATGGTTTATTTTCAAAGGGTTATTGGTGTTATAAAGTAGAAACAGACAGCTCACGTATTCGTCCCAAACACTTAGAGAGACAGATTAAGATAAAATTTGTTGGGCTCCTTGTACTCTTTCCGGTTTTATACATTGTTGTTTCATGTCAAATATATATCGCAAGAAGGGGTAGTTTCGAAAACCTAAGCAGCTCTAATGGAATATTCCAGCGAACCAGTGCATATTTTACAAGATGTGGCGACCATGGCAAAGGACTTTGTTGATCAAGTGAATCCCAATGAAAATCCGGAATGTGATCGAAATGATGTGTATGATGATGAGCCGCGGACCAAGAAATGAAAACCCAATCTTCTTATCTACGATGAAAAAAACTATATATGAGAAGAAGAGAAGTGAGAGTGAAGAAAGTGTCCTAGCAGAGACATCCCAAGTTATTTTGAATTCCAAAAACAACCATGTCGCGATTGGTGAAATTTGGATGAAACTTGGTTTGATACGCATCAAACAGTCCAAAAGGGATGAACTGACGGTTCTAGGAAAGGTGCTTTAATTACATTATATAAACAAGGCATTATTGGAAGTGGTTCGCACAAAAAAGCATGAAATATATACAAAATCGATCAGATTGTTTCCGAGTACGATTTAATTGTCCTGCGCTTACCGCCTTATCATTGTATTATTCAATTTTTCAAAGGAAAATTTAAGGAGAAGTAACACTGGGGGGAAATTTAGCAATGAAACATTGATAATGATTAAAAAAATATTCGATTTAATAACTGCACATGCTTGGAAAAAATCTGTATAGCACGTAATAAAGAATATCGGAAGAATATTGTTAAAGACCTAATTATAGACCTAGAAAATGGTATATTGACAATGATATTGATAGTAGAAGTGATCGACGATCGTTGGGATTCTACTTATAATATCCATAGGTATGTTATTTTATTTTTTATTACGGATTCGATTCCGCATGTTTGTGTTTTTATTTCAATTACTCCATATTAATATGATGTCCGGTCGCTTCAAATATTTCCTTTCTGTCGGTGTAGTTGACAATATCGGTGTCTAGCAGTTTATTGCGAGGATTGCTGTGAAGGGATGGAATATTAATAAATTTTTGCATAAGTCGGTTTCATAGATCTTTTCCTACAACTATAAATATGAGAGGCTGGATCGATAACTACCCGTGTTAGGAATGAAGATGCAAGTTTTTGTAATTTTCTTGTGTTACTTTCCAACATAATCTTATTTTGCAGCTGAAATTCTATTCCCGACAGCCATTTGCCACTGTACTTATATTTTTCATTTAAATTACAGTAATTCTTTTACGTTTGACGACTCCATGTTTTGTACTTTATGTTTTATTCTAATTCCCTTTAAATCCATAGCTATAATTATTAATTCTATACATGTATTGGTATATCCATGTTCTGTGAAACTTATGTTGTTATAATTTTATACAGATTGCTTTAATAATTAATAGATTTATGATTCTGTTAAAAAACGGTTAAATTCGAACTGTTTTATCACACGGTCTAGATCAAACCAAATCTATACGAACCTAATTCTCAATACTCCAGTGTTCAGAACTTATTTATGTGCATAGAAGCAGCTATACTAAAATCGCATTACTTATGGGACCATCTAGATAAATTTCTCTACATTCTGTAGTATCCTACAATGTTTCAGTATAAAAAATTTCTTATTTTTGTTACGTTGTTGTAATAACTCATATATTATTAGGCATATTTTACGATTACGATAGTAGATATTATTAATATTTACGAGTATAATAGCATGTCTGCAATAACAACAGTTACAAGTTCACACATCACGAAGTACACTTACACTTAACACAAAAGCATAAAAATATTGTTAATAATTCGTTGGTGCTAATAAATTTGGACTTGATAAATAAGCCACAACATGACATATGCACCTCCTCTCCAGAATATAAGCTGAAGTTATTAAAATATGAAAAATCTGAATGATGCTAACGTCTGTATCGATTTCGTATGATTTGAGCGCTAGGTAGATAAAACATGCTACTGAATTCTGGACAAACCAAAAGCATATTTAAAATTTAAAGCGTTGAAGATAATCACCAATGCCAACATAACAATAACATGTCATATTTAAGGAGCGCGGTGGGTAGTATTTCTTTCCCCTAAAATCGATTCTGACTTCGACTCGCATACTCCGAAAACATAAAACTGCTTATATTAATATGCAAATTAATCAAAAAAAATATATATACAGATTTTTGAGAAGGGAAAAGGATGATATCAAACCTTAAAATAAGCTTCAGCGGTACATAAATTATGTATTTACAGTATTCAGGGCAGAACTTGATTTGCATATTGAAATGCAATGTACATCAGAACATTGATTATTCCAGAAGTGAAGATAATTTCCGCAAACTGTAGATGTTATAAGAAACTGAATTACTTAATTAAAGATTGCTCTGTAAAGCTTCAAAGTTTATAAGTTTGAAAGGACGCTGAGCAAGATATAGTTCAACGGAACGCAATCTATAATATGTAGCCCTATGTTATAAATGATCAGTAGATGATATAATGCGCAATAATTGTAACTAATACCGACTGTAATGATATAATATAATCTGAATCAATTTATTTATGCGGTTTGCTACATGATAATATAATACTCAAGTTCTTTGTATTTGACTACATTGCATCTTACCTGTTCAAAGATAAGTTGTTTAAGAGGCTGGAGACGTAAAAATGCCACTCACCTGCAACAAAAAGAAAAATTACGTTTGTACAAATCGCTATCAACATAACCCAAGTTACACATCCATTAAGCAAAATTAATTTGCTACTTAGTAGGTAGCCAGACACCACCAGTTTCAGTGAAATGCGACTGACGCGGATTGAAATAAACGACACCTTGAGTTAATATGAATAAATGAAATGCAGAAGCAATTTAATTAAAGAATAATAATTGCGTCAAACAGCAATTATTTAATTTCCATTTCTCGTATCCCAGTTATGATCATCTTCGTCTAGATGCTTTCAAGTAAAACAAAGGCAGCATATTAGCAAATCGCGCACGTAAAACATAAAGGTATTTACCTCATTATGCCGCGGATGGTTTTTGTGCGTGGGGTCAGGATTTATGTTTCGGCGGCCACCGGAAGTGGATCCGCTAGGTACTTTTTGCACATGCACATCGCGAATTTATGCGTTTAATAACGGCATATTGAAGGCATCATAAATTTCAAACAGCCGTGCGAATAAAATTCTGGCAATTTGTAAAATCAGCAGCGTAGCTACCGATTGTCACTGGCCATTAATAATTCACCAACACTTACTGAGCTCCCCATTTTTCACCGAACAATATTTTAAAACGAAACGATAAATTTACGTGAACAAGTAACAACACGGAAAACAATCAGGTCAATTATATTTAGACCCCAAAATTATCGAAATGCATACTTTTTGAGAACTTAAAGTGAAACTCAAATAATAATTACCTTGCGTCTATACTAATTAAGGGTATAGAAACACGTTATTTGTATTCAATTGGAAGGAGTATTTCGCTCACATGTGAAACAGTAACAACCTGTATTCTTAAAATCAAATCTTCTTACTTTAAAATTATTTGTCTTTAGAAGTATAATTTTTGTATACACTGTATAGTTCACGGAGTACAAATATCTTTTAGCAATTGGTTTTAATGTCACCATTCAATTTAACTGCCACTCGTCATTTTTATTAATATTCACCGATTCTACGTGTACCAGTGTTGGCAATCACCGTTACTAGCGTTCCATAAACGTAGGTATTTGCAATCGCCATATTCGACCCATGACGGTCTCTGGAAAGAGGCTAGCGAACTAGCGATAGAAAAACAACCATCCATTTTTTACAAAATAGCACCACTCAATAATTATTGCACCCATATGTTTGAAAATAGTCTTATTCGAAAGATGGTGAACGACACATTCACATAAGCCACCTTTTATCTACAAAATAAGTGGTACAATTACTGAAATTCGTAATAAAAGTGCAGGTGAAAAATAAATCTGAAAGAAAGACCTAGCAATTAGCAATTATCTTAGTACAAAATATTAAATATATTTGTTTGAAAAAATACCTTAAGAGGTATCTTTTCAGATAGGTTCATTTAACTATAATTATTCAGTGGTTTTTGAGTGGTGCTCTATTGTAAAAATAGGTGGGTCTCTGCTCCATTTCTATCGTTATTTCGGATACATTTTGTCTCTTTCTTCAGAATCCCAGCATCAAAAACATTTTTGACTTACTTGTGGGTACCTATAATATGTAGACTGTGTAAATAGGTGAGTCATAGATACAAATGCATGTCTTTATTTTTGAGGTTATGGTAATCCGACGAAAGGATCGAGTTTATGTGTGGTGTAACAGAAATTTACTGTTTTATAGTTTCTAGAGAAAACTAGATGTGTGTTTCCATGCTATTAAACCAAATGCAGTTTCAAATATTATTTAATTTAAGTCTTTTATTTGAATAAATAATTTCTTCAAAGCCGCACATAACTTTCTAAACTTTGGGCCAAAGATGGCGGCTGCGAATTCCCATCTTTATAGAGCCTTAGCACATCCCTAAACTAGCAGAACCACTACATGGTAAGTACCAGGGTGTGGGTATAGGTATGAGTATACCACTTTTAAAGCAGTACACCACGCACTTGGGGGAGTCTGTTTACGTTGAACATTCAGTGGGTATTCTCGCCTGACAAGCTAGTAATGAGAGCGAAACTAGAATAAAATATCCGACTGATGAAATTAAAAGTGTACATTGTTTCTGTTTCCTGTATGTAGCAGGGTTCGCAAAAAAACATGTTATTTTTTAAATTTAATCATGTTTAAATTGTTTTAAACATGTTTTTTTCTTACTTAGTTAAAAACATGCTTAAAACGTCTTAAACACTGTTTTAAACATGCACTCTCATGCAAATTACTATGTGTATTAGTGAAAATAAATACGAGTAGATGACTCAAAGCGTAGCAATTGTCTAAAAATCCCTAGGTCACTACGATTGCCCGTTGACATTTGTCATTTGTATTCGATGTGTACGGCGTTTACGCGACAATTTTAGTTATTATGAGCCGGTTTTTCTTATCTATTTTAAGCGAAAATCAACTCTGTTCTTAAAATCCAGACCAATCACATACTGGCTACTGGGTTGATTTTAGCTAATATCAACTTTAACAAAGAGAATAGGAACCGACTTTGTATGTTTAAAGTTTAAAGTTCAACAATTACAATGACCAGTAGGAGAAATAATGCAGGGTGGAATTACTTCGACAAAATTAAGGTGCAAAATAGTATAATGCGAGTTCGATGCAAGAAGTGCAAAAAAGATATGCTTGCACTAGTAAAAATATTTTATATTATGCTAAATATATAATTATCTAGTAAGTGTTAAATGAACGTCTTATTTATTGTTTTGTTGTATTGGACCAGAAATACAAATTTTTATGTTATGATAAGGTTAAGATTTTTATTTGTTGTTTTAAAATGTTTGTAATTTATAGCTACAGAAAAAAAGTTTAAGTTTATTATTAATTTCTATAACTGTTGTATCGATAAAAAACTGGGCCTGGTTTTGAATTGAATTCATTTTTATGCAAATGTAAGGTGACATTATATAGATATGTCATTACTAATAATCCTGTTTATCTATTTGTGGAGGGTAAACTAGCCTAATAGTAATAATTAATGAATCACATACAATATTAGTTAAAAACACTGTTTAAAACATTAGTAAAAAAACACTGTTTAAAACAAATGATTTAAACATTTGTTTAAAACAAGGTTTTAAACAGAAGCGTTGTTTTAAACAAGTTTAAAACATTGTGTTTTAAACATTTTGTTTTAATCATGCCAACCCTGGTATGTAGTGGGTTGATTAAAAAGTGCGGGATAAGTTTACTTAGATTATTAACCTTGCAGTCCTTACTCTTGGCGTAAATATCAGAAAAGCAAGTTTAAATATCTAGGGTGCGCCAACAAATTTAAATTTAAATTTCCCGCTTACTCATTCATGACATATACGTATAGTAAATAGTCGTAACCTCAAAATGTTCCAAATCGAGATCAACTGTGTAGGTACGACCTTGATGCTAAATATAATGCTTCTGAGAGAAGTCTAGTGAAGGTTCCGCTAACCCCTCAAAAAAAGTCAGTAGAAAGAACGCCTGACACGGACTCCAACAGTCGTGGAAAGGGCGTTGTGTCCAGTGAGGGTCATGTCATGCAGCGACATTTTTTTTTAATTTTAGGAAGGGCAAATTACCACGGTAATAAGTTTATATGCGAGTTCTGACGAATGTGGTGAAACCGTGGACGGCAACATGCTTTCCAACAGGATGGTGCACCGGCACAGACGAGCCATTTATTCCAAAACTGGTTATCGGATACGATGAACATTGTTCTGGTTTAAAGATTTCTGGCCCCCTAATAGCCCGGATTTGAACCTCCTCGACTACTATGTTTGAAGTATAATCGAAAGAGTTACTAAAAAGTCCATACACTCTATATGGCATCTTTACGCACCGCTATCAAAGTAGCTTTTGCCGAAATGGACAGCAGAGCGTACGAGCGCGTCAGGCCAAGGTTATATCGAATAATTCCACTCTGGACAGGACACAAAAGTATAGTTCTGAACGGGTAAAATTCTACTGGAAATTTGCATGAAAGGTCGCAGAATTTTCAAAAGGGTTAAAATGGAAAATTCCACAGCAAAATCAAAGTTGAGAAAACTCATTTCTGGACCGTTATATACAGCTTGCCAATTGGCAACCCCTCTCCAGCATTCTAGGATAACAAAAGATATTACCTATATATTATAAACTTATAATGCTGCATAAGAAACCGATTACTTTATATTTAACCCATTCTCTTTTGACATTTCGTTTTCTGAACAACTAAATGTTGTTTGGTAGTTACTTATTCATTCCACTGCAAAATCTGAGCTTCCTTTTTCAATATTAAATAAAAAATATATTACAAAAAGATTTCTTAAAAGGAATGCAAAAAAGTTGTAAGAAAAAATGAATATCCAAGAAATAATTGAATAAAATAATAACATACAATTGAGAGCAATAGGTGCCATTTCAACACCCGAGTTGTAAAAAAATATGTTTATTTTATTGGTTCTTGGATTTTCTTACTGTACATTCATTTATTCATTCCTTTTTACTATAAGCAAAATAAGGGCCTGTAATACCTTCTGTAAATTACCAACTACTACATATTTTCTCTTCGATATAATTATTTTACGCTTTTACTATTCCGAAAATGACCGGTCCAATTTAAATCAACGCCTTGGCTTGGTGTTGACGCGATTTAGCGTTATAACGGACTATGTGCAAAAAAGCGTGGCTGGAGGGCGCAGCTTTTGAAACGAACCGCTTTCTGGGTTTCACTGCAATTACTCAGGAGATAGCAATAACAGTAGCAGGCTTTCTTTTTGATATTATGGTATAAAAATCAAAACAAGGACACTATGTTGATCATTTATTGACCAAGTAGTTTCCAAAACAATTAATGTTTCACGGTTTTTTGAAATTTTCCGTGAAATATCGTATTTTTTAAATATGCAAAGGAATTTCTTTTTTATTTAAATCTCTTGACAATAAATTTTATTAAAAAAAGTTAAGCTTGTTCGGATTTAAGCAGCGCACCCTGTATCGGTATGACTCAGGTTCAGAAAAAAATCAAGCAATAATTCTAAAATTTGATATTTATTTATAAACCATTCCTTCACTATTCATTGTTTTTTTTTAATTAAATTTTATACTGATTTCAGTAAGTAGTATTGATTCAACCTGTCATTCATCGAAAACGACCAGGCCATTGCACCGACATCTAGTTACATAGGCAATGCATTTGCACCTTGGACGGCAGAGTGAGCGCTTCGTGACTGACTTCCAAATGTGATGCGGTTTAGCCAAATTTGGTTATGAATAACTATGATTTATGGTTATTGCCGCCGTCGTGCATGTCGGTGCACTTTACATACAGCGCAGCGGCGGCGTGGAAGCGTGGACGTTCGCTGCACACATTCGCCAGCGAAACAACTAAATCGGAAACTAGCGGCATTATTGTCTGGAATCAGGGGATGTACCGGGAAACGATGACCCTGGAGCGACAGCAAAAATCTACGGTTCTGTTCCAGTTCGTATCGTATGTCAGTACAAGGGACTGCCACGGCCGATTTAATTTGTCTAAAAAAAAACCCGTGAACTGTAAAAGCGATCAGTCGTGAACTCTCAACATATTTTGATAAAATGTTAGGTTCCGCTATAAAGAACTCTCAAGAAATTCGGGTCTCGTATTTGGATTTTGCTAATGCTATTATCGGATTAACCTAACAATATAAAAGAACTGCGTGTACATGCGATAATGCGGTTAGCCCAATGAAAATCCAATCGAATCGGTATTGCAGTTGAGGCTTCATAGTACCACGCAATTTGTATAATAAATCTAAATTGTAAGAGTAATTTAAGTGGTAATGCATAATTTACGCAACTAAACTGTACAGTAGGTAAATACAGCTTTCGTAAAGGTTATGTTCTAGTTAAAATCAAGAATACAAAAATCCATTCTACTCGTAACTAGGGCTGGGCAAAGTATCGATACCTTTATACCTTTGGCGGTATCGAGTATCGATACCACATTCAAAAGTATCGAAAGTATTCAAAAGTATCGAAATCCGAAAGTATTGAAAAGTATCGAAGACTCGAAAGTAACGAAAGTATCGAAAGTGTTTAAAAGTATCGAAGTATCGAAAGTATTGAAAAGTATCGAAGTCCGAAAGTATTGAAAAGTATCGAGGTATCGATAGTATTCAAAATTATATGAAGTACTGAAAGTATAAAATATATTGAAAATATCGAAGCATTGATCTGGCCTGGGCAGAGTATCGATACCACTTTGTCGTGGTATTCAAGTAATAAAAGTATACAAAGGTACTGAAAGTATCAAATGTGTTGACGAAAATCGAGTATTGCACTAATTTAAAATATGGGAAGCTTCATAGGTATTGCAGCATCCAAGGTATCGGCGTTGTTAATAGTAACGAAAATATTAAAAATTGAAACAATGCAAAGTTGAAAAAGTACGATCAAAAAAATAGAAACGTCCAAAATATTGACAGCATCAAATATATTGAAGGTCTCGAATATCGATACTTGTCTAATGTTATCGGCCAGCCCTATTCGATACTTTCGATACTTAGGTACTTCGATACTTTTGATACTTCGATACTTTCGATACTTCGATACTTTTGAGTAGTAGCGATACTGCACCGGTATCGAATATCGATACCTGTCTAATGGTATCGCCCAGCCGTAATTTAACAGAAAAGCTCTGTAGAAATTTATGTGTAAGCTAATGGCTGGTTCGAAAAATTCGAATTTCTAACTTTATTATTTCCTTTATTCACACAGTAGGTACTGATATACAGTAAATTCTGTTTCTGTCCGGTTTTCTCAATCTTTTTTTAGTATGGTCCGATCCCCAGAACGTTACAAGCCGTCATTCTAAAGTCATTCCTGCGCAATCTATCAGTTTAATAGGTGGTTAATGCATTGGCAGACTAACTCCTTTGACACAGGGTCCCTTATAGCTATCTTCCCCCTCCCCACTTGCACCGCTAAACAACAGTTATAATAAGCATTATTAATCTTTTACTATTAACCGAAAATAACCACTAGTTATCCAAAGTAGCGATCTTTATTTTTGTACAGCACACCAATGTTGTATAAAAATCATCATAAGGTATCGAAGTATTTACCTTTTTACTGATTTCTTGTAAGTATAAAGTTCGTGTTTTTTGCCATCAGTATAATAAAAAATATAGAGAGCATAGTTGTATTGATCTCAGCTCCTACCATCAGAAAACATCCAAACCTGTTCTTCTGTGAAGTATGAATAAATTTTATGTAAAATGTAACCACAAATAATACGGATTAGCATAATTAGTGCAGACAATGAATTTTTTAGACCAATTTTGCTACCGCACTGTGTATTTCACTCATCTGCCTCGTATCAAAGGCTAATGAATTTACCAATGCCCTTTTAGTTTATATTCAACTGCTTACATTACTAGTTTTAGGAATGTAAACCTGGTCTAGAAGCAATATATTGATTTCAGCTTCTGGTTTAGTTAAACTTAGTTAAACTAAAGAATACGTGTTATAAACTTCATGTTATAAAATAAACTTATAAAACGGAATATCTTTGACTACTGAATCTGCAGACATTAGCGTAAAACTTTGCAGCATTAATAAGACGCAAATAGTTTAATTAAACACATAACATAAATTATTACAAATGTATGTACTGCGTTATGATCAGGTTAGTTTTATTCTGCAATGTCAGTTATATATCTAAGGGCACTACAAACGAAGCTCTTTTTCTGTGGCATAAAACATGCTTTTAGCTTGAATCAGATACACATCGAGTAAATTTCTAAAGCGACTTAAGTCGGCACCTTATACATATATAATATGAGTACATCAACAATAAGAATTTAGATGGCAATGCCATCTGTCAGCATTACACTGACATGATGACAAAGCCACCTAGCTGCCTGAACGGGTACCGTTGCTTTGGTATATAGGCAAAACCAGTTCTATGCAGTGTTGTCTGTACTAGACCTAAACTGCACTGATGAGCTGTAATGACAGCGAAATAGATCTATCTGCAGTTGGTTGAGTTGCAGACAGCACAGCATAGACATGCATTTTAATACATCAACAATATTTTATTAAACATGGACATTTTAGATTAGAAACGATGATCCCATTATTTGTGTTCTTTTAGTGTATACTACATTTTATGTTACTTATTAAACAAGCCATTAAGTCACACTTTACAGAGCACTTCTTGTTGTTCTCAGACTATAATAATGAATGGGGCATAAATTGAAAGTTAAGCTTTTGATTGGGGGTTGTGATTATAGCGATGCCAGACATTAACTTCACAGTTACAAGACGTTAGTGGAGCTGTTTCCAGTAATTTTTTCTTAATATTAAAATTAAATTAAAATATTAATGCTGTCTTTAATACTGCTGTGCCGTAACCTTCGGCAGTCTTACGAGCCTGGTACTCTATCCCTCTACTACCATGACGTCACAATAGTAACCGAGCAATACGAACGGAACCTTACGGGGTAATGTACAACTTGTTAAAGAAGTTAAAGATTTGTTGTTAGCACTATTATTGTAGTATTCCACTATACTCATACATTCGCAGTAGGCGAATTTCCCCCAAGCTTCTACGATACTTGCAGTATGGCAATAAGCAAAAACATCCCATGTGACCTTCAATTATTGGTGTAAACGTTATATATATCCTTGATTCTTTCCAGTTGAGAATGAAAAAAAAATCAGGAATGGAAACACATCACCTCCTAAACGTCAGCAGCTGTAAACAGCTTCCAACAAAGCGTGCACTTTTGCGGCTCCGCAATCATATAAATCGAAGCAATCTCACAGATCCGACGCCGAGCAGTACATTTTCCACTTCTTACTTCTTGGATACAAACACCGAAACCATGTCATTAAAATGAACCGTACTCAACAAAACATTTGCCGGATCGATTTCCCCCTGCAGCGGCTCTTGACGAACAAAGGTTCGGGAATGAATAGCTGTAATCTCTTTCAGAACAATCGAGTTGTTCTCTGTGCTATCTCTCGTGGAAGTCCAGCGCCAGCCTGTGGCTACGGCGACATGACCGGGCCAGGGCGGCGATGTCACAAGTGGCGACTTTTCTGCAGCTTCACTTCGATCGATGCTTGATGAGTGAAATCAAAAAACTGCCGAACAAGCGAGCATATTACTGCAGGACACGAAATTAGGATTTCTTTTCCAGAAGAAAATAAATGACCTGCATAAAGCAGAAACAATATAACACAGATTTTAAGTCTATCTTGATAATAAACGCAAGTATGTTTACCTATATAAGAAGTAGTTTCAGAAGTAGAATGTACAATAGACACGACCTAATCTTCACCAGTAAACAAATGGTAGTAATGGTCTTATTGCAAGTTATTGTGCATAAGCGATATGTACACAAGACTCCTAATATAACCTTTATTATCATTATTATCTGATAACATGATTTATACCAAAGGAGTGTTATAAGCATATGCATTTGTTTATCAACAACACACTAGCGTTTACGATATGATTTATACGGTCAAATGAAAACATCAAAAACGTTGTTACACAAATTCTATTATTAAAGCAATGTATACCTTTTTCGACGTCATATGCACTTCCTACACCGTTTTGGAAGTGCTTCAATGTCCAAAGAAATAAATTCCTTCTGATATGTGCAGAGCCACTTACGGACCGCCTAGATCACTTCATCATTACTTTGAAAATTTTTTTCGCATCTACTGCCACTTTAAGTTGACCAAGAACAAGATAATCGCTTGAGGCGAAATCAGGGTAATAAGGAGGACGTGATTGAATAACCTTACCTGAGAGATGATCCTCTGCTTTTGGTTCTGATGGTTGGTTTGAGACGGTTTTTCAGGAATTCTGCGTAAGTGACATTTGTAAACTGTAACTCCTGCAAATTACACTGTTTAAGTCCTAGAAAAAAACTAACTTTTCTGCCGAGAGTTGTGTACGATTTTTTTTTGATTTTGGTGAAGAAGGTGCACCTCTACGTGCACTACCCTTGTCGGAAAGGCGTCTCCTTGTGTTTCATATTGACGGCAAAAGCTTTTCACATGCATCAACGCGTCGTCATTGTTTCATTTCTGGGGTTAATTATTTTGGCGTCCATCCTGATGATACTTTATGGAAATTGAGGGCAACGTGCATATGCAGTGCACCAGGTTTCGTCCAGGATAATATGACGATTTTCTTCCACTAAGGCTTCATGTGATATAATGGCGTCACAACACGATTTGTTTAACTACGTCGCGTCGGTGAATATCAACTACGGAATCCAGCCAGTTTTTAACTTTGTTACGTTTAGTCATTATGTAATAAAAAAACCTCAGAATCTAAGTAACAAACATACAGCATGGTATTATACTCGTATCATCTGTTACGAATTAAAATGTAGCAATTGTACATCGATCTTGATGAGCTTTACAATTTTCGCAATTTTCAATTACCTAAAATCTTTTTCGAGTCGATGTTTTTTTTGTAGTAAGTTGTTCCTAGTCAGCTGAATGGCTATGGCAATTGTTGGAGTGTTTTGCCGACGATATCCCATACACATTATATTGATAATAAGTTGGGGGATCTTATAAGGACTAATTAAACCCTCAGCACCAGCATTTTGTAAAAAGCTAAGGTTTAATAGGCTGCATGTCGCCTGGGTGGTTTGAGATACACATGGTATACACTTTTTTTGTTGTGAGTTGAGCTGTACTATCGCCATTTTTATATCGTCTTTTGTTTTAAAGCTATAGTCAAGTTTTGAATAACCTTGCATTTCTTCAGTTATGAATATCTTGCTTAGGAATGTAGATACAAAAACACTGCAAAAATTTTTAATATATATTTTAATTTATTTAATGAGAACCATAGTAGGTTTTGCTATAGTCAAAAATATCTATTTCTAATTAAGAAAATATATACATTGTTGGTTTATTTTCAATAATTCAGGTATTATTAAATTTTTTTAAATAATTTAATCAGATTTTATGTTATATCCAGAAGACTGTGGAACAAGAAAACACACAATATATTTTATATTATTAATTAAGTAAACATGTTAATCCACTAAAAAGGATATATGCCTATTTGAATACATACGTAACACAAGTAAAGGCACACATGCAGTTCTTTTGTCTGTAATCAAGGATGCCATATAACTAATAAAAATGATTGTTTATTTGGAGATAAGTATGCATTGTTTGGCGTCAAAAAACGTCAAATCTCATTAAACACTACAAAAATTGGTGTAATACCGAAATTAGTAAAAATAAACCTAACAATTTTTAATCAGAAATTTTTTTTCAGCCAAAGCAAAGTCAACTATGGTTTCCATTTAAAGAAATGCTTGTGTTATATCTCAAAAATGTGATCTTTAAAAAATCTGAAAACGCCACTGAATTTAAAGCAAAAATATATTCAAACGATATATTGAGCACTGAACAAATGTTGCATTATTCATTATGACTATAGCTATAGCTCTAAAACAAAAAACAAAACAATATAAAAAAAGGTACAGATGAACTCGCAACAAAAAATGTAAGAAGGTAACGTGCAAACTGCAACTCTGTAGTATAAGTTACCTGTAGTCTCCAGATGTTAAACTACCCATGGTGAACAACTGTCCAACGTCATGGACCCTAAAAAAAGCAGAATCTGAAGTAGAAAGAATTTTACTTTACGCCCCAGCTCAATCTGGATTGACACCATTTTAAACAACGAGCTTTGTCCGGTAAAGTCAATGGAATAGGTGGTAGCACCAAAAAGGGACGGTATACAATATGAAGACCTAAAGCAAGAACTCTTTGATTAACCATTTCTCGATACACCACATGCCCTGTTACTGTAACAAAAGCATCTCAAACTGAATTATCACGGCCATCGTGTATCGCAAGCAGTTTTAAGATACCTTTCTTGAGCACTCGGAATGATCCCACGCTAACCAGAACGTCTCTATCGCCGATAGTAATTTTATTCAGACCATCATCTTCATAACCACATTACTGTTAAGGGTGTAATTTCGAATCTTGCGGCTAAATTTCTTAAACCGAAACTCCTATATTTCATCCCAAAAATGCGACCTTCTTGAAGAAATGAAATTCGGCGAGCAAAATAACTCGAGTTTTTTTTCTTCCAAATGTAGCGGAAATGTCGCTCAACCAAACGTTTCCTAAGAAGCATCATTGGCATTCCCGTGGATTTCAACTGCACCCCACCGAATCAAATTCGAATCAACAAAAACTCAACACGGTGCATCACCGTTGCGGCAACGCTGTAAGAGAGCGCGCGCCCGGATCGGGAACGCTCATGCATAATTCAAACGGCGACACAGCTTTTTTAAAGGGGGTAGCAAATAAACAAAAAACCACGCGCACTCCGAGTCTGTATCATACCGTTATATTTACTTTTTTCCCGGAGAACTCGTTTTCGCCATAAATACGTTTCGCGGTTGATCATGCTATCGCACTGGCGACCAGCCGGGTCTATAAAAAACATCTCCATTCATGTCTCTCAACGGACTCAGATTTCTTCGCACCTCGAACGAAGCCTGATGAAACGTCTTCGCGATTAGGTGTGACATGAGCCTGGTAGGAACAAGAATGCTCGTGGAATGTGTTGACAAACAAACGTCTGATATTTTTGATTCTGAAAGCGTCTAACTTGATAACTTAAAGCACAATAAATTCGGTTTGTGAAACCATTAGCTATATTTTTCGCCATTCGACACATTCATTAAATATTAACCGACTGTATTACTAAGGGATGCGTCAACATTCAATAAAGCCAAAATCTATGCCACGCCGAGTTATAGCCCTTTTTACCTATCTGCATTTTTATTGCAAGGGGGGGCCCATAATATCAGGATGACTATATTGATCGCAAGGGAGAGCTTAAGAATAACGCCTGAATAAGCATCTTTAAATACAGGAGCCACTTTTATATAATTTTATATCAAACCCACTAATTCCTAGCTTCACGCCAGAATCATCGAATGAAAGTACAATAAATATTTACTTTATTGACTCTGGCGTGAAGAGAGAAAAGGCTGCATAACTACTATATAGTTATCAAGATAAAAGCACTTCTGCACACTTCATAAGCAAGCTAACTGGACTGAAAGATGTGTCAAGGAGTTGTATTATAAGTAATTAAATATTTAATTAAGTAAACACCGCCTCCATCAGCTTATGTACTTTTCGTCGTTGAGTCTTCGTGAAGTGCAAAAGATACAAACTATTACTATGTTGCAGGCACATTAAAGGTTATACCATACCACAGGAAGGAAATGCCGCTGAAGTTTGCAAAGAGAACATAAGTAAGTTAGCTAGCTCTTCCACGAGCAAAGTCAAACCTTTCAGCTTTCCATTAAACAAACGGGCAATCCTGAAGTTCACAACGGATTCCCTTGCTTAATGAAAATAAATTATCTATGAAAATAGAACACCTGCAAGAGACAAAATTATACGCCACTACTACTAGATTGAAAAGAAAAACACACTTCACAATCCTTCAAGTGACATACATACCAAGCTGATATCTAAGAACATAACATTACTTATTTGCAACGTTACTGTTATAGAAGACTGTTTGTTAGCTTGGTAAGTTGGCCATAATAGACAAAAAAATTACTCGTCAGGTAATCGAACCCGAAACATCTAATTTAACGCCCCAATATGATACACCATCAAAGATGACAAGTAATTTTCCAGATTTATATCCCTACCACAATTCATGGCATTATCAACGTTTCACATTAGGTCTTTGCTTTAAAAAAATATTGGAGGTGTGAATTGTGAAATATTAGAAAGGAGGTAATGCTACTTACTCGTACTCAGAAATTTAGCACTTCAAATACGGTGTAGCGAATCCTTTTTTTTCTAACTTCAGGGGAGAAAAATCGGCATTATATAAAATGTAACTAACATTTTTTGACACTGTGTGGGAAATACTTATCTAGTGTTGACGTTGTGTTCTTTTCATGTCACGATCCTTCCGCCAAAAAGAACTTACCAAGAAACCACCTCGTTTTGAAACAAGAGTAAAGGATATTAAGTAAAATTGTAGTGCTTTTTTTGTTATAAAATCAACTGTTAATTTAATTAGGATGCTGATGTCGAGCAGTGGTTTGTAACCATGAAACCATGTAGCCACCACACGCTTATCGCTTTATGAAGTAATCATGGAAAATTAATTAAAATGTATAAGGCAGGTCTACTACAACCTCAAAAACTGAAACATTCCACAAACTGAATACCGAAACAATATGCTATTTTCAGAAAGTAATTCAATAAGAAAGAAGAGTTTTTAACTCTTTTCCAGGCACCCAATTTTTTGAACGATTTGTTCCTTGCACAATTTTTTGTTTGCTTCGACATGCTTCCTTTTTGCCTATCTGTAACCTTTATGTTAAATGACATCGATATGTATTTTCTTCGAAAACATATGCTTGTAGCCCTAATACAACAGAATCAATGGATTTTTGTAACATTAATGGCCTAGTTTCACGATGGTACCAGAAGCTTGTGTTAAAACTTATCTGTTCTTGCTCTTATTTTCTATGTAGCGTATAAATGGCGAATATAATTATAATTTTAAGCTATGGACAGGGTGGTTCATCTTGAATGGCGCTACGTGTTCCCTTTTTAAAGTGAAGGCATGGAGGTAAGGGGGGGGGGTTATACATGTTTCCACCGTCAGATGGCGCCAATCAGTATCATTTTATTACACTCAAGTGGTAATTTGAAAATAGTAAACGACAATATCAACTGAAATCCCACAACTGACACCGGTGACAGTTGCTCCATTGCGTGTTGCGCTTGCGTCCTCTCCATTTTCGTGTTTTTGTTTGTGATGGTTATTGTTACGTTTTGAACTTTTATGTTTTTATAGACGTTTTTGATGGTGGAATCATTTTTAGTTTAATAGTCACCTGCAGTAACAGGTAAGTAGAATTGAGAAAAACATTATTATAGGTACTTATAAAAATTATTTCAGGCTGTTTCTGCGTGCACTTTTTTTGTATAATACCTAGTTAGGCGTGGACATTTTCAGTTCAAGCGGTAAATGTAAGTACCAATTAATAAATAGCAAACTAATTATTTGATTAATGCCAGATTATAATGGAGTCGGGCAAAGGTCGTTTCTCAGTGCCAGGTTGTAAAGTGAAGCAAAAGCCGATATTCAGGTTACCAAACCCAAGAAGAAGGGACATGTGCAGCAAGTGGAAACAAGCACTAAACAATCCTAGCTTTAAGTATTTATCTCATGAACATCTTTACAGAATTGGGTATTTAACAATTATAACGAATAAATCCTAATGTGCTGATCTATAGTAGCAAATTATCAAAATGGTAAATAATTACTGTAACCCATAACTTGTAACTTACTAACTTACATCCCAGGCTGTTATACTTGATTTACTGGTCTTATAATGTAAATTACTTCTTCATTCATTAATTTAAAAAGTGTATTTAAAGACGATGCAATTAGTGTAGGTTATTAGTATGTTCTTTGATTTCTAATTACATTTCTGGTTGGTGGATAAGAAGATAGTTTAAATATTGGAGTTGTAAAACCATAAAAACAAATTATTATTATTACATATCTAAACTCTTTATTTTTGTTTTTACAGTCACTTTCAGTTATACGAATATTATTCAAATGCTCTTACACTCATATTTTTTAGAATGTTTTGTCAATGTTAACATTAGTTACTTCAGCTTACTGTATTGTTACCGTTTCTGTTAAGTATTTAACTACAAGTGGTTGGAAATGTAGTTAATCTACTTTTCATGTATTTAAATACTCATTTAAATTTTTCTGTAGTATTAGTGATTCAATTTCAGTAGTTACGTTTTTCTTAATATTTACCTACAATATTTAAATACATGTTAAAAACTTTGAACAACACTGGTTATAAAGAAGGTGAACCACTATAACTGACACTGTTTGTCATTTTTATTGTTCCAAGTTATCGGTACTATTGTTTAGAGTTTACTTTTTATTGTAAATCTACTTTTGAATGATAAGGCATACTATTGTTTAAGGCAATATCAAAAATTAAAAGGACAGTTTTTAATTTAGCTCTTTAATTTGTTCATATATTTTTGATATTGTCTGCATTGCTTGTTACAAATGAACTATGTTCACAACACAAATTTCCAATCAATATTTATTCACTAGTTTATAGTTAATGCGAAAACTGTATTAATATACTTTAACTTTTATTTGTTCTTTCATTTATAATTATATTTGTTAGGTTGTTCGCACCTTTCCAAGTGAAATTTCATTGTATTCAATGTATACATTGTATTCAATGAAATTTTATTTGGAAAAGTTCGAATCAAAAAAACCACCTTTAATAACGAAAATAATGATCCTAGATATTCAAATTTGGCGCTAATTTACGCAAGTTTCGACGCACAGATGGCGCGATCGCGAAAATGATGTTGGGACAGGACAGAAGCATTGGCCTTTTCTTTCTATTAAAGTGTTATTTTATGGCTATGGAATAATTATACCGCTTTTAATATCTAGGTACTAATTGCGGCGAAAAGGAAATTTGGTTAGAAGCAAGAAATCCGTAAGACCCAATACCATCAGCCTTAGAATCGCGTTCTTGAAAATATTTCAAAATTGTCTTTGCTACTTTCGAATAAAGGAGTAGAGTTTAGTAAAAAGGTCTTTAAATGCTCTAGAAATGTACCTAGGAGATGATATTAGCAAATATTAAATTTCTGGATTGGCTTGGCGCCCGAGTACCTCGTTGACATGACTGCGATTAACGTTCCGGGCCTGGTTGGACTCGCTCACCTGCCACTGTTTGGCAGGTGGACTGTACACGCTAAGAAGAGGCCTGACCTGACCTGACCTGACCAGGCCTGCGCATCTACCGCCATTACCGATTGCCCGACTATTCAATCGATTTTATGGCTCTAACTTGATTGGCTGTCCATTACTGCCGCTACGAACCCACATACATACATATGAAATACTTGATGAAAAACCATAAAATGAGGTCTATATATATATATATATATTATTATCGCAATATAAGCGACATACAATAATTATCCAAGCAATAATTGCTGCAGTAAGCTGATAAATACTAAATTCTAAAATAAATGGCCTGCTGTATGAAATTTGTGTTGCAAATCAAAGAATTCCAACTTTCCATACGTGTACGTAAAGCCTTCCCGCACTCGATCAAATTACATAATCACCGATTGAAATCGGCCACTCAAAACAATGTGGCATGAAACCTGATCCTATTAAAGCGCAGCAGAGAAAAAGCACCGCCGCTCCGGGTCGTGAAGAGCGTGCCTTCCTAAAAAGGTGTTTTCCTAGCCGGCTTTCAACATCGGAACACACATTATTGCCGCGGAATACGAATGGCGGGCGTCGTCTGCAATCAAAGATGGTAATGCCTGCGGCTCACACGGTCCTTTGTGAAAAACAAGACGCTCATTGTTTCTGTATACAGGCTGGCTGGGATCTAGGCGTGATCGGTCACCCGCCGGCCGTTCCGTCCAGCGCGATAATACCACATGCATTTACACTTGTCAGCTAACCCCGCCTGATGGAGTACCACTAGAAGTACGCCCGACGTGAACTTTCTGCCGTGAACCCTACCCTCATTAAAAAGAGAACGTAATGGGCATTTGTTCCACTCCAGATTGGAACGCTTTTATAATAATCAAGGGGAAATTTCCACGGAAAGGGAGAGCAGGGCGGAACTCCTGAAAATATATTAACGTTCAGGCTTGTTTGCAGATGGCTTAGAAAATTTTAGGCCAGCACGCGATATATACGCAAAGTATCCCAGAATTAATTGATGATGACCAAGAGTATTCAATGTGGAAAATGAATGTTTACTTATATTTATAATTAAATAAAAAAATGTGCTGTGTGGTAAATAATATATAACAAGGGAACATTCGTAAATAGCATTCGCGAATTATTCAGGGGCATTTCGAAGCATTACAAGGAAATCTTGGAGCAAGGGTATAAAATCTTGCTTTTGGGCAAACTTTGTAAAGCTCAAACAACTCCGAGCAATCATGGGGGAATATAGTAGCAATCGTAACTTCTACATGTCCAAAAAATAGTCACGGACACTGATCTTTACCATCATTCATGCTACAAAAGTGGTTCTTTTAAGATATTACAGTTTATACGTGTGATTTTTACATTGCGTTTTATGGGAAGATTGGTTTGATAATTCATTATTTTTGAATTCAAAACAATTCACTTGCTATTCTTGTACTGAAAATGTTGCAAGATTATTTACGTGGCTAAAAAAGCAAATAAATAAACATCTTTTTTCTTTTTTGTCATCTTACTGACAGTGAAACATATGTACGTATAATAATCATTCGATAGGAGGGTTGGTATTTGGAGTTTACCTAGTAAATAAGAAAGTGTGTTACATTACATTGTCGTTTAGCTTGTTCAAAATTATTCCACCCGTCACGGGGCACTATCTATCGGCATTCAGTGACAGCTTGAATTCGCTCGTATAAATAGGGAAGCTACCGAAATCGTTTGTTCGGTATCTTTAATGGAGTTATAATCCGTACACAAAAATCTATAAATAATGAAACTATAAAATTGTTCTTCAGCAAGGTAAGATACTCAACAGTTGGTTGTTTTTAGAATCCAGCTTATAAAATTTTACATATTTAATGTTTTCTAAGTAAAATTGGATTGCATGCCCCGTAATGAGCCCTTATATTATAATATATTTCAGTATAGATATAGAGTAAATGAAATGAAATATGACGGCTGAGTTTTATTGGTTTTAGGGCTTTCAATTGAAAAAGATTTTATCTAGGCCAGAGCCGGACGTCTAAAATGACGTTCCCTTGTTCATCCCCATCACACCACCAAAGTAAACATAGTTTTGCCGTTGGTTGGTAAAACCATTAATAAACTCATAAACTACTGCCTACAAATTTTCATCAAGCTTTATAAATTTTAAAGCTGCATATAGTCAATACAAGTTCGAAGCAATAGTTGCAAGCAATAATGAATGAAGTACTATTCTTTTATTTCATAGGCTCGGCGAATAATAACTACAATGAGAATATAAGTTTGAGGACGCTACGAAGTAAAATGCTGTGGCCTAATACTACATCTGTTATATTAACGTAACCTCTTACTCAATTACCTACTGTCGACGCACTTTCCCGACATATCGATTCATCAAAGTTTGTTATTTTCTCTAGGTATAACGTTATTAGGGTAAGCACACAACATAATAGACAAAATAAACATTTTAAACTAATTAAACCTGTGATGCATAGAACATTTATTTAATTTAAATATGATATTTTTAATGGGTTAACAGGCATAACGACAAATGAAAAAGTATTGCGAGCCTTGACCGTTAACATTACATTATTTAAATTACGCAAAAGCCTAATTTAATAGAATCAACAATATAATAGAAAATATTAAATATACCTAGCCAATAATCAAATGAAATACCGAAACTTCCTATAGTAAGAAAGAATATGGCAACAGACAATTATTTTCAATTGCTAATTCAAGTTAAAAACTGACTATCTAATACAGCAATAATTATATAAAACGAAATAAAAATGCATTGTTGGCGTCGTAGAGAAACACACATATACAGATAAAAACTGAAAGGAAATAAAGCGAGTGCAATTGCGATAGATAAGTATACCTCCGCTCGCAGTAAATTATGCATTGATACCTAAAACCAACACCGCATTCGTAACAAAAAAAATTAACATAAAATGTATTGATATTTAAACACATTACAGAAAGTGTTTTATTCTTTCTTTTTGTGAGTTTTTTCGGCTACAACTAAGTAATCGGTTCCAATATGACCTAAATTTTATTATCAGAACATAATCAATGACCCTAATCACAATTTTTCCCGGTATTTTTGCAATGCAACAAGGCAGTTCACGTATGCATTTTACGCTACGGTATGATAAATGAATGTAGTGAATCAAGTAATAATTTGCAAAGACTTCAAGTACAATATAGATAATCCGCCTGATCAAAAACCAAGAAGGGCGAAAATTTGTTGCGCGCAAGACATTCAAAGCTGAACAACACCAATGACCCCTTATAATGTACTATGTAATAACAAAATATCGAAGCATAGTTTATTATTAAAAGGGCGTTAATTTATCATATTCAGCTGAATTCAATTTAAAAGTTCAGCGGAAACTGGTATCGAAATGGGAAATCCTTTTGCGAAATTAAAACGTAGTTGGCGTCGATTATTGCTGTTACATAAAACGCTTTGTGATTCTGTTTAATAACACCTTTTTGTGTTTTTGCTCAGTGAATCGGAATAATAACTTGATTATTTCTGTACGTAACAAGTTTCCACATTTGCATTGCATACACACGTTGCAAAGGTCGGTAATGTAATATAAAGAATAACATTATCACAATGCATAACCGAACAAGCAGGTGTGTGGTTGGCGAGTGTGAATTTAACAGAAAAAAAAAATTTAATTAATTGGTGAACGCGACGTTTACTGTCGGCCTTTGTAATTTTCAGGCTCAATTTAAAATGGTGTTTTATATTTGGCACTGATTAAAACTTATTTGTAGCTATGGGACTTTTTTGCCTTTGCATGAAATACTGCCAAGATAACGGACGTCAGCGGCGAGTGCACCGTGCGTGAAGGTCGCGGAAACCCAGAGGAAAAAACATATCGTATGACCCATTTTTAAAAACAGATTGTTATATCACCGGCATAGACAGCCTGTCTAAACCGCACACTTTTTAAAAGCCGGTCTCTGTTCAACGAGCTGCTGATTCAGAGCCTGATGGATTTTTCCACGTTCTATAGAAATTCAATCGGCCCCAGTCGCCTGTGGTGTGTGGCGAATTTAAGAATTTCAGAAAATTGCTCTGAAGAAATGGTACACTAAAGCTATTGACGCTACGGAATATTAACAGCGAAAACTAAGTTGGTAACCTTTGTTCTATGCTCTTTGAAAATGCCGCTAAGTCAAAACGATCATCAGAGCTATCAGATAAAAACTGTGAAGTAGAGCATAATTAAGCAACTAGCTATTCAACTGATTCAAAATGTATCACGAGTCTCCTTCGAAAGCATTCATCTTATGTTACAGAATGAACTAACAAAATATGTTTGATTTTGGACTTCAAGCAACTTCGTAAAAAAAACAGCCTGGAACGGTCATAAAAAAGCGCTAGCTTGTCCTTTCAATAGTCTTAGGTAATTTATCGTGCAGGAAATATATTCCTTAAAAACTTCTCAACTATTACAGGGTTCTTGAAGTTTGATCAACGTTAGCCTTAATTCGGTAGGAATAAATAACAACTGTTTGAAGCATATGCAAACATGATCCCCGGGTAATGCGAGTAGTTACTGTTCGATCCCTATCATTGAAAAAATATTGATACAAAGTTACAATAGTTATACATATTAAAACATGCTTATTTAAGGCTTAAGTCTGTTTCTAGCTGTTAACGTCAGTAATATTTTTTTTTCTTAAAACGCCAAAAATTTATTCTAATTTAGAGTGTGCTAATATGGTTTTTATTCATGGCTTCATGGCAATGCCACAGCTGCTGTAAAAGAATATCGACGACATTTTTCATGTGAGAGGGCTCCTGACAAAAACGTGTTTATCCTAGTTTTTAACAAACTTTGCGAGACTGGAGTTTTTCATGTGCCAAAATAACATCTGAAAAAGCTGACTGACAAACTTTAGAAGAAGTACAGGATGTCCCATTTTCGTTGTAATTGTAGGGTATCTGGGTAACTATTAATTTTAATTATTTTGTTCTGAATTCAGCTGTAACCGTCGCCAATTTTGTGTCATCATTTGTTTTAAAGCCATAGCCAACTGTTGGAAGATGTAACATTTCTTCAGTTCTCAATATCTCGATTGACTATGTAGACACAAAAAAACAGTAGACATTTTTTATAGATTTTTTTATTCTGAATTCAGTGGCGTACTCAGAATTTTTTTAGGGGGTAACATTTTTGAGATATAACGCACACTTACATTTTTTTAAATGGAGACCATAGTTGGCTTTGCTATGATTGAAAAGAACTATTTTTTCTGATCAAGAAAATCTATACATTGTTAGGTTTATCTTTACTAATTTTGGTGTTATTCCAATTTTGTAATAATTTAATGAGATTTTACGTTTTGTCAAAATGGATGTAAATATTTGATGATAAACAATGCATAGGTACTTAGCTCCAAATAAACATTCAGTTTCATTAGTTACATGGCCTCCTAGATTATCGATGAAAAATGCATGAGCGCTCTTCGGAGTCTTATGTATGTATTCAAATATGCATATATTATTTTCAAAGGATTAAAATTTTTACTTAATAATATAAATTATATCGTGTCTTTTCTTATCCCATGCCTCCTGGATGTAAACGTAAAGTATGATTAAATTATTTTAAAAAATTTGAATAATTCCAAAATTAGCAAAAATAAACCTAAGAATGTATACATTTTTTTATTCAGAAAAAATAGGCCTTTTCAACCATAGCAAAGCCAACTATAGTTTCTATTTTTAAAAAATGCAAGTTTGTGTTATATATCAAAAATGTGACCTCCTAAAAAATTACGGGGTACGCCACTGGATTCTAAATAAAAATATCTATAAAAAATGCCTTTACAGTTTTTTTTGTATCTACATACCCAAGCAAGAAATTAAGAGCTGGGGAAATGTTACATTTTTCAAAAGTTGGTTATGGGTTTTAAACAAACAGCTGAACTCAGAACAAAAAAGTAATACAGTAACCCTCTAGCATTAATAGTTACCGAGATACCCTACAATTACAACGAAAATAGGACACTCTGTACATACCATCCACAAAAAGTAAAGTTTCTACACCCGGAAGATTATGCTAAACGGTGTGGAATTTTGTCGATTGATAACTAACAATGGTAGAGTTGTATCGCGCATACTTTTTACTGGTGAAGCAACATTTTACCCGTGACAACATTCATAATGCGCACAACTCTCACGTATGGCTTGACGAGAATCCCCATGCAATAGTCGAAACCAATTTCAGCACATGTTTTCAGTAGATGTGTGGTGTGGTGTGATTGCCGAATTTTTAATTTTCCCTTTTATCATGGAGAATCACCTCACCTTAATGTTTTTATAAATGCGTTGCCGGCATTGCTAGAGAATGTCCGTGTAAATGTAAAAAGCTAATGTACTATCAGCATGATACAGCCCCTGCATATTTAGTTCGTTTGGTCAAGCAACACTTGGATGAAATGTTTCCAAAGCGTTGGATTGGTCGCGGAGGCACCAATTTAACGAATAATTAATACTGACACAGTTCTTCGAGAAAAAACACGGCAAATAGGACAAGCAACAGGCGCTGTTCGCAGACGTAACAGAGCATGCTTAGAACTCAATTGGGGTATTTTTGAACACCTTATAAAAAGTCATAACTGTTAAACAAATGTTAACGTTATATTGTATTTTTTAAATGACGCTATAACTTGAAAACAAATGAAAATCGAATAAGAACATTTGCGTTTTCTTTTCATTATTTTGATGTGAAGATTTACCGTTTTACAAGATCTCCGCAATATGCAAGTTTACTTGGCCCATCTTGTGGTGAACCTTGATGGAAAGTTTGAATTTACAATAGAAATACAAGAAAACAACTGCATGTTTGTTCACTGGACATGAGTAGCTGTCATTTTAAATTAGTCTCAATATCTTAGGAAACCAACAAATCGCAACAATCGTATACCGTTGCAAAATAATATTCCGATAATGTTCCGTGTTGGTTTGTGACTTTGTTTTAATGTACGCTATTACAGCGAAAACCCGTTAATTAAATAAGAATTGTGATATCTTCTGGATAAAAGGTGTGTGTGGCATACATTTAATTTATCTCTATCTCCAATTTAGGCCAAACCAAGCCAATTAAATTGTTTAACACCTTCTTAGCATCTGTGCGGTCGAAATCAATTTTTTAATTCAAATCCAAAGAAAAATTATTTGTTAAATAATTTATCAACTGAAATTGTTCCCTCTGGTTTCAATAACGTTTTCTTTGGTTTAAATAAACTATAATTCATAAAGCGCATCTATACTTCCTTAATGTATTTACATACAATTATAGCACGGTAAAGATAATCATATTACGACAGGACATTTATCACATCACTCAATAAGTCTCTCGTCTACCTAAGCACAATTTTGTCAGAAATTAGACTTTATTCATCAACATACTCTTCTTCAAGAGTGATACATTCATGTCAACGCTCCTTCAACTGTTCGATGTCTTTCTTACCTTTGCCGTCAATATACGACTCAGTTTCCACAAACACTTCTTCATTTGAGGTCTGCAAAAACCAGTAGTAGATGGGAGCCACATCTGGAGAGTACGGTTTGTGTTACACGAGTCAAGTCAGTGTCTTGGTATAAAACAGCACTAATATTGCCTAATAATGTCGTGTAATATTGATTGTTTTACCTTTCTCAAGATAATCGATTAACAAAATGCCAAGCGCTTCCCAAAATACGATGCCATAATCTTTACAGCTGGCTTTCGAGTTTTTGGTCGCTTTGGACAACTTTCACCTACTGATGGTGTCCAGTGTCCCTTCAGCTAACGATTTTTTTTTATTCATGAGTATGGTAGTGGATCAATGATTCATCCATTGTCACATACCGACAAAAGAAATCATTTTTATGAACAGCTACAAACAGCTTCTAAATTATCGACGCGTTATTGTTTTTGGTCCGATGTGAGCAAACGCGGCATTATTGAAAGAAGAACACATGGTCGGAAGGAATCTATTAATCTATCGAACCTTTAAGGAAACAAAATAACCAAGAACAATGAATAATAATAAGACAACAAAAAATATTATTTTCGCTCTACATAACAAGAATAGTTAATAAATAGGCAAGTATTTCAGATCACGGTTGTAATATTCTGCAACATACAAAAAAAAACGCGAAAGGGGTACAGATATGTTTTACATCAAGGCCAATACAATTATTATGGAACATACCAATCTACTTCAATCACCGTAACCTACCACAACACGTTCTAAGTAATGACCGCTATGGAAGATAAAGTCACAAGGTAATGCTATATTACTTTCATTTACGCCTTATTTATAACTTGCTGCGCAAGCAAAGATAAGTGTAATTATGTTTAAATGTATCACATTAAGATATAGTTTATCAAATGTTGATGACTAAACAGTAGACAGTAAGACGCTCTATAATAAATCTCGCAATCGCTGCTATAATGAGAAAAACAACCACATTAACTTTTTTCATACTCTGAAATATTTTAAAGGTCACAATTTACTAGTGAAAATTTACCCCGATGCGACTGTCTACACATGAAACCTGATTGTGCTATTCGTGCAGTGTTTGCGTTATAATGGACATGACTTAAAACGAAGTGCCCCATAATGAAATGACATTAATCCTAATGTAGCATTCGCTGTAGAATAATCGGGTTAGAGAACAGTCCAGGGTATATTTATGCACAAATCCATTATGATCTAAACCTATTACGTTATTATGCTATACTGTCTGTCGTATTATGATACTTATTTATTTGTTCCACTTTTTTAACTAATGGATGCTATGATGTCATATAGCTTTTAGATTCAAGCGGTACGAAAGACAGAGAATTATTCTCCGAAGGCAAAATACAAGACACGCCAATAATAACGCAGGAAGGGGTTTACGGAGATCGTGACTACGCCTAACATACCATGTCTTAAAAGAGACATCATCCAGACGCATTTTATGCGCTGCTGAAGTGACTTGTCAATATCACGGCACGGTATTATGCGATGTACAGACAAGAAAATTACCCTGCCACGAATGCCCTCAAACAACCAGAGCATACCAAGGATCGTGAATACACAGTTCCTCAGTAAGGTCATTGTAACATACCAATAAGACATACAAAAACTTATTAGGTCCTAATTCGCTGTTTTGCAGTTTTTCAAAAGTGTTAAAAATGTAATCTAAATCTAAATGTAACCATGTGATATGTGATATAAAACGCCTACTGTTTGAGAAATTTTTTGATCAAACGTATACCAGTAATTTTATCGAGATAGCGTATGGTAGCGGCGACGCCTTGGTAATTATCGACATTTTTGGGAGTAGTTTAGTTAAAGTCGATCATTCATACAAATTTGGCCCCGTGTTGAAACAGTATTTGTTTTTGTAACAAGATATTTTATGTGGTTTTCTACCTAATTATAAATAAGAATAAGAGATTAAAAAATTACTCGTGCMAAACACAATCAAGCAGAAACACAAAACGAACGAAACAMTAAAACCATTATGCTGTTATGCATGCCGGGCAGGTCACGTGATACAAACAACAAGGTCAACAAAAGCTTCGACTATTTAGCAGGCGTATTACGAGCCACAATCGTAAGAATTTTTGCAATATCAATAATTTTTTGGGATAAAACAACAAGTTATTATCTTCATCACTCGTTATTTGAGTAGTTTATGAGAATATAAAGCTAATATTACGCGGATTTCTGCGATTGGTGGAAACTCTCAATTGACAATAAATCGAGAAATTTAACAACTAAAATATTAAGTTATATAAAACCGTCAAAATAACAGTATTAGCTACCTACTGCAACTTTTACAGACAGAAATCTGCATATTACCAATTTAAATTAATAAATAAATAATGCAATTTAGTCAATATGCAATATGTATTTTGTACAGAAACATGTTTACCATAACTTCCAGCTGTGCTAGTAATTTCCAAAGCAGGTAAATTGCGGCCTACTTTTTTGCAGAACAGGAAAAAATTATGTGCTAATTTGCCGTAGAACTGAGATATAAAAAGACTAAAGCAGTATGTACAATATTGCTATATGTAATAATAGAGTTTCAACAGAATAGCAAGCTGGAAATGGCTTCGAAGTTTATGACTGAGCCAATAGTTTGCTATTGTCTATACATGGCTATTCGCATAAGTGGTTAATTAGATGTTTATAGGAAAAACATTATAATAACAATTTAAAATTTTACTGAATGCAAACTTTCTTATTTTAAATAGAATACCCTACATATTATGACGTCTTTTAATGTATAAAAAAATATATAACTTTAACCGCTTTTGAAATAATTGATTTTTTTTTAGAAAATTTCGGCAGATGTCTAACCGCCTTGAAATTCCAATTTTATAACATTGCCTTGCGACAGACAAATGAACTTTGGAAAATATGTAGTGAATGCATTAGCCTATATGCACATAGTAGAATTGTTTCAAAATATTATACAATGTGGCACATAAATCCCCTCGGACTCTGACTCCTCGTTAAAATACACTGAAGTTTTATGTACCTGAGACTTATTTCATGCACCAAGGGTAAAAATCTAGCGGGGTAAGATCTGGGGAGCCAGGAGGGTATTTCCAAGCACCATTCCTGCGAATCCACCTATCTTCAAAATGACGGTGGTTTTTCTGAAACTTCATTTGAACAATGTGCCGATACCCCGTCTATACCAAACAAGAGACATATTGGTTCTGTGGCAGATCATCAGAAAAATCACTCACAATAGCATTCAATACTTCTCAGTAATCATATTTTCATACAGTGTTTTATTTTTCCATAACAGACAAAACACATTGAAACTAAACTTATGCTAGTGGCTTCTTTCAATAATCAAATGTATTTTTTCATCCGATTAGTAATTCCTCGAATTTACTAGCCCAGCGTTTGAAAATTCAGCCTCATCGCTCCAAATAATTATGTTTAAGAAAAAGGGTTAATTCCTCACGGATATTCTCTAGCATAGTTTGACGAAATGCCACCTTACGTCTATAATCACCAATTTGATGAGCCTGACCTTTGGTGAATTTAAAATTCGTCACTTTCCTGCTTTCAATGTTCTTTGGCAGGATGCGTAAGAAACGGCTACTAACATTTCTGTACTCGTCTAACTAACGCACGTGGTTCAACACTGAAATATTTTGATTTATGTCTTTTTCGGTTACAACCTTTTGTTTGGATAGTTTTACTTTAAAATATACAGAAAAAAGTTTTACCTTTATCCGTGTAATATAACAATTCTTTCAAATGCCCTTGTTTTCTTTTTGTCAACGGTATTATGTACAAGTGTTAGGCGTTAAAACTAATTGGCCCGCTTAACAACGCCGTAAAATGTCTAAATTATTATACTTTTCCATTGCAGTATCAAATATGCAAAAAAGTTTATACGTTTCAAGTGTAGCAAAACAAAATACGTTTTGTCTTTTACAAGTCATGGCCTCCCGTTATAATTATGTTAATAGGCAGTCGTGCAGGAAATTAAAGAAAATTAAATATCTCAAAAAGGTACTGCAAATAGAGTAGTAGTTGTATTTACAAAACGTCACTTAAATTAAACAAGAACGTCACTGACATAAAAGAACGTTAGACAACCGTCATAATTTTCGAGAAAATACAATTATTTTCGAAAATGGTTAAAGTTAGCCTTGTTATAGTATTATGTAATAACATATGTCCAGATTTATACAGGAAATTCAAAAACGTTATAATATGAATATGTATTTAAAATAGGAAAGTTGGCAACCCGAAGTACAAAACTGTGACAAGTATTTTTTAAATGTACCACATATTCCACCTTACACACAATCAAAATTTCAAATTGTTATTATAATATTTCCACCATAAACTTCTAAAAAACCGCTTATGAGCATCATCTGGTATACTCCTAAGTGTAGCTACAAAGTAAGTCCAGTATTAAATAAATATTTCAGTATATATATATAATAAGAAATCGTGGATATGAATAGTCACTTTCGGGTAATTACACGTTGTTGTGCGAGTAAAAACAAAACTCAAAAAAAGCTGCTACGCCCTCTCTAGATTTACATGATGAAAGATTAATTTCCTTCAAATTACACTGCAGTACCAAACCCATTTCCTCGTCGTCCATTTTAATTACTAAATTAATGTTTGAGAGCCAACGAATTTGTTATTAAGCAAGACATGCTATTTGAGTAATTGTCGGGCGTGTTCGACATCGGTAACAAACTTCGAGTTATCAACTGTTTACGGCAAAACTTATAAAATCCAAGTTACACGAAGTCGTAGTTCATGTGACGGTATTCTCAGGCATATTTGTCAAATTCATAACCCAACCAATAGTTATAACGGTAATTAGATCTAAAGGAAAATTCTCCTGAACTTTTAACTTATTTTCTTTGCCTACCATTTGTAAATACACTTAAACGACTTGATAGTTTACCACTGCAAGCAAAATATTAATAAGAAAAAAATATTTTTAGCAAATAATTCAATTAACCAGAAAGCTTATTTAACTATTCCAAAACTAAACCAAAAAAACAAAAACGCTTATAACAGATATGCATCTTAGGTGTTTTCAACTGAATGAATATCTAAGATTCCTAATAAAATTTTGTAAACGTAGTCAGCTATGGTTGGCTCTTAAACATTAGTATGAGTACACTCTATGGCGAAAATGGATTAATATCTTAGTAAATTTTACTATTTTAACGAAAACAGGGAAGAACAAAACATTAATGATAATCAATGACAACACATTGAAGAGTAATACTCATATTCTGGTAGTACACGTTTTCAGTTTTTGTTTTGATCTAAGAAAACTAAGACAAATGAAAAACTTCGTAAAATCCAGTTAATTATATTTATATTATACGTACTTGTATGAACTCTTTAAACGGGTAATATATTGAACACTAAAGTTAGGGCAACATTCTATCAAAAAAAATCATGTCAGTATAATTTTTTAGGTAGCGTTGAATGATTTATTCTGTAATATAAGTAAAAATAGTTATCAATGCAAAAATGGGAAATTTGCCGAACAGATTAAAGATATTTCAGAAAAAAATAAACGGACAGCTGAAAAACTTATAGCATTATTTCTACCTTCCATACCCAATGATCGTCATAAAACTGATTACTACACATTATTGTACTTTATGAGTGCGCGAGAAAATATACCTGCAAATGTGGGCAATAAAACCATCTTACCTGCATATTTTAGCGAGAAGTCATCGATGTTATAAAACTATTTTAATAAAATATGATTTTATTTTTCATTTCAGTGGCAGTAAAGTTTCTTTAGAGCAAGGATTTGATTATTAAAAGAACATTGTTGGTCTAAAAGGATGTCACATTAGTAGGTATACAATAAAATGATATTGTATCGTAGCTCCTAATAAAATGTATCAACGACTGACGTACAACAGTAGTTGTCACACGTCATGTTTAAAAAGTGGTTGCTCTCGTGTATGGAATTTATGTAGCTGACATTACAATATGGCAACACCAGATGTAGCTTATGGAAGATCTGTGATAATTGACACCACAAACAAATAAAAACGGTGTATTGCTAACGACAGACGATAATGAAATCTTTGTCCTTTAGTTACACAGAAAATATATCTGCATTACATGAATGAAATGTGTGTCATCGTAGCTTTTCTCTACACTACAGAAAGAATGTATGTATAATACAACATGTAGAAAAAAACTACTCTTGGAAGCATTACCAAGACAATTGAAACATTTCCTCAATTGTCCAATCCAGAAAAACTGTTCAAAAACATCAGCCACTTTGTTAGAAGATGGTGCAGCTGATATTACCTTTTCCTGCCTATCGGGGGATGGAAAAGTTCKTGTGTAGCTGAACATTATCTGCAACAATAGTTCCTATAACCTGTGTTGCTAACCAGCTAGAGGTACCCGAACACGTTATTTATAAATTAAATTTTGGCTAACTCAACTAACTATTCCAGAGGTGAATTGTATCCATACCACGTTCCTTTTATACGCAGAAGTGAGGAAAACTACTCACAAGATTGTTTGAGTCGAAATATGAAGTACTTCTTAAGATCATCCTTTTGATTTCTGCTGTAAATTTCTTGACATGAATGGCTTCAACGGTATGCATACTATCTGTAATTTTTCAAAAATAAATAATCATAAATAATAGCTATACAGAGCGGTTCCGTAAACATTTTTGTGGTGTCTAAATTAAAGTCGGTTATTTAAAAAAATATTTTTTGGGAATCTTCTAAAAAACCAATGTGAAGTTTTTTAAATACTTTACACTTTCTTATCTGAAAATCAGCTGAAATGATAGAAAGTAGTAAAAGCTTATGCAATAACCCACCTAAAAAACGTAAGGTGTCATTCAAACAGTACTATCAGTTTTTGAAAAAGAAAAATTGATAGAATTTTAAAGGGATTGTTTTCTGTTGTCTGAAAAAGGAAATCTTACTGAATTTTGGGCAATAAAAAAATACTAGGGACTTGGTGAACTCAGCACAGAGCTTAATATGATCATCATTGCCTTGAATAAAAATTATTTTAAGTCACTATCATTCACTATCAGCATATTTGCTCTATTATTCTTACCCATCAAGAAAACAAAAAATTTAGGCTAGCTGGACAGAAGATGGGGGTAATAAATTCATTAATGGATAGTTTTTTAAAGGATATAGGAGAGCAAGTAGGCTGAAGAATCGCTGATATAGAAGATTGGCGAAAGAAAGTTGAAAAGTCGGAATAATCATTAAAAATCGCTATACCTCAGTTGATAACTACAAGGTGGACATCAATGAGAAAAGAAACTATTATTTCAACTTCTAATGTTCAGTCGAATTCCAGCGCTATCTCTGTTAATAGCATTCAGTAATTTTCATCAATTAACGGATTAGACGTTCCACATCCTTCAAAAATAAACACGTTTTTTTTTTCAAATCTTTAGTATGATTATAACCGGGTGCTTTTTTATATTTAAGGCCATCAATGCCTTTTCTATAGATTTTACAGCCTACTACTTAGCGTAATCTAAAGATTAATATCATACCTATCAAGCTATCGATTCATTCTATTCTATATTATTCGATAATTATATTCCGTTTTTATGTGGGCTTGATTTTACAGTGTGTTTTTGTATTGCGTTAACAACAACTATTATTTACGACTGTGCTCGATGCGTAATAATTAATGCTGATTAGTAGCATACCTCAAGAGAGCTCAACCGAAAACCAACTTAATCAATAGACAGAGGTCAAGAAATTAAGCGGTAAATATTTAGAAATTTCGATTTTACTGTGCCGAATTTCTGAATTTAGCAATCAAATATTTTATCCGAGCTAGAAACAAACAAAAAACATTACCCATGTAGCAGGCGAAACAGCAAAACTGGAACACGGAACACCTAACAAACGTTTTCATGTCAAAATGCAGTTCATCGCGATTTGCGCTTTAGGTCGGGCGCGTGCATTCGCGCCGGGCTCTCGCTCTTCAATTAACTTTCAAATAATTGGACAATTCCCGTGTACAGTTTCCTTCATTTACGTGCAAAGCGATAATAAATCGGGGCCCGTGGTTCAGTTTTTCGTAATAATATCGCAGTCGAAAGTGTAGCGCACAACCAGCCCAAACCTACTGTTGCGTAATACCACAGCCAGCTTTGATAATGAATATTCATGCTCGAGAGCGATATGCATCTAAAATACAGCGCCCGATGTGTGGTTTTATGCGCACCGGCAGTCCACACAATGTGCCACGGTTTGCGTTCTTCTGATCTAAGTACAGCCATTAAACAATTACATTCCAGTTGTTAAAAGTCTCAGTGGAAGGATTTTTTAAAGGTGGGATTCTGAAATGTATTCATTGTGGACAAATATCATTAGCCTCGATGGCATACATCAATTGCCAAGAATTGCCGAATGTATTAAAATATTGCCAAAAAGTTACCACAGCTACTAAAAAATTTTAATATCGTTGTAACATCGTTTGACACTGAAAAACGGTATAAATTATTTGCTTAATGCAAGCTGGAATTTTTAACTTTTTCGGTATGATGCCGAACAAATTATTTTACCGGTGAAATCGAAGGCTACTCATGAAAAAGTCCATTCGACCTTCTGTGACTGGCGAAAAAAATAAAGTTTTGTCAGTAACAAAAGATGTGATTCTTGCATTTTTAGACCAGAACGAATATCTGATATCTGGGGTTACCGACTAATATCTTTTTCATCACTTATATKCGATTGATTTAATTTATAGAAAAAACGTAACCTGCATTATTACTACATTATTCAATGTTGAAGATATCTTTTAAACTGAAACAAAAACCTGTGTATTGTGTATGTGAAAAAAATCAAAGGTATATTAGCCGTAACCAGATTGAAAGAGATTTGGTGGAAGCTCAGATGATAATAATTTATTTTTAAGGCATTTTCGTAAACAGTTCTAAAAATAAATCTTAACAAATTTCTTTGTTTTACAGACTTCTTTGATTTCCCCATTGCTGGAGCATTCCGACGGAAGAAGTTATCTCATTTTACTGCGAATAATATCGAGGATGCTCGAGTTTTCCCACAATTCAGGAAGAGGGGTTTAGACAGAAAGTTCACTAATATTGGCGAAGGCTTCATATTCCAACCAAATTGGATTCGGAGAAAAAAAATCCGAACACCTACACCTATGGGTGGAAATGATAAATAGGTGTTTAATACGTCAGAAAAAAAACAAAAAAGCGTGAGCAGGAGCGTGGAGCGTTATTTTGGGGGATTGAAAAAACGACAAAAATCACATTCTTGCCATTTTCGGCAAAAAGTTGACGTCAAAAGTAAAAGTATCCACTACAAAAGTTGTATATAATAAAAAACTACTTGTATCTGGTTACTTTTTAACATAACCATAAAATTTTCGAGAAAAATAATCCAATTTCAATGAAACTTGGTGAAAATATACCTTGCTATGCCTGAAAGAACCACAATTCTTTTGGATTAAAAAAACAAGGCGTTTTCAAGATATTCATGTTTTCGGTCCTAAACAGTTTTTTTTAAGTCTAATTCTACTAGAAACAAATACATACAGAGTTCTGTGCTAATTTTTTCATTTTGATACAAACTTTTGATAAAATAAAGAAACTTGTACCTACTCACGATTTAAAAACATGCTCAATAACGCAAAAGAAACAAAAAATGTCTCTTGCAACCATAAATTTTTCAGTTTGTGTAAATTGGTAAAATTGTTGAAATAAGTAAAAAAACACCATTCAATTATAAGCAAAAAAATACTAAAGAAACTGTTTGTTTAATCGGAAACTCAATTTTTTGATGGGATTGCTACAAACGTTTAATTGGAGTAAGACATAAGGGATTTTTTTTCAACATTTTATATTCGGATTTTATATTTCAAAGATATTAAATTTTTAATATTTATACACTTTATGTATACAACTTGATAATTCTAGGCCAGTCTTCGATAAATTCTGAATTTGATCTTTAGCGTCCGATCCTTCCACTCAGCGAAAAAAAGCTATGGCTGCCCGATTTTATCATAAATATTTTCTCAATCAGTAATAATCTTCCAACGGTTTTTTCAAAGTTTGACCAGTTTAAATGATTGAGATTTCACACTAAAAACCTTTAACTACAAAGTTAATGTAGAGAAATTACCGCCAATTGGTGGAGCAATTGCGCAATACGCTTATAGAACACTAAGCTGTACAAAAGCAGTGTAACCAAGTGTAGCTTGAAGAGAACAATTGCGAGTAATTCCAAAATAATAATAATTTTTGCAAATACAAAACGATATATCTACCATCGGTACAGTCAGGCTTCAGGTCTGGATACGGCTGTGGCACAGCACTTGCACATATTACTGATGACATAATATCTGCATTAGACAAAAAGGCGGTTGGTATTTTAATTCTGTTGGACTATTCAAAAGCATTCGATACGATAGACCACCGCATTTTGTTATCGGTATTGCATTATATAGGCTTAAGAATGCCGTAATGCTCATTGGCAATTATATTTCTAATCTGCTTTACGCAGGAAAACTCTCTAATACTTGTAATTTAACGAGGGGTGTGCCGCAGGGATCCATATTGGGTCCTTTGCTTTTTTCTGTTTATACATGCATGCTACCGCGAGCAGTTGAGAAGTGTAACATCCATATGTATGCTGATGATACACAAATATATTGTTTTTTTGATAAAAATAACTTGAATATGGCTAGACTTCATATAAATTCTGATCTGCAGAAGGTTTGTAACTTTGCAAATAAACATGGATTGATATTAAACCCTGCTAAATCATCAATGATTACCTTTGGTGACATAGATCTAAGTAACTTTGACATTATGGTGGAGAATGTGTTAATTCCGCCTTCCAATCGGGTTAAAAGCCTAGGTATTATTATTGATCGGGAGCTGAGATTTACGGACCATGTGACTTTTTTACTTAAAAAGGCTTACAGTAAATTAAAACTATTATTTAATTATCGGCACATGTTTGATATAAATACTAAAACTTTGTTGTGTGAGTCGCTGGTCCTTTCACATTTTAATTATTCTGATTATGTCTATGGGCCATGCTTGACGGTTGCGGATACTAGGAGAATCCAGAAAGTGCAGAATTCTTGTCTGCGATATATACACGGCATTAGAAAATTTGAAAGAATTTCGTACACTTTGCCAATAACTGGATGGTTAAATATGTCGCGTCGTAGAAGATTACATAGCACCGTGTTTTATTATCGTGTTGTTGTGTCTTGCAATCCACCTTATTTATACAATAAAATTACATTCAGAACCGACATACATAATGTGAATATACGGCGCAAGGATGCTCTTAGTATTCCGCGTCACAGTACTGCTCTCTTTCGGCGATCCTTCTCATTTAATGTTATCCAGTGCATAAACAGTTTGTCCAGTGCATAAACAGTTTGTCCCGTTCACTTGTTGGTCTGTCCATTGCTAGTTTTCGTAGAATACTACGAGAACACTTACTTAAAGAACAACTACAAATAGTCTAGGCTCCCCCGATTAGCAGCTGTCTCTCGACATCGTTCACTTTCTTTCGTTCTCTTTCATAACTAACTTGTTTATTTTTTTTACATGTACGTGCGTTGATATGTAAAAGCTGATTTTTTTTTCATACTAGATTGCTAATTATTATTGTGATAGCTTGTTGCATAATAAAGGTGCGAGTGGAAGATCAGTCATAGCGACTGAACCCGGACCTTTCGGGTACATTATTATTTTTATTTAGTTTTTCTCGAGCATTATTAAATTGTTATTTGATTTCACTAAGGCATTTTCTGTTTTAGGCTTTTTTTTGTATACAAACCCAATAAATGGCTTATTATTATTATATAAGGGTGTAGAAGACAGGGACGGTCATATCATGATTCAGTCAATTGTTCGAACTTTGAAAAAACTCGTAGATATTGCTGATGAAATTAATGAAGAATCGCACGCTGAAGATCAAATCCAGAATTTGTCATATAGACCAAGATTAGCCTAGAATAATTAAGTTGTGTATTTTATATAAAGTGCATAAACGTGCACGTCCAATAAAGCGATTTTTTCGCCTTTTTAGCCGCCCCGCCTGCTCACGCGTTTTTTTTCCATCTATAGATGTTTGGATAACACTTAATCTTTTTTTCCTTAAAAATGAATTATTTCGATCGGTCTATCACGATGGATTCCTAGTTTATAATAATGGAAAATGTGCTCGGCAGTCTATGTAAATCAACAATTTCGGTCAACTTCCTTCTAAAATTGCTGCATATTTAAAATCAGAGAACCATAAGGATTTTACGCGGCATTGTTTCATCAGAAGTTCCGTAACTTTGTAGCTGGAAAAGTTGGAAACCTAGTCCCTTTGAAGCGACATGATGGTTTACGTTCTTCTACTGTCGCAGAAGGGTATATTGAAGATTGCACAGAAAAACGCATCAACATTATCAAAAAGATGTTCGGCAGATCCACATCAGTAACAACAGTTACACACAGGTCGCTCATCTACTAGTTCTGCCAACGTTATCAAGTACCTGCAAACGACTCGTCATCGTCAACCAAAAATGACAATATTCAAGTAATGGTGAATTTTCTCTGTCACCTGCTATTTATCAATTTCTTCTCAAATAAAGGTTATTAAATAGTCTGCTCTTGTTATAACACTTCTGAGAAGAACTTCCACAAGCTGGTCCACCACTATACCGCATTTTCGAAAACCTAGGAATACACATCTATTTAATTGATAATCGCTCAAATAGGTGATTTCAGTTGCCATTTTATTTTATTAACCGCAGCGCTGCAGCTAACTTAAATGATCCCTTAACGCAAGCACTGAAACAACGTTCGAATTTCTCTTGTTGCCGTCGAGGCCGGCAATTCATGTGATATAGCAGGTAAAGGGGATATGTGTATCATAATACCGCGGGAAAGGTTTCCACGCGAGGGGCATTCGGACACGCTTTGTGGATTGGGTTGGCTTTTGGAATATAATGGCCAAAACACACACGAGATACGCCCACGGTATTACCGTAATGGGTTTCAATTCAGGAAGTTGCAGGTAATCCTAAATTGGTATCAGGCATCGCTCGCCGATTCGTGGCTTGGACTGTGCTTAGAATTTCCCAACAAACAAGACCCTTTATGCGAGTTAAGAGATCGAGAAGAACCTTTCCCATGATGGCATCAGTGGAACGCTCAACAGTTAAGTGTTCATTGAATTATCAATAACAGTGTCAACGGTTAAATTGTATTTGCGTGAATGTGCGCCACAAACTTTTTTAGCGTAGAAAAGAAAGCGTTTATGGTTAAAGAATAGTTTCGCCATGATTATAAATAGATAGAGTATCAAATTAAGATGTGCGGAAAAATAGTGACAGTGATTTTCGGAAGAATTTATAATGAGTACTTGTGGGGTTACGTGTTGAAATTATCATCTTTTAGGGTGGTTTTAATAAGATAGTATAGGTATAAAAAAGGTCATATGGGTACAGTTCGGAACGGAAAAATTATAAAGAATGTATACGGAAAATTTCGGAATTTTCCAAGTGGTCGGAAATACAGTCAACTGAGGAAGGCATATACACCACTATTTCGTGCATTTACTTACATACAAGGTTCAATATTGTTGAAGTTTCGTTTTATTACCGTTTAAGAGTTCTTCAAGATTTGCAGTTTAGATTTAATTAAAGTACGGCCTAGCTGAGACGCCAGTAGTAATATTTCAAAGAACAAAGAGTCAAAATAAAGTCATGCATAATCCTTAGCTTTAAGGAAGACCCTATATAGTTATTTTAGAGACTACTGTTAGCAAGAATTTATTCTGGATAGCAATGAAGTGGTCTGTACGTATTTTAGTTAAACTTCATTTGCAATAGTTAGTAGGATTCTGAGGGTGATTCATTATTAGCCCGTAAAAAATTTTTAAATAGTAACACAGAAACACTTCGGTAGGCAATAGTTTTAGAATTCGCAGCATATTGTTAGGCCTTTTGCTAGAGCGAGTTAAATTTAAATCAAATTCTACGGATTAATTTACGCTGCATATGAGAAAAATAAAACAATAGGCACTTTGACTCATCTCGTTATGAATTGTAAAGCAAACGAGCTTCAAAATTTTACTAGACCTTTAACTTCAAGAAACGACTTTAAATAACTGAGAAAAGTAAAGGCAAACATTGTAATTAAGTTGGCACGTTTTAACAGGTAGACATCGACAAGTTGTCCCAATTGATCCTATTAACCTACACGCGAGACCGACGTGTTGTACCATGCCCCGATGCATAAAAAACACGTGAACATCCAAGTGCTGCGAATTTTAGAATCAACAAAACTATTACGTGACATGGTAGCAAAATGAATTATAAGTCTCGAAAACAATTTTAAATGTGTTTTACCTACAACAGACAAAGATTTTGTAAAGGGTCCTGTTAATCTATTCGCAAAATTAAAAATTACACGAATTGTGGAAGCAGATGACATGTTAACACCTGCAAAACTACGTCGTTCCAACAATATAGAAATTTTTTTTTGTCTATAGGTCCTGCGTACGGAAACCTAATTAAGTGACTATAGTCGCTAAATAGTCGAACTGGTAAACTATTTAAATTTCGCAAACAAGCAGATAGAGATTACGACGAGCACAAAAAATTTTCCATTTGACGACATCTATTAAAATATACGTGATGAACTAAACATCATTTTTGCACTGACCGTAGCTTAGAGTATCGTGTTGGCTAACCAATAATCCGCTTTGAATTGGATCAATTCATTTACTGGAAAAATAATTAATTATCCAAAAAGGAAACCTAACATTTATCCTGAGTGGAGCAGTAGTTTCTGTATGAATACTGAATGTGCCTTTGAAATAATGTTCAGTAATGGCAAATGATTATGGACCAAATGTAATATTTCTACCTAGCATACTGTACAGTCTCTAACCGCTAATCTTGTCTACAGGTATTTTTCATGCCGCTATATTATTACAGTCTACTTCGTACTATAAATATAAAACACATTCGTGAGTTCTACTTGGAATTGAAGGCCTTTTGAAGTTAAATACCCAAAGAAGACAAATGATTACGCCTTGGTTATTTATATTGCCTCAATTAAAGAAAACATCATTGATATAGATGGATAAGTAACAAATAAAAATTAAAACAAGAAAAGAATAAAAATATCGAACTATGTACTGTGCCTAACAACCGCTCACACAATTTTTAATAACTACAACATTCCTCTAATAAGTGAATATTTTTTTACTGCGTGATGCGTTTTAAATTTTTGTGCAAACATTTCAATGTTTCAACATGTTCTATTTTTTTCTATTTTAGTAGAAATAAGGTATTAAATTATAAACTACATGATGATAACAAGGAAACGATCAATACTTAGCTTTCATTTCCGCTTTTTTGCTTTTTTAATTTGTGATCACCGATTCACACTCACTACCCAACTAGGTCGAACTAAATACAAAAACTCCTAATAAAAAACTGAATCGTGTTGTTGCAAAATATCACAATACAATCTACAAAATAAGGAATACATTAATGCTGAGATTCTGCCTTTTCTGCTCCTACATTGCCTTTATAATTTTTCTGACATTGTTTCCTCATGAAAGATAAGAAACTCAGAGAGCAGAGTTACAAATTATGCTATCAAAAGTCTAGTACCATTCAATACCAAGAAAATATACTGCTCGTATTAGTAACAGTTCAAGGAATGTTCCGAACGGAGTTATTTATGGATAAAGCTCTGCCGAATGGAAGATCTTAACAATAGTATAAAGGATTATGGCCTCAATATAAAAAGAAGGAGCAGAAATTACTACAACAAGACAGTAGTGAAAGCGTTTTGGAATACGACGATCCAACTTTTACGAAAAATGTATTGTGATACGTTTAAATTAAGTTTGATGCCGTTGCAAAAATCCATCGCTTAAAGAGTAAGAATTTCCGGATACCCTAATAACAGAATGTTGTAGGCTGATGTAAGAGCAAAATGCTTTAGACAGGACTGACAAATAAATAATATTTGAAGATGGTAAAACCTTTGGATGCAGAAATTCACCTGCTATCTATATCTACGTGTATACAATGACCTAAACTGACATCATTATGATGCAATCAACCGGCAGCCGTTATCACAGCTTTGTTAAATTTTGGGCAATTCATCCTAATCATACATTTATTTCTCATTTAAAACGTGTCATTACAGTAACCCCATTAAAAGGTTTATATCTTCTGAAAATTCGCTGCCAGTCGTTTCTAAACTAACTTCTGAAAATTGCACTATAAAAACGTATTGACATATAGTCTAATATACCTAGAATAGCGAGATCCTGGAATTTGTAAAATTTGGTTTTAGTGAAACAGACATGTATACAGCGATCCCTACATCTGAATGATGGAAATTTTGAAGGCTGAACTGGCTTGAAAATAAAATAATAACAAGTGATACCCGAAAAGCAGTAGCGGATTCAAGATTTTGGTTTGGGAAGAGCTTGACCCAACTGTGGGAAGGCTTTATCATGGTAATCACTAAAAAAGAATATAAAATTTTATTTTGCTTATTTAGCACATAGTGTCTCCTCGGATAGCTGTCTACATATTCTTCAATAACTTTGACAGATTGTATGCTACCACATATATTATAATATCTCGGTGAATATACATGGCAGCCAAACTTTTCAACTTGTCTTCCATCATTGTCGTACGAAGGTACGATTTTATTATAACGAGAATTTGTAACCCAATTTTTATATTTTGGAAATAGTATATTACAGTACAAGTGAAGAGTCACGAGGTACGAAGCTTCTACGACAATAAAAACGAAAACAAAATACAATTCTTAATCTCAAATAAAACTGTTCTGAAAAAAATCAATGATTAATGCAACAAACAAAGTATAAAACAAATAATAAATACTTGCTATTAACCCAAGAGTTTAAACATAGCAGAGATTGTGCTGAATTATCAGCTAAACGGTTTATGTTTTCTTATTACGAGACCGACCTTTGAAAAGAAACGTTCTGCCGGTACACTTGTGACAGGAATGGAAAAATAATGTGAAATTTCTGCCAAATGTGGATAAATTGCAGCGTGATCCTTCTACCATTTTTAAACATCCTGATTCTTCTGCGCCCTCTCGCTATTTAAATATGAAATAATTTCGATCCTACAACATTTAGATTCTTCTGTGGAAGTCGCAAATAACTTATTCAATCGTCAATATCTTGAATTTCTTCAACTAAGTCACTAATTTCAGGTTTAGTAGCTGTTTTGAAATATTTGTTTTTGAAAATTTGCTCAAATGTTTGCATAGAATGCTTCTCCAATTCCTTCCCCCATTCCGTCACTAATTTTCTTGTTTATGTCTAGGGACCAGCAGCAGAACAGCCCCATATAACCAAATACATTTTATATGATGCTTTGTCCCTTCCTTCACGAAACTATAGTTAATGAGTTTTTCCTCTGTAGAATCGCGAGATCCTTTCGCACCTTATTCATGAGCATGTTAAATCCAACCACCACAAGCTTTAAACGTTGCTTATTTCTCGCCGCAAAGTGTGTCAGACAAAACTGAGCCTTGGCATTGTGATAGGTATTTATTTTTTTTTAATTTTGCTTTTGTTTTAAATAAACTTTGTTTCACTTAAAACTGTAGGTTTAGGTACTTGCATGATTTGAATACTTTTTTATGAAATTATTGTTTCGAGAAATCTCGCCTCGAGACGAGAAACGGCGCTTCGAGAAATGTTCGAGAGAAAACAAAAATTTCTCGTCTTGAAATTTGAGGTGAGTGAGTGCCATAACTACAAGTAAGTTTGATAGTTCGTAATTAATTTACGGTTGGAATAATATATGTAATTTTGTAGATTGAAGGCTTTGTTCGCGATTTTAAAAGTAATTTGAAAGGCTATTAACCTAAGAAAGCGAAAACTTTTGACCAGGAAGAAGTTAAAAAGTTTCTAAACAAAAAGCCGATGAGATTTACTTGCTAATGAAGATGGTTGTGATGGGAGTTAGCGATGTTGAAGATTAAGAGTCTTTATTATTAGTTGTCAATAATACAGGGTTTCTATGAATGATTTAAACAATGCGGGCGGTATTGATTTCTGAATTCTTTGTGCCCGCTTTTTATAACTGCTGCCAAGCTACAATATGCGAGGCGATCACTGAACATCAATGAGCACGATAGTACKCAAGGCTGCACMTGTCAAGACGATGCAGCTTCTAACGTGCTGTCATAGAAACATCATTACTTAATGCCAACGTCAGTCACTAGAGTCGTTCAAGAATCATTACCGAGAACGAGTTATACCGAGTTGTTTAGACCTGCTTAAAGACAGCTGACAGCTGCAACATGTGTCCCGTAACATTAACCAGCCAGCCAACCGTCAACCATGATCGACGCACGACCGACGCTGATTCATTAGCTGTGAGCCGAATCAAACGAATCATGGCATGAGTCATTCAATTTGAACGGCTTGGGCATGAACGACCCAACTCTATCACCCACGCGTCCGTTTCCACGGTTTCGTAGGCGTGTCCCATGCGCGCGCTGGGTGCCCCCTGGAAGCCATGTTAGATGACGTAATCTTAAAAAGCCTAATTGTAGCCACAACCTCACAAATACGATACATAACCTAAAAGTTATACGAAACCGTGTCACCCCACAGCTCCGAAATGTGAGTGCTGCAACCTTAACGTTGATTATTGCACAAAACATCACAGAATATGTTGAAAATACAAACTACCACGCGTTTTCTCATATTAAGATATATCAAAATAATTCAACAATCGACAGGTGACAAGTATACGTTAAACCATTGTTGTGTTCACCTTCCTGAGAGGCGGCAAACCGATTTAATCGATAATTTCCATAACCGCCCTGGATGCATGAATCTCTTATAGAAACTCTATATTAAGACAAAAGATTATAAACCGTGTTTGTTTGCTGCGACTAGTGATGAAGAAAATTGATTGGCGATGGAAGATCTTTGATGTCTATCAGGGGGATGTACAGTTCAACCAATGGGTATAAATCTATAAATACTTTATTCAAACTATCTAGATTAGTAACAAGCTACCTGCAAATCAAGGATATCGACCTATATACAAGACATTGCTTTCGCCGGGCATCGGCAACATTATTGGCGAATGCTTCTGTTGAGAAGCTATATAGAAGAGTCAGTGATCAATACATCAAGATGGCGAAAAAAAAATATTACAGGTGCTACTGAGGAAGCCGCACAAAAAATTCTCTTGGAGGTTGAACCCGGAGAGTCTGCGAAAAATCAATTTCCTGGTACTAATCAACCGATATTTAAAAATTAATTGTAATGTTTTCGCATTCATATAAGTAATATTGTTGATGTGTGTTGGTGTTATGGATAAAATTTGACTGAATGTTCAAAATAAGTGAGCGAAATTTTTTTTATCTACTGTTCTCGCTCATTCGTTGTTATGTAAATAGTTCAAAAGGATAAAACAGACGCTTCTACATTTTGCAGGATTAAACAAAACTTATTTGTTTCTTGATGCGCCTATGTTTGGAGGAAATGTTAAAAACTCGTCAAATAAACACCTTACAGAAATTTTAAATTATTAAATACTATAAACTATACTTAATGGATCGAGTAAGGATATACAATGAAAATTGTACTGTAGGTAGTGTTGCACTAAAGAAAAATAATATCAATTTAAGGTTTATGAGGGGTAGACCCAGATACTTTGGAGAAGGGGGTAGGTGAACCCGCTAACCCCCTCCCCTGAATCCACTACTGCCGAAAAGCAATGAAAATAGTCCAAATAAACATTTTTCGTTGTATGTAGAAAAGAACTCTAAAAAAAGAAAGAATATACGTACCTACACCTGTGGTGCTTATAGTAGCATGTTATGTTCTGTTCATATTTAATATAAGGCGTTTGTTGGCGTTGAAAAGAACAGGAAATTTTTGTCCCTGCATTTACATGCTTACATGTTTCATTATGACATGCAAAATACAATATTATCAGTCAACTACCTCCAACATTAATTTCTCTGTTTGGTAAAGACCTAAACAGCAATTCATTCTTGCATCGCAACAAAATCGAATTACACGAACACGACTGTGATAAACAGAATTTCAAGCGATACTTGTCACAGGATATTACAGTTACTGCTTATTATTCCGGCTGGACGAGGATTAAATACGTTCGGGAGATGGTCTGCATGTCTGGTTATGCGGGTCGATCACGGTTCGGTACTTTAATGCCTTGTAATTGCGTACCACGTGATGTCGATATTTACCTAATGCTCGATACAATCTTAACGCTTGAGTTGAAATCGGGGGACGCGCATGTCCCAAAAATTTCGGCTGCATCGCTTTATTTGGCTAGGCGTGGTCGTGTCACAGGCACCAGCAATTTGTAAATCAGGAAACTATGCTGTGTGGGTACAAGTATTTAACGCGGGGCTATCGATAACACATATTTTGACTAGTACGGAGGAGTGGTTTGCTGACAGCGATAAATGGGCAAGCGACTGAAATTAAAATGTTTGGGGTTATAAGTAGGTCTCTGTAAAATAAAATGATGCTCCGCGCGATGTAATTTTCTTCATTCGGCACGTAAAACAAAGACAGAAATGTATAATTTATTTCTTTCTTCGAGTATTTAGCTGTTTATTTGCTTTTACCGATGATTATTACAGTTATTAGATAATGATAGGGCTGAATGCTTTAAAGTTGATAGCCTTAAGTGGATGATAATAAGCATCCAGAACAATACAGGTGATTGAATACAAAACCTAGTTAATTCCCTTACAGAACACTAACAATAATGTCATATTAGTTATTACTAGTACACCGTACATTATGGCACGCCGTTTTACTTTTTAATGTGATATTCCAATACTTAAACATTTTAAATACCTACATTAAATCGTTATACTATGATCCTATGTTTAATTTTTTCGTCTTCGTAACAAATTATTTCATTAGAAATATATAGTAAAACATTTTAATAGTCACTGATGTTTTACGATATCTCAAAGGATTTAATTCACGACGGTATTAGAACAGTGCGTGACAAAAAAATAATTTCCAATATATTAGAAACAATTTTATACGACTAACGCTACCAAACGTTTTAATTCGTTTGTATATCAGAAAAAATCAATTTCAAATATGTTACTGACATATTTTTTATTCTGAATTGACAACACTTGAAAAATGCACCAGTTTTATTTTAAAACATTTTTTCGCCATCTGTCTCCGAAATTTTCGTGTCATTTCTACGTTATATATCGAGATACTGAATTTCAAATAGGCATTACACATATTTTTAATTCGGAATAAAAACGTTACGTCTCGAAGTAATTCGTCGAGCAAGGTAGTGTATGGCATCATTGCAATGCGGTAATTCTTGGTTATATCGTTGTCTGAATAATATATAATATAATATATAATAATATAATATTGTTCAGACAACGGTTGTATGATTGGAAACACAACACGGAAAAGTACCGATAGAAACAGACATTTCATCTGTGCAGAAAGCAGTGTTGTCATATTGCTTCCTTGCCAGGCAACTTAACTCGATCAACGTAACGTTTCTATTCCGAATTAAAAATATGTGTAATGTCTATTTGAAATTCACTATCTCGATATATAAACGTAGAAATGACACAAAAATTTCTGAGACAGATTAATTCGTGGGAATTGTTTTAAAATAAAAATGGTGCATTTTTCAAGTGTTGTTAATTCAGAATAAAAAATATATAGCAACATATTTGAAATTGATTTTTTCGGAAATACACACCAATAAAACCGTTTGGTAGCGTTAGTCGTATAAAATTGTTTCTAATATATTATAAATTATTTTTGTCATAAACTGTTCTAAAACCGTCTTGAATTAAATCGTTTGAGATATCGTAAAATATCAGTCACTATCACAATGTATACAGGGTCCGCCATCTAAAAATTCCCGGTTCAGATTTTCATTATTTTTTTTAAGTACAACCTTAAGTTATATGTCGAATTGTAGGTCTCTTTTAAAATAGTATAGTGGGCTCCAAAAATTTTTTTGACGTTTATGATATTTTGCAAATAAAGGTAATTTTTGTAAATATTTTTTGCCTTACTCCCGTATAATAAATATTGCTTCATATTCGGATGCCGACTTTTGTCTTCTTGAATTTGTGTCAGTACAACGTATGCGTAATTATTACTTCTTCTTAATAAAAAAAAACAAGAAAAACTTGTCGCCGCCATATTCTGTTAATAAGGCTATTCAGAATTTTTTAAGTGTTAGACTAAGTCTAACAGCTTATTACGGTACAAATTATGCCTACATACCCATAGCTGCACACAAAACCCCAAAATTTAGAGTAACTCTTAAATAAATCAAGTATAAAGTTCGTTCTAAAAAGAGACAGGTTGAGGTGACAGCGCCATACCACATTATGAGTCATAGCACAAAACGTCGGTGGTTCGCAGTGAGCTGTCGAGTGGCATCTCGTTGATGTTCCCAGCTACCAAACGTTATTTTCCTCTACGCCCTTTATAGATGTTTATCCATCAATAAATATGTTAAATCGAAAAGTCCTACTAATAAAAAGAGTACTGTGATTTAATTATGTTATCTTTCAAAACAACCGAAACTCTTCCTGTCATACTGCATGTACCACAGTGTTACTCTTCAATGAACAATAAGTTTATCATAAAGTAGATATCAGTAATGAATCTACTTTAATTTTGAACTATAACTGGCGTACTGCTATAATAGTTCTGAMATAAATAAAATACATTGCTTTCATCAGTTACCTAACCTTAGAACATAGGCAACAAAAAATATACAACGCACCTTGTCTTAAATGATTTCATATTTAGACAGCATAAAAAGAAATAAGTCTATTTTAATTTCAAATGGTTTCAAAATGTATTTATACGTTCTAGATTCCGTTGGATGCTAATGACTCCTAAGGACAGCTTGACTCCTACACATAGCAGTGGTGAATATAATGCCATATGAGAATATATGTTACACACATGGTGGCTCACTATTTCTACCAATACTTCAACAATCGACGGAAAGAAAAGAGAAGGTTATTTGATTCAAAACTACTTCGGTTCGATCTCAAAATATTGCTAAAAACAATATAGTTTACCAAAATTATTACAGTAATAAATAAACCTGAAAATGTAAAGAACTGTACTTACAGAAAGTCATTAATGTATAATATCCATTATTAACGTACCATCCTGTAGCTGTAGCTACACGTTAAATCACTAATTTAACAAAAGAAGCAATCAGAAAGTATTGAATTCAATACACAATTGTACGTGCCTTAATTTATTCTATAATAGAAAACAGTCCTAATTCACAAGACGATCATGTGCTTTTCTAATGGATACAACAATTATCGTATTATTAATAAGTGAAATCCTTTAATAAAGCACGCACAGTCTCTTTGAGAACTACAAACTATATTCTAATTCAATTTTGGGTAAAGCCATACCACATGTTTTTTACGAACATGTTAGCTTGCAAGAGTGCTGAGCTGTATGCTAATTCCTAAAGCATAAATAAATAAAAAATAAGACAGAAAAAAGTCCTGCTAAAAAAAGTCGCGTACAGTATTTCCACCACTAAACTGTTCATAAAAGTGCAATGCAGTAGACAGAAATTTACGCTTACATTACAAAAAAACCTTGTGTACTAGATATTATCGACATCTATACTAATGTGCCATGTTTTATATAGTGACCAACGAATACACAAAAAAAACGCCTAAAGTGCGCCAAGGATAAAATTTCAATATCTATCGAAAATGGTCAAACTTTTCTCTTAACTCTCGCGTACCCTTTTCCTCCACCTCTCATGCGTCTGAAAAGCCTATCAAACAGTGTAATTAACTGCTAGGCAATTCAAATGATTAAAAATCCTTTTTACGTTATTGGCAAAAGTTATCGGCTAACTCAAGCTGATAAAAGTTATTTAAGTATTTAAATTCAGAACCGAACGAGGTCTTAAACTGCAACCAGGAGAATATAAAGGGCACTAATGCGATTAAGTGGGAAAAGGGGCAATGAAAAAATGAGGGTTAGATGGATATGTAATGGTTTCTTCTCTCGCTAAGCTTTGTTCCTTATAATCAGTTACCAGGAAGCTATTGCATAGTGGTAGACTAAAACCATGGAGTGACTTAGTGACTTTTTAGTAAAAGTATTAGCGATTGTGAGAGTTGATTTAAAACAATTCAGAAGGTCTACGAGGATCTGCTGAAAAAGTGGGAAAGAGAAATTTGGAAACTATTGCATATCGGCACATCGCAGATTGCCAGAATAATGCAAGAAAACTGTACAAGAAGCGTCTTGCCTGTCAAAACCCGGAACACATGGTACCACTGAATGAAGCTTGGTTCAGAGTAGAATTAGAATGAAAAGTGTAAATTTTGTTACGCCAATAATAGTAAAACGATGCCAGACTCCTGGATATGTACAACAATAGAGAAGACTATGTAGTGGTTAGAATTATTTCACGCAGAAAACAGATTGGGGTTTCATGATACTGGAAGGTTCTTCCTTGCCCAGACGTCTTAAGCAATATATGTTGACTTGCTAGTCTTCATACGAAGTATTCTTTACCTAATTATTTAAAAAAAAGGATCGTGTCATAAAGAATAGGCCAATCGTTTTCCCCCCAAAAAAACTAGACGCGTTTCGAACAACCAACTTCATTAAACCGGTGCACAAATGCCGATTTATGTTAAGTCCTAACCCATTTTCGGCCGTTAACATTGGCAAATTAATTCCACTTGTTTTTTCGTGACCGACAATGTCAACTCGTCCGTCCTATTTCAATAAACGTTTGATGTGTTGAACATTACTTGTTAACTCCGGCAATTCTGAATTTATTAACATAAATTTCGTCATGACAGTTAAGTAATTGCTAAAAATTTCTGCACCGCTCATGAATAATTCATTTCATTTCGTTGTTTTGTATATATAATGTAAACTCTCATAATCTCCATATGATTTCCTGCTTCGCAACTTTGCCATCATGCGATGTCACACCGATGACGTGCATTTATCTCTCAATTTTCAACGTAGGTTAGTAGCGGCTGCATTTGCGACACCGTCGTATCCCAGAAATACTTACGAAAAGGTAAGGTCATAACATCATACGGTAAATAATGCCTATCAAAGTAGATATTCTTACTTTCTTTTATCAATTGATTATACGAATGCTTTTTTTAAAAATAATAACTAATGCCTTTTAAAATATAGTAAAGAAAGTCTTTTATATGGCTATTGAAAAATGTAGAATCTAAACTAATCATTTTGCACCTTTACGTTTTACCTGTACATATCAATAACGTCAAGGTCAAACACTTTTATTCAGTAATATTGTTTGAACCTCACGAGTTCAAAAAGCACCTTAGATTTTAGGTTGTACAATAAATAAAGAAGAGGAAAAATTGGCACTTTAACCTTCAGCCTCGAATGCTTTGGCTGATATTAAAATAAAAAATTCATAAGAAGAGGTCAATTGAAAATGAGCCGAAGCGGCCGCAATATMAGAACGTTCAAATAAAACTGTGGAATACAACGCRCTCCAAATMAGGTTATAAGATTGATGGCAAGAGAAAAACAAAGCCGCGAAGCAAAATAGAATTGCAAATTGCAATTGGCAAATGCAGCACGCGGTTTTCGGTGAAATTCAGTGATTAGCAAAATAACAGCCATTAGACATACTCTTGTTAAAACTTTGCTTATAAATAATTTAACAATTACCTAATAATGCTGAAGTATTGAACACTGATGACACCGCTAACATGTACAGGGATTGCTTACCTGGAAACAAAAATATTAGAATTAGTGAAAATATAGATATGGTACAAGTAAGGTATACGTAAAATTAAAGAGAAAAATTCTGGACTACAAAAAAAACCTGCTAAATACTCAACTCAACTTCTACTGAGAACAATCGTTAACATATCAATTATGAACAGTACGCGCACATTTTTATGTTTATTTATATATACAGTACAACCATCTATTTACCAGTAACTAGTAAGGCACAAAACGTTGCACATGTATATTAGTTATAAGCTAATAATATGTAACTATGACGCTGCAAACCGGCACTACTGTACACAGATCTTTTATGAGAAATATGGAATTTTACATGACTTTGTCACCGTATTTACTCATGAACTGCTTAAAGAGTATATGCATATAACATTCATACCAAGTTAGGACACTGGGAAGCATAGAAGTTGATATTTTTGAATCGGTTCCTTCTTATTCATAATTTTGCAGCGGATATTTCTTCTCAACTGTATGTGCACAATATTATATCTAGCAAACCGGTCATAAAGCCCCATAAAGTAGCCTTAATAGTTTAGAAAATGTTCTGTATTTATTGTGGGTTATATTCAATTGTACGATATTGGGCGGTACTATTAGCCAAATCAATTAATTAATATGTAATAGTTTACTGTCGAATATTATATCAAGATTATTGACTAGTCTACATAGCCAGTACCCAAAGATTTCAGTTATATAATGTAACGGGCGTTCATAGAAGACAAACAGGTCAAGCAAGAGAGGGTAGCGGCTGCCGTGCAAATTAGTTCGTATAACTTGAAAGACATTTGACACTTGGTCCTACTGACGTAATCGCCGCTTATYGCGTTAAAAATAAGACACTATTACTGTTACCTGCGACTAATACGGGCACCGTTTATTCTGCAAAAACGTTTTCAATTCGCGGAATACCTATGTATAACCACAATATAAGTTAAATTGCAAACGAAATTCGTTTGACCATCGACACAAGTAATCGTCCAGTTTGTTGCACCAGTACTGCGACGTACGTTCACAACAAAAACCATAACTCGCTTACTTGACCTGTATTTTTATGAACGCCCGTTAATTTATGTTAACCAGGAAAATTATGCATTTAGCTGCGTTTATTAGGCTATACATCAGCCGTTCAGTCTGTTAGTAGGGTGGGTATTAATGTACGATCTATGATTATCCACTAAAGTGGAGAATATTTATATTTGTCATGTCGACAGTACCGTTTAAATTTTATAAACGTTATGAAAAACAGAGGGCGTAAAATAGAACCTTGTATATTATATTTATTAGATGTTAAGCAATGAAATTAACAGTTTGATCAAAACATTGTATATGCCGAAGCAATAAAGTTTATTTAGCAAGATTTGATCTAAAGCTTTCGAAAGTACTAGTAGTGGAGCGAGCTTTCGTAAAACCGTACTGGTATTCACTAACCTAGACCTGGATACATTGTGATATGGGTATATGCCATGTCGGGAATTTTGTAAGGCAGAAATTAAATAGTAGGTACCGTCAGATGCTGCGCACATTTAGAGCGCAGTTCTTAAAACGATATACAGGGTCCGCCACTTAAAACTCCCCAGGCTAGTATTTTCGCTATTTTTTTTAGGTAAAAAAACCTTAAGTTAATATGAAATTGTAGATCTTTTTAAACTCTTTAAAAATAGAATATTGGGTGTCCAAAAAATTGTTTTGTTAATTATCATATTTTGCAAATAATGTTAATTTTTGTAAATATTTTTTAATCTTACCCCGTATAATAAATATTACTTTATAGTTGGATGCCGCCTTTTATTTTCTTCAATTTGTATCTTTACCATGTATGCGTAATTTTTACTCCTTCTTAGTGAAAAACAAGAAAAACTATTCGCCGCCATTTATGTTAATAGGGTTGTTCAGAATTTTTTAAGTGCTATTTTAGTACTTATTACGGTACAAATTATGCCTACATACAGGGTCCGCCACTTAAAACTCCCCAGGCTAGTATTTTCGCTATCTTTTTAGGTAAAACCTTAAGTTAATATGAAATTGTAGATCTTTTTAAACTCTTTAAAAATAGAATATTGGGTGTCCAAAAAATTTTTTTGTTAATTATCATATTTTGCAAATAATGTTAATTTTTGTAAATATTTTTTAATCTTACCCCGTATAATAAATATTACTTTATAGTTGGATGCCGCCTTTTATTTTCTTCAATTTGTATCTTTACCATGTATGCGTAATTTTTACTCCTTTTTAGTGAAAAACAAGAAAAACTATTCGCCGCCATTTTTGTTAATAGGGTTGTTCAGAATTTTTTAAGTAATATTTTAGTACTTATTACGGTACAAATTATGCCTACATACCCATCGCTGCACACAAAACCCCAAAATTTGGAGTAACTTTTTAATAAATAGAGTACAAAGTTCGTTCTACAGAGAGAGAGGCTAGAAAACGAAACCCTGCGATGAGGCTAGTTTGGTTTTCTGCATCATGCACTAGCCTCATCGCAGGGTTTCGTTTCCTAGCCTCTCTATAGAACGAACTTTGTACTTTATTTATTTAAAACTTACTCCAAATTTTGGGGTTTTGTGTGCAGCGATGGGTATGTAGGCATAATTTGTACCGTAATAAGCTACTAAAGTAACACTTAAAAAATTCCGAACAACCCTATTAACAAAAATGGCGGCGAATAGTTTTTCTTGTTTTTTACTAAGAAATTACGCATACATGGTAAAGACACAAATTGAAGAATATAAAAGCCGGCATCCAACTATAAAGCAATATTTATTATACGGGGTAAGGTTAAAAAATATTAACAAAAATTAACTTTATTTGCAAAATATGATAATCTGCAAAAAAAAATTTGGACACCCAATATTCTATTTTTAAAGAGTTTAAAAAGACCTACAATTTGACATATAACTTAAGGTTGTACCTAAAAAAATAAAGAAAATACGAGCCTGTGGAGTTTTAGGTGGCGGACCCTGTATATTTTGCAATTATATGTCACACTGGTTATTAATTTTATATTTTTGTTAAACAAATGGGCTTTGTATATCAAGAAACGACCAGTGGTAACATTAACATATTTTAAGAACAGTGCGGTATCAGATATTTCTGGCATATTGTCAGTGTCTTTGTTGTTCAAGTAGAAAAAGTATAGTATCTTCGCTCTAAAGTTACTAACTGAAGCTTTGAGATGTTTTACCTAAGCGGAATAAAAGACCAACACTGAATAACGAACAAGAATTACAACCTAGAATTTGCAGCAGCGATAAAATAGAAGCGAATAACATTCGCTTTAGCTGTGTACAATCTGATTTCAACAAATACTTAGTAAACGTTGCGCGCTTTCAAACCGCCACCATTTATAAAGCAGAACACGAAGTCGCTCAGATCTAAATTGAAATCATGTACCATTCATTATTTAACAAGCCGTGCATCTCGGGAGATAGAGGCAGATTCACGTCTGGAAGAGCTCCCCCATCAATAAAGAGCATTGTGTACACCACAGGTACATCAACAGCGAAATATTAATTTATTTCAGTCGGTTCCCAGGTAACATTCCACTGAATACGGGGTCGAAAACGACTTATCATTTGTACAATCACATTAAAAGGCACTTTAATCCAATCAGAACGGCGGTGAAATGAGGAATGAACGAAGCATAGCCCTCGTCGATGGCAAACAATAATTCGAACCAATCAGTCATCCGGCACATACGCGAAAAACATATATTTATCGTGTCCGTAAGGGGGCTGCCATCGGGGCGAGACAGAGACATGTAGGTAGGTATATAAATGTTCAGTCACTAAGCGACAACTCAAAACGCCATGTCATATGTCACTGTCGAGCACCTTATTCATAGAATTAACAATATTTGAGAATGCAGAGAGGATCGAAAGAAGTCTTCATGTCATGACGCCGGCAGGGTTGGTGATAAATAAGGACATTAGTCAATGTCCCTTGCACGAACTTTATTCCGTTAGAATTTAATATCGCCCTTTTAATAGCAGACGCGCGTGTATGCGGCGACAACTTGAGCTAATCGGCACACAACACGTGCCCTGTGTGCGTGGTAAATAATCAAATACACATGACGCTAGAACGTACTGCAATTACAGTTATAATCACGGTTGTGATATACGGCCATGCAACGGATTTATACTAGTTTCCACCATCGAGCGCCGCATACAGTACTCCCATAAATAACTCCATACAACTCTACATTAATATTGATTCAATCAAGTCTTGCTTGATAAAACTTTAAAGAAACATAACCCACACCTATTTTTATTCAAATTATTAACGTTCAAAATACACTTACAAACATTTATTCTACCACCATAATAGTTAAAACTACGATTAAGGTTTCTGTATAAAGTAATACAAATTTGATTATTGTACAAAGCTCTACTTCCCACTTAATCAAAAAGATTGGTATTGCCAGTATTTTCTACTATTAAATTTCTCTGAACATTCCACTGACTATGCTGTCCGTAACTCTCTGAACGGCAGAGGGTACATTCATCAGCCCGAATGGCATCCGTAAATACTCAAAATGCCCATATGGTACTATATGTTGATTAAGTTTTATTTATGTAGTTTGCTATTAAATACAAATTTTGTATACCTGAAATGTTTAATTTCTTAAGCATCATCCAAACTTTGTCGTTTTGTAATTAAACTTCCAAAGAACATCAGTTCCTCGGTAAATCATCTGGTCCTAAAATAATAAAACTCCATTAGGTTTGTCTTTAGCAGTGATCTTACCAGTTTCCTATTTGTAGATCAAAATCTAATTTAGGAAGCGACGGCCAAGACATACACCTCTGCTGTTTAGTATGACCAAAATTCTAAATGAACCAAACAATTCTCACACTTGATGTACTCCAGAAGCTCACAAGATGTGTATCTWCTATTTCATTTGTTTACTAGTTTGAGGTTATGAATCGACCATTTATAAACTTGGCGCTATTTTATAAAATTTCTGGCACAACTACTGTGAATTCAACGTGAATGACTAATACAAGATACACATATAACGTAAACATACAGCACATCTGTAATACGCGAACGTATTTAAAAAATAATAATCTGAACCTGCACACCTACTTCACAAAGCTACACCTGGCCGATTTAATTTAATCGCTAAAATACCTCAGCACCTCGATATCTTGCGAAAAGTATTAGCGTACGGTCTCCCACGGCAATGTTACTTTAAATTAATTTCATTACAAAAAGCTGTTTGTTTTAAACACAAATAAATAATTCTTTATTTTTCGGAAATATACTGATGTATCTTGAAGCACATTTGAAACTTTTATCTAATTTTAATCGCCAATGTATCACAGTGGGATAGCTAAGCCATATATCATGATTTAGGAAAATATTTTTCGTGGTTGATTTACCTTCAAAAATATTATAGGACTGTTCAAATTTAAATTATATCTATTTTCCTTCTAAAAAAAGACACAAGTAGACAAGTTGTCGCCATAATATATTGCGCCACAATATCTCCTAGTATCATTAAAGTAAGCTTTGAAAAAAAATAAACTGTTTATCAGTGACAACCATGAGCGAGAAAGCTAGCTTGGAATAACCATTATTAAATTTCTAACGAAAGAAAATGTGAAACCCCCTGAAATTTGCCGGAGACTTAAACACAATTTGAGGATGAAACATTATCTACGATAGGTATTTATAAATGGAGCTAATCTTTGAAAGAAGGACGAGAACGTGTCGAAAATTAATCACATCCTCGACGTGCGAAAACTGCGATGACACTGACGAGAATGTTGACGGAATTGATGCTCATTCCGGACAGAAAACTGTGTGCACGTTGCATTCCAAGACTGCCATCAAACGGGCACAAAAACGCACTAGTGCGGATTGCGCACTCTTTATTGACTCGCTATGAACAAAAAGATGAAGTATTTCTAGAAGCCATTGTCCCCACAAATAAMATCTGGGTGCAATACTTCACTCCAGAAATAAAACCAGCTTAAACGCCATACATCATAGCCAAAACCGAAAAAAAAAACAAAAACCACGCTTTCTGCTGGCAAGATTATGCAATTTTTTAGGCATACAAGGTATTATATACCTAGAGTTTTTATGGTACGACTAACTTAACGCAGAGTATATTACCGCAAGTCTCTTAGAAGGCTTAGTTAAGACAGATACACTAGGAATAAGCGGAAGAAATCTCAGAAATCCGTGTGCTATCTGCAAGACAACGCTCGCCCTCATACTGCGGCCACAGCATGCAGATAAACCAAAAGTTAAAATGGATGTCCTTCCTTACCCTCCCTGTAGTCCCGACCTTGCCCCCTTCTCTTTTGTTTGGCCCTTTAAAAAAGTTCTTGGGGGAGGGGGGAGTGAGTTATTTGTGACGAACAGGTAATAGAAAGTGTTCGAGAATGAATTGGCATGCGGCCAAAAAATTTTTTGAAGGTATTAGAAAACTACCGGAACGATAGCGTCGAAGTCGATTGTTACGCAGGAAGGGGATTGCGTTGAAAAATCCACCTTATTTAAACGTTTTGGTTCAAGTGAAGACACAGTAGCAAGGATATATTGATAGGTCTTCTTGGATCGTAATTCAGCGATGGATCCAATGTATTACAGAAAAATAACTGCCACTACCATCTAAAGAACTTTTCACCTTGTGCCCGTATTTCAAAAACTTATCGAGCCTTTTAGCATATTTAGAAGGAAGAAGAAGTTCAATAGAAAGGTTAACAAAGACTGGATTTCTGAAAGAAATAAAATCACCATCGGCTAAATTGGGTAACAATATTGTTATTAGTGCAGTACAGCAATGGTGGCAAGTTTTCCGACTTGTAATAACAATCACCCTAAGCATAATGCTTATACATACATGACAAGTGTGTATACACGGTTATACAGGCAACAAAAGAATAAACAATGTTCCCAATTAGCGACTAAAAAGGGAAAGCCACTAATGACGCCACTTGTTATTACGAACGACGTCGAAAAGCGACATCAAGAATACTTCCCGATGCTATAAATCTCCCGGGCATCAATTCAAGCCCATCATTTACGTTAAAAATACGCCACAATTCATGGTATTCCACGACATTCACGATAATTCCCAACAAACAACGCACGTAACGAACCGGTGGATCGCAATAATTGGAATTGCCCGTTCACGTTGCCTTTTCTTCATCCATCCCTTCGCTCGAGTTCAACTGTTTATTTATAGTCCGAGCAGTTGAGGCGACTTTTTCGTCCGCAGAAGCAAACACAGAAAAGAACCGAACGGCCTGTGTCTTCAATGGCAGGTACTTACACCATATATGTGCCCCGGTGGGTTTGACGGTGACTTGCGCCAGACAAAAATTCCGCTGGTTTCACTCCGTGAAGGTCATGATCGCATGCAAGGTCGTTTAAGGTAAAGGGAACGATCCATTTCGGGCGGAGTGAGTTACAAAAAGTGCATGAGAAACTAGATTAGTATTACAACATGTACTATGCCTCGATTACTAGTAATAACGTACAATTAATTTGGAAGGGCGCGGCGTTTGTTCACATTAAATGGGGTACAAGACAATCATTTAAGCTGAACAACATAATCGCTTGCAATATTTCAATGTGTGCTTTTGCTGAGTTTTTCTAATCTCTTATCACTGTTTCATCCCCTTTTATTTTACCAGAAGGTGAGACTTCGGCAAACACATTATAGCTTTTCTATACCAGATATTACAGAAGAGTACGTACTTAAAGCTCTTAAAAAGTTAAAGGGATGGGAATGGCCAAGTCGATATTCCTGCCTCCTTGATGAGTGTGGGTTGTGCTTCCGTTTTAGTATTGCCCCTCTCAGTTTTTTTATTATCTCTACGTTCATGGAAATTCGCCAAAACACGGTGTGAATCTAAAGTATGTCCTGTTTTCAGAAAAGAAAATAAAAACTTTATTACAAACTAAGGACCCGTCGCAATTATTTGTAATATTGGCAAAATTTTTGAGTTGGTTCTGCATGAAGTACTTTCCTTTCATGTCAAATCGCTCATATAAAATTCACAACATAAGTTTGTTCAGGATAAATCAACTTGTCGGAAAAAAGCTTAGCWTTCGTTATWAAGGTTTTTCATCTCGCTATATCCAAGCTACAWCTGGAGTACCACAGGCATCCACACTTGGCCCCTAGTTTTTATTATTTATATTAATTAGAGCTGGGCCAACACCGATCTATATCGCGTATTGGTCGATACTAGCATAATCCGATACTTTGGAGTATCGGTTAAAATAATAAAAAATATCTGAAATCCGATACAACTTAAATTGGGCACAATTAAAAATTTTTTGAACGTCTAGTTATCTGAACACACACAGTTATTTCATTTAGGGCAAGGGGCACTTCTAAACCGCGGGTTTCTTGTCGTTTCGTTAATTGTCTTGTATCATCTAACCTCAATCTTCGCTATTACCCACCAGAATGACGCAGGTAATAGCGTTTAAAAAGGGACGTTGGCTTCAGCCAATTTTCAATTACTTTTTTAGGGTATTAAAACTCCACAGGCAAAAGAAATCGTTTGAAACCAACATTAGCATACCTTTAGCTTTAAAAAATACATATTTTTCAAGTTAGCTATCCAATTCTGAATAACGACCAGCGTTCTGTCAGTACCCAATTATCAGTAATTGACATGCGAAAAAAACAAAATACCTTCGATAACATGGATAACGTAACAAAGCCACAAAGCGCTTGCAAATCCTTCGAACATGATGGCTTTCAAAATTTGGCACGTAGGGAGAAATTGTGTCATATCTATTAATATACAGGTACAGCACAAACAAAACAAATGAACATCCGATAGTTTGTTGGCAGTCGTTACTCATGGCATCCGACTAATAGTGAACAGGTGTATCGTGTTTTAAAAAAAAATTACATAACTCAAGATGGAAACCACAAAGTCTCCACACAACTTTGCTAAATCTGCACGGTGGTTTGCAAACATATGCATCGGATTGCCAGTAGCAGTTAATTTTATTTATACCAATCGGTTGACGCCAGACACATGTGCGACAGCCTGTACATACATCTGCACTACGGAAGCTTTCACTTGCCGACAAATTTCAGTTATACATTCGTGCCAATGAGTATGTCCATTGCACCTACCCAATATGTACTGGTTTGTCAGAATGTGAATCGGTTGAGTCTTATGTAGATACATTGAGCGATGAATTAACGTTATGTTGATATAAATTACTGGTTATATAAGAATATAACAATCGATATGGGATAACTGGCCATACTTACATAAAACATCAATCAAATTTTACGGGAATTTCAATGTTATTTGTTTACCACCTACCTTCTGGTCATTTGGATATCCCACTTAATTAACTCTAGTATGATGCAAGCCTTGTTCAATGCAAATATATGTCTGAAGTCTGAAGTCCCCTTACACAAAAGTGGATGAAATTCCGAAATTTATCGTCAAAGCCCGTGCTGCTTCTTTTGCTTCTGTTCTCTATATTAGTTTAACCTTTTTCTGACAGAAAACGACTTTCATTTGTCCTATCTTTAAAAAAGGAGACCGGTCAGAAGTCACCAATTATCTGTAATAAACCAAATTGATCAGATGAATTAATTAATTTGTCTACATGAGCACGGTTTTGTAGAAAAGAAATTGACACTTTCAAACCTTGTTTGCTTCACTCAGTTTTACACCGACTTTACAATATTTCACATCGTCATGCGTCAATCATAACACTCTTTGGTAAGCTTGAAACATTTGGACCCTCTCCTTAATACCTTCTTTAGTTACATCCTACCATCAGTTCGTCCGCTATCGCAACTTTAAACTCATCTCACTTGTTGCAACCTCTAGAATCCCTCAGGGATCCACTTTAGGCCCTTATTTTTTATACCGTTTGTCAGTGAAATTGATGAAGTTTTGAACGCTTTGTTTGAATGGTGATCATTTAAACAAACTCTCTTAACATCAACAAATGTGTTTGGATCTCTTATTCTGGCAAACTTTTTCTCATCTGTTATCGCTGCAGCGCTGGTAATATGACATTAAAACATATCACTTATTTCAAGGATTTTGAACTCATTTTTAATGAGAAATTCACCTATACTATCCACATAACCCAAACAGTTAAAGATGTTTTTAAACCACTAGGCTTCATATAACTTGCCGCGACTTTAAAAGTTTTAAATCGTTATTGCATAATTGACATGCAGGTAATGTTTAAATTGCAGTATGCTTGCTTAATTTGGCACCCTGTCTATAAGATTCATAGTGACTTGAATGAAGATGTTTAAAGGCATTTTATAAAATTTTTGCATATTTTGAAAGAGATTGAGACCAAACTGCCCTCCTATAGCTAGATTTAACTTTGTTCCTTTCTCGTTGAACTGTATTCAGTGACAAGTATCTTGGAAGCTGGATAGACTGCCCAGATATTTTATCCGGACTCATGTTGATCCCATTTATTTAATTTTAGACCTGCTCTAACATTCTACTGCAAGACTAATAGTAGAACGTACTAGCAAGAGCTCCGTTAACTTATAATGTGGGACAAACAACTTCAATCTAATATCTATTTGCTGCGATATTAAATTCGAAAGTGCATATGTAATCACTAAGACTGTAAATMKAACCTTGATTATTTTTTTGTGTTGTGAATGATTTTAAGATTTAATTTACTATGTTACTGTGTGCTGAAAGTTTATTATGAAAATTGCTGTCCTGCAGCAATCATATCTGATTTAGGGCTCAAAGCATAAAAAATTACAGAAAGAACTAAACCATCTGTATTGGAAGTTAACTGCAGAATCGGCATTAAGCAAGTGTTTGACATTAAGTTGTTAGTTGTTAGTATATACCATTAATTAATTAATTAAACAGCAGAGGACCCAGCACGCAGCCTTGAGACCTGTCGAAGGTTGCTTTATAAAGAGCAGACACAAAGGCCCTTTAAGTATTAAGTTTTGTTGGTTAAATAAGACAGAAAAGGAGACATACGGGGAATTCACACGTTAGTGGATCACTGCGTAAAACTACAAAACGTGAATCTAGTGTGTCTCTCGAACTATCAATTGGGTATTATTAATATTAAAAATGTGAATATTTAAAGAGACCGCCAAAACGCGAACATAATGGCCATGACGTCAGGTGTCTTGTAAATGGCCGCTTGTTTACATCTGGAGTCAGCGCGTCACGCGTCAACCTCAGCCCGTCAATTTATCAGTTTGTTGTTTGCGTTCATTTTGTGACAAGCAAATTAAAATATTCCAAGGAAAAGTGAAATACTTATGAGTTATCACTTCTGAAGGCATGCTCATTGTTATGGAATTTGTGTACAGCGACGAGCTGTTCAGCGCGGCGTAGATGAGGAACGTAAAAGCAACAGCATAAATGAACTTAGCATTGATAATTTGATCACAGTGGGTTGTTGGAAACATACTATTTATAAACATAAAAATGTATGAATGAAAAATGTACCCTAAACTTGACATTTATTTTAGAGGTCAGAATAAATATAACTAGCCATTTATTTTCGGGGCTCTTGCGGCTCGTTTCCGGACTGGCTAACAGTGGAATATATGGGGAATAACGTCGTTCTATATTATAACATTTCCCTCTATCAACTTAAAACGCATATAATTTTTCATATCCTCTTCAAGTTATAACAAAATGGAAACTGAATGTTAAACACTTATAACCCCAAAAAGAATCATAAAACTTACATTAAGAATTAAGATGATCTTCACAACAGAAAAACAAACTTTGCGATTTCGGCATATCACGTCTAGAGGCCTTAAACAATTTTTTTATACCTTGGTAATCTCGAGGAGCGGTTACAAAAATTTTGTTAGCTGTACTGACTGAAATACTTTTATAACCATGTACAAACTTGTTTTGTTTTCCATACATAATAGATGCATGTAAAACTACACAAATCACTTTTTGGTGCGACCGTTCTTTCAATAAACGCCACACAAAAGCTTTTCCAATATAAAAATGATACTACACCATTAAACAGCACGCTCCTTGGTAATGTTTACATGACACCTGACGTCACGAGTTGAATAACCTTGGATAGAAGCGTTTTGGCGGTGACTCCTAAGATTCGAATTTCAGACCTGAAATTCTCTACCTACAAATATTTTTTTGTTTTTTTTAACATGGCGTACGATATATATGCACTTCAAGATTCATTTTACGTAATTTAAAAAAAAGTGATAATACCGAATTTACAGATCTGAATCATCGTACATGGATGTTTAGTAAAACGTCTACCAACGTTTATTCCACTGTCGAACTGAGATACATAAGTACATAAAATAAGCATATTTTTGCAATCCGAATGGATTTATCTAATTAGAATGATTTCTCAAAATCAAATTCAATCAATCAAAATACATTCTATATAAACAATTGTTTTCATGCGTTTACCAAATGCTTCAAGAAAAAGCAAAGGTGGGTAATATTTTACAAAAAAATAATACAAAGATTTGTTACAAATGAAAATAAATCAAATATTTGAAATCTGTATAAAAGAAACTCGCATGCAAAAGAACACGATTCTCCTATTTTACCTTAATTCGAAATTGTTTTTTGAAATATGAAATCGCAAACTGTCCATTTACCACCAGAATGTTTCGGTAGATTGGTAGGTACTACGTTCAGAATATGATAACTTGTGACAATACAGTTATTCTGTTAAGTGTCTTGTCACCATTTAAAAGTAACGCATCTTTTGATAATAGTATAATGCAATACAAAATAAAAAAGGACAATTCCAAGAGGATAAATTGCAACGTAGGGGTTCGATTGAGTGCAGCATTTGGCGAAAAGACTGTATTAGCTTCGATAGCAGCAACATCATGAGCATAATTAATAACACAATGGTTGGAATCCAAGCGGGGCTTTGTGATGTGCACGACAGGGACTTACTGGTAATAGGATAACAAAGAGTGTTTTGTTACAGAATATGCACAGTTTCCGTGACATGACAGAATTTATCAAGGAGTAACCGTGGCATGCGCCTGTCAATTAACGGTTCGAACATATTCCATTATACCTATTATTATTAATATGATCATTTGTCACACAGATTTGCATACGGCATAATTAATTACATCGGTATTAATCTCTGCAAATCAACAATACGGACGCGAAGGCAATTCGGGCCATCCATTATGTAAGTATAGTGCATTTCGTCGGCGGCATTGTTAAAGTGCAAATGGAATCCTTTGATAAATACGATCGTTGCTGTCGCTGAATTGCAACTAAGGTGCTAAAAGGCCCTAATGCGTTCGAACATGTCGGAGACAATGGACAGATTATTTTTGTCAAGCAAGCGCGTTTTCCGTTCTAGATGCATTGTTCCATTAAGATATAAAAGTATCTCAGTGTCGCGTTTTAGTGTGGCTGCTTTTTTTATGAAGTGCACTATCTCCTAAATGCGTAAGTGATAATGGAATGGATTGTTTAGACTCACAAAGCTACAACTGTTTACCACATGTACTCATTAGAAATAGTGTGCATGTCTGTTAAATATCCTTTGAAGAGGGCTTGTGTTTATTGTTACAAAGGCATATGTTACGGCGTTACAGTATTATAAATTAGAGAACAAACTAATTTCCTCTCAAATTAGAATGAATGGCCAAAGTTCACCCACGTTTGCAACCACAACCGATGAGAAGCAAACTATATAATGCGGTTTGCACAGGTGGGATTTGGTTGAGGACGCCGTAAAAAGGAGAATGTCTTTCAAATCATACTTCAAAAGGGTACAATCCTTAATGATAATTAACAGAGCTGAATACAATGACTTACCTATTTCAATTTTTTACACTTTTTCTTTAGAGCTACTGCTTCAGACATCTAACGAAAAAAATTTACTGAATACGAGAACAGCTTTGACGACTATACTGACTTCATTAGAACTATGCAGAAATATGATATCGGTATAATAGCATCGAAAAGTTACTACAGAAGTACCTATAGTTTTGAAAATATACCAAGGAAAAAACTTCAGTAAGTTTAGTTAGGTACAAGTATAAATACTGACATGGTAATCATAATTTTTTTACGTAATACTCAAAAAGCAAGACATTTTCTTAAATTTTTCAAGACAATGCGCTGCGACAGCATTAAAATGCAGATTACAACCTTTATATTCATTTATCCCTGTGTAAAAAATTTATTACAGCAGCTTCATTGTGTTCCATGTTTTATTCTTTGTCCTACCTCGGTGTATATTTAGCATCGCATCATCCTTAATTAAAATAAAATGTTCACAATCCGCACCATAAAACTAACATACCGACTTAATGTTTTAATGCCATTAATGTCTATTACGCTTTGCCGGGATTTAATAATACAGCAGCAAGTGACAAGCCCCGCCATAAAAATGCAATAAACCAAAAAAGGTCAGATTTTTCTCGGTCAACTGCAACTGCAGGTGTTCCAGAAAGTCCTGCGGTTCTACTAACCAATAAAACCGTATAATACTATTTTATTGCAGTTGTTCAACCTGACGGCACTTTCAAACTGTTATTAGATGATTTTTTTACCTCGATTTAATTAAACCTGCAACCGCAATTAGCCATGACACAATTTAACTAATCGCAGTGGACAGCTTCCAATCAATACACAACTGGTTTATACGTTTAGCAAGATAGTAAGAATAAAAGATGGGCATTACTATTTGTGTTTTTTTTTTAGTTCAGAACGTTGATGGTAGCTACATTCTACTACTTATTACAAATGACAAACACCGTTGGCCATGTGCTTCCAGAAACATTTCGAATATTTTTCAGTATTTTAATTACACGTTTTTAATTGAAGTGACTAATTCTAAACTAACAGACCTCAAGAGATGAATGCTAAAAAACTGGAATGAAACAGTAATGAATAAGTTGAATATTTTTAAAAGTGAATTCATTGTGAAACATTCTCAAATTAATTGGATAGCTTGTAAAAAAGTTGACTGCGATTTCGACTTATCTATGTCGGTAAAGAACAATAAAAATTACTGGAAATCGACACAGTCAGATGTAATAAATTCCAGCATGCTCCAGCCAATCATTACAAATTAAGCGTTCCGTATCCTATAGTTTAATAAATAGTATAATAAATATCACCTTAGGACAATAGATTCGGAATTAAAGTAAAGATTAAATAAGTGTAATTTCTAGTTAACAACACGCTTAAAACAAATATTAAAGGAAAGCGATAATTACCAACTAAAATGCATGCAATGTGATATTGTATACATAAGACAATCAGATAAAACGATAGAACCATTAAAAATTACTAAATAACAATTAAAATGCATGTCTATGCTGTGCTGTCTACACCTCAACCAACTGCAGATAGATCTATTTCGCTGTCATTACAGCTCATCAGTGCAGTTTAGGTCTAGTTTAGACAGCACGGCATAGAACTGGTTTTGCTTATATACCAAAGCAATGGTATGATGTAAGTAAAAATTTAGGATGGCAATGCCATCTGTCAGCATTACACTGACATGATGACAAAGCCACCTAGCTGCCTTAACGGGTACTACTTCCTAAAAGAAGTGACCTGTAGCTTGATAAATTGGCATGCAACTGCATACTTCAATTTGACAGCAGGCCCCCACGGCAGCTAGGTGGCTTTGTCATCATGTCAGTGTAATGCTGACAGATGTGGCATTGCCATCCTAAATTCTTACTTACATCATACCATTCCTTTGGTATATAAACAAAACCAGTTCTATGCCGTGCTGTCTACACTAGACCTAAACTGCACTGATGATCTGTAATGACAGCGAAATAGATCTATCTGAAGTTGGTTGAGGTGTAGACAGCACAGCATAGACATTGCCAGACAGTGCCGGCTGGGTGAAAACCAAGCCATACCAGAATTGGCACAAACAAACTGATATGTTACCGTAAACGTGTAAAACCATTACATATTACTTGTAATACGTTACAGGTATGCAGTTCAGTTGTGTCATGCTCTACATATACCAGAAACTTTAGAATGCATGCACAAACAGCGGAATAAACAGAGGGTCGATTGTCAATGTCAACCTTAAATTTGGTAACATGCTATGAAAGGAAAGTGTTTAACAACATTGTACATTGATGCCAACTTAAATCAATTCAATCATTGCATATGCATTGTGCTCATGTGTATATTATGGTGGTAATAAAAGTACGTCATTGATGACGCAACTTTAAAGTTCTGTGAACAGCAGTATAACTTTTGAGTTCAGTATTTAAAACGCAGCAATATATTTTTGATTCTTGTCTACTACTAATCTACTACTAAAAAACTGATAGGCGGGAAGTATTTACATAAAGGTAAGAAATAATTAATTTGAAGTTTCAATTTTGTGTAAAATGCGAACAGTGGAAGTTAAATTGTATAATTTTCGATCAAACCAGGATATAGGTAGGTAGGTCTATTAGCAGAATTTAGCAGTGAAAGAAAAAGATTTCCGATCGTTAGTGTAAGATGTGACCCTGTACTTTGTGTCAGAATCGACACCAAGTACCACCATAAGATCATTGGTGGTATGAACTACAGAACGATGCATGATAGGGATTTTTACATTTTTTGTGGTAAAAAGATAACTTAAGGCCAGATGTGGGGGCGGAGGTACATAATATAGCTACAAAATATCAGTATGAAATACCGTAGCATCAAGCAGCTAATCTACAAAAGGATTTGAAGGTATTTCAATATTTGTTATAGATATTGAAAACGAAATCTGAACTGCTAGTATTACTCGTAACTTTTGAACTAAGAACAATGGCGATTTTTTTGCTCCAAGCTATAAAGCTTAATTATCCAGCAACACAAGTTTTAATTCAAATGAACCCTAACCTGCTACTACGGCGAGGGGAAACAGCATTAGGACTCGACTAAAGGGAGCACACAAAGGTCACTTCTTCACGCCCAGTGGTCGTTCAGAACGATTTACATACGTCAAAGGTGGAGCAGAGAAAAGAAGGTTAAGTAACAATAGGTATAAAAACACAGGAACAAAACTAACCTACATTACAATCTTAGGTCACAATCACGTACGGATTTCAAAAAGGTATCAAACACATCCTTCCTATTTAGGGCCACAACGGAACTAACTTTAAAAGGAGCCTATACTCCTTGTGAGTTAAATCGCAAGCTCTTTATTATTCGCGTCGAACACTCTGCATCCAAAAAAGATATGCTCAAGATTTCCAACCACATTGCAGTTAGTACACAAGTTCCAATTGGGTATTTGCCATGTATTTATATTTTATTAAATTGCATACTAATTGGTAGCATCTAATCCACAAAACAGCTGTGACAGCTTATAAAATCGAGAAAATGGATCGTAAGGTGTATTTTTAATACTAAAAATGTGAATATTTAACACGAACATATTGGCCGTGACGTCAGGTGTCTTCTAAATGGCCGCTTGTTTACATCTGGGGTCAGCGCGGCACGCGTCAGCCTCAGCCCGTCAATTTATCAGTTTGTTGTTTGCGTTCATTTTGTGACAAGCGAATTAAAACAGGCCAAGAAAAAGTGAAATACTTATGAGTTATGGCTACTGAAGGCATGTTCACTGTTATGGAATTTGTGTACGGCGATAAGCGGTTCAAAGGCGGAGGTGAGGAACGTAAAAGCAACAGCATAAGTGAACTTTTTATCAAATTAACGTAGCATTGATAATTTCATCGCAGTGGGTTGCTGGAAACATACTATTTGTAAGCATAAAAATGTAAGAATCAAAAATGTACCCTAAACTTGACATTTAATTTGGAGGTCAGAATAAATATAAATTGCCATTTATTTTCGGGGCTCTTGCGGATCGTTTTCGGTCTGGCTAACAGTCGAGTATATGGGGAACAACGTCGTTCTTTATTATAACATTTCTCTCTATCAACTTAAAACGGATATAATTTTTCATATCCTCTTCAAGCTATAACAAAATGGAAGCTGAATGGTAAACACTTATAACCCCAAAAAAGAATCATAAAACTTACAGTAAGAATTAAGATGATCTTCACAACAAAAAACAAACTTTGCGATTTCGGCACGTCTAGGGACCTTAAACAACTTTTTCATACGTTGATTATTTCGAGGAAAAGTTACAAAAATTTTGTTAGCTGTACCGACTGAAGTACCTATATAACCATGTACAAAACAACACTTGTTTTGTTTTCAATACATAATAGATGCTTGTAAAACTACACAAATCACTTTTTCGTGCGACCTCTTACACCATCCTTTCAATAAACACCACACAAAAGCTTTTCCAATACAAGAATGATACTACACCATTAAACAGCACGCTCCTCGGTAATATTTACATGACACTTGACGTCACGAGTTGAATAATCTTGGATAGAAGCGTTTTGGCGGTGACTCCTAAGATTCGTATTTCAGACCTGAAATTCTCTACCTACAAATATTTTTTTTATTTTTTTAACATGGCGTACGATATATTTGCACTTCAAGATTCATTKTACGTAATTTTCAAAAAAAGTGATAATACCCAATTGTATTTAAAAGCTAAATTTAACATGCGTGGCCAAACTATCGTTTTTATATGGTTGTGATGTTTGTGCAAGAGTATTGTCCACCGTAGTACCAATGCATTCTTTTTAATTCAGGATGAATGTGATTATACCTGTTGGGCTTATCCATCGATGACGCCAACTGTTATAAGTTTCATTTTCACTAGTGCTCCGTTTTGAGAAGGTGTCAACCCTCTCGGTGTATCTTATACCACTGTGAGCTGTTTGTTAAAGTGTACATGTATAATTCTTGTTTTTGTTTGTTTGTCTGATAAGATAACCTTCGTATACCGCCTACTTTTCATAACTTCTAATGACTGTAATATAGTTAAAGTTTCCGGCATGAAAATGGACAACTTGGGGTTCATCTTGAACAGATGTACTCGGACATCGGACAAAATACGGTGCATATGGATGGTACTCTCTGAAGATTTTGATCCGTCTGTGTATAACTGAATGTGGTCGTAATAATAATTGTCAAGGATTGAATTTATATCGCAGTGGATTGTAACCGGGATGTCTCCATATTTAGGCGTAAGGATATCATGATTTGTTAGCAATGCTAAGAAGTTATCGTGGTTAAAGTTATAAGTACGCTACACACAAAAATGGGGAACATTTTTTCTTCCAATATTTATTGGTTATAGATCATGAATGTTTAGCTGATTTATATTGTTTACAAATTCGGTATTCCAGGCAAGATGTTTAGGCAGGAATTTCTCAGCCACGAGATATTTTGACGTCTATACTATACACCATTAGATACTGATCACACTGTATATTACACACATACCATTCATGAAAGAAAAACGGAATTATGCTCTTATTGATACACTTCTTCGAGTATCCTTTAATGGATCAAAACTGAAAAAGTAAAACAAATCTGCCAAGAGAACTTTGTAGACATTACGAAACGGACTTTTACATCGTGCATTGAGTGGAAAATCTAGAAATGCCGGTCAAATCCGCCAAATAATGCCGGAGATGGAGCAATGTGGGCAGGATTAAGTTGCATTTTGTATGTGAATAGTCAGATAAATTGCCAAACGCACTTAAGGAATTAGAACTTGCACAACAGGCTATATGCGAATCCACCGGACAAGATTAAAACAGTTCGCGCTAAACTCACATGCGCAGCATTGCCTGTTTTTTCTACGCGCATCTAATTTATGAGTTCTTTCCGTTTTGCCGTAAACCAACTTATTAAAACAAACCCAACATAATCCTGCGGCCAAATTGAATTTTGCAAGGTTCAACCGACCCGCTAAAGAAAGAAACACCTTTAAGAATTTAGATTTACTTTCTTTTGTACGATTTCATAAAAAAGAACGACATTTTTCAGGAAGGCAGGGACGGCGAACCTCGTCGACTCGCCTCTGCAGTCCGGTCACGTTGAAAAAGAACAAACAGGTCTAGAAACGTCCCACCGGATTGTTGTTGGAAGACATGGTTTTCTTTTTTCGAGATGTATATTGCACGCACGAGTATGTTGCGGTATCTGGAAAAATAAATAACGATGGACCCAGATGGTTGGGCCGAGTTCGGCTCTTTTTGTCGATTCTATTTACACTGCAATTCCATTTTCGCTATTGTTTTATTTGTTTTCAAACACTGGATCCTTCTGCATATTTCTACGGAATTAAAGCACGTGCAATGTTCGTGACTTAAATAAAAATACAAAACCTATTTAATGGGTAAATAGAACCATCTAAAAAAGAGTAAAACTGCAACACAAATTCAAAGGAAAACTACACAGAGTTAGGCGCAGTACATGTACTCCTGGAGTACCTCAAAATATATGTGAATGTACTTGCCTGTATTACCAACGCGATATTTTTTATCTGATACGTTGTATATACATTTGAATATATAAAATAATATGAATATGAAATATCATTAGACAATTCAAAATTTTGTTATTCACCATTGTTTTCGATGACTTGTTGTGTGTATAAATTAGAAATAGTATCTGTGCGTAATTTGTTAGGGGAGCAGCTGTACTAAAAATTCACATAACACTGGTGTTTGAAAATGGTAGTAAGTAGCTATAAAAAAGCAATTTATTAGTTTCGAAATCGGAAAAGATTAATTCCAGCTCTATTACTGAGTAATAGAATTTGCCACAAAACGCTGAACCATAAAAATTAATTTACATTTCTTGATATGTAGTTCAAGAATTGTAGCCTCTTCATTTATTACTCAGTTGCTAGAAATGAATAAAACCATTGAATAAATCGAACAATTTCAAAATATCACTAATCAGTTAAATCGATTTTGTTTTGGACACTTTTGAATATAGCAGTTGTCGAAACGATCATAGAGTAAATCGACTAAAATCGCAGAACGAAGCACAGATTTCATCGTCATCTATACATACATATTCAGGCATCTTAAACAATTAATAAAATAAAGTACAAAACAACATATTAATCTACAGGCATACACGAAATTCATTTACACTATCAATGGCTTTTTTCATAAACAGTTTCTTAATGTTGTTAAATTTAACATTTTCAGTAGCTTTTGCCCGAATAAGTGCTCAAGTTAGATTATAATGCTATGCTTACGAATATATTTGCAGAAAGGATGACGTTTCAACCCCACTGAGTCCTTCAGATTTGTTTAAATTTACACACCTAAGAGCTTTGTTAAAAATGGTACAAACCCATGATTTGATGAATATATTTTTTTAAATGTTGAGGATGACATTTCAACCCCAAGGTCTAAAATATAAGATAGGGTTACCAAATGGCCGAGATTTGGTTGAATTGACCAGATATTTAACACAACGCCCATTGTCTTGATTTTAACCAAAATAACCATAACTTTGAGGGTGCCAATGTTGAGTCACAAAGTTCTTTACAACGTAGGAGATAGTCGTCTGTATATTTACTTATTTATAGTTATAAAAAGCAGCAAAAAGCAAAAAACTGCTTTTTAAGATGAAATATCACTGCTCGGAAAAAGTACTTATGGGAATTTGTAACGAAAGATACAACAGTTAAAAATGCAAATACTGATGGTGGTAACGACCAACAGCAACAAATTTCAGCATTCAGGATGTATCACTAAATAATGCCAAAAAAAAACACAAAACTATTAATAAGAGTATACGAAAAGATTTTGGTATGTGTCTATTATACTGTTTATTGCAAAGGAGCGCATTTTTTCCTTAGACAATTTATTATGTACAACGAAAATGTAGGTACATCAACCCAAGGCAAAAATATTTAATTATAATAAAGAAAAAGAAGCTTAATTAATAGACAGTCAAAGCCGTTAGTAAACAAACATATGTTTTTGTTGAATTGAGATTAGCAAATTTATTTAAATATTATATGAATGTACGGATTAGCAAATAGAAACAAGAATAACTAACATAATTACTAATGCCTGTTAATATTGCATTCTATTTTAAAAAGATAAAAAATTAAAAATGACTAGCAATTTAAATGATTTATCTCGACATAGAATGTACTATCCAAATTAGGAAATGACACTATGTCTATATTTAAAGAAAACAATTTTTAAGTACTGGATATTATTATATTAGTTTATACTGAAAAGATGCTTCTTAAGGTAAAGTGCATTATTGTGTTTAATTTTCATCGTATTAAAGCCTATTGTACTAATTATCGTTCTTTTAAGCAAACTATTTTACTTAGCTCAATGATCCCTTCCGGCTTATTCGTCAATGTAGCAAATTATTTTAGTAAAATATTACACATTACATACATTCACTTTGGATTTGTCTTGAACACATATGAGAATATAAAAGCATAAATTGCCCCAAAATCAATAAATCCACAAATGTGGTTACTTTTACTTACAACACACTTATTAACTTTCCATTAAAATGTTTACTTAGGGCTTTATATGTGACTAGGTATATTCATTCAGTACACAAAATTTGACAACTTGCTTCATTAATAAACATCTCATTGCGGTACAATTATTCGCATGAAGTACAAGGAATATAACTCACCCTCGATTAAATTTCCTATGCATGGTTTTTAGATCATTTCAATCATTTCCAGGTACGTTGTGATTTGATTGTGAGATTCTGGTAAAAAAGTTTCATTGTCTTCATGTTCCTCTAAGAACAAATGCATGTCAATATATTTAAAGGAACGATACACCGTTATACCATTCAGTAATTACGTATAAGTAGCAATTACCTCAAAAGATTATTTACTATACAGCAGTACTAGTATATTTAATATGTATCATAAAGTAAGACAAAAATTAAATCGATCTGACGTGTGTAACAAAAACTACCCAAATTTTATGGCAGCAGAACGAATATACGTTACAAAGATCAGAAACCTTTTTACAAAGATTATAGACGTTTTGGCAAATAACTATTTCATTCTAAACCACTAGCATTAGTGTATTTATATATGTATATATGCTTGAATCATCAGTATTATTCATCGAAAGTCCATTATAAGCTACAAGTTTTCATTTAACAGTCTGTACAAAGCTAATACAAACGGCAATATATGTATTCACAAGCTCTCATCCTTTATTAATATTATTAATATTAAATCTTTGCTCAAGCTCCTCTCAGCTAAAGGTAAACACCCAACATCGATCAAGTACTTATTAAGTTGTAAAGGGCAAATAAATCAGTTCTATTACGCATTGTACTAACAAAAACACCTGTATCAAATCCAAGGGCAGATCTAGTCGCTAATATTTTTATACGTTCACCGCTTGAATAGTGCAGTTATAATACGTCGGCTTCAGGACCGATTCTTGGTGGAAAAAAAGAACCCTGGCAAAGCGGATTGGATTACATTCAGCAGAATAAAAAAGCAATCGTATTGAATGATATTGATAAAGGATAATGTCAGAAGATTTTGGCTAAGAAATTTCTTTAAACGAAAAAGAAAAGGATTATACCAAAGAAAAATAGCTACCTAAGATGAAAAACAGCAGTAAGTAAGTTTAATATGACTTCCACTACTTCTCTCTTTCTCACCGGGGTATCTATTTTCGTCATAATAAAATACCGAGACCGGTGTGCAACAAAATAATGAAAACCAGCGAGTTATCTTCGTCTATAAATACTAATCTTCATACCTACACCAGCTGTCATTCAAACAGATATCCAAATAAGCTATTTCGCCTTACTTCACGTTAATGACTTGAATTTATTAAGACTGTTCGAATAATTTACTGTTCTTCACAGCACTTTTCGCATAACCACTATCGCATTCGACATTCATATTATATGAAACATTTACTTAAGAAATATGTACCTACGACGGAAAAAGGTGAACATCGACGTTGTTTTAGTACAAGTGCGGTCCCGAAACTTAATTTGTGCGATGGTAGGGCCTTTACGAACACGCACATTTTCGTCGAGTCAAGTCTTTTCGGCAATATTTTTACCCTAAGCACGCTTCGCAATCTCTCTTATTCATCACCTTCCGTTGGCAAGTTGTTTGAAAGCTGCTAACTCGAAACTCAATTGGTATTGATTACTACAACTTCCTTAATGGTTTTTAGCCCGCGCACCTATAAGCCGTCAACTGTACAGCAGGATTTTCTAGCTCGAAAAGTAACATACTCAAAAACAACTACCGTCTTACGAGGCGTTGTTGGTATTTATCAGGTTAGACTTTATAAACTTTAATTTTCAATAACGTTTATCAGCTATTCAGAATGCAAACAGCCTGATCAAAAAGTTATTCTTAATTGAATAACTTTAGGAAAACAATCCTTAGAACCCAGTCAGGCATACTTGATAATTTAGAAACAGATAAAACAGCAAAATGAAATGCTTTCTTTTATTTTAAGCTCAATCCGCCATACATCAGTATTGTGGAGAGATGACCGATAAGTTGTTTTAAGCTAAGATCATTATCTCAGTATTTGGTCAAATACATATCACTTTTAGGTGGAACTCACAGACCACTTACAAACATATTACGAATCCAATAAGCGCAAAAGTAGTATTGGTTTACACCTTCTCTAAATGCTGCTGTTTTTTACTGCATACACTATCGGACAAAAGCAAAGCAATACAACAATATGGAACAACTCATTATCTAAAACTCATTTGTTAACCAGGGAAACCAAACTGTTTTCACATTCATACGTTATTGTTACAGGTGAAGCAAAACCGTTTTCAAATGTCATATAAAATTAGTAATAAATGATTTATCCAAAAGCACATTTTTTTGACAGCGACAAAAGTAAAACAACTTTTAGAAAAACAAAGTTTATTTATTTAATTTACAACAGAAAACGACATTTTATGATTGGAAAACAGAAAAACGATGTTATGATTAGAAAACATACAAATTGCATTTAAAAAATATTAACTTAGTAGTAATTAATGGGATGCCCATTGTTGGCTATAGCTTTTTGACAACGATGTGGCATTGATAAAATTAAATTTTGGATAGTGCTGATGGGCAAACTCGCCCAAACCTCGTTAATTTTGTCAATTAGAGATTGCTTGTTTAAGAATGTTGTAGTGTTAATTCGACGTTCAACCTTTTCCCACAAATTTTCTATGGGGTTAAGTCCGGTGGCTGTGCCGGGCATTGCATAACCTGACCATTACTATTATGAAACCATAATATGTTTCGGATCAATGTCTTGTTGAAACACGAAACGCAAAGGCATTTCCCACTCAGCGTAGGGCATTATAACATTCTGAATATAGCCCTGTGTATTGTGTATATATAATAACCTATCCATATTCTCGTCTATAAAATGCAGTGGACCTACTCCATTCCACGAAAAACAACCCCATAATAACACACTGCCTTGTCCCTGCTTAATTGTTGGTGTAACATACTTTGGGTTAAATCTCATATTAGCTGAACGCCTAACACGTCTCAGCCCATCAGAATTAAAAATTTTGTAACGAGTTTCATCGCTAAACAATATTTTTCTCCAATCTTGAACGCTCCAGTTCAAACGATGACGAGCAAATTCAAGCCTGGTCTCTCTATTTCTTTCGGAAACGAATGGTTTCATAGCTGGACGTCTGCTATAGATTTTTGCGTCAACTAATCTGCCTTGAACAGTCCTTGCACTAATTGTGAGTTCAGGAACTTCAGCAATTATTCGTGGTCCTGACTTCCAAAGATCTCTTTGACTAACCTTTTTGATTCGTCTATCCATCTAAAATGCAGTTTTTCAAGGTCTTCCCGATTCTGGCAATTTGTCTAGATGTCCCCTCTCATTATAACGTGAAATTATTTTTACACAGTATATTAGGGTAGAAGAAACCGTCTGGAAATGATAGTTACATCACCATTTGTTTTAACTTGGTTTAATTTGGTTTACCTTTTGGCATGATGTTTCTTTCTGTTAAAAAACATTAATTATTCACTTAATAATGTCACAATAAGTTTTTTCAGAACTATTTTGTTCTTAACCGCCTTTTTTCGTGCAAAATAAAAAAGTTGCTTTACTTTTGTCGCTGTCAGAAAGTGCATTTCTCATAAATCGTTAACCACTCATTTTATGTGACACTTGCAAACAATTTCATTTTTCCTGAAACAGTAGCCTACTATGACTACTATGATCTGAAAGGTTCTTAATTTCCCTGGTTACCAAGGAGATTTTAGAAAACGTCTTATTTGATTATTTTGCAAGGGTTGTCCAATAGTGTATATTTCCCAAAACAAGGTACAACCCAAAGATCACTTGTTTAGTTAAATTAAAAATTTAATATTAGCAGATATCAATTAAAACAAATCTAATGAGCATAGAAATGAAGTCAAAAACAAAACACGACAAGAAAGGAAGCTATTGGAGTTTTACTATTGGGTAACTAAATAACGTATAAAACTGAAAGTTGGCACCGGTACATGCAGGAACAGAATATTAACTACTGCAAGTGAAGATCAAAATTATCGACAAAGTAAAATAAGTAGAGTAATTCACACTTTATAAATGGGTTTTTGCGAGTGAGCAATTTATGTCACTTCGGTATGCACGACACTAGTAAAAAGGTGCCTTCGATACTTATAAGTCTGAAATTTATTAGACTATACAAACTGGAAGAAAATGCAGTTGTTGTAGTTTAAATTTAGAAACTGATAGACAGCTTTGTGCTTTGCGTTAAGGTGTTAGATGTACGATTATATTTTATATCGAAATATTCAGAACGCAGACTAAATGTAAAAATTGGATAGGTTTCTGAGAATTGTATATTGTATTATTCTTAAGAATTTAGATGGCAATGCCGTCTGTCAGCATTACACTGACATGATGACAAAGCCACGTAGCTGCCTTAACGGGTACTACTTTCTAAAGGAGGTAATCTATAGCCTGACAAATTGGCATGCACCTGCATACTTCAATTTGACAGCATAGACATGCATTTTTTGTATTATTCTTGTTTAACACTTGTAATAGTGTAAATATATCCTTGCTCCTTGTTTAAAAGTCACTTAGAAGTTGACGAAGAGGAAAGCCAGATTATTCAATTTACGAAGTTAGTAATATTACAATTGCGTATTATAAGTACATTTATAGGTACTTTTGGCCATTTATAAATACCTACTGTTTGATATGTTATAGTTTCTGGACGAATGACTTTAATAAAATGCGTTTAAACTGTTGCTTTATGACTTTATGATTTTGAGCTGACCTAACCTGCCCTCATATTATTTTTTTAAATTAAATGTTTTCGTTAATTAATTTTTGTAAAATAACTTCAACAAGTTAAATCCACAACACATGTATTATGGATTTAACTTGGTGAAGTTATTTTACAAGAATTAATTCAAGATTCAATCCACGTAGAGCAAAATGGATCAGTTTCCAACGTTTTCGTTAATTACTTTATTTCATTTTGCAATAAAAATATCAGAATGGAGGTGCATTTTTTATCGTCTCACCGTCCTGTGTAGTGTGGCAAAAAAAATCTTTACGGCTCCTCGAAATGCATAAATTGCGCCTCCATGTGGTAGAAAACCATGAATCAATACTGAATGACAGTGTAGCATCAGTTGTAGAGGCTCCCTCGCATTTCTTATAGCTTACCTCATACATTGATATAAATATAGGGGACAAAGTTCCGAAAAACAATTCACCCTGATCGATTTGTATCATTTTTCCGCGGCGATTTATTCGACTATGTTTCAGTGATTGGTCGGCGTGGGGTAATCTTTCCGGGTCTTTGTAAGGATTTACCATTCGTMCAGCGGATGCTCGAGGGAGTTCCCGCTCTGACCACTCAAGGCTCTCCTTTTACATGTTATTGATATCGCTCCATTACCGGAACACACTGCCGCGGACCGAGAACCAGAAAAATCACTTGCTTATATTTTCCTCGCGACCGTTCATATTTTATGTCATAATAGACGCATAAAAAGCGCGGCAGGTCAGTTTTATGTCAATGCGTTTCATAATGTATCGGCCTCCTTTGATACATCTAAGTTACGATAATGAAAACGGGAACGTTCTGGGCAATTTTATGCGAAGAAGCACTCACAGCTCACAGGTCTTTCCTAGCAAACTTTACCACTAAACATTTCACAAATCGTTGACAGCTTAAAAGCTTCCACCGCATCGGTACAGAAATCCACCGGCTTAAATGTGTATCCGCCAAACGGACAAAAAAAACGTACCGCTGGTTTGGGAAAATAAATCAAAGGGCTCCATAGCGGATGCAAAAGCCGTTAATCTACAATTTATGGAATGTCCGCGAAAAATCTAGAACACGTAAATGCATGCAAATTAAATTTTGCAAAACGCGTTATGCTCTAACCTGGATTTACCGTTCAAATTGCAATAAAGTTTCAGTTTTAACACCCAAATGCCCACGGTGCAACTGCGACATCAAATAAAATTTATGTTCACATATCACGGACCTACAGCATGTAATATCGACTAGACTACTTTGGTTAAAATGACCTTTAATAGTGCGTTCACGATAGAATCGATCCCCACGTTCTATTTAATAAGGTACTGCCAGTATGTCAGCATTATATTATATGCATAACTTCTAGAATGTTTAATTAGGTCAACACAATTCCTGCAGTGTTCGCTACAAACTTAACGTTCAATTAACATTAGTAAATAAGCCAGTGTACACATTTAGATAAAGCTGATAACTAACACTCATTATTGCAATAGACAATAGCTACTCTTGGTGAAGTAAATAGCACGTACACTAACCTACATCAATATTGCCCGATGTAGTCATGATACAATTGCATCCACATACTGTTTGCTGTGTTTTATAAAAGCGAAAGAAAGAAAAGCCAAAGACTTACTTCTTCCATGACATTTCAGCATTATTCCGTTTATAGCTGAATTATTATTTTACAATGACTTGAATCACAGTACATAAATTTAATAGCCAACAAAATCATTTCTATCGATTAAACCTTTTCCAACTTTTTCATGAAATATTGTACATCAAACTTAAACTTAATCTAAACTGCCTCGTTACCGTTGCCTTTTATTGCAAATGCTCTAAAATCCGGGATTGTCTTTATTAAAATTTTATCTACTTGCAACAAATAGCTGTGGAGATTGGAATGACCCACCTCAAGCAATCAGGTACTGAACAAATCCATCTGAACTGCATATACACGTAGAAAAATTACTGAGCAGTTTCTGAAGGTTTGGAAAGCAAAAGAGAATGACACTATTGTTGCAATATTCTTTTAGAAATAAAAATTACTTATTCTGTCTTCATTATAGTATCTCAAAATACCCTGTACATCTTACTGAAACCATAAAGCTTATTTGAGGAAAGAAAACAGATTATCATGGAATCGTTTAACAATATTTGGAGCATGATGAAAAATGTTCTTTGCCATTTAACTGACCATCTCTTTGTCCTGTGCTGGCGATTTCAGTATGGCTTATGTTATAAAATTCACGATGATGGTAAGTTTTTCTTTACAACTAAGTGTACAAGCAGGCACCAACGCATTTCAGGCGCGGTATTAAATCATTACTTTATACTATAGTATCCCCAGTTTCCTAATATCCCATTGTCCCAGTAAAACAAGTTTACGGTTTGGCCCGTGCTACCACCATAAATTTACATTAGTCTTCGTCATTTTCTTCGTTCACAAACCCTTCCAATACGTTACCATTTAAAATAGTTTCGAAAATGAACATACCAAAAGTTTTAACCTACCTCAGAACCCGCTTCAATGTACATTTTAACAAGACAATGCCAGACATACTTTGGATTGCTTTGAACAAAACAAAGTCAGTTTGTTGCCTTGGTCGTCAAAATCTACCAATCTTTCATCCACTAAACACTATACTCCTTAAACGTTATAGGTAGATGACTTATCACATCCTTGAGAGACTCTAGCGGCACAACTTGGTACTGTGTAAGTAGCCCACAACAACTCTGCTGCTTGCTGGATATTAGAAAGACAAAAACAACTCATCTTGTCCGCAATCAAAGGAAATGGTCGTGCGGATTAACCAAACAATGAAGCAGCCTGTCTCAAAAGCGTATGACGTACAGAACAGCGATCCGTCAGAAAAAAAAAACAGTCCAAATAGAAGAGGAAAGACAATAACGTTCCTAACAAATGAAAGCACTGAAGAGACGGGGGATGCAAATAAGCATACATACTAGAGGAGACGTGGGGAGTCACTACGATGCGAGGAAAACCAGGAAGGCGTGGAAACCAGCCTAGCCACAAAAAATCTGGAAAACCATACTCGACAATACTCGACAGAAAACGCTGATGCCCTAAACCATAAATATCCCGTAGAGCATCCTTACCCCATCTAGACCTCCAGCAAGCGAAGTAAATTAATTCTTACCAAAATCACCCAAAGGAACGTCGACACCATCATGCAAAAGCAACTTAACCAAGTTACGTGAACCACAATTCCAAAGACAAGAAAGCAATAAAAATATTGCCCTACATCTGTACACAATTGCAAAAAGCAGCTTATCCAAAGAAGAAGAATAATACCACCGAGCTAAGCCACCGTGGACTGGTTCACAAATGTCAATAAACAGGCTTAACCAATTGCAATTGCACGAGTACTAACAAGAGTACTCTATCCACTAATTCAAATAACCATATAAAAATTGTTACAACATGTGGTGAGAAGGTTTACTACATTTAAAGAAAGCTTGAATATAGCAATAAACATGAAAATACAGAATATATTAAGAAAGTGTGGTGCCTACGATAGCGTTTTTGAAACAAACTGTAAATAAAGTTTTTATATCGTATTAAGCGTGGCGGGAATAAAGTAGTTTAATCCCGCCACAGTATTAACTAAAATAACAAAATACATCATAAGATTAGGTCATAAGATGATTAATTTAATTGGCTAGGTTCTCTATGCAAGAAACTTTGTATATACTGAAGTACTCGTGATTCAAATTAAGTTTCCCGTGTCCCATCAGCTGATCGTTAGTGAGTGGTTGTTAGTGAGTAGTAATGTTATATCGGTTGAGGGTGTGGTGGTACATTCGCGGATTTTTTTGCTAGATTTCAAACGAGGCTACAATTTATTTCATAATGAGCGATCGCTTTTTAGGCGAAGCGCTTTTAAATGCCTATCATTTAATCAGTGAAAATGTTATTGGAATTATTGTTATTATTCTTGCAGACGTTGGCACTGTCAGCAAATCCTCAGGAATTCTCAGTCACAGGTACTTTTAAAGACAACACAACATAGCGGTTATTTCACATGTAATATACACTTGCAAGGTAGGATTTGAAGAGAAATCCAAGCACATTATGCCTCCCTGCTGTTTTACAATGAGCTATTCTAAATAGAGCCAATTACAATTTTCAATTACACCTGTACTGTAATATCAAAAGCAACGCACTTATAACGTGCTCGTTTTACTATCTCTTTTCAAACTAATTTCATTGTATTATAAGATTCGCAAATTAAGTATAACTTCATGAAAAGTAAAAGGTAGTATACTGCACAAGCACTTCCAAAAGCTGGAAAACACGACCATAGACATCCATGTGTGTGCTGTCAAACTATGTACGCGCGCTTAGAATAGTTATCAAAAACGACACCAGGGTGCGCGTTGGTTAGCTGGAATCGTGAATAATGATTGTATGTGCTATGTGATTTTAGTCTGCATGGTGTTCTGAAGCAATGAATGTCAAGCGTGATTCAGGGTGAGGTTATGAACTCTATTTCGGTATTTTTTAAAGAGACCTCGGGCAGTCAGTAATTCATTACTGAAATTACAAATAAAATATTTTATTCGGTTATCATATTTTTAGGGAACTGGGAGTACTTAAATGTCTGTACGTACATAATGGTTATTAATTATTAAAGTAAACAGGTCAAAGTTTGATGGACACGAAAGCCGAATGTAGGAAAATACCCTACATTTTCACAATCGCGTAATTATGAGTAGAAAACCTTAGAAATAGTTTGTTCGAGCAATCAAAGCACCTGTTGAGCCTTTAACTTCATTCATTCCCTTTACAAAGACGACCTACTACATAAATCAGCCATTGATTTTGTTAATGATCAGAGCATCAATCTGTTGAGTAACACGAGAACGTCATCTACGAGGATAATGCGTGTTCGACATTTCCCCAGCTAATTCGGACTGATACGTAAACGTAGGAACGTTAATAATGGACCGGCTCCCCTTCATTCAGAAAAGTGGCATCTGCTCGCTAGAATGTGCGGGGAGAGACAGTGCCCTCCGGAATATGGCGAAAGCGTCGTCCTTTTTTGGGACCACCGCACCGTAGGAATTCCGGGTCAATAATAGCCGGCACGTTCATCAACCACCTCACGCTCTACCCAGCTGGGCCAATAATGGTCATCTTACTGGCATAATCGGTAAGCACAAGTTCTGTGATGCCGAAGTGACCTTGACCTTAACAAGCGTGCGCCTGCGCGGACCAGGTGCTGACACGCAACCGATCAATAAAACATTGTCTCTTCCTTTTCTATCCGGTCCACATGGCCAATTGCACTCTTACTTATTTCAATCGATCACCAAGGATACAAACAGTCACTTTCTAGAAACAAGTGATTAGTGAGAAACGGCCGCCTATGGTTGAGGATGTGCCCCCCCTACTCCCTCCGAGGCAAAAACGGGAGAACGACTTTCAGTTTCATTACGGGCTGCGTCTATCACTGGAAGATAAAATCAACAAGGGTAGCGGTAATTGATAAACAGTAGTCGCCCGAAATTCCAGAAAGTGGTCTTCCAGCGAGTGCTCTTAAAATACCTCTTGCTTGTGAGTAGGTAACCTTTTTGTACGCATCTCTTTAGTAGCGATTTATTTGAAACTTGGGAAAATAAGAGTTTGTCTTCGTTTCCCTGGCAGCGATAAAGTGCAAGATCTTATTATACTTAATAGGCCAAAAGCATTGCTTGTTATAACTCCACTCTAATGCGACGTTAACATACCAATGCAGTAAAAAAGTAAAAATTTGCGCGTCATTCCAAACTATGCATGACCTACCCGAACTTAATTTTTTTAAACCACATAGCATTTTTTAGTTCGCAATTATATAAGATCTGTGTTGAAAAATAAAAATCCACCTTTCTAAGTCGTTTGCTTCCATGTTAGGGACCATAATATCTGAACCGCCTTCGTAACATGTATTTATACGCACAAAACAACAAACTTCCATTACTAACAAATTATAAATGCTTGTAGAATACTTGCTCTGAAGGTAAAATTGCATATGTTCGAGAAAAATTCTTCACAACAACCAAGTGAGTATAAAGCCCGTTATCAGTGGCGACTGATGACCCTTTGGTATAAGGAGGCTGCACCTGAATGTTTACAATGCAGTGGAGGGTTAATTGTACTATGCAATGGGCTTATTTGGCATGAGTATAGTGGTTACATTCAAGATGATAATTCCAAGAAAATCACAAAGAAATTGCAAGCTGGGTGTATTATGATTATTTCTCATGTCTTTTTAGGCCGAAGTGGAGACCACACATTGTAAATAAATATCTGTGGTTTTCAAATATAGTTCACAATATAACATTTTCATTTCCAAAAATTCATTTTGGTACTTATCTTTTGCTTTCCAACAAGCTGATAGCAAAAACAACTGAAACGTTATAGTATTTTAAATTAATGTAGTAAGTTTGTAGCATCTAGCGTAGAATATTATTTATTTTACCTGTATCTAATCAGAACTAAAAACATTAACTGTACAATTTAAGGCGTCTTTTATTAGAAAGGATAATGGAAATATTCACTACACAAACCGAAGGTACCAAAAAATGAGCTTACACACGGCTTACAAACGCCGCAAGCTGAGAAGAGCAACCGAACCGAGGCTATCCTCCCATGCCATGTTTGAAATCATGTCACAAACCTCCTGTTAGAGGCCTGATTTCACCTGCAATGTTCATATAAGCCTTCCCTCATATGCATACGTGTCACGATGGTCATCAACACAAGGGAAGTCAGCCTTCGTTACATTTGTGGTGACCTAACAATAGGGGTACATGGATAATCCGTATATTCAGAAAATAATAACGTATACCAAAACTTAATTTGTAGCAGGTGCGCCCATGCGCTCGCACTGCCTAAGAAAATTAAGAAAATAGGAATTTGGTAAATAAGCATAACCTAATTGACTAATAAAGCACGAAAACGTTGTTTTTTCATTTGCGAGTCTTTTGTGTGTTGGATTATGCGTTTTACTTGGCAAAGTTAACATTGCACAGCAGTTAAGTTCAGTGACATATTAGAAGAAATTGTTAAGGTCATCAGAAATGCCACGAATTTCAATTCAAGGATAGTTAACACCGTTTATGAAAACAGAGAAAATTTCATCAAGTGTTTCCGGGAAATATGTGAAAGAACCGAAAATACAATGACTAACAAAGAAGCGAACGGTTTACAAGAACAATGAAAGATCCAAATTTTATACTCTGGTTGGCTTTCTTTAACAAGACATTTCCTCACGTCGACGTTCTGTATAATCACATACCGACGGTACTCAGTCGCACAAAGCAATTGCTAATTCCGAAGTAACTATAAAATATTAGATAAACAACGCGGGTAATCGAAAATGAATGGCCAATTGACAGTACTAAACGTAAACGACGGATCGAAGACGGAAGCATTTCTGCTAAGGAAATATGCGACGTTATTGTTGCACAAATTAAAGATAGAGTCTCTTTTCGGATGCATTTAGAAGTAAAAATCCTTTTTGCGCAAAAAAGCCTATGACAGAAATTTTCCGCGCGACAAGTTTATAATGGTATTAAAGCATATCCAATGTTGCAAAAAGAACGGCTAAGAACAGAATTAGAAATTATGTATTCCCGGCCTGATTTTATCAAATAGAAGGTGCTACTAACATTTTACAGTTTATCTTGAAAAATGAACTGGAAACCACTTTTTTGGAAATTGTAAACAACCCCCATGAACACTGCTGAAGCAGAACGTTGCTTTTTCCCACAGCAGAATGAAGACGTTTCTAAGAAATTCCATGACGAACGAAAGGTTAAATGCATTGACGTGGATGTCAATAAATCGCGATTTCGTGCATGAAATACTGCATTTTGATGGAAAAGTCTTAGACAGATTTGATTCCTTAAAAATAGACGCCTGGACTTTGCTTAAAGACTAAACCTATAATTTCATAACCGGTGCGGTGAACTGTTTCTTGTGTTCCTAAGTTAGGTGCTTCGTACTATGAAACTTGTTTATGACTTTTGTTACTTTCAATTCAATGCACGATATACTAGAAGCATTTTGATGTGCCCCGCATTTCTGGTCATGAGGTAGGTTTTTTAGGTTAGGTGTGAGGTTAATCAGTATTTATCTTTGMGCACCCCCTCTGACTTGAAGCACGAGCCGCCATTGATTTGTAGCAATCAGTGGGGAGGGGCTTAGCTTCCTTTGCCTCCTCTGACGAGCCGCCACTGCCCATTGCAATAAGGACTGCTTCTACTTCAACATATACTAGTCTTACTACAAGTGGAACCACAAAAATTTCATAATAAAATAAATAGGTCAAAGCAATATAAACGCTGACGATACCTACATGTACTATGTAATTTGCAAAACACATTAGTCGGCGTCATAATAAAGAATATGTAAGTTATTTCCAAAATCTAAAAATACAGTGTTTTTAGAAACGCAATAATATTTATCGCGGGTATAATTTTATTATTCGCGTGCTTTTTAACACATTTCATTAGTCAATATTTTTTTTCGTTTTTAGGGAATTGCTGTTAACAAAGATAGTTTATATTATTAAGAGTTAAGGCATGTTATATACTTATAGGAATGTAGTACAAAATAGGTATCCAAATATGCAGTAAAATGATAATGTACAGTTACAATATATAAAAGTTGACCCAACAAAAATGTGCACCTAAAACCCCCGATTTCGTCCAAGTTTGGAAAAATTGCTGAAACAGGTAAATTTTAATTTGAACGGAAACAAGACTGTATCTCGGTTCAAAGTTTTTTGTTTTGCCTGTTGAAAAAATCTAAACAGCAAGAGGAGTCGGGTTTTTTTTGTTGTATGGATGTATCAAGAATTGTTATCTGCATTTTGGTTGAAGGTGGAACAATTATCATCTACCACAAAGTTTCTACTTGATTCCATAATTTATTGTCGTTCGATAATAAATTAAAAATAAAGACCCGTAACAGTTTATAGTACAGAACAAAATTTTGACCTAACAAAACTACTATGATAATAACGTGTGCTAGGCTTTTCGCCCAAAAATATCTGAAACAACAAGTTAGGCGTCAATATGTGACTAAGTTTAATTGCGTTGCTTGTAACCGTTTCTTCCACTTTTCCCGCCGTTGATATGTCTTAACATGGTTAGATGTTATGAAAATGACTGTGTGTGATTTTCTCTACTTATTGTAAAATATTTCATTAATTTGCTTTGCAATGATGGTTTTTCGATCTGTTTCTGCGCTTTCTGTTTTGCCGTTCAATGCGCATACATTTCGTTGTAGAATTTTTTGGAAGTTCTTGCACGTTTCAGAAACCTCTAGAGTTTATCTTTTATTTTGCTAGCAGGTTATTCTTTTCAACTTAAAGTAGGGTAAGTAGATAAATTAGTAAACTAATTTGAATTCTGCGAGTCACTGAATAATTTTACCAAGTCTTCAACTAAAATACAGCAGCGTGGTAGTAGTGGATTTATATGAGTTCAAATATGGGTTATAAAAACCTGTTTCGTGGGTTGTAGCATTATTCCAAAAGCGAATCAGTGAATCAGTGAAACGACTAGTATAGGTACGTACTCAGGAACATTCTTAAAATGATAAATTTCCGACCCGTCCGGCATGCAGCTGGTATAGAGTGCGTTGGTTTATTTCAACCCAACAAAAAACAACAATGCAGCTGAAAATAGCTAGTTACTAAAACAAATAACGCTTGCGGATCGCACGTACTTTTTTATATCAAAAATAATACAGGAACCAAGCCAATAAGCATGTCGAGAAGGACGTTGACTTCTTCATGAAATACTTGGGACGTTATTAAAATAGCTTTGCCGGCGCGCCCGCAAACTTTTCGAAATAAGTTATTGGTCCCTTAATATTCCAGCATTTCTGTGATATAGATTTTTATGGGTGAATTTTAATCAATGTGACGGATTTATTAGGTTTCCGCGGTATTATGGCTTTTAACGAATGTAAACACGGGAATAGGTGAGTATATCCGAAGCCATAAAAATAATTTATAACGCGTGCAGAATACAATTACGGTGTTAGTTTTATGTCCACGTAGGAGGTTATTACTGGTACGATTTCATGCCGCTACACTATGCGGCAAAGCATGGAAATTCACGTTATTCGATATACAGCTACGCTCTGTGACGGTACCTATAAACGAATAAAAATAATCACATTGTTTTTACTAAAAAATATTGACAAAAAATGTCTATTCAATTCATGTTAGCTCTCGTGTTAGCTGGGTTTAGTTAAAAGGCATGATTTGATTGATTGATTGATTAAACCAGCGTACGATCAGCATTTCTGCCACTCCCGGATATACCGCCGGGCCGGCCGTCTACGCTGGGTTGGAGGGTACATGCTGATTGCTAGTAGTGCGACTGCCTAGCGCATGTTAAGGGAATATAAGGACTGAATGGGAAGGTTATATAGGTAACATTCATATTCTTTGAATGTTTTCTTGGTGCTGTTGATATCATTGAACCATTTCAGAGTCGCTTGATTAATTTTTTTGTACCTTGCGATTTCTTTTCTAGGCATTACTTTTCATTTTTCCCTGGCTTCTGAATTATCCACTCTACAGTTGGTTTTCGTGTAAAGCACGGTGTCCCTCTTTTTCGTTGGTCTCCGCTTAGCTCCCAAGTCTTCCGTGTGGTTTGCCTCTTTCCTTTAGATGTGTCCCTAGTTCCTAGTATTTAATGAGTTCGATGTCGGTTTGGCTCAGCTGCATTGTTCTTCTTGTTGGAGGTCGTTTAAGGGTGCTGATATTCTGTCGGCATTTTCCATTGAGGTTTACGTTGTTCGTAGTTCTTGAACAGTTTTTTTTCCAAGCTACTTCCGAGCTTCGAGGGTAGTTTCCGTCTTTCAGGATTTTACGTACACTATTGTGTAATTTCTTATATACACTTAACTAAATACATGGAACATCACTATAGCGACCGCAACAATGGTAATAGTAACGCAAACATAAGTACATAACACTATGACACAATGTGAATTAAACTCTTACAGTTTTATGTAGTTCTTCGATTTCTGCATCTTGTTTAGGTTTCTCTTTCATGATGATGTTGACGTTTCCTTGTGTGATTTCATCTGTTTGTCCGATCCCTTAGTGGAGCTCTAGATGTAGTGATGATCTAGGGGATTATTCTGGAATGTGTGCATTTTTTATATATTATAGATTAGAGATTATTTACGGCCGTGGGCTTATTTCCATGGCTTCCTGGTCTCTAGACAAAATTATCGCAATGGTTCCTTTTACTCTTTCTTTCTGGTGTTGCCTCTAAGATTTGTTCTCTCCAACTGAAGTCTTTTTGTTTCAAGTCGCTTATGAGCGCTGGGATTCTTCGGAGTTGTATTTTGATCGTAGACTTTGTACAGTTTCTTCCACGCTACTGCCTAACTGCCAGATGTTTTGTCTGATTTGATTTTTTTTTGCCTGGTTTATGTGTTATTGCTGGACAATCTTACCCCATATATCTGTTTCATGAGCCAATGTGCTGCGTAGACGGTTTCTGTACCACAATTGTGTAACTTCTTGTATACACTTGGCTAGATACACGGAAGTACTTCACTGTAAGGATGACAACAATAACAACTACAACACGAGCACAAGGATGCAACACTAAAACACATTATTAACGAAACGTTTATGTGTGAACTGTGATTTTCTCATCTATAATGTCTGCTGTAGAGGCCATTATTTTTTCTCCTCCACAGAATCATCCTCTTTCTAGGTTATTTAGGAGTAACAAGATTCCTTCTCGTTGTCGTGCTTTTTGATATTTTGACTGTAGTTCCTTTACAATTTCTTCTAAGCTGATTCAAATCTTTGGATGTTTTGTCTGATATAACTTACAGTTGTTGCTCTTAGCTCTCTTGTATGTTTACGATGTACTTGTGTGATGTTCTCCTCATGTATGAATGGGTTTAGTTAATAGGTTGTGATAAAATCTGGTAAAATTAATAAAAAAGTAAAAAGTATTAGCTTTATTAATCGGGCTTAGTAAATTAAAATCGATCAATTCGCCTAGCGCTCTAGGTAATGGCAGGGGCTTTCAGGCAAAGTATGACATGACCTTCCTTGCTATTTGAAATTTTCAGATTGATAGCGACAGTGGTGCCATCGAGGATTTTGAGAAAAACGTATTGCCTGCGAAAGAAAGTCATTTTCGACGATCTCACCCGCATGCGACGTTATCCGAACCTTCTAACACGTCCATGTATATTACTACATAAACTTTTTAGCAGGAAAGGGCCAAGGCCCACACTATATTAAGATGAAGTAAAGATGAGCCCCACTTTTTCATATATTTTTATCGATGATATTAGAAATGCAAAACGTAAATATGTATTTGTACAATTTATTCATCATTTTTTTGTTTACATTTTTTTAATCAGTAGGAATAATGACAAAGAGGAAATGAGAAAAAATACATACAAATTAAATGAGAAGTTCGAAATAACATGCGAGGCGAACCGAAATATAACTACCTATTTTTGTGGAACGTTTGCTTTTATATTTGTCGCAAATATTCGTAGAACAAAATTTTTGCTTTTGTAGATGAAAACTGAAAATTTATTGCCATAAGCAGGCGATGGCAAAAGTCGTAATTAATTGCTGAGCAAACCTTTTCAGTTCGTAAAAATTAGATGGCAAACTGCCACAAAATTTAACAAGATCTTTGTTTTTCATTTATTCCATTATCAATATCACATTAAAAAGAGTTTCAATTTGCCGAAATCTTCTTAGTCACCAAATTTGTAGTTGAACTGATTTTGTAGTGGCATTAAAGTGCATTCATATAAGTTTTTCAAATGAAAACTTATTCCAGCGCCCTTTAACAACACGTTTAATGAAGAACTTGTTTTTCGTTAGGAATGTCTGTGTGCATATCAGATATTAATGTGTTTTCCCTTGAAGCTTACATTCAACGTGTTTCACTCATTATTCGGAGTACTGTTCTGTATGGTGGGCCAACACGGTAGGCTGCCTTTCGCGGATGTCACAGATTTCAGTCCTGGCGTGAAATTAAAATAATTCCGACTGTTAAGATCTTTATTTATACAGTCGCCACTAGCCGTAAGAAGATTCGTAGGCCGCTGAATTATAAATAAACTATTAACTTGAATATGAATATTTACAGCAGCATTTCAGAATTGCAATTCGTTTATTGTACCCGCTTGCGAGTTTCTTTCCCTTCGAGGCACGCTATCCACATCATCAAAATCAGAACGAGGCCTCCAATATGCTTATCAATTGTTTTTATGATCTCCCTCCGACCGAAGTTTTGTATTCGGCAAACTTGTCTCATAAAAAAGCTACACAGAATTCCTTCCATTTCCATCTGACGTTTAATTGAAAGTGGAGAATGTCCCGAAGTTCTATAACATAACGTTTACTTCCGGTTTTTGTCTGGCACCGAACAGGGAAAAACAGAGGACATAAATCATTTTCCTTTCCAGAAACTATACAGTGAAAATAACATATTTATTTCTAAAGTCGTAAATAATGTGTTTTATGTAATATTTATTTGGCAGCGGACTTTCAACGGATGCTGGGTAGCGATTTTTTTATTTCAGCCGGACAGTTTACTGTAAATCATTCGTAACGCCAAAACGAAGCACTGACCGTATTATTGCCTTTACAAATTTCCTAAAGTACCTAATATGTTTTACGCTTGAATAATATACACCTGAAGCTTTAACAAAAAATCTTGCTGCAAACTTATAACTAGATGAAAATGAAAGATATTTAGTTATTGTATTATTATCATATCATTGATTTTACGTAGATATATCTCAGAGTTCGAACACTTTGTAATTTTATGGTTTTTAACGAGTCTTCGGCAAAACAAATGTAAAAGAAGATACAAAAGCTAAATGTCGTCAAATGTTTATCAACAACCACATAAAGATATTTTTTAAATAGAATATGACGAAGATGATATCAATCAAATTAAAAAATATATATTATGTCAGTACTTATACAACAAAACACGCTGTTTTACAGCATTTCGCTTAGCAATCACTATATCATTATTATACCGTAAGTAAATCGATAAAATTGTGAAAACTTATTTCTGGTGTTCGTTTATAATTTTTTGAGTAGTTTCATAGATAGGTAGACAATTCCTCTTTTATATATAATTTTGAAAAAATTATTTGCATGAATGATCCCGAATTCGAAAACGTCAACCTCCACCGCACGGTGGCAACCGACATGCCAATTTCCTGAACGAAGCGTCGGAACATTCGATCTCACTCTAGATGTTTCGATTGGGGTATATACGGTGAATCAGAGACAACGAAGGTGTTAATAAATCATTTAAAACCGTGTGCCTACCTGGAAGGCGATAAACAAAGCGATAAAAGTTGGAGATTTAGAGTACCAAAATTTGTTCGAGTGCGATAGTTGAATCGTGTGTTCTAGTTATTATTCCTATTGTAAATGTTGGTGTACTTCTTCTTGAGAGGTCCCTCACTCCCCACAATATATGTACACTTTGCCTAAAAGCACGTACTGCAGCATTAACAAGAATTGAATATAATGAACTCATCCATCTGTAAGTGGAAGTAAGTAATCCAGTATTAAATGTAGTTATTCCAAGCCAATTCGCACAGCTTTATTACTAAACAGAATAGCACTTTCGACCACTATAAAAGTAGTGCAACATTGTGACCGTTTAAAGCATAAATAAAATTACATAAAACATACAGTGGTGAGAGTGATAACCATTTCTCATTATGTCACTATACAACGGTAAGTTGACTTGGAAGAATTTTATTTAATCCTGTATTACCAAGAATTTTCTCGGAAGTATTTGACATTACCGAGACGATTACTTGGAATTGGTACGTAATTCTTTGAATATGGAATCACATGCTAAATGTATCTACTAATTCAGCAAGTATAGAATTTTCCGGGTTCAAATAGTTTAACGGTAACATTGATCTGATATCCCGAAATAACATGACGCTAAATACCGGATAAAACTAAAATGCTACCGGTTGCTACATAACCAGTAGAGGTTGAAAAAAATATTAATTATCACAATAACGAAATTCACGGCAAAAACTATAGAATACATCTCGGCTAAATAACATTTATGGATACAATTCCTAGTAATCATTTCGAGAAGCGAGTATAGAGTCGTAGGTGAAGAATACAATAAGGAAGGCTAAACAAAGGAATAAAATGAGAAACTGGGGTAACCGGAAAGCACCTTGCTCTCTGAGAAAAAATGATTTTAAAGAATGAGCAAAGAATAAAAAGCAAAAGGCGCTGTTATCATTATATTACAAGGTTATGCTTAGGCGACCGACATCTTATGTTATGTAACATGCTACAAATGTGGATTTACATAACAAATAATAAAAACAATAAATACAAAATACGATAGCAAAACGACGGCAATAGGGAGTTTACCGTTTTTTTTGACCGTGTGAAATGAATTGCTTCTGTATAAAAATCGGTGTCCGAGAGGTAAGAAATTATTTATAAATGTTTTTCAAATTGTAGGGCCTTTAAAATCAAATGGGTAATTTCTCTGCTCAAAGCAGCTGTAAGTATTGCGCGCACTACATAAATGGAGGCATGGTATACGATTTTGTTGTTTACGTTCGCAAACACTGTTTCGAAGAGGAAACTGTATAAATTACACCAATGATGGTGACTGACTGTGTGGTACTTTTACAACCACTGTGACAGCAAATTATTTTGTCAATCAGTTTGGCAATAATTATATACCGCAGTGCATCTTTCTGTTAGCACCCATAGCATAACGTTTTTTGCGCAGCTAGAAGGGAATAAATACAAAATAAACATTTTACTACTGCGGGGACCAATTAAGATCACTTAGTCTTAAAATTATTCAATAAAATTAAAGATGTTTTAGTTGGAAAAAATGGTAGAATGTGTTTTATTTTGCACAAGGAGCTTATAGAAAATTGCAATGAAAACGTAAGCTGCAGATTTCAGCCCTTTTATTAGAGTTTAATGAAAATTTTCGTCGACCATAAACATTATTATTATTGAATGTAACTTTAACGAAGCGTGTCGCTACAATTTTGATTTCACTTTGCCTTACACGAACACAAATTACAAACTGCAGTCACGAATTCGTTAATCGACTCATCGAGCCAGCATACGGTAGGCATTTCTGCCGCTCCTAAAACCAGTAGAAAGAAAGATTCCTATTTTAATACATTCGCCATACAAACAACACATCCTCCAATATTTTGCATTACATAAGTTACATGAAAAATATACACTTGTAAAGGATCAAAGAGCCATCCCTTCAATTGGTTCTGTCTCGAATTCAGCGAAGGAATATCGGAACATGTACGAGAACAGTACAAGACATCTTGATCTAATTCCTATCGGCAGCAGCGGCTATAAAATCGTCGAGATTTCGTTCGAAGTGCTCAGGAATTCCAGACGAAGCGCAGGACAAACTAGAAAACGGTGCGTTGCACATAAAAGCACTCAATATAGATTGTAAAATCGGAACAGCACGTCCAGGGATAATCTATCTCACATATCTGTCTGCAGTTATCGAGTTTCCACGGCGAACAAGAATGTCGAGCAAACTTAGGTGCAGTTTTAGAATTATTATTCTCTATTCAGCCGTATGTTGGACGAAATATGGCCGACGCTGAAGAATTTTGATAAAGTTACAACGGTGAACTGCGGAATGCTGTACGGTCTGACTGCATTTATAGAGCAATTTAAAAGCGGCGGGGACGGCAGAAATGTACAATAGGAATAAACGACCCGGCGTAAGTATTCCTTTATTTAAGCTGTAAAAAATATGAGCTTTGTAAAGAACTGCGAAAATTTCCAACATTGTTTGCAATATAAATTCTCAAGGGCAGTCAGGTGAAAATAACACAAAATAATTTGCTGCTCTTATACAACACGGGCACAGGTAGTTGTAAGTCTAGATCATACGACTTAAATCATTTTAAGTTGTAAATACGCTCCTAGAGGAAAAGAAAAACTAACTAACGAGCAGTATTGCCTATATAAAATTCCATAATGGCCTTGGAAAAAACAAACTATATGCAATAAAAAAAAAACTTAATTTGATAAGATTATCAGGAATTGCAGTAAAAGATTAGGTAACAGATTATCTATAATTCCGAAGATATATAGGTGATATGTCGCAAAATGTAAGTGGTACGGATTAAGTAACGCTTTAACCTCCTATAAATCTGAGGGTTATACAATAAAGGTTCTTAATAACTATGCAATGAAATAATGAAGTAAGTTCTTATAAGACACGTGACCGGTTCAGTACACGATTATAAATTGTATAAAACTGAGTAGTCTCATTAGCAATAATTGAGTACTTTTTTGTGGAACACCGCTAAAATATGTAATAACAATATCACACAATACTTTAATGCTACTCATCATACGTACCTACCTCGTTTCTTTTTTCTCATTGTTTAAAAATATTGGAATCAACTCACATAAAAAAAACTAATATATCTGAAGAGGCAACTTTGAAGCTTACATTATTCACAATCAGTGACAAAGATTCCATTGCCCTAACAATTTAAAGTCAAATACAGCTGAACATGTTTAAGAGAAAAACTTGCTAATGCACACAAAAAGTAGTTATACTTAGTTTGATTTTTGGTGAAACTAATTTCAAGGCTCTCCTTGGACTAATTCACGTAAAAGTAATCAACGTTCAGCATAAATTTAAAGGGGAGGGGAAAAATTTACCTCTGTAATGTTTTAACATGATCAGCGCTTATTAAAAAAAACACTCGCTAATGTCGTTGACAATATCTTAAATATTAAAGGTCTTATGTGATTCTTGCGAAACACCAAATAGAATCACCAGAATTTTGGATTCTAAAGATCCTAGTTGTAGTCTCATATTCGGATTTTTCGCAATTAGGCCTGGGCAAAACATCGATTTATCGATTCAAATCGATTTTTTTTGAGAATCGATTTTTCGATGCAGAGAAAAAAGTGAATCGAATTGAATTGCAGCATCAAATCGAGAATTAACACCTCGAATTGAATTCAAACTAAATAAAAAAATCAATTATAAGAACTTTGTTTATCACTTGAATAATGATGTTTTTAAAGATAGGTTAGCGGGATTGCAGGCACAGGTGTTGGGTGTTTCCTCGTAAACTCCAATATATAGAGTGACAGGATATATCCCAACACATGGCCAGGTGGTGGGTGGTCGGCTGATTGCATACATGAGAAGTTTTCGTTAAAAATCATATAATACTCGCTGGGTATAAGCTCCAACTCGACCGCTGCTCCGGTGGTGCAATGTGAGCATTCCAGAGGTCAGTTCAGGCGATTCGGGTTCGAGTCCCGACTGCAGCGAGTTACTTTTTCATTTAAATCTATGCCTGCAATCCCGCTAACCTATCTTTAAAAAAAAGAAAAAATCAAGTTGATAAAAAAGGCGGGTGCAATGTAAATTCCAATTTTAATCAAATTTTGTACAAATAATGTCAATTGACACGTATTATGAAAATCATAATGCATGCGATTTAGCGAATTCGATTCGAATCGATTCAGCCGATTAGATTCATTTCCAATTCATTCAGCAGACTCGATCCGATTCAAATCGATTCAGTCTATTCGAATCGATTCAAACGATTCGAATCGGTGTTTCGATTAATCGATTCAAATCGATTTTTTCATTGAATCGAAAATCGATTCGCCACCTTCTGAATCGCACAGGGCTATTCGCAATGTATTATTGTGAAAATGGCAATAAACTGCTATCTGTACCAGTGTTGCGATGTTTCATCAGAAAAACCTGTGAATGATTTGAATATATCTGAAGTCCAAAATTTAATGTAGTTGTTGGTGTGTATACGTTTCTTCGTAGAATTTCATATGAACTGAACTACTGATACAAGTACAAGAAATATACACAACTATGATGCTGGACAATAGTTATTAACTGATATATAATATAAATCGGTGTAACGAAAGATTTTCTTCCAGAGATCTGGGAAGTGTTTGTGTTCGAGGAATTTATTACACAAAACACAAAGCGGTTTATTAAGCTGGGATCTGGGGTGTTTAATGAATACTGAATGAGTATTGTCAGGACAGCTTCTTTAGTAGGCAATGAATCCAATTTAGCCAGGATCTCCTAAATACCCATCCGCACACATAGTGAGAAACATTTATATACTATCCAATGTAAAGTTGATGTATTAGTATCATTGCAAAAATATTTCTTTAGAAATAAAGAGAAAACTAACTAAAAACATTTTCTGGGTCACTCGCAGACTCGTTGTTCACTTTAGTTGGTTACCGCTTGAGGATTTACGTGTTTTGAGATGGGAGATTCGAAATATCTTTTGCAGTTAGCCAATAAACTGCTTTTTTTAGGAAATGAAAGTTTTGAGCGAACCACCAATTATGTAATTTTGGCCTTCTCTTTTATTATTGGAAGGGGCGTCTATAAAGGAAAGGAGTTTTATGTGATCAGTAAACATAAAGACATCTTATAGGCTACGATTCCTAAACAAAGAAAATCAATTAGTACTCCTCAACCGCGCACGTATAAATTGGCAGTTAGCTTAAATGCGTAATGTTTAGTGAGTTTAAATGTTCATAGTTTTGTGGGGTTCGAGTAGCACCCTAAATTCGATAGGTATGTCATAAGAATAAAGCACACATAATAGATGACAAAAGTAACAAATGAAGAACGTATTTTACGCACAGTTTGAATTGCAGTTTAAATTAACAAATTTCTGAAAAAGAAACAGCTTCAACAAATATTCTGGAAAGGTTAAAAATACGAGCTTGCCGTATCAGGTACCAAAGGTCTACCTGGAAGTTAATGTACAAGTTATCGACCAAGGAGCAAACTTTTGAATTATATAGAATATCAGTGTATTCTTACAATGAGAACTCCACAAGAAGCAACCAAAATTTTGCATCAGTAATATTCCATTCATTATCTTTATTTAAATAAAAACACTAGACAACAAGCAGTTCTGAAATCTAGATACAAAAGTTTAAAAAATATAGGTATATCGCAGAAAGTAAACCAGCAGTAAGCAATACTAATTCACTCATTTATCTCGGTTAACTGTAAACTACGAGTATTAAAAAAATAAATAGGGTTAATAAAGATAATGCAAGATATGCCCATGTAAAAAAGGGACGCAATCACTAGATTTACTTAAAAAGCTAAAAAATAATCTATATTGCTTGATAGTGATGACACTTGAAATCGTTTGAGTGTACTTAGCTGTAAACCTTGATAAATATGATAAATGCCTAGAAATGATGCGTGTTAATATAAACACCTGGCATCAGATAAGCAAGCCATATATTGGAAAACAGGTAAAGTACCTAGTAGATTAATTTGAACAGCTACGGAAAGTACTGCGAGGAATAAACTTAAATAATGTTACTTCTACACGATTAGCCTTCACCAAGTCCGATAAATCCACTATATTAAACAAATTGGCAAAGTGCTTTCAGCTAATATAAGCCATCATCGGTGCCTAATAAACTAAATACAGAAATACAGAAAAATTTATAAAATTGACGTTGTCAAATTCGAAATAAGCAATCTTAGCTTCAAACAAAAAAGTAGCAACATGAATTCAATCATCAAATAAAGAAATTAGAATAGGACAACTAAAATTACAAAAATCATTCAATATTGTAAAATTACCGTTATCTATAATTTTGTCTCGTGAACTATAATTTGTTTAAAAAAGAACAACCATAGAAGAAAGCATGGCAACAGTAAATAAATACTGAACTGAAAACATTAATCCTTGTAGTTGCATTACATTCCGGAAACAATCGGCTTGCAAATTTGCGTTGAAATTTTCTACGACACGAATGTAATGTACCAAGATTTCCTTAATCATCGAGTTAAATAGACTACCCTTTAAAACAAAAAATGCGCCCATTATTCAAGCGTTTCTTCAAGATGCACAATTTTTTGCTTTTAATTAATTCTGCCCTCTCTAAAGCGTAATCCATTGTCATGCACAGAAAGGCTACGGCCGCCGCTTCCATCCACGAATAATACAACAGATCTGAATTTTAATTATTCCAAATGCCGGACGGAACCAAATCCGGCGGTTTCATTAACTGTTTGGTTTTTGCGCGTTGACGATGCGAGCAGTGAACCCAAAAAATTCCGGGCTTTGCTGAACTCATTCTCCAATCTCCAGAAAAATTCGCATCATATTTTGTTTTCGAAGGGTATGTGGAACATATCTGGTACGTTTGCGGAGATTAGGGAACTTGGTCGCTGAAAGCCGGAGTTGCGAGGAATATTTTCATCGGATTAAGGCAAACTTGCATGTTTGAGTTCGGCATGAGCGGGATTAATAAAAAAAAATGGGATTAGTGACCCCCAATTTAGTATGCTAAGCTGGTTTTACTCTCTTTTAACGAACTACGCATGTTTACAATGAATATAAATCCACGTGAAATAGGACGTCATAACTCTGATCTTTGGTGTGATTACTTTTAAAGAAATTTGCAAAACTATACGAAATAAACTGTTTGATATCGAAACTATCAATAAGAGCCATAACCGCGTTTACCGCCATTTGTAAATCAGGTTAAAGATATTAGAAAGTTATCAAAACAAAATCGCGATAAACAGTTACAGCAGGATCTACAACTAACTTCAGTTTCCTACCGTTTCACAATTTTGAGTTACCTGCAGTTCTTTTTGCACATCACACCTAGTCAAGATACACAAACAAATCAGTAATACCAGGATTCACACCTAACTCACGTACCTACCTACTACTACCTACCTACTTAATAAGAAAGTTGCTTCCATGACAACGAGTCAACAAATCCTACCAAGTAGGTATACTGGATATATAATAATTAAGGACAATTATCTTCCAATGATCATTGGYGTACAATTTTTTAACCTGCGATATAATCACGAATAATTGCTTAATATGATCAATAATAGTACACAATGTATCCCAGACCTCGAAAAATTTAAATTCCTCAAAAAGTCAATACGTGACGAACCTTTCTTAAAGTGTAAAGGGAAACTAGCATTAAGGGTAATTACTCTAATAAGCAACCTTTGCATTTCATTTTTTCCACATTTTTAAATTTGATGAAATTATTTTTAATGCAAAAAATTCCTGCTAGTTCTGTAGCATTTTCCGAAGATTACAAGATTTCATGAGAATTATTTCTTGCATTTAAGTATTGCCAGAGTGATAATTGGGTATTATTACTTTTTTTGAAAATTACGTAAAATGAATCTTGGAGTGCATATATATCGTACACCATCTTAAAAAAAAACCAACAAAATATTTGTAGGTAGAGAATTTCAGATCTGAAATTCGAATCTTAGGAGTCACCGCCAAAACGCTTCTATCCAAGGTTATTCAACTCGTGACGTCAAGTGTCATATAAACATTACCGAGGAGCGTGCTGTTTAATGGTGTAGTATCATTCTTGTATTGGAAAAGCTTTTGTGTGGTGTTTATTGAACGGACGGTGTAAAAGGTCGCATCAAAAAGTGATTTGTGTAGTTTTACAAGCATCTATTATGTATGGAAAACAAAACAAGTGTTGTTTTGTACATGGTTATAGAAGTACTTCAGTCAGTACAGCCAACAAAATATTTGTAACCGTTCCTAGAGATTGTCAACGTATGAAAAAGTTGTTTAAGGCCCCTAGACGTGATATGCCGAAATTGCAAAGTTTGCTTTTACGTTCCTCATCTCCGCCGCATTGAACCGCTCGTCGCTGTACACAAATTCCATAACAATGAACATGCCTTCAGAAATCATAAATCATAAGTATTTCACTTTTTCTTGGCGTATTTTAATTCGCTTGTCACAAAATGAACGTAAACAACAGACTAATAAATTGACGGGCTGAGGCTGACGCGTGACGCGCTGACCCCAGCGGCCATTTACAAGACACCTGACGTCACAGCCAGTATGTTCGCGTTTTGGCGGTCCCTTTAAATATTCACATTTTTAATATTAAAAATACACCTTACGAACCATTTTTTCGAATTTATAAGCTGTCACAGCTGTTTTGTAGATTAGATGCTACCTATTATTACGTAATTTAATAAAATATAAATACATGGCAAGTACCTAATTTTTAATGACTGTCATAAAGGACAAGAAAACTACAATATACGAAACAGAATTTTGTTGTTCTGAATTGTGTTCAAAAGAAATCATACATGTGTATGGGAAATAAGCGACACAGCAAACATAAGTTCGAAATCTTCAACAAGAATCTTGCAAAGATTCAAATAGATGAAGAGCTCATATCTGATGAAAATTATTTTGTTATACCGCAATGAAGACAAGAAACTTTTTTTTCTTCAAAATATACTATGATACACATTCAACAGACAGCAATCTTTTAAGCAAAAGTTTTTTCTTACAAAATCAATTATTGTAGCCACGCCTTTTATAAATGCGACCGAGAAAGCACGTCGCATCACTGTGTTATAAAACTCGTAATGTTTAACAGGCGCAGTTTCTAAATCGTTGAATGCCAGTTAGACAGAAGATCCTAATACCCCCATTAAAGGAAAATATGTAGCTGACAACCCTAACTATTATATTTTTTCTTATCCTACTTGTTATATTACACTGAAACAGCTGGCAACTGATAGATGTGCACCAGTCTATCGACATTCTATATGTAGTGCATGCGGTAGCGGAATTTTATATTGTACTTTTTGCGATACCTTTTTGTGCGACTCATCTTATCTTCAGTGGGAGAACGTTTAATTCTGTACCAGTATAGCGTTTGATTTTGGGAATAAATGTGTGCAAGCCCTATTCGCTTGTATTTTAATTCCAAGACATTACACTATCTAAATAATCAACTATGAAAAAAAAATTTTAAAGGGTTATTTTTAGGTCAACACCTTGAGCGATATCATCTAGACTGTTAAGAATGTTACACACTTTTGCCTGTCAATGCAAAATTTGCAATAATACCGAGTACAAGAATGATATTACATTATAAGTGTGAAATTTTTACCAACTGCAAGTTTGCATATGTTCGACTCCATTTCAACAACTGCATTAAACAAATATGACATACACCTACATAGAGTGTTGTGATCTTTGATACGGCATTTCCATTTGCTCCTTTCTTTTTTTACTCTTCACAACCATTGCTCTCAAATCCCTCACTTCATTTAAATTGTTAATAAATTATCGGTCTCCAAAGGTTGGCTTCTTTTTTGTTTTTTTGTTGTTGCACATGAGAGAAAAACCTTCAAATTTCTAGGCTGTAATAACTATTGTAGATAAACATATACCTGTGATTGTCCAAACGCCAACAGTCCAATGGTATGTTGTTCCTACCTGCAGTTATGAACAAATATGGCGATCAAGTTTAGTTTACATTTTATAATATTTATTTTTATTGTTTCTTGTATAGCCAAGCAATACTGGTGTTATTTACTTTATTCAGTTAGCAAAAGACTTTGTGCTGTTTTTTTTAAATATGTTTATATCTGGTGAATGCCTTGCTTTATTTTGCGGTGTTCCTTTTCCTTAAACCCTATTTTTTTTATTTTGGATGATTTTCATTTTCTGCCTGCTTCTGCAGTTATGTGTAGCGTAGCAGAGTATTCTTAAAAATGTTTGATATTTTGCTTCACTTCTGGGTATGGTTTATAGAATTTTTTAAATATTTTAAATACAGAATTAATACTATTAGATACGATAATAATTAGGAAATCGATTTCATACAACTGATGCCGGTGCACATCTATATAATGTATAATATCACCTCGTGAAAATAAAACACTATTTCTTATACAGTGTTGCAAGATCGAAACACTAAAATCTTACGATTGCCTTCTTTTTCGAGATAGCATTTACTTTAAACACGTTTTTTAATACTAATGAGCAACAACACCATAACTGTTAAACACAAATGTGCTGTACTTGATAAGTGGTTGAAAACATGAAGCGCAAAACCTCTTCCATAATAACCGCTAACGGAACCCAGGTGACGCTTACAGCCTCATTACCATCAATAAGTGAACAGTTTATATTACTTCGCCCTTAAATCCATTAGTTCCCAAACACTCGGTGCGCGACAGCGCTAATGTTTATAATTGCATCCGACGAAAAATAGGTTGTACTATTATACCATTGCCGTTAATCATCCATTTAGATCACGATTGGTGTGTGCCTCAAAAGCACACACGTAACTTGGTGCCGTATAAAAACGAATGCAAATTAGTAACCGTGAACGCTGCTAAAATGCGGTTGTGCGGGGCAAAAAGTACGCAGTCGGTATATTTATAACCCACCGGGCCGACTACTCCTGCAAATTGTATTTGCGAGTTCATTAAAAATAAAGTAAGATGGGGGCTCTCGTTTATTGGTACGCCATAATAGCGTATAAGGCTCTCTCTCTGCCGATAAGTATTTCCTACACAAACATAAAGATTTCATGCGGGAAGAATAAATTCGACACCCAACCCTTACCCAAGGAATCACATTATATGCACTGTATGACCTGTAAGATAATTACACACAAAGGTAATATACATCGAGAGCGAGAGCTTTTAATTTACCTTTCCTCAAATAACGCCAACTGTGGAAATGTTTGTATACGAAGAGTAAATGCGCAAGAAACTTTATATGCTGGGCTTAGCAGTCACGAAGGAGCGAATGCTGAAAAATCATAGGGCACTGCTTTTAATGTGTTAAGATCATCATCAAGTTTACTTTAAGGAATAATTTCGTTACCACTGAATACAAATTTCTGAAGAAGAAAGACAATCTACAGGTGAAACCTTGACCAAAACTAAAAATAGGCGGCCTTGTGCTCGAGCTCGTGCTTTGTACAGTTCCAAGCTTCCGATTTATCGCCCTGTGAGTTTTGGAGTATTCGAGTCTACTTAAGTAGGCCCTTCTCTAGGAAGCTGAAGTAGAAGCTTGAACAGTTCTGGCAACTAATTTTATTTGCTAGTCTTTCATAGCATAGTCGGGAAAGTATCAATAATAAAAATGGGCAACGAGATCAGTTTTTTCATACAACAGTTTGTACACATATTACAATATGTAGAACGCGTCATGGTATACTCAAATGAAAAATGAGTTGATGAGTTGTCATGAATATGTTGCCTTAGTTTGCAAGTTTAGTGTATGTAGCAAATAAATAAGGACATCGTGGAAATCGCATAAAAACTAAGACTATAGAAGTTGACCTTAACATGGTCCAAAATATAAGTTCTGTTACAAAAAATTGCTGGAAGCGTTCATACAATTATCCATAATAACATCCTAAGACTTCCACAAAATTTGTGCTAGGTGGAAGCCAAAAATGTTGGATCAGAAGCTTAGCGTGTTTCTGCGGCTAAGAATAATGTTTTAATACGGAATGCAGGTAGAAACCAATTTGTAGAATGGATAGTGACGTGGGTGCACTACTTTACCTCTGAGCTGAAAGCATGCAGTATGGAATGACGCCAAAAAAGTCTCAACCATCCAATGTAATTTTCCTACAATGAAACAAAATTAGTGAAAAAACGCTATTATGGTAGTCCCAGCCTAAAGCCAAAACGAAACCAGTGCTTCAAATTTTCTAAATGGCAAAGCGCTGTTAATAAATCATCACTGAGCAACCGTTATATTATTGTAAGTTGCTTCATTCAAATGCACAAAAAATCTCGCTTTTCCAGGTGAAATGCTAAAAACAAACTCCACCTGCGGGAAAATTCCATGTGCCCGCATAATAGCATCTAAGAGCTAGACATATGCGAAACACAAAGATCCAGTCGACACGCTTTCTGCTTTCTCTTATGCAAATACCACCAGTGGAAATGAGGAAATTATAGCGGCTTTTCCATTTAATTAAATTCGCAGATGCACCTTGTGAAAGACGACACTTACGGCTATGTCACCTGAATAATTTATGCACAGGTAAACAACGGGAAACTCTAAAGTGGACGTTATTGATTACACAAAGTACAAAAAGCATTGGTCCAAATGAAACCTGTCTGATAGCATTTGAAACACAATCGGCGACCTTGATTAAGAATTGAAAAGCCGAAAACGTACCCAATTCCAGCCTACGAAAATATTCAATTGATTTCCCGTTTGCCCAATGAACAATTACTTTGTATATCGTGCTAACACAAACACGAAACGATTTGTAAGGGAAATTATTTTTGGTACGCAAACACTAACTAATCTTAGATCAGAACGGAATACAAACGGAAACTGATTATGAATTTTTAATATTTCCAAAGCTAAGAACATCCCAAGTGCCTTTATAATAATTCTTAAAGTCGTGTTATTTGGTTTGCTTCTCGCCTTTACCCGGATCGTTAGTTGTTTCAAACTACAAGTGCGCAATATTCTAAATATTAATACATGTAATATCTAAACATTTCAGATGCACGGCGTTTGTTTAATTTGTTCCTGGAGCCTATTTTAGTCTCCAATAGTTGTGTAATCTGTATTAATATCTTAATCTTCAATGTTTGCTATTACAGCTTGTTTGAAGTCCAAATAATTTAAGTGAAGTTTTTTAAGTTGCTATTTTCAATTCTGTTATCATATGTATTTTTCTGTTTTTTCCAATCTTTCCCAATTTTGTCCGTCTTAATTTGTGCTTATTAAACATTTCTATTCGGATTGTGCTTCCACTAAATTTTCAGTGCCCTAGCTCTGCACTAAAAGTTTTTAATGTCATCAAGATCCTTATACCCAATTTTTTAATGAATACTTTCAGATAAAACTATCCAAGAGTATTGCTAAGTGATGAACAGGGACAAATACAGGTAGATTTACATCGAGTGAGAAAAGGGAACTGATGAAAGGCTACCTTATGACAGTCAGCGCTGATGTCTACTATCTACGACTTCAACGTTTGGCACGAATAGTTCATCAAAAGATTTTTTATTTTGGTATATACCACGAGGAGTACGATTACTCCAGTATCCTGTAAGGATAAAAGTTTTATTGAATACATAAACATCGACCCTTAAAATAAGAAGCAAATAAAACACGCCTTTCTTGTGACTCGGCAGTAAACAAATTAAGTTGACATTAGTTTTGTCAGTGGTGCCTGTATCAATTATCATAAAATTAGAATTCCAGCCGGGTCAGAGTAAGACCGGTGGTCAATAAAAAACAAGACCATTAATTTAAAATGTAGGAAGCAAAAAAACATGTTAAGTTGCCGCCGACATGCCGTTACATGTGCGCTGGGATGGTTCGACCGTCGCCAGGCAAATTTTAAAACTGAACACCAGTCTTTTTTGTTCCTTCCTTGCTGGTGGTGTCATTTCCTACTTTCAATGTTTTTTTTATGTAAGCCTCTGCAGTGTTGTTAAAATGATGCAACCTTTGTAGGCATGTAATTGAAAGATTCGCACAAAAAAACACATTTCCCAACCGCTACGGATTATCTATAAAACCTTTCCAGATTTTCTGTGTCGAACTTCGATATGCAGCACGTGTAGGACGGACCTAGGACGCTAACAAAAGATTTTTCGCCAAATATTTACATCTGCTGTCGCAAACGCTTTTCTATTTACCGTTTGCCCAACAATTTGCAAGTGAATGCCGTAATTGTAATACGAGTAAGGTAGTGGCAAATGTGTTTACCAATTCTGCGACGCAGTGTTTAGTGTGCACACACACACAATTTTAGATAAAAGAGGTCAGATGGCAGGCCATTCTTCGAGCGTTCTGGCAAATGTAAGATGCCTTCACAATTTACAAATACCGACGATAACACGCGTTACCAAAATTAATAGGTCATTAACTGGTTGCGAAAAAATATGAAATGCGGCCTAGATTTTGCGATTTCGTCTTTCGCAACCACGTCTAGTAATTTTGTCTCCACATTAATTGAGCTCGCCGAGCTTCGTGAACTCTGTCACTTAGAGGGCCCATAAATCACAAAAATACGCACGCAGTCCTGTTCATTATCACAGCTTGGCGCTAAAAGTAAAAACAACTTGACTAAGGATATACACCTTCAATTTTTTTTTGTCGATTATTATTGTTACTACATGTTCGGATGTCAATCAAAGTTGAAGTGGTGTTAGGTTCGCTTTAAAACTGTGAAGTAATTTATATTGCGGTGTCGAGTTTAAATATATAAATTATCTTACAAAATTAATTAAACTGACAGAACCCATAGAACATAACCTGACTATAAACAACACAGGGTTAAAATTACATAAAAGTTACTATTACATTAACGAAATTAATAAACTAACATTGTAGATATCGCATAAAACAGACATACCGGTCGTATAAAATTTTCGATATTTATCCAGTGTTCTGTAAGCTTATCCCTTAATAAACAACAGGGATAGTAAAAATGTGAGTCATCTTCTTACTTTTCTTTCAATAATACAAGAAACTGTTACTGTTAGCATTATTTAATAATGTAGCATGACATTATGGTTATATTATTATTATTATTATTATTATTATTATGAAATCTAATCTTAAACTTTTGTATAATGTTGTAGTATAATGCCTACCTATACTAATTTTGGAAAGTTCGATATCCACTATTTGTATAACCGAAATTATAAAAATTCTTAACAAAGGTAATATGATACGTGGGTTTATATCGGGAAGAACGCCAGCCTGTCACGACACAATTAAGCAGCAACTTTGGAAGCTTTACTACAGGGTTTCTATAAATGATTCCTGCAACGGGGGTGGCGTTGATTTCTGAATTCTTTGTACCACCTTTTTATAACTGCTGCTAAGTTACAATATGCACGGTGATCACTGAACATCAATGAGCACGATAGTACTGAAGGTTGAAGATCAAGATCAAGCTACAGTCACGAAATTGATGGATTTATAAAGATTATTGGGTATAGTAGGTTAGTGGTAAACTCTACAGTCTACACCCTTGCACTGTGGAAACTTTGTGTAGCGGCAGGCGAAAGACATCTTTCAGTCCATCACAGTACAATTATTTAACAGATTAACTGTAGCCACAACCTCACAAATGCGATACATAACCTAACAGTTATCCGAAACCGTGTCCAGAGCTCCGAAATGTGGGCTTTCTGCAACCTTAAAGTTGATTATTGCACAAAACACTACAGAATAAGTTGAAAATACAAACTCCCACGCGTTTTCTCATATTAAAGTATATATATCAAATAATTCAACGATCGACAAATGATAAGTATACGTCAAAGCAATTGTTGAGTTCACCTTCCTGAGAGGCTGAAAACCTTTTTAATCGATAGTTTCCATAAGCGCCCTGGATGCATGAATCACTTATAGAAACCCTGTATATTACGTGGCATTCGACGAGGTACAGTTCGTAAGAAATCATCCCACGAAATCAAGTGCGAAATTGAACGAGAAATTTAACATACCATACACCACGGTGCATGATCACTTTAAACTACTATCATCCCTATACAATGACAATCGTCCAAGATTTAAAAACGCAATATGGAAATTAGCAATTTTAGTTTATTTAAAAAAAAATAAGAAACTAATTTTTCCAAAAATGTTTACAAACAGTAAATGGAATTTATATAAAAAAAACATCAGTTGGTCTTAGTCATGTCATTTTTGTAAACATTAGCATTTTAGGTACCTAATCGTCGTCTTTTATAGGGTCCTCATATACGACAAAACCTTAACTGGAGAACGTCTGGGATTTTTTCAAAATTGCATTTTGAATTAGGTATCCGCATGATGGTTTTTTAAGACCGTAATTTATGGTTTCAAAAAGACGATGCGCCCACAGCGGTGCCGCTAGGAAATATTTGGACGAAAATTTTAATTAATTTTTAATTGAAAATTATGGACCAGCAAACTGCCTGTAAGGTCATCCGACTTGAGTCCTTTAGACTTTTATTTATGGGATTTTTCTAAAAAAAAAAAATCGGTTTATGGAAAGTGCTATAATAATATTGAACAACTAAGGGATGGGGTTTTACGAGAATGCAACGACATTAATTATCAGTATTTACTAAAAGCTGCAAAACATGTTACAATAAGATGCCAAATGTGTGTATTTGTATTTGCGGAAAAGAGAAATTTATGAAAATCATGGTGTAAAACTCTCAGATAAAAATTAGCGAGATACCGTTAATAACCTTTGCGGGAGTGGTAGGTGTTCAATGTACGATTATAGATATACATAAAAATACAGTTATATTGCGAAATACCAACGACACGGAAGTTGCACATGTTTTAATAAAATAATAGACGTGAGCCAATAATTAACCACCTTTTAAATAAATTAAGAATTCAAGAAACCGGTGCGATACAAATTGTAACGTTGTACCCAAAACGCCCAAAATCAGTATGTGCTGTGATAATAAGTCCAACACCCACCGGTAATGAATGGTTCACAGAATTATATATATCCTATTAGTGCACAACTTCTTTATCTTTTAGCAATTAAAACAAAAGAAAGTGTGTGCATGATATTACTCTAATATGATGAAAAGCAAATACAAAATAATTCGGCTGAAGTGAAGAAAAGGATTAAAGTTTGTAACCAAGACGTATGATTGATGTTCACTCCACAAGATTACAAAAAAATATACATACAACACTGTTGCATCCACAAGGTCTGGACGGAGGCTCCAAGATTACGTAACAGTACACAACATCAATGTCCACAACTCTGAAGTCCTCAAAATAATCCACAATACTCAATTTTCAATCTCACTACCGAAATAATGGTACCGCCATAAACTGCGTTTTACTATATTCTTAAAACCTAAAGCACAGACACTTCATACTGCTAGAATGATGTACGTAATCGCATATAACGGGCAACTGTAACATGTTTGTGTAACAATGATTCTGAATTACTAAATTCTATAAGAAAATCAGGTCATGTCACATAATTCAATGTACCAAGAACCCCTATAGACGAGTCGTTCGGAAATAGCACCAACTGTCAATGGTAGTTCCAGTAGAAAACTGCAAACAAACGACTATTTTTGAATGTATCGAAATGAGATAATTTCTAAGAAGCATGCTACTAGAACCACAGAGACTATTATAGCATATGTTCGATGATCCCATTCAACGAAAACTCGTAAGTAGTACTATATAAAATTGAGTTCAGTGTCATGGGTACTGCAAATTGTTTCCTAGAAAACCCATGCAAGGTTATAAATTACTAGAAGTTACATTGTGAAACGGATATACCAGCTAAAAATATGGTAAATAAATGAACCAAGTGCTATAGAGTATTATCTGTAGCAAACTATAAACAAACATATTTATTAAGGACCACAATACTTCAAGATAAACGATAAGAATTTGTCAAAAATGCACCGCAACCTAACAAATAAAAACTAAATAGGGTTGCTATTCGTCGGTAAAGAGAGAAAACAAGCTCTTTCTTGTTTTAACACAGTCCAATGTGGCAGCCATTAAAAGATTAGAAAATTAGTTACGTACATTTTCTCGAAAGAAAATGATACCAGAAATTTTCGGTGAGAAGCAGACTAAAAAGTGTTATAATAATGTACTTGTCAACAAGTTACTACAGGTCAAAATAATATATTTAAAGTGAAATTTGTTATAACATCAAATCATTTTATTTTTTAGCTTTAACGTAGAAGAAGTCACCTGCAACTACCACTAAAGAATTTCAAGAATAATTCAGATATAGTTTAATCAAACACTGCTTTATTTGAGCAATAATTTGAAATTTCGTATGATAAACACCCAGATTTTCGAGTTCCTTCCAAACGAAGCGGAAATGCAACAAATTCTAGAGAAAACAGACACGAAAATTATATACAACACAACAGGATTAATTAACCTTTGGTACACGCGCACTGATAACATAATGCGAGCACCAATTAGCGTTAATTGTGCCGCGTATGGCTGCCATACATTTGGACTTGTCATAGATAAAACAAGTGTTATATTACCACCACAATTACCGAAGTCCATCCCACCGTCATCTTGATACAGCCGCAAACCGAATTTAGGGCTAAGTTACGGCGGTGTTCGGTTCTGTTTAACAACATCTCTAATGGCCTTAGAACAAACAGCTGATAATAGCATTAAATTAGGATGCCCGCTTTTTCTTGGTTAGACGTCCGTTTCCACGTGGGAAACACACCTGCCGACTGCCACAATGTGTACACTGTATAGCGAGCAAAATAAGCTTTTGTACAGGTTAAATCGATACGGGTGGCATCTGCATCAACGTAATGTAGAAAGAAAGTATAGAGATGTTAAGTAATTAGCTGGTTACCAAATTAAATGTATTTGTTTCTAATAGAACTTCTTATTTAACAGTACGTGTCGGCGCAAATTATAATTGGAAAACTCCTTCAAATAATACTCATTATCTGTCAATCTTCAGAGAGTGTAAGTAATCGGTTAATCATACAACAAGTGGACTCAATTTAGGAAATGCAGCAGGCATTACCAAACAATTACTTCTAATGTATTTATACCCCAAGAGAACGATCAAAATCGTATCACCTGGCAACCCTGTTATTATAGATCTAATTACGATTCGGGAGAAAGAAAGACATCAAAGAGTTAAAAGCAATTACCAACAAATTTAATAAAGATGAAGCTACTACTTTTCACATTATGTTGTGATGGTTTACGAAATCGGCGTCGATTAATCAGAAAAAGGAAAGTTAATTTACTCACAGTTATGTTCATAGTATTGTAGTCTAGATCACATACCTGAAACAAAAAAAAAACGTTAAATAAATGCGACACGGCATATAACGTTACTAAAAWMCCTAAARGCATCTGAAACAAATTCTCGTATATTGATTACCGATACACACGACAGCGCTAATGTATACTTTGTGTACGTACGTAGACTGCACATATATTTAGAACAAACTGCGATCTACTCCAAAATAGTCAAATTTATTCAAGTAAATGCCAACTTATTTCTTAGACGTTGTATTGCTACACTCCAAATTTTAAGTCATTGCAAACAAAAAGATTGAAACTGTACAGCTGGCCGCAAAACAGGAAAAAAAAGGCAATTGAAAATTATATAATGTATATTTAACTGCAACTATTACAACAATAACGTGTACCTGTCTCACCACACTAACGGTATGATGATAACTGAACTAAATGTATAGGAAAAATATTTTACCATGTACAAGATGTTGTAAATCGCGCTCTATCCCTATTATATTCGTTATCACTCATTTAGTAGACAAAAGAAAGAGAACGATACAGTACAGTAATGGTAAAACAGATGGCCATAGCCCAAAAATCAGGGATTCTCTAATGAAATTAAAACTCATATTAAAATATGATGCTTATAAAACAGTTTTGTTATTTGTACAAAAAATATACATCAGTACTTATGAACTATAAGGGATGTGTTGGATAGCCAGTGTTATCAACATGAATCATAAATTAATTTTAAATATCGTAGAATACAAACAGTATTCTTCTATATAACTTCTACAGGGATTCTATAAATTATTCATGCAACGCGGGCGGCGTTGATTCCTGAATTCCTTATGCCGCCTTTTTGTAACTGCTGTCAAGCTACAATAATCACGGAGATCAGTCAACATCAATGAGCACGATAGATGATAACACTGAAGGTTGCAGATCAAGTTACAGTCACGAATTTGAAGGCTTTATAAAGATTTTCCAACAATTTATGGTTCTATTTTTCTGTCAAAGGCAAAAAAATAATAATTATTGGTATAGTAGGCTTGTGGTAACCTCTACAGTCTACACCCTTGCACTGTTGTACTGTGGAAGCTTTGTGTAATACAGCTAACGTTACTACCGCTTAGTTTGTGAAATTTACCATTGCGGCAGGCTAAAAACCTTTTTCAGACCATCACAGTACAATTATTTAACAAGCTTACAGGGTGACACGGTTTCGTATAAAAACCGTGTCATCCCCTCCAAAATGTGAGCCTTCTGCAACCTTAAAGTTGATTATTCCACAAAACCCTACAGACTATGTTGAAAATAAACACTGGCGCGCATTTTCTCATATTAAAATATATCAAATAATTCAACAATCGATAGATGACAGATGTACGTCAAAGCAATAGTTCTGTTCACTTTTCTGAGAGGCGGCAAACGGCGGGAATTTGATGTTCTGTTCCAAAAACAAATAGGAAGACGACCATGACAATATGGACATTACGCTATTTAAAAAAAAACAGATTACCGAAAAATCGTTATTACTACTGGAAGAATCGGTAGTTACTTTTATGGACAACGCTTCGTACCATTCCAATATGATTGAAATAATCCTTTAAAATGGCAAAAAAAAAGACATCAAATCTTCGACAGATGATGACGGCGTTAATGCAGGAGAAAATTTAACTAAAATAAAACTTTTAAAAACAGAAAACTACAGAAATAAATATGTAATAAATAAATTATGCGGTAGTTGTACTACCTTACCATTGTTAATACAAACCGATCGAACGTTTGTGAACAATTGTCAAAAATTATTGTGACATTTGACAAAACGGGTATGGTGATCAGGCAGAGAAATAAATGTAAAGGTAAGCTCTTTCAACAATTACGCCCGAAATTTGGAAATGTTCACTTTTGTAAAATGTTAATAAAAAAGAATTTCGATAACTACAATCAGTTTATGATTAATTTTGTGACGCAGGTAGTACCTATTAAGTAATATTTTCAAAAAGACATGTCCGTTTGCAATATATTTTTGTTTGAACTCTTCCTGCAATATTGATCTAGCAACTAATCTTGCTTTCATAACACATTCCTAGTACACAGATTTCCATTCCAACTGGTCGTTTCTGGTGAACCACTTGTGAAAAAATTTCATCGTCGGTATTGAATGTGCTTGCAACGTACACAGCAAATATTCCACCGATTTTATTGGCTGTATCGCACATAATAGGTATTAATTACACAACGCATAAAAACCGTCTATCATAATCTGACACACTGTAATTGATGTGCTTCATTACGGAATGCCTTTTACAACCATCAGGTCTCGCTAGTCAAGGTTTATTAGCCGCTTATTCACTTTTTGGTCCCCCGGCAATGCATATACGGTCACGCAGGGTAGAACAAAAGAAGATGAATTTTACGCATGGTCAATTATCGGGGAATGAAAATTGTGTTAAAATTCTTATTATTTTACAGCAACGACGGCTGCTTTTCAAAGAGGCAAAAGAAATTACATACGTAGTTGAACTTTTAATGTCATAATTTCTTTCTAAAATATAATTTAATAACAGTATAATTCAGACACTAAAAAAGAATATTGATTCTACACGATTAAGTTCAGCAATAAAAGTAATTAACTTCTGTTCTCTTCACTCGTTTATATGTAACTAAAAATAATCGTTAATGTACAGGTTCTTTGTAAACTAATTAAATTGAAGGCCTTAAGGAACTTGCAGCACTCTGAAACGGGTTTACTGATATCAAAGTAAAATGAAACGTTTATTCTTTGGAACCAGCAATAAATTAGTTTATATATGCGAGTATATACACTTATTTTTCAATTAACAAATTAAAAAACACTAGAGTATTTAATATTGTACCAATACTCAATTTGGGAAACTTGATTTGAGTTCGTTCTCTAACATCATAAATGCCAGGTAAATAAAGCCTTAGAAGAAAAAGCAATGTTTGATCTTAAAACGGTAGAATTACTTGGCAACCATTATTGCAATTTTGAAAGGTCATACAAGAGCGTATCTCCCCAGTTCAGTATAGAAAGGTACCCAGTAGGTTGCCAAGAGATACTGTTACAATATATTTAAAATTTACCGTCAAACAAACTACGAGTAGTTACCATTTAAGAGAACTGCACATTTACCATTAAATTATAATAAAAAACAAATAAATAGCCATAAATGACTGAGAAAACATGTATAAACATTTCGGTAAAATTAAATGAATCTAATTATGTCATGTGTGTATCATGTCTATCGTGTAAGTTCTATGGCAAAAAAACACAAACTGCCCGTTTAGCAATATTTATCCATTTAGTGACAATTCTGCTGCTACTGTCTGCTTACTTGTGTTAGGATTATTAGAATCTCCAAAAGATCTTCATACCAACACGTATTGGCTTAAGTATTGTAGAAATAAGAACATTTTTAGAGATTTATTACAGGCAATCTGAGACTTTGCTAGAGTTGAGAAACATAGAAAAAAGTATGTGAAAAGTTCAAGAAAATGACATATTTTTCACATATTATTGGTTAGCCGCACTTAAAATCTACATTACTTTCTTCAAATGCAAAACGCTTTATACACTATTCAAATTCCATAGTTTTTTAATGATATTAAAGCTTTTAGCAGTTCTATTTCAAAAGCAGTGAGTAGCCGTTCTGATTCTTTTGTTATTCTCGTTTTAAAAGTGTCGTTAATCGTTACTATTACATTTTAAATAAAATATAAAGTAGAATTAACTTGTGATACTTTGGCATTTATGAGGCCGAAGACTCCAACATTTTGCACAACGGTACCGACGTGAAGGTTCATTTTTTAAGAACTCGAAGTAAAAAAAAGTGGTCACCAGAATGTAAACAGCACGTGAGCATTTGGTTGCAATTTTTAATGCAGAATATTGGGGTTTAAAGTCAAGGTGATGGTGTTTCTACAGATATCCGTTTTAATTAGTGGTTAATTCATGCGAGAGTCATCCTCTCCACATTCCGATGCAATATGTTTTATAAGTGTCGGGTTTCATAAAATCTAACTCATTTATTTTTAACTGCATATTTGTTTACCTCCTTGGAAATAATTTTTGATTCAACTTTTTAATATGAGCGAATAGAAAATAAATTTTCTTATTACTATATTTCAAAACTCTATCGCGACTTGTAAAATCGTTTCCTTTAATGCTTTTTTTATAATGCTGTCAGTAGATTAACTGCCATCTAGTGAAATTCCCCTCGACTGAATATACGCATGAACATGAATCTCAACAGTAATTTGAGACGGGTACGACCGGAAAATTAGAAAAACCCTAAGCTTTTACAAACCTAATCTGTACTGAATGGGCTTAGGGACTAAGGTTGCAGATAATAGATTATTAATAATAATAATTAATAGAGAAACATAGTTTGGCATTCATACCACCTAGAACACATAATTTCTCGTCTTACAATAATTGTAAACGGTTGGATCATAATTGAAGTACTTGGTGCAAAAACCGGCCAAGTCCACTTTTGGACGAAATTGCCTTATTGTACGGGTTATGTATTTTCTACTATCCCAGACTGTTTTATGCAAAAATTAAGACCAATCCGAAGTATACCAATAACATCATTTAAAAACAAAAATTTTGAGTGTGTTAAAGTGATTGCAAAATCCAGAACGTTTTTCCTCGTTTCTCATAAATTTTGCACCAAGGCTTTTTGCAAGAAAAACATTTTACGATTCATATTCATAATATTCATATCATAGTCTATCATTTCGAAAAGAAATGGAAAAACATTGTTATTTTGGGATGTTAACGAACCTTTTGGGGAAAGAAAGTGTAGCGACGCGAACTAGAGGGATAAGTGTGAACGTTGACTGCAAAATGTGCAACATCTTGCTGAAGGCAAATCTGTTCAGAAAGTCGCGCAGCATTTTCACGGTTAGGGAACATGCGAATAAGTTCTGGTATAATGTTTTCGCGCAAGAGCTTGACCTCATTCAAATGTGAAAAAAGGCCCAATAATATGCTCACCGATAATACCACATCAGACATTCATTTTCTGAGGGTGTTGCGTGTGGACTTGTTCCATCCAATGTGAATTTGTGTCCGACCAATATCTGCAATTATGTCTATTCACATTACCATTGAGGCAAAAAGTCGCTTCATCAGCAAATATAATTTAAAATGTTTCTATCTTCATCTATCATGTTCATAGCAGTTTCGCAAAATTCTATCCTACGATCGTAATCATCTTCGCTCAGTTCTTGTAATAAATGAATTTTGTATGGATGAAACTTCTCTTTTTTCAAAATTTTCTGAACAGGCTTCTGCTAATATGATGAGTGAGAGCCATGCTGTTGTACGGAACATTTGGGATTCTCTTGCACTTTCTCTCCAGCTACTTTCCTCACTCGTAGCAACCTTTGGACGTCCTGGTTTTCGACGATTCTTAACATCGCCGGTTTCGTCTAAACGTTGCAATGTTTTAATAACTGTTGATCTGGCAATTGGTTCATGATCTTCATGAACTGCATTGTAGAGTGCAACTACTTCCCAACTTTGCCTTCTATCTCCATAACCAATCATCATCGAAATTTAGTTAACTGAGGCATTGCGATTGCAAATAACAAAGTGAATTAAAATTATCACCAGTCACGAGGACAATCGAGACAACTGGAGTTTTTGTTCTTACTTAACGACCCAAGTTTGTTATCACACTTTTGCGTGATACATTTTTGAAATCAGGAAAAAATATCCTTTTCAATGATGTGCCTTTTGACCCCCCTTCCCATTAAAAAGAAATGCAACAGAGTTGAAATAATTCCAGAAAATGCATTTTAATTACCCATATGCCCATGCACAATTTCAGAAAAATCGGTCGAACAGATCCTGAAATATCTTGCTGGTTCCATTTGTAGCGACCCTGTATATTTGAAATACACTTCAACATATTTTGCTCTAATCTCAACATTTCATTTTTATTAATAAATATTGTTATAAAACGCTCGATGATTATGCACCAATCCAAAATTTTTACTGGATAACTGGAAACAATGGGTTAAGATAAGTTTCATAACTTGAATAGAGAGGAGCAAAACCTGTGCCTCACCGTTAATAATTGCTGAAAATGATATTATTTAATTACATAAAAGACGTACGCACCTAAGCTCGGCTGCTATTTCGTGGCGTGCCACTCCCGTCCACGATTTCGGATAAAGACAAAACAGCTCCGTTTTGTCTAACTTACGTTCTTTGTTCACGAAATTTCGCATGACACAATTGATTCGTCCGGGATATGGCGTGGAACGGTATCGATCATCGCTTTCGTAAGTCGGCGCCTATCGGAAATGCGTGTGCATTACCGCCGTTTGACGCTGTACGTGCGTGTTGTGAACCAACGTTGCCAATGCAAGTCGTCTCTCTCACGTTAAATGCATTCTATGGTTACAGGTATTGCACTCAATCAGTTGCATTCCTGTCTGGTGCCTACCTGCGTTGTTCGACCATGACTTATTGGCCGAATACTTTTTTTTTAAACGAACACCACACACCCATAGTTTTGGTAAGAACTATATGATCTTGCAAAAGATGAAATATCCTACGCACAAAAAGAGAAATTAGTGATTACAGGTACATTCAGGGTGAGGCCACGATGGGAATATAATTACAAACTGGTATAGGAAGGAAATTTGTAGTAACAAAATGATAAATTGCTCACCAAGTCATCATGTAAAACAAAAGAGAAATGCCATCAACAGCCAGGTATTTAAGATGACAGTTCTAAGTGACCACAGATTCCACGCGAGGAATTTGTTACTAATAAGACACATTTTAACAGATAATGATTACCCAGAGGATGTCATAAACAGCCACACAAACATTTTTCCCAGCAAAAAGAAGGAGGAAAAAACGAGTGAACACAAACAAAATATTCTATAAATTTCATACATATCAAACTTGTCAGATAGAATAAAAAGATTAGTTAGACCATACAATAATACAAAATCAATATAAAGAGAAATTTATATAAAGAATAAGAATAGATTAGATTAGATTTAGTGTAGACAGTATGGAGTTGGATTATTTAGCCTATATACCAGAGGTAATGGTGAATTGTTAGTGAAAACCGGGTTCTATGATATGTTGTCTACATAAGACTGCACTAAGGAGCTTTAATAAAAGCAAAACAAATACGTCTGTAGTTGGTGGTCGTGGAAACAGCATTTAGCCTAGAGAAGCATTATACACAAGTAATTATTATACATTGACCGTAAGTCAATGTCAATTATCATTATAAATAAAAAAATAAAATAATAAACCATGATGAAAGTGAGGATTTAGGATGGCAATGTCATCTGTCAGCATTACACTGACATGATGACAAAGCCACCTAGCTGCACTGATGAGCTGTAATGACAGCGAAATAGTACTATTTGCAGTTGGTTTAGGTGTAGACAGCACAGCACAGACATGCATTTTAATAAACCATGATGGTCCAATTAAAATAACGGAACTGTAACAGGACTGGCAATATTTTTGTTAAACATAGCATCGCCCATAATGCATTAATATCAAAAGTGATGATCGTTTGGTCTATTAAATGATAAGAATTGATAATAAAGTACAGAATGTAAAACACAAAAAAATAGTAGATAGTTCTGACTTCAAATGGCTTAAACATTTTAGCAATAAAAAAGTTTACCACTTGTACAATTTAATTTGGAAACATAATAATATGTTATCAATGATAGGGCATTGCTTTACGAGCAAGTGGTTAGTTAAAGAGAAAGTTGTTGTAGGCTTCAGCTTTTTTCATTGACTATTTAGAGCAAAACAAATTTACAAAATTGGAACATGTTAACTAGATAAAAGCCGAGAAAAATATATCACAATTTTTGTTATTTAATGGTTTCGTAAAATATGTTATTCAAAGAATAATTTAGTAGTCGTTGAATAAAAGTAGATGGGTAACATATGAATTGGAATGAAATTATTTTGTAAAGCATACGTCTTGCAAAATAGTTTCGAGGTGAACTTAATTATTAAACAGTTTAAAGGAAAAAACACCCACACTGCAGCAATTCTGCATTACTAAAGATAAATCTTTAAACAATATTGGACATTTTAATTCTGAACAACTTTTAATTAAATAAAGAATATAGTTGAACTCGTAATTTAATCGTAACTATTTTGCAATTTTTAGTTGTTTTTTTTTAATTCTAGTACTGCTATACGTATGCGTAAGGGAGAAAAAACCACATAAACTCGAGCGTAATATATATCACATAAAAATAGATTCAAATTTCGCACACAATTTTGGATACAAAAGAATTTACAAAATAGTAAATCAGAAATAAGTACTTTTAAAGTGATGTAGTATTGCCACCAGATAAGAAAATGGCATATACCATTTATCTTATCTAAGATACTTCAAGTGCTCTAAGACACAATGCATCTATTGTCAAACTCGGTACAACTCTTTAATAATAAAAAATGCGGCTAGATTAAGTCAAATTGTTTTAGATATTTTGATAACCTTGCTTGTGAAGAGTCACAAATATCGAATTATTTAAACATTAATGAAATAAGAAGTCACCAAAAAACTTAATTATCGCAAAAGAAAAATGCAAAGTATAAATCAAAGCGAGTTTAATAAAATCTTACCATCAGAAACTATTAAATAAGAAGCAGAACCACTTTATGAAAATTATTTCCAGCAGAAGGTGATTAAATGGAACCATAGTAGGTCTCTCTGGTCATCACAACAGCTAACAAATTACCTGCGCCTTTGGCTGCCGTATTAGAATTTCTCGTCGAGTTTATTACACTATGATTAGGATAGAACACCCCGACAGATTAATTTGTAGCTACACCCGTGTTATTAGTAGTTGCTTAATTTATCAAACAGATAAACGAGCGGCAATTTTTCAGTGCACCTTATTGGAACGTAACGGCAACACTGTAGGGTGCATCGTTCTTGCGTAGCGGCCTCCGGTTCAACGTAATTCACGTCCGCGGTCCGTCTCCCCCGGACTCTTCAGTTTTATCCGACGTTATCCCTGGATTATAGGGGTGTTTTCCTTTCATAGATTTCGCACCCTCCTGCTTCTTACGAACCTTATAGGGTTTTTAGTTCGTTTGATGTTGATGCTACAAATTGTTTGGCTGCGTGTATTAAAGTATTCCGGAGATAAATAATTTCTTTCCTGGGGGTAACATTCAAAAGGGGGCGTCAACCCCAATTTGCGTAAAATTGTTTCTGGCTTTTGAATTAATTTTTGATTGCTTGCTTGTGCTCTCTGCTCTAGGGCAGTCCGGGTTGCCACGTGGTAGATACTTTTAGGGTTGTGCTTTTTGTCGGTGGAAATCTGTGGATCAGCTTGCAAGTTAATTAACAGTCGACTGACTTTCCAAAGTTAAAGGCTCTCAGACAATGGCGCCTAGCAAAACATGAAAATAAACAAAACAAAAACTGCTATTTATTTATTTACCTATCATACTTGCTTGTTTATTATTACTATTACCTTTGATAAGTAACAAAACGGTGTCACCAAAATTATGCCAAAGTCTTGAGTTGGCAGCAATGTTGCGGATTTTGTCGATAGATGTTTCTAATACATTCTTCTGTTTTGTCAATGGTTCAGAGCACCTAATCTATCATTCGTCAAAAATTATTGGAGCTCTGACCTCGCTTGTAAATGGTAAAATTTTTAATGTCGTTGGCAATTAAAAAAAAATCAATTTCAATCTGAAGTTTTACGAGCATTGAAATGAAATATGAAAAAATGTCATCCACCAAAACCGATAATACATAAAATGCAATCATATTTTCATATATTTTCTCCTCACTAACGTTTCGCCCACTGCTGCGGGAGCATGGTCTTAGGGAAAGCAAGAGCGAGCGCAAAAGAGTACGACAACGAGGAGGAAATCGCCACAACCACGGCCAATTAACCTAGAATCACCTACACTATGACCTTTTTTCTACACCAGTCTTTAGTATTCGAGTCCATATAATACATTTTTCCTAACAAAAGTTAGGGTAAAAGCTTTTTTTAATTACATTTATACAACTATAATAATAGTATCAATACATAAAAATCCAAATTTCCTATTTCTAAATAATTCGAAGCAACTTTTGTTACTCAAAAAACTACCTATATTTGCTTTTTTTCTGAATATCTTTTTATTAGCCGACTTTAACGCAAAATTGTTCGGTACAATTTTACCAACAAAATTTACAATATTTTAAATATAAAACCAAACGGTAACAAAGCTACTGAATTTCAAAGTTTCACTAAATTTGCCAGTTTTTCTGAAGCTGTTTTATATTATTATTGCATACTGCTTCTTTAATTAGGAAGGTCAAATTCACATACTAAAGAGTTAGCAGGAAAGGGCTATCTAGTAACTTTTAACTAATACCATTTGCTTAAATCGCTGACATTTGCAATAGAATAAAATAAAGACGTGATCATAATACAATAGCTTACGTGAATAAACCAGAATATTTCAAAATTTCTAGCCTTTTCAAGGTCATTCAGAATCATTATGTTTCTTGTTCGGTTGACTGAATTCCTTTTCCTGGTTTGATTTAGAACAATATTTTGTAAATAAATTTGTATGTTTGTGACCTTAAAAAGTTGTCTCGATGTATTTCRAGTTGGAAAGGTGAAACTTATTAAGGCCAATAAAAAATTAAAATTTGTACCTGACATTTTGCAAGTTATTACATAACTACACATTCACTGAACCATATTAGTAACGTGGTAGATTTTAGAACTGCAAGACTAAAATTACAATAAATATGTACATCAATAATATCATGCAGTACACTCGTATATCCTTTCATTTATAAAAGATAAAAACTATTTAATTATCAATAAGTACTATGCGTAGGTATGTTGCAATTAAAACGTTTATATTATAAAACCAATTGTTACCTGTTAAAAAAGAATACAGCATTACAACGCTATACTTTCACTACCATTTAGAACACTATTTTATCACAGTTTATTTTCAGTTAAAAAAGCCACTAATACATGGTAAAATTTATTTGTCCTAAAGAAGAAACAATCCCTACTATACAATATAGCATGTCTGAAGTATAGTGTCAGTAGATACTCCTAAATTAGGAAGTGGATGTTCAAATGCATGCATCAAAACAATTTTAATAATTTAGATAAAAATATGGCGTTTCCCACGTCAAGGAGAAAAGTATTAACGGTAAAGCTTCGACGCCATTGGTATACTCAATTAAATACCAGGAAGCGACTACTGGACAAAAATATCCACATTTAATCAAATATTGATGTAAGTAGCTAAAAAATTAAGAACTTTTCAGTTTATTTTGGTGTTTTCTATTGCAAGGTATAGAGCGCCATATTTACTTTCAAATTCATTATGTCGTATTGAAAATAATTGAAGATTCGGCGTATCACGGCTATAATAGCAGTAAATACCACTACACCACTACTATACTTAATAAATATGTTATATCTGAATCTGTTTAATTATTATATTAGAAAAAATTGTATTCTCAAAATGTTAAAAAACATACATGTATCCATAACCGCCGACTTGCCTCAAAAGTTATTTCATACTGAAGCTTAAAGATTTCTCACAAATCCATAAGTTCACCTCATTAAATAAAACGATCTAGCTAATGTCACGGTTCTGAATGATTAAATTAAACATTTTTCCATAATTTCTAAAAGTTCAAGAGATATTTGCCACTTCTTTAATATATTACATTTTTTTAATTATTGGACAAGCAATGTATTTGGATTAAGATTAATGCCAAACATTCTTTGTATATTTACATAAAACCTTCACGCATCTACGTACTTCTCCAACATTCTATTTATGTCGTATCTTAAAATTACCATTAATACTCCAGCATTAAAGCACATAACTACAATATTAGGGACAGCTTATTACAAAAACGGGATCAATCACATTAATTCAAAGTGCTTAAAGTTGGAGTAATTAAACTTGGAAGAAGTTTTTAGTCCTTGGACCTACCCCGAAGCAATTTAATCGTATATAAAAAATCTGAAAGGAAGGGAAGGCGAGTAGGGTCACTAATTTAGCGTAATTCCCAGCACCTCTCATATTTTCTCGTTAATTACGTTACTTATTTTCAGGAATGCGTTTTAAAATTTATCAAAACAAGCTGCAGTTCATAATACTGCTTTTAAACTTATTGTCATTTTACACGTGCACATAAAGATAAAATGTCAAAATTTGGTTGACATAGAATACTAAGTTGAATGTAAATTATATGGCAGTTATGGTAAAAAAAACCATTTGATAGAAATACTGTACAGGTATACAACATTACTTTACAAAAAGACAAAGAGTAAGACAATTAATTAAAACAATTCTGTGGTCTACAAATTGTGCTTTAAAATTCAATAAAAATCAAACATAGATAGATGACATTGGAGATTTTTTGAGATATAGGTATAGGAAACAAGTAATCGAATTCTTATTTTCCTTTGCCAATGAAATACAATGCTAATATTTTATTCGATTTTAACAAAATTTGTTATGCTTTTCAAAATTCAGGTTATATAAATTCCACGTTTTATTCAAATTCATATGTTAACTTGAATCATCTTTATATAAGAGTTGACCTATAGAATCAGTTTTGGATCGTCTTGACGTTAAAAAGGGACCCCCGATAATATGCCTGCTCTTGTTTTTGAGAAGTGTAGTGCAGCAATAATTTTTTTAATTTTTTCCAAGTATGCGTTATCCATTATCAATCAGGATCATCGAGTAAAATCGAAAATTATCAGCATGTTTGTATGCTATTTATCTAGCTTGAGTTCTAAACTCTTTCCGTTGTTTAAAAATATACTATCGTCATGTCAAGACGGGATTTTTTTAAACGCTCAACAATTTCCAATCTATGCCGCTATGTTAACACAATTATAATTTCTTTGGGTAAAAGATCTAAAACTCATTGTCTCTATACTGATTTTAGTATAAGGACTTGGATAAAGTCAATCGTCCCGACTTATTGCATAAATTATCAGCATCTGTTTCTGGACCAATCTGGACTGATGTTTCACGGGTTTCTCTCAGCTTTATGGTAGAACCCAATAAGTCAAAATACATAGCCATTTTTTTACACAATAACGGTGCCTTTAGGACTACCACAAGGTTCCATTTTGTACCGTCAACTTTCAATGTGATGATTTAAATAGCTATAGAATCATTAAATTTGCAGACGATATAATCAGTCTCCAGAAAGGCTTGAACAAACAATTTTTGGTGTATATATAAAGAACAATTAGGTTCTGAATGTTGAGAAGTGAGAAGTTGAAGATCTTGGTATTCTTTTAGATACTTATCATGTATATCCTATTTCGATCTCAGTGTGTAAAGCTAACAAAATTTTTGGTTGCATTAATAAATAAAAACAGTAGAGATTTAAAAAACATTGCTACGCTGAAAACTCTAAATTTCACTCATAAGATCAATTCTAAAGTATAGTTCAACGGTTTGGTTACCTTTTATTATTATACAGCTCATATAGACAAAATAAAATCTGAACAATAATTTTATAAAATGGATGCTTCCACAAAATTTACATCTGAAGCATGAGAGCTATTGTTGTCTTGCAAATTATTGACTAGCTTGGTTAATTTTCCAGAAATAATAGGTATTATTCAACTTCTACTTGATACAGTGTACAACAAGAAAAGTCCATTATTTGTTACTAAAAATTTTAAAAGCGATTATTTGTTGCGTTCATCGCTTGTAATTTTATTGAACATGTAATTCTTACGTTTTTCTAATATCACAGACATGTTAAATCTGTACTGCATTGTAAATTTGACTGTTAATAATGAACTAATATTATTATTATTTTAACGTCAAAAATCAGTATTTAGGACGTTGAACCAAACCTACGATCCCTGAGCCATTTGCGAGAAACGTATGCAACTTGAGAAGGCATACTAAACCAGGGGTTTGTTTCCAAACATCACATGTTAATTTTGGGACGTCTAGTCTCCTGTCAAACACAATAAATCAAGTTCCTGGTATACTGCGAGGGCGCGAAGGTTTCTTTGGTAAATATTTGTCTGACTACAACGCGAAGAAGTAACACCACGCCCAGAGACCAGCTATGTGCCATATATATCCTACCAACGCAAAAAATACAGCCTATACATGATCTATGTACCAAGTGTTTTTTGATTCACATTTTCATTATTCTGGAGGTTAGGGATAAGAGCCACAGTTAATTTATTTATAGAAAGTCACGTTTGTTACATTCGCTTGTTACTTAAATAAATTTTGCATTTCTTTGTAATTTTTTACCTGAAGCTTTGAGCGCAAGGTCTGATTGTTTGTGTTCGTTGGAAAAACCATCGTTATTCTAATTTATCTGAAAGAGATGTACCCAGATCACGAGCGCTAACTGGTATAGTTAGATATTTAGTCAGCGCTGTAGTTGTTAATGTTCTGGCTACCAAATTCTTTCGGGTTTTGTCGTCTACGCTGTGTAAGTAGTTTTCTTCGCACCATATTTCATCATTAGGTATGCAATCATTTTTCTTTTTACGGCTTCTTCTCATTTTTGGTTTCCTTCTCATCTTACTGTACTACGTATAATTTTCACCTATTGGTCATCAACTAGTTGGACTTTTAGCATTGCCTGTTATTGGACAAGTCCTTGCGTTAAAGTCAAACGTTGAGAGGATTTCCTAGGGTTTAATACTGCTGCGACATCCCAGTTGAACCTATATAAGCGAGATTTAACTTGTACTTGCCGTCAGTTTATCGGTAATGTTGACCAAACTGTCGTTTATATACTTTTTGTGAAGTGCCATACGCACGCCGTTAACGCTTTGAATTTTTGCTTTATTATTTATTAAATTACTGTCGATAGTGGATCATGATAACTTATATGAGCACAAATAGGCACAACATACTTAATTTGGGGGTACATCTGTGTTTTATTTATTTGCTTGTGTTACTTGTTTCCTTTTTTGTTGAACTTGGATGCCATTAACATCTGAAAACCCACACCCATACATACGCCAACCGAGGTTTGGTCTATTTCATGTTATAGTAATTCATTTTCACTAAACGTGTTTCTTTCACTCATTTGTTTGTGACAATTGGTGTAGTAAGTATATTTGCGAAATTAATTGGTGTTTCCAGCATTGCGTAACTGCCGACAATTTACTATACAAGGCCAAGGAGTAGCACGGTGATTTTCTCAAGTAAGAATAAAGCAGCTTCACAATGTCTGAATTATTATTTAAACAAGGCATAATAATCTCCCGCATGCATACTATTAAATTATAAAATCTTATGTGTACTAAATAGAATACATCCCTGTTTGCCAAACAAGAGTTATTAGTAGCCAGTTCAACGTAACTGCTAGGTCATTTATATTTGTAGCAAACCTGGTAGACGATGGGAATGATTACTGTCTGAGCACAAACGAAATTCATCGTGAAGCAAGCACAAATTTCTCAGCTGGCAAGTGTTTGTAGAGAAACCGCACTGTTGATGTCAAAAGCACAGAGGACGTAAGCATAATATAAACTCCGCAGCCCACCGGTAAGTACTTTAAAATATGCAGGAAGCGTTGCATGCAGTGCTTAGTGCAGCTGTTTACGGCTGAGTTACGCATTCTGCCTTATTCTAGGGGCATTTCATTGCAAAAGCGAGCTGTCGTCTAATTTGGTTCGTCCGAATGAAATTATTGTTGGACGCAGTAATGTCTACTTAATTGTGTTCGTCAGTGCAGCTAGGCAGCATAAAAACGTAATGCTGTTGCGCAGATGATCTTCGCTGCATTTGTTCGAGACTGTCTAGTGAGGAATTCCGGTTTCTTACAGACGCTTAACGATCTTTTCAGCAATGCACCAACGAGTCCGTTCTAATTTATTATGTGGCAAGTTTTTGCACGCCATGTCGCTAACTATAAAGCTGGCTAGACAGCTCAGGATATACTCTTTAAGATAAACTCCACTTTTATGAAAAATGTAACGTTGCTATATCTTTATGCAGGTTGTGCACTAAAAAGAAGAACGGAATACATCCCACACCAATGGCTGATATTAGTTTGGCTAACATTAGTTCTGCCGCCTGTACTAAATAAAAAACGGGAAACAGTTTAAACCGCTCATCTTCAGCCAAGCTCCAAAGCCAGTAATGACTTGGATCGTAAAAAGATTAACGATCCAAGCGTCACATATTGGGAAAACAAACGGCGAGCCAAAATAAACGAGAATAATAATAACCAAAGAGATGCATTTCCTGTGGTTTTGGCTATGCTGAAGACAAAATTGATAACTATAATACCGAGGGGTTGCGATATGAATTAGGGCTTGCAATGTAATTTATCTTTTAGCAACGTACGACTGAAATTACTTCGGCCTTTTTTATGTTTAGTAACGTATTCAATAATTTGTTTACCGTGGCTAAAAGCAGCAACTGATAAGATACACGATCCTAGATTATGGCTAATTATAACGTACTTCCACAAAAAAAGAGTACTAATCAGATAAGCAGCGCAATATACGCCAGCAGTTTAAAAAACAGGAATCATGGGAGACTAGATTGCCCCTGATGAAAATCACGATTAGACCAACTACATAAAAACGTTTTAGAAATTACTCAAGTTCAGCTACGAGTGAAGTTTGTGGAAGGTGGGTTCCTCAACAATTCACAGTGGTTCAACAAAAATATTATGTTAGACGTTTTTAATTTTTAATGTGTTGTAACAGCGGGTGAAACTATATAGTTTCTTTTGTATTATGATGTAAGAGTTAAAAAAATCATTGCTTACAACATAGTTATGATTTTTAGCATCTGTGACGACATTCTTCTACACTTTAAAAAACAAAACAATGCAGCACATACATAAAAGCGGCTTCGTATAAATGACGACCACGATGCACTAGAATCCCTACAAAAAACAGATGAATGCTGAAATACAACCATGGAAGTGGTATCACATAAAGAGTTTTAAGGCTGAGATCCTGGAGAGAGAGAGAGGAAAGATCCATCCGAGATAACGATAGAAAGGGAACCACAATTATTTTACAAAACAGGATCACTTCATAATTACTGCACCGATTTTTTGAAAACGGTTTAATTCGAAAATTATTTTGATTAAATACCTAATTATCGTGATTAGATATTCTAACATCCATGTACTCACTTCTTAGATGTTTAACAAGGTTAACAAGTATATATTTATATAATAGATATTTCCCTAAATGCAACACGGAGGCCAACCAGCATTTTCACAAATTGTTTTGTCACAAGTTCCACATGAAAAAACACATCTTTTTGAAATGCAATTAACGTTAAGTCCATATAAGTATCTTAATTTTAAATTACCGTGTGTTGATATTTAATATTCGATCTTCAAATTGTGGTACAATCCTAGACTCACGATTTTAAAGCCACGAGGAGCTTTCTTAGGAAACTACTTCAAAGCCGACTACGTGAAAATTGAATACGAATACCAGAACAAATAAATCAACGTCAACAGTAAGGCTGCTGTGTGATACGCAAATTGGTATAATAATATTCGATACACAGAAAATATCGATGCGTACGTATAGATGTTACAGTTAAGGGTCCTCAGTCCGTTAAATTTTATGATGCACGTGGAGGTTTCCTCTGCCATTATAACCCGCAATGCAGTGTTCCCAGCTCACGAGTCGTACTTACCTAAGCGAAAATGTGACATTTGTAAGCAGTTGTCATATCAACCGTTTGATGGTACCACCGATCAAGCATAATTATTAGACTTGCAGCTCCTTCGTTCTGCCATTATTTAGCAAAAACTGAATAAGAAAATCCGATTCACTTTCTCTAACTTTATTTGAAAAGGGTCAGCTGAGGTTTTACTCGAGGCAAATTTCTATACTTGTTTCCGTTTGCTAGTAAAAAATCTAGAAAATTTTTTTGAAGTTTTCAAGGCTATACTTTGTTATATTTAAAAATAAAGAAAAACTGTCCGAGGAAAATTCAGTATAGGTCTTTCTTATTCTGGCTGCGTTTAAGAATTTAATCTAGTAACACTCTAGTTAGAGTGGCAGAGAAAAACTCCTACAACATCATAAAATTTAACGAACTGAGGAGTCTTAAGTCAACACGTGCTTATATTCGACACGTCTGGGTCGAAACGTACCAGTTATCGTACAAGAAGAAAAAACCTAATGTTTTCTTTTGACCTCTTGTAGTACTAGTAAACTTGGTTTGAATGCATGACATAACATGATGTATCGGTAAGGATGTATATTCGTAGCCGCCATCTTTGACCCAAGGTGACAGTACTAACAAGGATGTAATGTGTTGAAAATGCTGTTCAACGTATAGATATCTCTTTTTATTCATTCAAACGAAAATGCTTTTATAACGATTTTTGCGAAGATGGATTGATCATAATCTGTGAGTTCGGGTCATTATGGGTCAAATATGGCGGATGTGGATACCCAAGTTTATACATAGAAACGTCTGTCTATATATCAGGATAACGTTAAGAGCGGGTGTGTATCTATACATGTAAGAGTATATCAATATGTGAACAAGCCCTAATCAAGAGCGTGAAATCATCATAATATTAAAGAAATCAGAGAAGCAAGTTACCAACGAAACGATTGCGCGTTTCCTCATACCGCATCGCGAATCGTATAAAACTGCAGCATCACCCGTTCTCGCCGAGTCATATCCCAGCTGATTCAGTTATCTAATCGTCTAAGACGTTCGGTGCCTTTTGATAGTGTCGGTTATCAGGCGTGCAGCGAGGCGCAAGGCCCTCCCTAGCAATGCTCTAATTTCCTGGAGCCTGATTAAACAGATTTCACTGCCGAGCTCGTTGGTTATGATTGCGTAATTATGAGGGAACCGGAAGAATTCGCGCGAGGCGTGCCAAACACAAATAATAATCGGGTGGAGGTCGGGAAGTGGGTTACTGCCTTGACGTCCTTGGGCCCCGCCTGATTATTTCCGAGATGTTATTTTCGGTTGCTGATAGGAGGCACCGATGTCAATGACATCTGAAGTGCCGACGACAACGCGTTGTAATTGCGATTTTGCGGAGTAGATTATGTGACGAAATCGCAGCACTGTTGGTAAACAGCGATATCGACGTTCCAAATAAATAAAAGAAAAATTATTTTTCGCCCCACTTCCAGCAAGAAGCTACGATACAATATCATGAATTTGTTGTGAATGCTCCATCAAAGGATGATCTAGAGATGTTTGTCATCATCATCATTTAAACGAAGAGTTTATACTCTTAATAATAACCTCAGGTAAGGTAAGGTAATTAATGCAGAAAACCGCATGAGAAACCCTCTTTTGCCAAAAACAACTACGCCACGGAAGTAAATGTCCGCAAGTGGTGATCAAAAGTACATTAGCGTATGAACACCTGTTCAACGTAAAACAAAACAACAATAATGACAAATATGGTTTATCATAAGTATCCGTAATATCAGAAGGAAACGGTAAAGGGAACTGATCATGAATATGTACACAACTCTGCAAAAGTTTAAGACCACATGAAAAATGTCCTTTTTAGAATTTTTTTCACATTTCTCGGTCTTTGATAGTTATATTCAACGTGTTTGAATTTCCCGGTAACGAAATATGTTGCTTACTCGATATATATGTAGGTGGCCAGTTAGTTACACGACGCTCAATTGTTTTCAGTGTCAAAATCAAACTGACTTAGCTTTGCCATGCTGACATTTATGATCTTTTATTTTTTTCCTAAAATTAGTGAGTATATGTCGTTGTTATGTTATTCATTATTGTTCCGTAATTTAAAGAAAACATGAAAATAGGGAACGTAAAGCAGAATTTGAAAGAAAAACAAGCCCAAATTGTTATTTTTAATTGATTGGGTCCAAAATTCTTTGGTAAGACACAATAAAACCAAATCTTTCTCCGACCGAAGACGAAGTAACCGACCCCGAAAGACAAAAAAACAAAGTGGGCCTAAAGTTACTTGATCAATAGAACAATGGAAAATCTGGACCAACGAATCAAATGCTATTCCATCTGGCATCGATTTGGTAGGAGAACTGTTTGTGTTCCGATAAGATAATTATCCAAAACATACATCTAGACTCTGCAAAAATTATGTGACATTTGTCAAGACATATAATTTTACACTTTTCTAACGATGCAAAAATGATGAATACATGGTGACTCAACCTGTAAGATTGACATGGACCACGCTAAAATAAACTCTACGTCACAAAAAACTTGGAGGAATTTTAGTGGTTTTGTGGAAATAATAAAGAATACACTTTTGACTATAGATTTTCTTATCCAATTCCCAACACACCTTGTTATTAAAAAAATACGTCCCCTTGTGACTTGTGACAACTTTTTTTGAATTTATTACATTTTAATCAACATCTACTTAAAACAATGCAAACTCTAAATAATAGAAATGCATTATATTATTTACTAATATTCAAATATCCCTAAAGGTACATAGCAGGGATTTTTAAAAGGTATAACTGCGGCTTTTTATTGCAAAAGTATGAAAAAATTTATGCGTCATCCAGAAAAATAGATACATTTATCTTTGTTGGCAGTAACTTTTCGACTAAAATAAGTTAGATGAAATAGCGGTATTTTGACATAATGAATATATGGTTGCACTATGTAACATTATTTAAAGACCACCCTTGTCAGAATTTAAATATGAATGCAATTCATACCGTGATACAAGATTTTGTAACTGATTCCACCCATAAATTAGTCACGAAAATTCGTATAGTAGCTAACCCATTTTTTTTGTTTTTTTCCGGGGTGCATATGAAGTTTCTCATAAACGTACCCAGTACTTTCTGTACTGCACTGAAGAAGATCCGACTTCTTCGGAGTTGAAACTAACAAATTAAAAATAAAGGTAATGTAAATGAATAACCTTAAGCGAAATTCGAGGTAAATGCGGCCGCATACAAGATAACCGTACATGCACAGTGTGTAACCAGAAACTTATCAATCTTATTAACGAAGCGTACAATAAGTTTCCGCTTTCCATCAAAGTTGCCCAAGACTTGTTACCGAACTTGACGCTTGTTTGTGAACTGCATCCCGCCTTTCAAAACTTTAAGGTTCGTCTAATAAAGCTCGATATTTGCAGAAATATCGTCAATTTTCAAAGTGCTGTTATAACAAGCTGTACCGTCACGAAACAAGTGGCGACGGGATATTACTTAACGGTGGCCACTTAAGCAATCGTCCTAGACAGTCGGGGGCGGCCAGCAGCAGAACCCTCCTGATTCATCTCTGTCAGACGTTCAGAGCGTTCACATTTGGCAAAAAGTAGGGTATCAAGGTTTCCTCAAGGGTTCGCCCTTCTTTATATTTATTTGACTGGTCAGTGCATGTGGAAATAAATGAAACTGTAATTCTTATTTATGCGCCCTCATCCCCTTGTGCGCGTCTGACTATATAAATCTCTAAAATGCCATTTCCATATATTAGAGCAATGTATTGAAATGTCGTGTACAATATTTTCGTGACAGTGACTTGTTTCTAAAAAACACACTCTTCGTAGCATACAGGGTATGCCGCTCGCACGCTCCCTGTAATGCCGGGTTGTCCATTTTGAGAAATTTTACTTCGACAGAGGAGTGTAAAGATGCCACATTAGGGTGTGTGGACTTGTTGGTAACCCTTTCGATTACCCTCCAAACATAGTAGTCGAGCGGGGTTCAAATCCGGGCTGTTAGGGGGCCAGAACTCTAGACTAGAACAGGGCCATCTACGTCTTCACCACATAAACTTCTTCGTGACAGTTTGACGATTCTCAAAAAAAAATATGCGGCGGCATGATATCACCCTCACTGGACACAACGCCTGAGCCCTTTCTGCAACTGCCAGAGTCCGTGTCACGCGTTCTCTCGAATGACTCTTCCTTGACGGGTTAGTTCTCGGAATCCTCAGAAGCATTATATTTATAGTAACAATGCCATACGCAGTTGATCTTTGTTCTCAAAGAACCCAATTATTTCAGTCGTCGAACTCACAGCATGAAGACTTTCAGTTATCGCAGATCTTCGGTAGTATTCCGTATTTTGTTCGCAACATCTTGATCATTTTGAGCTTGACTGTTTACTAGACTTATGTGACTTTTATAAATACCGACAAGGTCTTATAGCCGAATTACKATATGGCAGGAAGTTCAAATTTAAATTTGTCCGGATTTAAGTGCAAAACCCTGTATTGTATACGTCAGCATTTATAAAACTGAATCGTTTTTAGATTGCATTATCTCACATGTGTAGTGCAGCTGTAGCCATAAACTCATTACAACAATGGCGTAATAATTTCATCTATTGTATGCGCAACGCAARTTCTCGACTTTTGATGTTATGTTGCGTTCCTAGAGGCCAAACTAATTAATAACATTATACAGGGTTTCTATAACAAATGATTCATGCATCCAGGGCGCTTATGGAAATTATGGATTAAATCAGTTTGCTTTGACGTATGCTTGTCATCTGTCGATTGTTGAATTATTTGATATATTTTAATACGAGAAAACGCGTGAGCGTATTTTTAATATATTCTGCAGTGTTTTGTGCAATAATCAACTTTAGGGTTTCGTATAGCTTTTAGGTTATGTATCGTATTGGTGAGGTTGTGGCTATAGTAAGCCTATTAAATAATTGTACTGTGATGGACTGAAAGATGTTTTTAGCCTGGCGCAATGGTAAAATTCATAAACTAAGTGGTAGTAACGTTAGCTACACTTAGGGTTGCCAGGTGGCCGGGAGTGGCCGGGAGTCTCCCGGAATCAACGGTGGTCTCCCGGCTCCCGTAATTGGTAAATTTTCTCCCGGAATCTGAGTATAATAGAATTTGGGATAAAAACCGGGGCTTCGGTAGTAATAAACATTAACTTGAGATTTTTCTGTGGTATTTTGCAACAGGTATGATTTTATTATGATATGCATCATTAACAGTTAAAAATTTCTAATAAATATTTATCATTCACACGTCTGTTGTAATACCATAATTTGGGGTTCCCCTTCACCGGTGTATAAGCGACGCGCGCACACATCCCGCATTATGMGGTTAGGTTATGACAATGTTCCAACTGTGAATCACAAGCGGTTCAAGTACGTGTAAACACAGATGGGGTTTATTGTTTTACGTAAGCTAGAAGTACTATGATACAACTTCCTTCCAAATGTAAGTAAAAAATTAAGTACCTAAGTATTTTAAAATAGGTAAATATCAGACAAATAATTCAAAATCATTCACCATTATTATTTTTACCGCAAATACGTAGTTTATCGTCTTATTATAAATATAAACTGTGAACACATAGGTAATTTTTAAATGAAAGATAAAGTAAAAGATATTGTCCATGACAAAAACAACCATGTTAAAACACTTCGAAGCAAACCAAGTTTTCATTAACATATTTGTGTTTGTTACTGGAAAATGAGAGAGGCTGCCCTACACTCTTTAAGATAATGCATGATGACCATATTGTATACCGCTTTTTGTAATAAAATATCAACTGAAAATACACTTCAGTACATTATTTGATGCATCTTTCAATACAAATTGTAGTTATAAATAGTATAACCTGTAAACTTCAGCGGTACGTCGTATTTAAGAGAAAGAACTGTAATATCTACTGTTAGGTTTGTCATGCATATATTTTATTACTAAACTGAATTGCAAACATTAATTTTCAGTTATTACATTTTGGTTTCGATAATGGCATCAGAAAAACTTGGTGAGCCTTCTAAGAAGAAATACTTTACTTCTTATTCCCATTGCTGGGAAAGTCTACCAGAATTTGAAAACTGGCTTACGAAAGTGGACGAATTTACAGCAATATGTAATGATTGTCATGTGCAAATTTCAATCAAATACGAAGGTCGGCGGGCACTGATTACTCAAAAAAACTCAGTAAAATACAAGCAAATGGAAGCTGCCTGGAAAATGTCCGGAACAGTAACGAATTTTTTTGTTAACTGAGATTCTAGTGATGAAACCTTAATAACAAAGGCTGAACTTGCAATAGTATTTCATAATGTTGCCCATGGACTATCGCATAACAGCATGGACTGCCTCACAAAAATATCATCGAATATTTACTCAGATAGCAAAATCGCCAACAAGTTTTGTTGTGGACATACAAAAGCTGCCGCAATTACTAGAAATGTTTTGGGGCCTTACTCGCAACAGCGAGTATCTATGGATTTGAAAAAAGTTCACTATTTTTCAGTAAGCTCTGATGTCTCAAATGTTGGACACATGAAAACGTATCCTATCGTTGTGCAATACTTTCCTTCCCTCAGAAGGTGTATGCATTAAATTGCTAGACTTTTATGATGATCCCAGAGAGTCTTCTCAAGACGATTATATAAAGAAAATTACAGAGTCTAATAATTTAAAAATTGAACATATTGCAGCATACAGTGCTGATAATGCAAATCTTAATTACGGAAAACACAAATCTGTTTTTCAGAAACTTCAAAATATTAATAAACACATTTTAAAAGCTAACTGTAATTGCCATATTATAAATAACTGTGTCAAATATCGATAAAAACTTTAGACTGTGACATAGAAAGCATTGTAATTAAAATTTATAATGAATTCAGTTCCTCTGCAAGTCGAACGGAAAAGTTAAAGGAGTGTTTTGATTTCGTGCAAATTGAATACAAAGAATTACTGCGACATGTTCCAACTAGATGGCTATCATTATTACCAGCCATAGAGAGATTACTCTATGTTTATTGTGTATGTATTTCATTTCTGTCTCCGCATGTTATATTTTATTTTTGAATATTTATTCAATGAAAATAAACTTTTTTTTTAAGAATTATAATATATAATCACTGTTTCTGTGTAACATGTAGGTATAATAAAATACTTTTTCAAAATAAAACATTTTTTTGCACACCACACCAGTAATCTCCCGGAAAATGTGTAAATATCCCGGAATTTTCAGACAAAATCCAGGAATATTAATATGACTATCTGGCAACCCTAGCTACACTACACAAATCTTCCACAGCGCAAGGGTGTACACTGTAATAATGGTTATAAGCCTACTTTAACAATAATTATTGTCATTTCTTACCTCATATAGAACCGTAAATTGTTGGAAAATCTTTATAAAGCCTTCAGTTTCGTGACTATAATTTGATCTGCAACTTTCAACCTTTCTGTACAGGGTGTCCCATTTTCGTTGTAATTGTAGGGTACCTCGGTAACAAATAATGCTAAAGCGACATTACTGTATTACTTTTTTGTTGTGAATTGAGCTGTATCATTGACATTTTTGTACTGTCATTTGTTTTAAAGCCATAGCCAACTTTTGAAAAATGTAGCATTTTTCAGTTCTCAATATCTTGATTGGCTATGTAGACACAAAAAAACTGTAGAGACATTTAGTAGATATTTGTATTCTGAATCTAGTGGCGTACTCAGTATTTTTTTAAGGGGTCACATTTTGGAGTATAACACAAACTTGCATTTTTTAAATGGAAAACATAGTTGGCTTTGCTGTGGTTGAAAAGAACTATTTTTTCTGATTAACAAAATTTATAGGTACATTGTTAGGTTTATATTTACTAATTTTGGTATTATTCCAATTTTTGTACTAATTTAATGAGATTTTACGTTTTTCGTCAAAATGGATGTAAATACTTGATGATAAACAATGTATAGGTACTTATCTCCAAATAAACAATCATTTTCATTAGTTACCTGGCCTCCTAGATTATCGATAAAAAAATGCATGAGCGCTCTTAGGAGTCTTATGTATGTATTCAAATATGCATATATTATTTTTAAAGCATTAAAATTTTTAATTAATAATATAAATTATGTCGTGTGTTTTCTTGTTCCATAGCCTCCTGGATGTAAACATAAAATATGATTAAATTATTTTAAAATAATTGAATAATTCCAAAATTAGTAAAAATAAACCTAACAATGTATACATTTTTAATCATAAAAAATGGGTCTTTTCAACCATAACAAAACCATTTTAAAAAATGCAAGTTTGTATTATATCTCAAAAATAAAAATATCTATAAAAAATGTCTTTACAGTTTTTCTGTATCTACATACCTAAGCAAGATATTGAGAGCTGGACAAATGTTACATTTTCCAAAAGTTGGCTATGGCTTTAAAACGAAAAAAAACGATATAAACATGGCGACGGTACAACTCGGAACAAAAAAGTAATACAGTAATGTCGAAACCGCAAGCCTCTAGCATTCGAATAATGTCATTTTCCAAAATTTTGAATATTCCGTTAATTATAATTTCGTAAAACCGTCTCTCCAGCAAGCAGGACAGTTGGTCTTAGTAATATTCAGTTACAGACAGGAAATACTGAACATATCTTCAAAAACTGGATTAACTAGTAGATCTAGAATTATATTTTATAATAAGAGTATAACGAATCAAAAGCATGTAAGACTACACCTAGGACAATACTATTAACTAAATTTTGTATCATATACTCAATAAAATTGACTTTATGTTTAAAATTAAAGAGTTGACTTATGGGTTAGCAAAACGAACAAAAACTAGTGAATTCTGTTTGTTTTTAATTTTGTACATTGGGTAATTCGGTAAATCAAAGCAATGCATTCTTTTCTAAACCGTTTTCCGATTCTGTGATTGTGTGTATTAATGCACTACTGATCTCAAACAAAAGGGAATTTCGTAACAAAAGAAAATTGTTAAAATCTAGGACTATGTTCTGAAAAAGTAAGTATCCACAAAACACACCACGGACAATGAGTAACGTTCAGAGTACAACACTTTCTTGAATTTGAAGAACAATTAATTGCTTTAGCACAGCTCTTTTCTGTGACTGATGATTCTGCGCAACGAGAACCTGCAATAAAAATCCGTTCCGCACGATTCCAGTTATCGACTTATATAAAACGAGCAAAAACCAATTTAACAGCCCGATCGATTTGGAGAAAACAAGCGTTTGACTGGAATTATTAATTATTGTTGGCACTGGTGTTCGATGCAGACGAAAGGTTAACAAACTGTGCGATAAGATAAACGGGCCCTGGCTAAAAATTAGTGTTGGTGATAACAGCTGTTCGTATTGTTCAGAAGTCTTGCGCACGTAGCTAAAAAGTTTATTGTTCACAGACGTGATGTTTACAATTATACTGAATGGATACAGTTAGCCTGCAATAAACCGTGATAAGGATTACGTTGTTTTATGCGCCGATAAACCAGTCTCGTTGCTTGTAAACCCTGTGCATGTAAGCAATTGCAGGAAATGTTACGTTATTGCTGATATGCTAAGAGATATCCCCCACTGGGAACAGTACCGAGCTGAATTAAACACAGACATATATTAATAACTGTTTATCTCTTAAGGAAATGAAACATACCTAGCTACAGCACAAAGTGCAGCTAGAGGATTTAACGAACATACGTACAAAACATGCTAGCGATGAAAAAGAGCAATTTCATTGAGCATATCAGTACTAAATTTGATGGATACTGCCAAACAAATATGGTTATTTTAGGAAATTATACAGTCACAGTAAATTAAGGCTTTAGATGGCAATGCCATCTGTCAGCATTACACTGACATGATAGCTGCCATAATGGAATCTGTCTGCACTAGACCTAAACTGCACTGATGAGCTATAATGATAGCGAAATAGATCTATCTGCAGTAGGTTACGGTGCAGACAGCACAGCATAGACATACAATTTAGTCACAGCAAATTGTTTTGAACAAAATGAACTATTTTATAAGACCCGTTCTTTTATGGAAATTGATTGCCTTCTATATTTTATAGAGTACCTATGTTATTTTTAATGGTTTTTACTGCMATAAAATAAGTATTTCAAGCAATTCCTCGACTAACTTGTCATAACTAATTTAACAATAGTTGTAACTGAAGGCAAAACTGACATTCATTGCCCAAGTTTTATCTAATATAATAATTTATTCACAACAAGATTGCATTTATTGGTTTACCTGTTCTACCCTAATCCTGTGCGAGGTCTTCTGGGTATTTGAAAATTCCCGCAACCCGTCACCTTTAGTGACTCAAAAAGTCACACATTATTGGAACGAAAGAGAGGATTAAGAATTTTGATTTAGAGCTTATCCAGTGCGAAAAAAAGTCCAGTTGGTAGTTAATGAGGTGCATACGTATTAAAACAAATCATCGTAAGCTGAACAGTTGGTCAGAAATGTAGAACATTTGAAAGTACTGCTTTCGATTACAGTACCGCAGATGTTAATGTTGGCAGAAAATTAACGTTTTAATAATAACAAACAGAATATTGGAACATTAGGAGGAACTTTATTTCTTCAAAACGACTTCGTTCAACACACTATTAGATGCATTCTAACAGATTTGGAGCGTAATCTAATGATGATGCGGTACACCGTATTTCACATCATAAAGAATAGTTGCACGTTTGCGGTTACATTAGTTGATACAAACTGATCCAACCGCAGATCCCAACATACATATCGCACCACAATATGAAACTGCTATTGGCATAAAAATAGTTTTTGGTAATGAAATCGGTAGTAAAAGTGAAGAGGATGAAATGTCAAAAACATATTTTTTCAAATTAATACTCTAAATGTTGAATATTTTCTGCTTTTGACAGATTCATTTATTTTTAACAATCTAAGCACAAATCAGAAAAGCAACTAAAAGATCAATTTTCCAAAACTCCTGAGCATAAACAGCGCCCATTTGCTTTGCTTATAATTTGTTTAGCTGTTCAAGATTATTTACAGAGAAATAATTACTCAATTCCCGCACAATGTTTCTAGAAACTGCTTTCATTTTAATATTTCCGCAAACAGTGTACTTCTTCAAATTATGCCACATTGCAACTCAATATTCCGTTTAAAATGCAAATTTTGCACTAGCATGTTATCTATTCGTAAATCTAGCCCGATTCAAGGAAAAAGATGCTCTACAATCGTTTCGGGAAGTGCTTGAGATTAATATACACGAAATAATTGCGTGCTTATACTTATTGCGAGAACTGATACGTGTAAACAATAATTTTGCAATGGTTCTGTGAATGCGAAAACTTATAACCTGCTACCCGCAGAAAAATCGATATACGTTGTACTTACGTAAGTTATCTCCACTTGTCTGGATCTTATTAGAAACGATGGAATAGTCAAAACAGATTTATGTGAAAATTAACAAAGCACTTAAATTTTATTCATTAGGTGCATTCGGATTTGATTTTATTTTTTATTTTTACTTGGGAATATGTACTCACACTGTTACAGAAAATATAACTTTTGTATTAATTGTGATGATAGAGTTTCCAAAATCCAAACTGTTTGTAGTTTATTGCATTTTCCACTACTCATCGGCTTAACTAACACTACACAAAACATAGTTCTAAGGCATTCGACGTTAAAAAGAAAACTGTTTTAAGGCATACAAGAAAAGTCTATATCATCTTTTGGAGGATAAGGAAAATTCCAAAAACTGCTGACTTACCAATTTCCAACAAGAATTAAATTAGGCAACAAAGCAATGCGCTGCACTAAGCCAATTTGCCAGCGACAATGAGCTCTTTAATAAAACTTTATAAGGAGCAATACTTCTTTATGACAGCAGTGTATCAACCTGGTAAAATATATACATTTCAAATATAAGAAAGACTGCAAACGGGGGCTTCTTTGTGAAAAGCCTGATATTGTCATGAAAATTTTTACGGATGTTTAGAGAACTACAAGCAAACAGTACATACAAAGAAAGATAATTATTGCCTGAATGCATTTTTAATGAACATAAGATATAAGTTAATGGGTTAACAGGCATATTATATGTACTGGAAAAGTATTGCCAGGATTTGAACGCGGTCAAAGCTGGCAAAACTTTTTCAGTACATATTCGTATGTAACCCATTAACTATATCTTATGTTCATTAGTATATACAACCTTTGTATTCTTGACGGAACTTGGGCTTTCTCAAAAGGAGGAAATAAATGCACACGGCAAGATAACTCAGAGCTATACTGAAGATTGTCAAATAGCGATAATGGGAAAAAACCTATCGTACTTTCTTTTGTATGCTAAATAAGTGTAAAAAAATATTAAACGGACGTGTTTAGCGCGGTTTACAATATCGCGGACATGGTAAAATATTTTCCCTATGCGTTCTAACGGGTGTTCATAAAAAAACTGGTCAAGTAACCGTTTCATGGTCTTTGTCGTCGTGAACGTACGTCGAAGTGCTGATGTAACAAACTAATCTTTTACCCGACTGTCACTTGTGTCGATTTTAACTAATTTCATTTGTAACTTACACTGATATTGTAGTTATCTATAGGGTAAACGTTTTTGTGTATTATTTACGGTAACAGAAATAACGGCTTATTTTCAGTTTAATATACAACGATTACGTCACTTGTGCCAAACATCAAATGTTCATCAAATTATACGAACTAATTTACAGGATAGGCGCTACATTCGTGTTAAAAAGAAAAAAAACATCACTTGCTTGAACCGTTTTTTTATGAACGCCTGTTACTTCAGGAATAAGTCAGTGGTTCTGAATCTGTATTACAGTGAGTATCAGATAAAATATACCAATCAACGGTATTAAATGATTACAAAAACTATTCAAAATAGTATTATGACATACCTATATTTGTTTATTGACGATATTTTGTCCCCTAGTGTTCAGCAATTTTAAATATTATACATCTGAGGCATACTTAAATGAAATTACATATATCTTGGCTTATTCAGAAGAATCTTATTATCTCATCATCTTATTAGCTGTCAATGCACCAACCACCAACACTTGCATGCTGCATTGCGTAGAAGTGACAAAAGACGCTGCCGTGCTGGTTTTTCCATTACGTCGACACGGTAGGTTTTAAAACGCATTACGAAGGGTTAAGCTCCAGCAGCCCGTAGTAGCATCTGCGCCGTCATGTCGATAATTTACTGCTCTTTATAACATTAAGGGGCGAAACCTGGTCCGAAATTGCGAGCGCAATGTGGCAACAGACCTGGGCTGCAGTGCCCAGGGTCCCTTTCGACCAAGGGGAGTGGTAATTTAATTAGCTTCTGACAATTAGCTATGCTGCAATATTTCAGAATGTATGCAGGTGAAGGAATTAGGTGGCTAGCTACGACCAGAGCCGTTATTGCATCAAACAACGAGAGTGTGTAAATTTATGTACAATTACGTATGTATCTCTTTGGTGTTGGAAACAAAAGATTACTGTAAACGCGAACTATAGCAATGCAAATTAGATTAGCATAAAATAAAAGCGGCAATAAACTTGTTTAACTACGTACTCTGTAATCCACATCGGTACACACATTGATGCTTACCAATTCAAATATATTTTTTACGAGTATAATAGGATTTGTATCTTCTACTGGGTATGTAGTAGAAATTACAACGTCCGATTTAAATTATTCATATTGTTATTTAAAATGATCTCTAATCATTCCACGGCCATCGCACACCTCTGAATAATAATCACTGATTTGCGGATGTTCTAAATTATAAATGTTTTCGATATATTGTTAATATTTATATTACATAAAAGATATTAAATATATATTACAATAAGCTAACTACTTATGCTTGTCATGCCATAATCTATTATAGAACAAATGAAGAAACCACAAATTTCACTCACAGTTGTGTCAGATTCAAAGAGATAGATTTTTTTAAAGTTTTACTGAAAGGTAACAATTTTTATAGGCTAAAACATAGAAGATAGTTTTAGTCGTTATCTCTTGTATTAAACAATAGATTACTGATGTGTTTGATCCCGAAAGTCTTTAAATTTGCATAACAGAAAATATGGAGCAATTAAACGATCGAACTGTACCAGAACATATTAGCAGAATCAACGCTGCTTCAAAGTCTGAAGAAAAAAAAATMGMAACTACATAACTCGACAAATTTCGTCTTGGAAAAAAAACAAAAAAGAATGTAAACGCTGAAGCAGATTATGTAAAGCTACTTTATTTCAAGGGAACGTTACTAAGTACGCTGTTTCTTTTTTTTGTATACTCTTTAGATACTAAAGTCTCCTTTATTATTTGTTAATGACTATGTACTTATGTGATTTAGTAGTTTACGATCTCTCAATAAGAACACAATTTCAAAATGCAGAAACTGACGATGAAATTTATTTTCTCTTTTCTCATATGACCGTTGTGATATAGACGTTACATTTTGACACAACTTCCTTTTATTTGTTGGTTTGGAGTACCTAAGAAGACAAGCATCGTTAAGCTCATTATGGAAATTTACTATGCAGCTAGTGAAATCAGGACTCCAAGAAACTACGTCAAATTGAAGGATGCTGCACAAGAGCATTGTTTTTAATATTATCAAATTTCACGTGTATAGCAAATAACTTTCAACAACTATAAAGTTATATAAAGTAAATATAATTAAATTATATATAATTTATAATTAGCCCAGTCAAATAGCACATTAATGCAAAAGATCGTGTAGTTCATATTTTTTGTAATGCTGTAAGATGGAGGTAAGGAAAACAAATTTTGACGGAGGCGCTGCACTTAAATTGCAATACATAAAAAAACTATTTTATATTCGCTTTGTATCTTGTTTCTTTCTCATTCTAAGCGACGAAGCACAAGAATAGTTACTAAGAATTTTAAAGAACATAAAATTTGCAACGTTTGTATTGTATACTATAAAGTTTTTTTTGCAAACTTATTTGCTACAGCACTTTGAACAAATGCCATGCAATTGTGGTAATTGTTTTTCATATATCGTTCAATTTAATTATATGTTATATATTATATTGTTGGACGAAACGTGGAATTAAGGAAACCAAGTCTTCGACATTGCAAACCCTGTGCTGAGCTTTGAAATTTAGTTTCCTCTAATTTTTTTCAGGACAACTTTGTCCAAGCGAAGGGGTCAACAACGAACGTCATGAATTCTAAAGCACTTAATTTATTGCCGGTTTTCTATATAAAGCACAATAGCATGTGAGTTCTGAAAGGAAAGTATTTTTTCTGAATTAAAAATGTTTTGCAATAAAATTTTGTTGGTGTTAACAACATATATGTCAAACATATATGGGACGTTTGCACTGGAATGCAAAAAGGTTTTGCATATTAAAAACACTCTTTTGTAAAGGTGCATGAAATAAATATTGATTGAGGAGGTAAAGCACGCTGAGTGTGGTTTGATTCCAATTTTCAATCACATGTTGATATACTCTGCAAAAAACGTTTAGCGTTGAATAATCTAAACAAATAAATCCCAGATCACCTGCGAACAGGTAAACGAAAACTGTTTTAGATGGTCATCCCTTTTCATCCCCCACCGTTCCACAATGACGTTATCGCCAAATTTTGATTTTGGCAATATAAGCATTTTGCCATTTGAAATAAATAATTGGCTAAGCAAATAAATAGAACAAGCTTTCAAAATCGCAATTTATTAATTATTTTCTTATTTCGTGCCAATGTTCATTAAAGAAAATACAAATGACTAACCTAATAAACAAAAATAACAAGAGAACTAATCAAGTTAGTTCATTCCAAACMATAGTTTGGAAATTATAACAAATAGACGTAGCGCCCAAGGTTGTTTTTCAGAAACATCATTGGTTTATATCCTTCAAAAAAATTATGTTTGAGCATTAACCGATGCATTTCCTTAAGCCATCTTTAATAGAAGTCGATATGGCAATAATTAAATTGTGCCATCAGGAGCTACTTACTTAGAAATTACGCAAATTAGGGATCTGGTATCACCACGTTTTACAAATTAAATACTATTTAGTTTATTACATGACAGTGCTTGATTACTTCCCTTTCAGTAAATCTGCTATTGAAAGTCGAGCAATAATTAGAGGACGCGGAAGGCAATTAAGTAAATTAAGCTGAACGATATAACAAAAACTCATTGCCGTTACACCTAAATCTCGATTGCACAAGAAACAAAAAAAAACCGCTGGCTTAATCTAATTGTAAGATCCTAACTTTCGCAAGAGGTGCATAACACTTCACAACGTGCAACAGCTAAAGCTAATAACCGAACTATGTTTTTTACAGGTGTACCGTTTGATTCTCATTCAAACAATAGGAGCGAAATCCACGATCACTTTGTGTAGCTTACATAATAACAAATATGTTTCCGCAACAGTAAACACTTTGCTTCACGCTTTCATGCCAAAAGGAAACCGTATAGCAGATATACACGAAATATAWCTGATGAATATCAGGCGGKGTTACTCCTTTTGTTCCTGTGACCTGCGTATGTGTGTTTAGGGAACAAACGCGATGCTTTTGTATGGTGGCGTAACTGCTTTGTTGGAAGTTGGGCTCTCCGACCTTGGCTACATACTTGTTAAACTTGTTCGGCTACCGGTGGTACTCCTTATTTGGTGTACGTTAAATAATGCATACGTGGCCTCTATACCAGATGTAACGTGTAGAGGATGCAATTTAGTTGATCCGCTATCTAAATATAGCGGGGAAACGAAAAGACTAATTTTGCGGCTCTGACAAATGAGCAATGTGATTGGACTAAACTACATTTTGGAGAATTTCATCTTTAACGCACGTGAATTTACTTAAGTAGGTTTTAATTGCTGGCTAGATAAACACCTAGATATTTCCTCGCAGAGATCACCGACTCTTTCAGAATGAAAAGTAGCTGTTTTGGTGCCAAGACAATAATACATTTGGTATCGAATTACAAGAAATATCAAACGGTACCCAAATAAATTATTTCTACTAAACGTACTTGCTTATAGGTATCAAGTCCCGATGGAACAGATTTCACAAGAGAATTCCCTAAAGCGCGACATGCTCGTGACAGTTTTAAGCCTTGCATTGCATTAGATCGTTATAAATCATCCTGCCTTTCATAGAATTCAAATCAAACTACACTATCATATTATATAAATATGATCATTACAAAACGATAGTTATTTACGTAACCAGTTATAAAAAAACAATTTCATTTAACGAATACGCGTTTTTAAATTACACGAGTTTATTTTTATACGTTTATTTCATCGATTTTATTATTTTTGGATTTCTGTACCATGGGCTAAAGCCTTCTGATGTTGGGGAGTCTTAAATGTTGCTGTAGGTAGGAGATAAGATAGATACGCCATAGTCTATAATAAAATTTAAAATATGGTGCGAATTGAGGAAAATAAAAAACATCCGCGAGAAGCTACAGCTTGCCTATTTTGAAAGTTCAAAACCACAAAAAGCTCTACTTTATGGATCACATATTAAATGATGAGATCTGAAGTTATTGTTTTCAAAATTGATGATATTAAGGAATACACTATGCTACTAACATGGTTAAAGAGGCGTTCCACGGTATCTCATGCAGAATAATCAGAAATATTGACAAAAGTGTATGTAGTGTATAAAAGGGGCTAAAAACAAAGACAATATATCTATATAAATTAAGCAATCTGTGTATTAAATGAATCTGTTTCCTTTTTACGTAAAAAAGACGTTTCAAATGAACTCACCTTTTTTTAGGATTTATAATTCCAGAAACAAAGACGCACATTATTCGGGAATTTGCGATCACCCGCGGAAACATTACTGGCGTTGAATTTTGTCAACCTTATCAGGAGGTATACAAATAGACTTGCTACAAAACATTTTTGTAAAATACTAGARACCCACCCCGGCTTCAAAAGCTCCAAAAGTATGTCTATTGTAGTTATAGTAGTACTCGCACGTTATCGCTTAGCTTATATAGAAATAGTGGGGCGACAGCGGGGGGCGCGGTGGGACGTGGGGATGATATCATCATACACATTATATGGTGTAAAAGATTATAATAATGTGCATGAAATACTTAAGTTAACTAACTTATTTAAGTGGATAAGGATTAAATAGCGAACATTTTTTAGTAGATAGCTATCCTTAAAAGATATMTGCCATCGCGGACTTTTTTGTACATAGAKCTATAAATGAGAAATGTCGCACCATGCAGTGTTTTGATAATTATCGTTATATTTCAATCAAATTACACAAAACATTTGACAAATTATATACCTAAATTATATATACCATATTATATGCCTAAACCATCCTCATATTGATGAAAACTGCATGAAAATCCGTTCAGTAGTTTTTAAGTTTATCGTCAACAGACAGACAGACAGACGCGGCGAAGGGTTTTGTTTTATAATTTGTATAGTGATTACAGTGAAAAGAGTGGAGCACACGTAGTAGGAAAAAGCCTTTTAAAAATGTTTTAGAGGCTCATAGACGTCTCTGTTGGCAGATTATCAAGTTGATATCCTAAAAATTAAATAGCATGAAGATTGCTGATCCAATAATGTAGCAGCGGTCTCTAGAGAATAAGAAAAGAATTTTTAAGAACATTTGGTTGAAACTTCTGATATAAGAACAGAGGTAGCTTCGAGGGAAGTTAACAATGGACAAATACAAGAGTATATTCACGTTAACAAATAATTCTGTTTATAATAATTAAGTTGCTAGCTGTATAATATTTTTACATAACCACTTTTTATAACTGCGGCAATACAGTTGTGAAGAAGATCTTGCTATCCAATGTTTAAAAAATGAAATAAACTCACTTTTATTACCGAAATTAGATAAAACGAATTTTTTCTCCAGCCGGCTTAAAAACGACCTTTTTTAAAACCATTTTGAGAATAATACTAACTTTGGAAACAAAACTTGACTTTGATCAAATACGAGCCAACATTCTAAATTTTATAATTTATTAAAGTTCGTGGTACTTCCTACTAAATTACAGGTTTTGCACGTATACAAGGAACACAACTCTTTAGGTACGGCAAGAAAAAGTAACGACGAAGCGGCCTTGCAATGCAAATTGACATTCTGATTCGGAAACCTGAGTTGAAACCATGAAATGAACTCCAGATTCACCTGAAGAAACAGCCAAATTATCGCCACTTTTAAATCGCGATACTTCGTTTGCTCTAGCTTGATCGGTGTGAAAATTTTAGTATACCATGTTACTCGGCTAATTAAAGGCAAATAATTATCATTCCAGAATGTGTATAGTGAATTTAATAAACGACTATTCCATTTAGAAATTTGAATCGGGTAGGAATGGACAATTGGTTGTCGTGTTCCTAAATTGTTAATCGATGTTAACTTCAGGTGTTCGACCTGCATTTCAACTTTTTTGGTTGTTGGTTCTGTGTCGTAGCTTTTTCGTCTGTACAACGTTCGATACTTATAATGACGATGCTATAATGCTCTTTCGTTGACAAATGAGAAAGAGCATTACTGCGACGCTAGCATTAGATCTTATTTCAAATTTGTTTGATTCACATGCTAATTTTAAATGTTCGCACCAGCTAATCCAACGCAAGCACCTGATAAGCTTTTCTTCAAAATTTAGAACACTGAATATAACGATCATTATATTGAAGAAGTCAAGGTTTCCACACATCATGAATGAATTCTTACTTTTGTTCTTTGTCTTTCGTACACTAGACTGATGATGCCCTTACTTTAAAATAGTCATGATGTTAGATGTATAGGAGCTTCACTTCACAGTAATTATCATGTAGTTCACTCTTTTATATTTTGTTGTTAATGGAGAAAAAGTACAACTGTGATGATAAGTTTACAGATTTTTACACAAATATCAAAATATATAGTAATCCAACCCGTAGGATTAATTTTTTGGGCAATTATCTATTTTTTAGTGGACTGTATTAAAATTTTGTAAATACATTTATGCCATCTCTTGCACGTTTTAGACCAAATTAGTTGATCTCGATAGTAGGGAAACCGTGTTTTGATGTTTCAGTCAGAAGTTCCTCGAAACAATAAGCAAACTAATGGGCAGGACTGCTTATGGCGATCGTCCATATTCATCCAGCGGCATAATACTTGGTAAGGTTAATACCTAGTAGGATGAGCTAATTTAAAACTAAATAGCAATATTAATGTATGCTTAAATTAAAAATTAAACATTCTATTTTTAAATTTTACTGTGTAGGTATTTCAATTTTGTTTGGGGGGGATGGATCGCCCACTTTATCCCCCCACATCTATGCCAGTGTTTTCTAATCACTAKATAGAAGAGGGGTAAGCAAAAAGCAGCAATGAAATCGCCAAGGCTGCACATACATAAACATACAACGTTAAACCTCACAATATCTGCCCTTGTAAATTCTCAGCCTGAATGAGCAAAAAAAAGTAGCAAAAGCCATAGCGAAGTCGCTAATCCTTGCATTTTTTTACGATGACGTCACTGAAGTGTAAACATAATCTTGAATGGTGACCTATCCGGAAATTGCATTGCAAAAATATTAACATCGGCATAACTTTTTTATTATTAAACATAAATGGTCGGTAGTTTGATGCTTGTAGGATGCTTGGACAAAGGTAATCAAAAGACTGCTTTGGTTTCGGCCGACGTTTCGGTATTAGTTTATTATACCTTCATTAGGTTGTAGACAACATGGTGTCGTTCCACGTTTCTTGATGCAGCGGCTTTGTTTTGCCATCGCTGCTCATTTTGTTCTACGTTCGGTGCACAGATAGTCAGTAGAAGGCTCTACTGACCCTGATTTTCATGTTTGACCAAGCCCCACATTGAGGATGTTTTCACTTGACGAATCAACTAGGGTTTCCACGGCTCAGTTTTGTGCGTTGCTCCTCGCCCCCGTTTTAGTTGTGGCTTTTGGTTGGTCCCAGTTGATAATTTTAGTATTCATGAATTTTCTCAACGTTTCCTTCCTTTTTTTCTTGGTCCAGCCCTGATGAAGGTATAATAAACTAATACCGAAACGTCGGCCGAAACCAAAACAGTGTTTTGATTACATTTGTCCAAAATCCTACACTGAAAAAAGTTGATTGTCAACAACAACAAATTTCCGTTTGTTACGGACAAATTTGTTGTAGTAAAGAATTATTTGTTATAAATACCATACATTTGCTTCCTTGTTGTTTCGATTTACTAAAATCATATTGTTGCCTGTACCAAGATAAATTTTGTTACCGCAAATAATATATACTCGTATGATAAAGCCAATAAATTAGATGAGTTACACACACAAAAAAAAATAGTTGTCATTATCTAGCCAATCACAACCATTTAAAAATGCGGCTAAGGCCATTCATTGTTGCCAGGTTGGGCTATTCATCCCCAAAGAGAAATAATTCGTATTTGGTTTATTTAACGTTGTAACAATATAATGTATGTGTTCATGCAGAACTCGGTCTAAGTTGAATTTATTTTTATTGAATTTTTGTTTGTTATGTTAATCTGATTGTATGCTACGACCATCAATGACGGTTTTAGCGTGGACGACATTTTGCCGAGTATGGGGAATGGGCACATACTGCTGAATAATACTGGCAATTCTGTCGGCATCGGCAGCCCGATTTGCGCAAAGCGGCACATCTTGCCAAGAGTACGGACGCGTGCAGTGCAGCTTCATGCTGCATGTTAGTAGAATAGGATTTATCAATATTCAAGAAGTGTGTTTTAACTGGGTGCATCAGTCGCGGAGGTCTTGGAAACGTGGGGTTTCCAGAATCCCTATCTAATTAGAGGTTTTCAATGTAAGTACAATTAATTCTTTATGTTATTTCTTATGAGTTTTTAGGGCAGTTTCAAATTGAAGCGTTTTTAATTACTTGTATGCCCTATAGTAGAGCTACAGTAATCCGGATTTAGACTGCACTCATCCGTGTTAGTAAAAGATCCAGATTGTTGGTACCGTTTGTTACTTTGTATTATTTCCTTCTTCCCAGCAAGTTAATGCTTCCTACTTTGTGCTGTTTTCTGGGCGCCATTTTGCTTATTTTACCCGTTTCCAGTCCATGTTCATACAACGCTACATTTACTGATATCCACGACGGCCAATGGACACGTAACTTTAAGTTTTATGTTAATAGAAATATTTATTTTTATATTTTCAGCAATACATTCTTTCAGTGAATAAATGTTTCATGGATGAAGTCTTGTTTTATTATTATTGTACCCTGTTTGCAATGAAATTAGCATATGTGCGGCAGTTCAGAAATTAAATGTGAACAAAGAGTGGTAAGTACGTATTCATTTATAAATAAACCAGATTGAAAATTAATAAGTATAGCTTATTGTACCAACATGTTGTGCATTTGCCTCCATAAATATTAGGTATCTGTACATGTAAAGTAATAGTGAGTGTTGGAAGAACTAACAGTTCATAAATCGCTTTAAATACGTATGACTTGACAACAAAATAATTAGTTATTGTAACTACTACAAACACATTGTGATTAATAAATTATAAGTTATTTTAACAAATATCGTTTTTGTTGCTACTAATAACAAATTACTTCAAATAGCAAATATTTTGCGCAACAAAAATAATTCGTTGTCTTTACAAAGTTTTTAGTTGAGGCTATAGCTACAAATAGAATTTGTTGACAATACTAAATTTAAAGTAAACCGAACAAATCCTTTCTTTCAGTGTACAAACATCAAACTATCTACCATTTTGGGACACGAAAGCATCACACACAGATAAATGGTTGGTGTAAGCGAACAAAGTTGAAAACAAAGATGGAAATTTCTCTTAAATATTGAAAATTTTATGCAGCTCGTTTCGTTTACCTAATCGAGGACTATGAACCAGACGGTTCAGAATCACTTCGGTAGGTGTTATCATATTGTGAAATCTAATAAATCGCTGACAAAGTATTGGCTTGTTCTCTTGCCCCAAAAATAATTTATTGTGAAATTTCTGCGAAACTGATTGAGACCTGTAGAAATTACACCTAAAAACAAAACTACAAATCACTTTATTTCATCTAAAGAACGTGTGTAATTATAATGAAAGTCAGTTTTCCACTATAATGTCGTGTTTAACAAATGGAACAGCTATTAAAGAAGATTTGCTGATACAAAGTTCGTGGGTGATGGAGCACAATTAGCAATCTAAGTATAAGCAGTAAAAGTCCTGACTTGCATGTTATTTATAGACATGAAACAACTTTTGAAATACATGACTGAAGATTAAACCTGAGTTAGAAGGAAGGCTTGCTTAAACTAGATAAGTTTTGACATTCTCTCGTTGGTACCATTTACTAACCATAAACACAAGTATCCAGACGCAGTAGATACAGTATTAGCACTAAATACGTATGTACACACACTGCCAAGCCTGCAGTTGGTATACAAATTTTGATCTAGTCGGCGTAATTCTTCTAGATATTTAATAGTCACAATATCAAAAACCACGATAGGCCTAATAAACTTAGTATTATGCATCTCAAACATTCAAAATTCCAGAAAAAAATGTATGTCACAAGCTCCGTAGCAATAAATAACTACCAAAATATCTGCTGCGTAATACACGATTATATGTATTTATTAGAGAATTTCTATAGATTCACTGACTTGTTATGTACACATAATTTGATTTATAGCAGCTTTCTTTTATTTTTTAGCAATTTGATATCCACCTGTTAATATTACAGTTCTTCGCAGCTTCGATATTCCTCTAATATAATAATTAGGTACTGAGCTTCAATGCTAACGTAACAATTCAAATCTGCTATTATTAAATGGTTGTACAAACTATGTGAAACCTTCAGAATTAACGTTACAACTCAATAGGAAGACATAAAATTTTACATCAACGTTATGAAACAGCTATTTTTATTTGTCATTTTAAGGACACTGCAGTGTGTCAAAATAAGCCTGGATACCTACTACCAAAGTGTCTTCATCTTTTACGACCGAATAAATTATTAAAAGTTTTTAATAATGATTTAAATTAAACCGTCACACCGGTGAGAAGGGGAAGGTTCTTCTTGTTTACATTCCGCCAGCGCGTCTGTCTTTTAGTTTTACTTTCAGGAGGCTTTGATTAACAGTGAACAGAGGAATGTACAAGAACTCCGGATGGATCTGGAATTGCTTCGGATTACGCCGAGCGAGGAAATTGGAAAAGTTGGATACCGTTCAATTTGTTTTAAATTGCGTTGCTGCAAAACGCTGCAACGCGCTCCAGCTACTACACTTTCACTGATGCATAGGCGCAACTGGTAGTCAAATAAACTTTTGAGCCTGATCTATAGACGTTTATGCTGCGCTAATGCATAGTGTCGATAAAGTAACGCATAAAACTCAAAATATGGATTAATTTTTCTTATTGTATTTATTTGTAAGTTCTGGCTCCTTTTTTTATAAATTAAAGACACTTTTTTTCTAATAATATAACGTTTCGACCTATAATTTAGGTCTTTGTCGAATATTTTTATTTTGTAGATTGACAAATTATTATGAAAATCAATATGACATTTACAATTTTGATATTAATATAAAATGTACCTTCAAGTTTGTTCCTTTGCAAGAAAAAAAACACAAACATAACATACTTAACCTTACCGTATATACCACCACTCMCTCAAAAMATAAAAAACCTACTAAAATCACATAACTTCCAAACTACATATAAACCAATTAACACAATTAAACAATTCTACATTGTTAAAAACAAAAACACCAAAAGAAACACGAACACACAGAATATACAGTATAAAATGTAAAGAATGTAACAAACAATATATAGGACAGACAGGACAATACTTATAAAACAGACTATAACAACATAAAAATAATAACAACTACGCAGCTTTAAAAAACATCAAGAACAAACTGACCACACTTTTGACTTTGATAATATCAAAATTGTAATAATTTTTTACGGAACAACATAAACATAAAAGACAATTTTTAGAAATGATACATATTCAAAAAAACCTAAACACATGTGTAAACGACAGGACTGACATACAAGGACTAAGTAATACCTACTACACCGTCATTTAAACACACCCTCTCACAGTCACATTTACCATCCACAATGATAGCAAAGGAACAAACTTGAAGGTACATTTTATATTAATATCAACATTGTAAATGTCATATTGATTTTCATACTAATTTGTCAATCTACAAAATAAAAATATTCGACAAAGACCTAAATTATAGGTCGAAACGTTATATTATTAGAAAAAAAGTGTCTTTAATTTATAAAAAAAGGAGCCAGAACCTACAAATAAATACAATAAGAAAAATTAACACAAAAGGACTGCACAAAATAAACATCAACAAAAATATGGATTATTCGTCAAAATTCGAAAGAATGCTGACGCTGGTAACTTAAGTCTGGTAGGTACTATGACGAATATATGATGTAATCAAATACTTTTTTTATATAACCTTATGCATTTTTTGTGTTATTCGACCCCTTATTATCTAAGAAATTGCACCATTATGTCATTGTTGAATTCCTCAGATAATAAGAACTCGAATGACACAAAAAATGTATAAGTACGGTTCTATAAAAAAATGAAGACGTCATATATTCGTCATAGTAACAGACTGCTTTGTTTGAATAATTTCAAAATAAATCTTCTTTTAAATCTTAAATTACCTCTTTCAGCCTTTTTTCCAATTTTTGAAAATAAGCGTGTATATCATCAAGATGTAAGTCAATATGTAGTAACGTCAAAACCCGCGTTACAACATATCTTTGGCCAACTAAATCTGTTTTGAACATATTAAAACTTGATATATCCTTGACTATTAAACAACGAAACTACAACTAAAAATCGGTACAACGAGGGCAGAGCGACAATACACTGCCAAAGAAATGACGAAATAGTTACCCTAAATTATTTAGTAATTTTGTAGATTTAGAATTGACTCTATTATAATTTGCAACTAATTAGAACAACCAGAATCTGTACCGTGTCATGGCTATAATAATGCATGTATTATTAGCGTTTAGTATTTATAAACATCTAATTAAACTAGGTACTCACAAATAGCGTCCTACTTTCTACAAATGCCACTCTGTTTTAAGCAATCTTTGCAGAAAATTTCTGAGGTTGTTGCGTTTCTGAGCTGCTTGCTAACCATTTATTTGCATTGATTAAATCAACAATTTTACTTACTTCGGCAGTTTCACACTAAGAACAATGAGAACTATTTATAGAAATACAATATATTATTTATATCATCAGTTAAAATATTAATTGATCAATCGGGATGGAAAATACATTAAAACTCATTTAATAAAGTTAGAAATCGTCAAATTAAGACGTGGTGCTGTGCAATTACCTGCTGATTTTTAACTAAATGTTTATATAATAGTTTGTACAGTTCTTACCTTGGACAATAATATATTTTTTCAATATCTGTACACGAAAGAAAGCTAGAGTTCCTCATAACGCCAAATATTAACTACAAAGAGAGACAAATACTAAAATTACGAGCATGGTACTTTTTGTTTAAGGTTAATAAGTTATTAAATATGATCTCAAAGAAACGTGTTGTATTTTCCAAATAATTTAACTAGAGAAATCTTATAGTGGAACGCAAGGGCGGCGCTAAACGAATCGGCTAGTGGGCAGCAACATCTACATTAATTAATATAATAATAAATAGATGTATTTTCACAAATTCATCCTTTTTGCAAAGCATTTATTTTTGCTCTACGCATAGTTTATTTTTTTAGTAAATGTGCATCCATTCTTATCTCTAATAGGAGTATATTGACATTCTTTCGAAGGCTATAGGTGTCATAAAAAGGTTAAGAAGAATTTTTTATGATTAAATTATTTTCTTACGAAATACATAACAGCAGGTCCTACATAATAATATTATAAATAATTAAAAAAATATAGAACAAATCGGAAGTATATTACAGTAATGTAAGCAACTTTTCGTTGATAAATTCATTAAAGCATCACAATATTCATTTATACAAACGCTTTATTTAAACGATTTTTTTATAGATGGCAACTGGACACTATTACCTACATTCAAGCTAAACGTCTTATTTTAGGTGATCAGTTCTTTCATGCAACTAGTGTATAATAGAAGAATTTGTCTTTACTATTTGAAATATCCATGATTATTATGTCATGTTAGGTTTTGGCAGTTTTTCCCTCGGTTATAAAGGTTCTATAATCAGTATATAATTGACCTTACCTGACGTTTGTAAGTTTTGGATAATTCAACATTCATAACCTATTCTCTTAGGCAAAGTTTGAGTTAAGGCACAATTATCTCAGTTACCTCCTTTTCCATGTGTCGGTTTGTTACCCACTTTTTTGTTCGTTACTGATAATAAAAGCACAATACAGTGCACCGCTCACTCCAAGCTTGCGCATCTCTGAATTGCGAAATGTCGTTTATTTGATACTAATAATAGGTAAAATATATTAAATTTATTTTCAAGGGAACCTTTAAAGAATAGTTTCTCGATACTGTGGAGTACAGAATTTCTTCTTCATCTCACGCCGCATTTTGGTGATCATTTTGTGAAAATCCGTAATGACTAATGAGTCATCTTTACGAACTACGACGTAGGTTGGTACGGTCTGTAAGTACAGAAAGCTACTTCGCCGGTTGTCCGGTCATTTAGAAAAAATCGGTAAGGCGTCATGTAGCGGTGGCTTTACAAAGTACGACTTAGATTGAACGGTCGGTTTGTTTGGGCCCAATGGAAAAGACCAGCGAAAAAACAGGGAAATAAAATTACTTTGAATGATTAATGTTTGCCATAATTAATTTCAGCTTAAAATACCCACGTCCACATTAAACTTGGAGTGTACCAAAGGGATCTTTCCAGAACATAATTAGTGCCTACAAGCTGAATTAAATACGATATTTCAGGATCAGCAATTTATAAAAAAATAAATGCTTGCTGATGTAGGTACCTATAGCGATTACAAAGATACCTCGTATTATACTCAAGGGCTAGGTGGGTAAGATTGTAGATAGTGAATAATGGTTAGATAATCAATAATCGAACATCAATATTATCCTTGTTCCAAGTAAAAATGTTAAGAACACGCTATCTACAGTAATTAGTACGAAGTAATGAAACTTATAAACGCGGAGATGAGGTTTATCTTCTAATTTCGACAGACAGAATTAATTATTGGGTCGCCCCACAATTATTTTTTTTTATTTTACATTTAAAATGTACATAAAACTTGAAGCACAAAGACATTTTTTCTGTTTTCTTTGCCGAGAATAAAATGCGAAAGTATGGATTTTTCAATATCCGTTTCAAATGCTTCGATATTCCGCCACGGAGATGACGTAAAAGGTTCGCATGCAGACGAAAGCGAGAAACACCAATAATAGCCAGTGCTCTAGCGGCTATGCAAGTAATATTTTTTTTGAGCTGCGTCGCGTTGCCAATGTGGGCAAATTTTCGCGATACCGTGAGGAATGTACTCGTAAACTGGCATTGTGATATTGATACCTAAATCAACTTAAGGCGTATTTGTGAAAATAACTTAAATCGTCCTTCAGTCAGTTTATTCTATAATGAACAGTTCAATATAATAAGCGCATTCACTGGCCTTTTGCTGAAATACGAAAGCACTTTAACCATCGAACCTGCTTTAGAACTAATGTTTGTATTATGAGGAATTAAACGACGCTTGAAGTTTGATAATGTTTAGTTTGTATACTTTCGTATGACGATATGATAAATTTTGAAAATGTCAAGACCATCTCTGGTCGTCGTTAGGAAGAAAACGGTAAAGTACCGCTGACAACATCGCACATTCGCACGTGCTGCATGTGTCACATGTGTAACGAATAACCCTAACAACTCTAGCCATGCGTTTATGTTTACATAGTTTGATCAAACTTTCGAGTTTCGTATTTGTCAGATTAAGTGGTGGAGCAAGATGTTGTCGAAGTATTTGGGTAATCTGTTATTTTTTTTAATGTCAGAATGGCTTACGTTAAGAAGTGTTTTGTTCCGTGTTGTAAGAATACTAGTGCTGATGAACAGTTACAGGTTATTCCTATGTTTACATTATAATATTGACGTTGACGGTTATACTTATTCCTTCGCCCCTATCTCTCACTCCCATTGCATTATTTGTATTTCTCTGGCTATTTATAAAACTGACAACAGTGAGCACCTAGTTACCTAGGGAGCTGTAACAGTGCACATGACGGAAATTAGGAACCTTTTGCGTAGTTGTTGGCGGATTTAAGAAAATGTTTGAAACAGGGTAATTTTTCTACCGCCGTTTGTTACGAGTTGAACTAATCTGAAAGCAAAATAGATGCGTGGCACTAGTACCTATTCATGATGTAAGCAATAAAATGCATAGGATAAAACTATCAAACGGGACGACCCTATTGTAGTCCTCTCAGCTATATTATACTGTCCCATGGATCTCTTTCCACAATTTTATTTGGCTTTAAACACGGTTTCCCTCCCGTGCAAGATGTCTTCCCGGACCCCGCGTTATCCTAATCACATCACCGAACGACACGCCGTTGAGTATATTACAAAGTGATAACGGTCTTCTCTTTGTCGGTCCGTTGTGTAGCTCATAAAAAACTCGCTTAATTCGGGTTGACATTGATGAACGTACGCGCATTTGTTTAGGAACGCGTGCCATTTTTTGCGTTCAGTTTCGGGGCTAAATGTGCGCCTGGAATTTGCGTTACTCTATTTGCTTTTGCGTAAGCACCGAACTTTTTCTGCATCAGCCCCGGAATCTGTTCAGAAAGTAGGGGAGGCGAGCGAATCTTTATCCTCGAAGAAAAACGGATGGCTTCGCGGAGCTTCCATGAACTTTAACTGTGTTATCACAACGTTCCCGAATACAAACCGTCACAATCGAATAATGAACTGCGGAGCGGGCAACTTCTGCTTTTCGTCCGCCATCAGTCCGATATGTAAATTGGATCGCAGGAGCATCAGTGAAATTTCCCGGATCGAGTTGTGTTGGCGTTCTCGACTAATTACAAAAATTATTATCCATCCTTGACTAATAGTACATTAATATTAGCAATCATAAATAGAAAGTGTAAAAATATTCGAAACTTGGTATTTCAGATAAATCATGAGTTTACGTTTTATGGTTTAACTAATAAAAGGCAAAAAACTTCAACCAGCAAACAGCAAAATACGACACGTATTTTTTTTTGTATACAAATGTAGATATAGCGCTCTATGCAAACGACGTCAATAAATTAAAATATGTTAAAATTATACAAAATATAACTAACAAGTGAAGAGCCATCTTCTTTCAACGATTAGGTGCCTACTATTAACTAAACAACCATTTAGAGTTGTTTGTTTCTTCGTGAATGTCAAAAACTTTAAAATTCAGTGTCCGTTTTATTGCTCTATTATAAATTGTCAAGATCAAACGCATGAATTCATGCTGATAAAACCTAAAAATACGATATCATCGAAGAACAGAAAAGGCAGAATCGGAATATGTACAGGAATTGCTAAATTTACAAAATAACGATGCATATTTCCGATACATACCATCACTATCGAATATCGATAAAGAAATGAACCTGTAACATACATTTCAGGATGGGCCTGGAGCCTAAATGTTTACTTAAATATAGTGTATATTTTACCAATGAAAATGTTGCTTCTGGCACACTTGTGCATTCACTACATTACTACAATCTTTTTAATAAATTCCCACGTCTTAAAACAACATTAGAAATAAAAGGCTTCTCTCATTTTTGTCGTAGAGGTAATGACCCCAAGGTGAATAATATTAAGTAACGCACTTCGCAAACTAGCGAATGTTGTCATTATTAGCGAAAAAGTTAGTTTGGTATGATTTGAACCATATTGAAAATAATAATTTCCAGACAATTTATAGTACAAATGTTACTATTATATAGATGACATTATTATTTTCTGGGCATCCGGCACCATTATTTTGTACAAGAAATATAAAAAATAAACATACATAGTTTTCACTAGAAACTCAAAATGACAAAGGCAGTATAGTTTTTGTATATATGTATATTAAAATACTTGGCTGCTACGAAACACAACGGAAACAATCACCATCATATCGTATATTAATCCCCAATAGTATAAAAAATTACGATTCGTCTAAGAGAAATAGATTACATCAAAATTGATTTTACAGAAGAGCAGTTCTCAGAGATAAATCTATATTAAAACTGGGGGAAATAACACCAGTTCAGTTCCATGCGGTCAAAGTGGCCTTCAGAACTATTAATAACATCCATATGTATGCAGTTAAAAATAAGGACCCGATAGATGTATTAGATAAACGTATGTAGAATACCTACATGTTTAGCAAAACATGACAATATGTGACAAAAACTTGTAAAACGTATTATGAAGCACATTTATAAGAAATTTGACAATCGAATGCCCAATTTCTCTAATCATTTAAAACAACAACTTAAATCCTGCAGCAGAGCAACGAGCAACATTTAAAAACAATAGAACTCCCAAGTTGAGAAACCACCCCTAAAGTAACAAATGTAGTCATGAGTATTCAAAGTGAAGAGCTTAGTTGCGTTTAGACCGTGCTCACGTGCTCTTCTTTTTTAACTTTTAAATGCAGAACCAAATACTATATACCTATGCAAAAAAGATGGCATTATCCATATAACTAAATGGTATGACGTTACAAAAGGTTGCACCGATTCCGCGCAAGGGCTTTCGTAATTCCGTTGTCTTAAAATACTTATAATTAAAAAAGAAACAGGGCATAATGATGTCCAAATTCAGTACAGAACTTCCACAACGAATTTATTGTGCCGCGGAATTCATTGAAATTCATAGGTAGAATTAGAAACCGGAAACATTTAAAACAGTGGAAGCTCGATTTCTGTTTATTAAAATATGCATAATTTTAGGGAAACATACGCCCGATATTTTATGAAACCAGTTAAATACGGGTATTAAATTAAATATGTTAAATGTCTGTTAATGTGATCACTTTGCCAACGTCCTCCCAACAAAGAAAAAAAGAGAAAATAAAATATAGCAGTTAGATTAAGTATATACATACGTAAGTATTCAGCAAAATTTAATTCCACGGCAATTTTGAGATTATTCCCGCGAGTTCAAATATGTTGATAAAAATTCACTTTTTTATAGATAGTTAAAAACATTTACCTATACAGATTCGTAGTTTGCTGTATAGGAGGGCATACTACCAGTCTTTTTCTTATGAATCATCAGTTGTAAGATGTGTTTGTTTACGGAGCTCTAAATTACACTCGTTTTTAATGATCGCTACATACCTACAGGTACTATGGAAAGTATACGACTATATTTAGAACACTTTCCAAGGTCGTGACAGGATACTGGAGCTGAATATACACAACCTAACCTATACTTATAAATCATAAATCTGTTTGGTGGGCTCATTATGGACAGCAACTGAATTTTTGCATTATTTAACAAGCTGGTGTAAAATCATGACCGTTACGATAACTAATCTGCATATAGGTTTAAATTTAATTCGGTATGTTTATGTTGTCCATACTGTTATAATAAAACCTTAACCACTAACACGTCGCTTATATTATTGGCGTTTGCAAATCCGCTCACGATCAGAAAGTTTTGCACGACAGTATAACACCACAGAGCAACATGCATCTCGTCACCATGAGCTTTAGTTTAAACTTTTACCTTCACGAACTTCTACATCTAGCAGTTTGCACACACGACGGCTTTTAGACAATTTAACTGGGTAGTTGATGCGAAAACACACGTCACCATTTATTTTATCTAATGAAATGATTGCACTGTCAACTGTTTCTGCGAGTTTTCACTTGTTACTAAGCAATTTAATGCTGCACACTGGTTACACAAACTTCACCTCCACATGCACTTTCGCGAAACCAGAACAATATAATCCTCGTCCAAGCAACAGAAAAACACGAACAAAAACCATCCAGCAAAGTGGACTCACCTATTTTTTTCCAGTTCGTTATGAGACGTCCTGAAAATGAAAACACAAATTAGCAAATATGTAGTTTAATTGGCCACTGCAATATTATGCATACGTATGCAAAACACGTGACTTCACATACTGAATACAACAAATTTTAATGGCTTACACGAACGTGAGACAATAACCTTCACAATTCGCTAAACCTTTTACCAATTTTAACGCTCAAATTATTTCATAGTACTAACCTGTTTCCCTGAGTTTTTTTACTCTTTGGCCTTTTGTTGACACTTCTGAGATCCATCTTGGTTGGTAATGTTGAGGCATAACCGTGTTCGGCTTCTAAAAAAAAAAAAACAGAAAGTATCAAAAACAGCTGATACACCAAAATAGACCTGTGGCAATATGATTTACATTTGGAGGTTAAGCTAATGATAATGGTACCAACCTGTTTGACGTCTATCTAAATACTCAGCAGCTTCTATCAAGTAATCAATATAGTTCATTATTACTATTGAAAGTGGTAAATACTAAAGCAGACAAAAGAGGTAAAACCGCGACAGGCGAAACGTACCTCCACGCGTACCCGAATCACACTGACTAGCGAATTTATCGATATGGTTTACGCTTACAACACCACAAGCTCATCGCTTGCGCACAACACTGCTGTTTCAATGCCTGCGCCATCTAACAAATTCGGATTCAATTAGTACGACCAGTGTTCAATCTGTGTGGGGAACTGTATAATATCAACAGGTTCATGTTTCGCGGTACTGGAGCGAAAAGTATCGATTCTTAGTCATAGTACTGATTCATGATTCTATACATAAAAGAAGCAAGAATTTCATGCATTAAATCTTGCAAGAGCAAGAGCATTATGCTGTTGTATGTACCCTTGTATCAAAAGTTGTAAAATGCCTACAAATAAATTCAGTACTGGATGAACTAGAAGATTTCTGAATGCAGATATTTTATTTCTGAAATGTATAGTATCTTTGATTCTTTGAATATAGAAAACGTAAATAACTAAAGATGCGTAATGTGCTCTTACTCCTAAACTAGTTTGACGCCTAATATAAAATTTGGTAGATATATTTTTTAAGTCAGACTATTTTTGAAAAATATAAAAGTTTTGGGAAAAATTTTAAATGGTCCAAATATGTGAAAATCTGAAATTAAGGATTCATTTACTCTTTTCTATGATACAATTCAAACTTGACATACGAGTCCATAATCAAAAAAACCAATAAAATTTTTATAAGTTGTTTTTTTGTGTTGGTATGCCGACAGAGAGCAGTTGTAATCCACCATTCAGCCAATAAAGATGCAAATAGATTGAAACACCTGTGTCTAGTTATTACAATTGGCGACGAGGAATTTCAACAACTTAATTTCTCGGACTGGAATATTTACAAAGCTAGATTGGCCAATTACTTCACTCCTAACGGAATTGATGCTAAAGAAAAAAAAGAAAACCATTCTGCTAAATATGCTAGATAAACTCATTTACAACATCTGCAGCCCTAAAGTACCGGAGGACAAGAACTACCAAGAGTTGCTTACTCTCCTAGATAATCACTTCAAGTCACAGATGTCCATACTGACATACTGATGAAAGAATAGGCTGCACGAGTTCTGAATTTGGTACAGAATTGAATATGTGTTTAAGGGACAGATTTATCTGTGGTTTTGAAAAAGGACCGAACAAGTAGTGTCTCTTTCGAGGAGTCCGTGATAACTGCAGAAAATAAGATGGCAGCTCAACAAAATTATCAGATCTCCAGCGATTCAAGTTTGTCACGTATAAAACAAGAACCAGTCTATCAGATGCATGGTAAAAACGTCGGGAAAAGCTCTGGTTCCAGAAGGTCAAATGCAGGAGCTAAATACCATCAACAACGCTATCATCAAGTACGTCAGTAGCCACAAAAAACAAGTGATACCGTTGCAGATCCAAAAGGACAGGTTTGTCTAATTTGTGGAAAGAAGGGACATTCTGCAGTGAGGTGCTACCACAAAAACGCATGGTGTCATACTTGCAAAGAGAGGGGTCACTTAATGAATTGCTGTCCAAACAGACATCGTCAGAATTTTATGGCAGTTGGTAGTGCAGTGCTTCCGGCATCGGCGGGTATCTGTAGCAATAATTTTGAATTAAGCACAGCTGAAGATGAAGTGAATTTATTTTGTATTACGGGTGTTAAGTCAAACAAAAAAATTTAATTGAAGTTAATGTAAACGGTGAGCCAATAATTTATCAAACTGATACGTATCTTGCATATCGGATAAAACATAAAGAAAAATTTAATAATTGCGTATTAAGTCCATCAGATAAATTGTTGTATTGGTATAGTGGTGAAAAAGTAAAACCTCTAGGTATTTTGAAGGTAGCAATTGAGTACAAAGGAGTAATAAATCATTTTCGGCTGTATGTATTAGAAAATGGTGGCCCACCAATTGTAGGGCAAGATTTCCTGAATATATACAATTTAAGCATAGCTGAATGTAATTTTGTTCGAGAAAATTATGTACAGGGGCTGGTCAGTGAATTTAAACAGATTTTTAGTGATGATTTAGGGTTATTTAACAAAGCACTAGTTTCGGTTAAACTAAAAAGGATGCCAGTATTAAAAAAATGGAGAAGCACGATTATGTAGGGATTTTAAAGTGACGATCAATCCTTTTATTGAAGTGGATCAGTATCCGTTACCAAAAATTGATGGTTTGTTCAGTAAACTTCGTGGTGGATCTAAATTTACTAAACTTATTGACATGTCTTAAGCTTAGCAGCAGGTTGGTGTCGACAATGCGTCTAAAGAAATATTAACTATTAACACGCACAAAGGGTTATTCAGGTGTAATCGTTTACCTTTCGGTGTGGCCTCAGCGCCAGTCAAATTTTAAAAAATAATAGTCTCTGTTGGGAGGTATAGATGGAGTAATTGTATTCTTAGATGACATTCTGTGGCAGGTAAAAATACTGATCAGCATTTAAACAATTTAAGGCGGGTATTTTGCAAAATTCAAATTTAAAACTTAGCTTACCTAAATGCAATTTTTTTCAAGATAAGATAGAATACTTAGGGTATGTAATTGAAAAACAAGAATTGCACACGAGGCAAGTTTAAATTAATGGCATCAAACAAGCGCCAAAACCCACTAATATTTGTCAGTTAAAATCTTTTCTAGGCTTAGTAAATTATTATGGTAAATTTGTAAAAAATTTAGCCCCTTTATAATTTACTAAAGAAAGATGTTCAGTGGAATTGGGATCAAAACTGCGAAAAAGCTTTTGAAAATATTAAATCGTTGTTAACGTCAGCAGAGGTATTGGTTCATTTTGACTCTAATTTAGAAATGCGATTAACTGTTGATGCTTCTTCGTATGGTATAGGTGCTGTACTTAGTCATGTGTTTCCTTCATGTGTAGAAAAGCCAATAGCTTACGCATCCCGAATGCTGACAGCAAGTGAACAGAAATTTTCACAAATTGAAAAAGAAGGACTAGCTATTATTTATGGAGTGTTGAAGTTTAACCAGTGCTTGTATGCTCGAAAGTTTAGATTGGTCACGGATCATCGTCCATTATTAGCAATTTATGGTGAAAATAAACCAATTCCTCAGTTTGCTGCAAATCGTTTAAAAAGCTGGGCCGTTATACTGTTAAATTACCAATATGAACTTGAGTATGTTCCTTCTGATAAAAATATAGCTGACAATTTATCACGACTATCATCTCATAAAAATGAACCAAGCAAGGAGTACGTAGAAGTAGATTATGAGTGTTTTTTCTAACAGCTCTAAAATTAAAATAGATTTTATAAGAATTAAAGCAGAAACAACAACTGATAACGTATTGCAAAAAGTTTTACGCTGTGTTAAAAACGGGTGGCCAACAAATAGCAATGATATGGACATTAAACACTATTTTGATAAAAAGATTGGATATGCTGAAAACAGTGATTGTTTGTTTTGTAATCATAGAATTGTTATTCCTTCGACTTTACTTGAGCAAATGTTACAAGAACTACATTCAACACATCAAGGTGTTGTGAGAATAAAGTCGGTTGCTAGATCTTATTTTTGATGGCCTGCATGGGTTAGATAAAAGCATAGAAAGTTTAACTAAACAGTGTGATACTTATTGTAATAAATTTAGCCCGGACCCCCCTAAAACTTCTTTTAATTGTTGGCAATACCCAAATGAAGTGTGGGGAAGACTACATGTAGATTTTTTGGACCTATTCATGGGAAATATGTTCTAGTAATTTTAGATGCGCATTCCAAATGGCTAGAAGTTTTTGAAACGTCATCTACTAGTACCAACTTAGATAATTAAGCATTTAGAAGCTTATTTACGAGATTTGGAATACCAAGAACGATTGTATCTGATAATGCCACTTGCTTTACTTCAGGTGAGATGTCAATTTTTTTTTAGAAAAAAATGTTAGAGCTGACTATTTCGCCGTATAATCCATCTTCCAATGGTGCCGCTAAACACGCGGTAAAAACCGTAAAAGCAGTCTTGAGTAAAGTTTTAAATTTAGCTAATGTGGACACTAACTTAGCGCTTTCAAGATTCCTTTTCGATTACCGTAATACAGCACACTGCACTAAGGGGCTAGCTCCAGTGACACTAATGTTCGGTAGAAATTTAAGAACGCGACATGACATCATTTTACCAAATAACAGCATCCCGCAAGTTGAGAAACATATGTGCTAAATAAGCAGCAAAACAATGTTTATATTATAAAACCAATAACAAAGCTGAATTTGCCTTAAAAGAATTAGTACTAGTAAAAGATTACAGAATTCTCAATAAAGCAATATCGGATTAAGGGTCGAATAATGAAACGTATTGGTAAAAATACTTATTCGGTGGAAGTACCAGAAGTATAAAGACTTGGAAACGTCACACTAATCAGATTCGTAAATTATTTGCTGAAATCTTTCATCCTGGAGTTTCTAATACTCCCACCGAACAAGTAATCAATAAAAATCACCGGTTAGTGATACAACTGTTTTAATCCAGTTGAAGAACCAGTAGATACTAGCAGTAATCTACGCCCTAAACGAGTCGTTAAAGCGCCAGATCGCTTAATTTATCGTATATAATTCAATGTTTTTCTTTCATCTTATAATTTGTAATTTTAAGGGGAAGGAAATGTGATATCTAATTATTATTACTTGTAATATAATCTAATTTAATTGTTTATTCTTTGCAACGAATATAAAGTGATTACAGGTTATAGTGTATAGGTAATTTAAATTTCTTTATCTAATATTCCAATTTACAAGATATGTGTATAACATAAGTAGCAATAGGTATTCAATTTTATTTGCAATGTTAAGGGGAAGGAATGTGTGATATCTGATGTGAAGTAAAAAGTGGTCAAGTTGTTTTTTTGTGTTGATATACCAGTTTCCTGCAGAGAGCAGTTGTACTCCACCATTCAGTCAATAAAGATGTAAATAGAGTTAAACAAAACAGCACCGCTGAAAACTACTGAATGTTTAGAGATAAGTGAATGTTTATCTGAAAGATAAAAGATTCAGCTAGAAACTAAGGTGTTTCTTAAACCAATATATTTAATATTTTTTGCTAAAATAATTGATAATTGCGAGGACTACTAGATTATTTCTAGCTTACACTTTTACGAATTTTGGTTATTGCATCACTTGGTTTGCACATAAAAAATAGCTTACGTGAAAATATATTAAGAAATAAGACCATTTTAGACATCAGTGCAGTAATTATGGAGTGTTCCTGTATTGTAAAATAATTGTGCTTCTCCTCTATCGTTATCTCGGATGGATCTTCCCTCTCTCTCTCCAGGATCACAGCCTTAAACCTTTTAAGCATTTTAATTGTATTAAGAACAAATCAAAATATAAAAAATGGATTGGTATAGAAATCTAACATCTTCTGGTAGATATATTAATTATAATTTTCAGCATAAAATGTCAATTAAAATAATTTTTATAAATAAAAAGGTTGGAAAAAATATGCTATAAAGGTTATTTGAAAAAAAAAATTAGAAGTACTTAAAAAATTATTAATACAAAATTGGTATCCTACATCAATGATCATAAAATACTGTATAATATCAGTTCAGAGATTGAAGGGAATTTAATAACATAATAATTGTATAATACAAACAGTTCACAAAAATTAATACATTATGCAAGCTTATTTATTCGAATTTGACTGATAAAATAATAAAAAAGTGCCTAGAAAAACAGTAAAAAATGTAGAAAAAGTATTGGTTATATATGAAATTAAATGTTTCACGTGTGAAAAAGAATATTTAGGACAAATTTAAAAAATTTCATTCCTTTACATAAAAGTGAACAGATGAGCACTTACTAGCGCTGTAATAGATAATAATTCTCCACTCACAATAGATTTTGATAATATTAGGATTTTAGATAAAGAGCAAAATGTATGTAAAGGATCTATTCTTAAAATGGTTTACATTTCTAAAAAACTAAATAATATTAACAAAAAGCAGTCATTAAAAATTTATGTGTAATTTATTAATATTTACAATATCATTTTATAATCTACATAAAAATATCGAAGTTAGTTTGTTCAATAAAAAAATAGTTGTCAACATAACGTTCAATTTTATGTCAAATTCCAAAATAAATGTATTTCTCCTGAAACAGTTTAAAAAAATTGTAAATACTGTTATTAGTTTTATATTTATATACCTATTAGAATTTGTGATACTTTTGTAGTTCTCTGATGAAGACTCGAGAATAAATCATTTGAGAGCTAGGAAATAGTAATAGTAATAGTACTAATTTCAGGTCGATATGTCCTAATCAATTCAAAAAATTATACAATCACGATCATAATATTAAATTTAATTTAATAAATGTATATCTATATGCAACGAGTTGATCATGTTTATTTGTGAGGTGTAATAGAAAGTTATTATTTTATATTTTAAACTGAAAACTAGATTCTTGTGTTTTTATTCTATTATGAATTGGCAGCATAGATTGAAGAAACTTAATAGAATACGTGATATAGGCTAGTATATACCTCTCCAAATGAAATAAGTTGTAAAGTTACGACCACCTAATAATTGCTTGTTTACTTACAATGAACCCTTAGCTGTAAATAATCTCTTGTTTAACATAGACCGACAGATGCTCGAACAAACCATTGCTTTATAATTCCCTGACCCTGCAGACCAGATGGGGACTCGGGCTGAAATTTATGACCCCCAATAACTGCCCATCGTAGAAGTATTTAACTTCTTAAACAATAGCAGAGCAATATAACCTTATTTCAGTTAGAATACTATACGGAATTCGAACAAACAATTTACGATTCCGTATAAAACATGGACCTAGCAAACGCGTGATAAACTCCTCATGTGCGGGACTGTATAAACGTCCCAAATTATACACTTAGCGTCCTGTATTGATATAGGGACACTATATACACTTACAGTGACTAAATATATTACAGTACCGCAATTCATTGTCCATATTTTTGCACTAAAATAGCGGATGAAACCAAATAGGTTTGACTCCGTCTTCTAAATAAACATTTAAATTTACCTTTACTATTTTGCAATAAAATAGCGATTCGTTTGTTCCGTATCCTTTTCTTAGTGGAGTTAAGCATGGCCACCTCTAATATTGATATTGAAGGTGGCTATGAGTTAAGTCGTAGTAGTGTGCTAACCTGGCAGGATTACAGGTTACTCCCACTAGTACCCATTCATAGCATTAATAGTTACCAACATACCTTGCAATTACAAGGAAAATGGAACACCCTGTACAACATATCAAAATAGAAATGAATAAAACCTAATTTTTTTGGAGTGTCCGATTCATATGAAATGTCCCTATTATTACAGCAAAAATGCCAACTACATACAAATACATGATTATAATTAAAGTGTGCTTCAAATGCCGTATAAACAATTTATTAACTTATTCGATTCATTCAGAATAATTTACATCTGCTTCACAGGATCTATATGTAACAAATACAAACAGTTATGCATAACTTGCTCTAAGGCTTTTAAAAGGTAAATCCTTTGATGAATAACAGGAAAGAGGTGTTCTCTTGGTTCCTGCAAAATTTAAACTGCAGATCACACTAATAATAAAATATACACATAATTACCATTAAGATCCTGACTTTTCTGTAGTAGACACTGAAAACTGAAGACAATCTTGAAAGGAATAAGATAAGATAGTGAACATTTACTCTACCATTTGCAACACCTTTTATGCAATCCCTCACTACCAGTGGAAACTGCAAAATGTAGACAAATGTCAGTTCCCACTCTTCCTAAAACCAATGCAATATTATAAGCAGATCCCAATGTGGTGTACGATATATTACTGGTTCTGTGAGCAAATCGAACTTCAACTCTTCTAACGAAGGTAGTTGAGGATAGATTCCATCTTCTATTTTTTTATCAAACTCTTTAAATAACATGGATAAACGAGCACAGTTGTATAAAACAAATGAGGGTCCTTTAGTGTTAGTACAAGGTGGTCCTTGAGTATCTATTTTCATGGAATGTTGCGGTTTGTTTTGCAGCAATTGAATAATTACGGCGGCTTCTCCCAATTTCTTAAAAAATTCACACCATTCTAAAGAAGATGTAACACGAACACCATATTTGTGTTCAGCCATCAGTCTCATATCCGTCGTCCGTCTACTAAATTATTTTAGTTGATGTTTGTGTAACGCAACAGATCTGTTTAATTACTTACTCAAAAAACTGGTTGGCTGTTGTCAGTATGTCCTTCGAACCCTGCGTATTTAAAACTGGCCCACATAATATATAAACAACTTTGGACGAGTTACTTTTAGCATTATTCAAAACGAATTCTAATACAGTTGAAGGATCCAACGTTTCACTATCGACTACATTATAATTAGTAAAGTTTAGTAGCCGAATTATCACTTTTTGTAACAAATATATCTTTAAATTGCTCAAATCAAAATCATTTATATTTGCTGTTTCACTGAAAGAACGGACATAAATGTTTCTATTGCAACCAATATTTTGAGACCCATATTGGTTGTTTGACTTCAACACCAAAGAAAATATTTTGCTATAAATATTTTGCCTGTCTAAATACAACAATACATTGTTCTTATCATCGACTACAGCGTTCGATATTGTCAGAGGCCAATTACTGCTTATATCAATCATATTCTGTAACATGTTAGGTGAGGGATCCACTACTGAATCTTTACAAATATGTTTGCTACTGATGTGAGAACTCCAACTTTTTGCATCAGACGGAAAGCTTATATCTCCCAATTGTTCCAGCTTCCTTGTATGTATACGAATAATATTGGAATCATTGATATTCTCAGAACCAGATACATATTTGTACAGTTCTTCAACAAAACCTTTTAATAGGCACATGATATAACAGGCTGCTGCACTGGCAAGGAAATATAATAAAATCAAGATTAACTTCAGTAATCAGTACCTGCTTCAGTATATCAGTGTTTTCTATTCTGAATCTGATAAGAGGATATGATTCTGATCTTTTCTGTAATGTTACAGTAGATAAGTATTTTGATTTTTGACTATTTTGTTATGGTAAATTCATAAGAACTACCTACGTTGTGAAATATTATCTACAATCTTAACCTTAAACTGGTAACTTGTAAGGTGACGACTTGTAGTTTGTCGGCTAGTTTCAAACGTGGCTGTTGAAACAGACGTTCTTGAGAATTGTAAGATAAAGTTGTTAAAAATGTTATATAAAAGTTTTGTAGTAATTATCTACTTTTCAACTGTAATCTGTTCATTAGAGGCTCAGCTCTTAGAAGGCTTGTATTGTGGTAAAAGCAACTGTTACGATATATTAGGAGTTACACGAGATGCTAGCAAAAGTGATATTGCAAAAAGTTACAGAAAATTGGCTAAACAGTACCACCCTGATGTACATCGAAATAAAGAAGCGAAGGAGAAGGCTGAAGAACAATTTAAAATAGTAGCTACAGCATATGAAATATTAAAAGATGATGAATCAAGAGCTGATTATGATTATATGTTGGACCATCCGGATGAGTATTATGCACATTACTATAGGTATTATCGCAGACGTGTTGCACCAAAAGTCGATGTGCGCATTGTGCTGTTTGTAACAATATCGATAATATCAGTTATTCAGTATTATAGTTCTTGGCAGAGATATGACACTGCTATTAAGTATTTTATGAGTGTTCAAAAATATAGAAATAGGGCATTAGATATAGCAAAGGAAGAAAATATGTTACCAAACGCTAAGAAAACTAAAGGTAAAAGTAAAGCAGAACAGAAAGAAGAGCTGGATACAATTATTAGAAAAATAATTGAAGACAAAATGGACATAAAGGGAGCCTATGCAAAACCAAAAATTACCGACATCTTATGGATACAGCTGATTATCTTACCTTATACCATAACAAACTACATCATTTGGTATTTATGTTGGATATGGAACCATACAATCCTCAAAAAACCTTACAATGAAGAAGAGAAATTATATCTTATAAGGAAATATTTAAAAATGGGGCAACATCAGTTTGATGCTATTGATGAAGATAAGAAACAGGAGTATCTGGATATGGAATTGTGGGTTCCAGAAAAGTTCGAGGAATGGCATAAGCAGGAAGAAGAAAATATGAAAAAACAATTTGCCGAGAGTAATAGGTACAAACAGTATAGGAGATATTTAAAAAATCATGGTGTAGGACGAATGACTTTTGATGATTCGTGAAAGGAATAGTGCCAGGGAATTGTTATTTATTGTATTTATTTACTAAAAGGACGTACATATGTTTCGTGAATATATATTTTTGTATATTATGTTATCTACAAACTAGGGATGGCAATATTTACCAGTATATTTGTGCAACAAAATTTAACTCTTAAAGAATAGGTGGTTACCATATTTTCCTGTCAGATTATACACAAAGGCCTGTGTATCATTTAAATACATTCTATATTATATAATATGTTTAATTACACAATGTAAACTCAACTATTCCTCTTAAGTAACATGGAAGCCATTCAAAGCTGAAAAAAATACCAATTTCAAAGTATTAAATATATAACAATTTTTAGATAATTTTAATGTTTACATAATTTTTCTGTGTGTTAAATATTTGTCATGCAAATAAATATGATTCCTAATATTTAACATTTAAACATGTTGCATGAATTTGTTTTAATTTTAATGTTACCTGAATTTATCTGACACATGAAACTTTGAAACATTGTAGTGTGGGGCAGTAGAAATTTTTTCAACGATTGCTCTATTTTACATGGCATGCAATAATGTATTGAAGCTTATATTCAGCAGTAGAGATTCAAAGACTTCTTTCCACAGAAACGGGCAGTTATGGAAAAAATTTGTTATCGTCAGTTTAACTACCAAATCAAATTTCATTTGATAAATGATATTAGCAAGCAACAAATCACATCATTGATTCATGCCGTCTACTATCGACAAATAATAAGTGACATGTAGACTTTTTTAATTAAACACCTATTAACTTGTAATAAGTTGATAAATAGGTAATGTTTTTTCAAGGTGAGAGAATCCAATCAACAAAATGTTATATACCTATGTAAAAAAAATTGTATAGGTGGAATTATATGCGTTTATCATACATGTTCTTCATAAGCACTGTGAAATTTCTCTTATGTTTTTATTATGGTGGTTAAACCCATAAATCCCCACAAGTGGTTTAGGGTCACTCCAGGTGAATATCAAAACTTGGCTTGTTACTGCTTGTCTCATTTATTTATTAATATATAGTCTCAACATTATTAAATATATGGTATTCATATTGAAAGCTCATAAGTTTAGTATCTTTTATATAGGTAGTTTTTATCAAAATTGCTTAAGTTACAAAGTGCATCTTGTATCAGGTCTCTGTAGGTATTATTGTGTTAAAGATAGAAGAAATTATATTAACTAAGACATTCCAGTCTTCATTATTGCAACAAACGGATTAAAATTACAATTGATACAAAATTTTTGCTTTCTTTTATTGATGTGCTTTCCATGCTATAAAATATGCATGTATCAGGATTTTTCTGTTTGATAAACACAGAACAGTTTGTGTAGTTTTGCAGACAGAAATTATTTGAAGCGGTTCTGCTTTTTTAAAGGGCAGTACCACAGTTAGAGGCTCTTTTTTTAGTTTTATTTGTTTCGGTATCTAAATACTATAATAGACATATGCCAACAAGCAATGTAATACCGCAGGAGTTACACATTGCCTTCGAAAACGTCAATTATATTACTTTTTAGAACTAAATACTAAGGGCGCCACACAAATCACATTTGTAATTGAAGAGCGGTGCGTTTTATTTGTGCCAAGCCCTAAGAAATACAAATAATAGTCATACCGTACATTATTCAGCTGCAGAAGTTTGTTCTCATTTGCTTCTCAAAATGCATGAATGTGTACGCTAACATAACATATTCTGTGCTGACTGACATAATATATGTAATAAGTACATTTGCATATGTTAAGGAAAACAAAAAATATATCTACATAAATTGTACTAGTCGTACAATATAATGTCAGTAACAGGTGTAACAAAATACATAATATGATACATCAGTATATTTTAAATTTTGCCATCCCTAGCACAGGTAAAATTGTACTGTGTGAAATACTGCATGATTAAAGGTTATACAATCAATTTTGCTTTTTGGATTTGGTAACTTATTATAAAGTCAACGTAGGTAGAAGTAATGATACAAAATATTTTTTTCTAACCTCATATCTGAAAAGCTTCCTAAAATTAATTTAAGGTATCTTTTTTTTTAAATTACCACAAGGTGTGCTGTTCAGAATGCAAAAAAAGATTTATGTAATCATATTTTGATTTTCAAAGTCAAAGTAAAAATCTATCGTGTTGATTTTTCTATTTGTAGCCATCCTTGGTCGACTGCAGGTGAAATGTGTTGTAACGGTATCATATACTATACTTGCATAAATTTTAAGATTAACATAATTATATATATAAGTTCTTAAGCAGAACTACATATCATCCATTTATGCAGATATCAAGCACCTACATGACGTTATTTTGGAAATTTACCTGAAATATTGTGCAAAATTGTACATGGCACTGGGGACTAATTTTGACGGAATTCAACGATTCTAAACTAAAGGTAACAACGAAGTTTTAAATGCTCCTGAAATTACACAGCAAATCCTTAATTTCTCCAACAAATTGCATAATTGGGTATTATCACTATTTTTGAAAATTACGTAAAATGAATCTTGGCGTGCATATATATCGTACGCCATGTTAAAAAAAACAAAAAAAATATTTGTAGGTAGATAATTTCAAGTCTGAAATTCGAATCTTAAGAGTCACCGCCAAAACGCTTCTATCCAAGGTTATTCAACTCGTGACGTCAAGTATTATGTAAACATTACCGGGGCGCGTGCTGTTTAATGGTGTAGTATCATTCTTGAATTGGAAAAGCTTTTGTGTGATGTTTATTGAAAGAACGGTGTAAGAAGTCGCACCAAAAAGTGATTTGTGTAGATTTACAAGCATCTATTATGCATGGAAAACAAAACAAGTGTTGTTTTGTTCATGGTTATAAAAGTGCTTCAGTCAGTACAGCTAACACAAATTTTGTAACCGTTCCTCGAAATTATCAACGTATGAAAAGTTGTTTAAGGTCCCTAGACGTGATATGCCGAAATCGCAAAGTTTGTTTTTCTGTTGTGAAGATCATCTTAATTCTTACTGTAAGTTTTATTATTCTTTTTGAGGTTATAAGTGTTAACCATTCAGTTTCCATTTTGTTAAGCTTGAAGAAGGTATAATTTTTCATACCTTCTTCAATATGCGTTTTAAGTTGATAGAGGGAAATGTTATAATAAAGAATGACGTTGTTCCACATATATCAGCCAGACCGGAAACAAGCCGCAAGAGCCCCGAAAGTAAATGGCAATTTATATTTATTCTGACCTTTAAAATAAATGCCAAGTTTAGGGTACATTTATGATTCTTACATTTTTATGTTTACAAATAGTATGTTTCCAACAACCCACTATGATCAAATTATCAGTGCTACGTTAATTTGATAAAAAGTTCACCTATGCTGTTGCTTTTACGTTCCTCATCTCCGCCGCGTCAAACCGCTCGTCGCTGTACACAAATTCCGTTACAATGAAAATGCCTTCAGAAGTCATAACTCATACTTTCCCTTGGCGTATTTTAATTCGCTTGTCACAAAATGAACGCGAACAACAAACTAATAAATTGACGGGCTGAGGCTGACGCGTGACGCGCTGATCCCATATGTAAACAAGCGGCCATTTACAAGACACCTGACGTCACGGCCAATATGTTCGCGTTTTGGCGGTTCCTTTAAATATTCACATTTTAAATATTAAAAACACACCTTACGATCCATTTTTTCGAATTTATAAGCTGTTTTGTGGATTAGATGCTACCTATTAATATGCAATTTAATAATATATAAATACATGGCAAATAGCCAATTCTATGTAGTAAGACTCCGCATATCATTCGGTATCTAGTTCGACATAACGGCAGTAGCAGGGATACAGTTCCAGGCTCATTGGACTTTGAGGGCTCTGGTCCAATGCATAAACCATTTAAGTCCATTTTTGTGCAAAAATGAGTTAATTGTATATTCTTACATAATCTTTAATTTTTAATCGTCCTTTGTGCATACACCAGCCGTCTAGCTCTATAACCAAACACACTGGTGTGTGGTAGGTAGGTATACAAAGAATGAAATACCTATGCACAAAAAAAGTTATCAACTATTTTGCCCTTGAAACATTTTTTATTAGTCGCTTCACTGGTTTATGTACTGGACTCCTTATTCATGCTGCATTTCAAGTTTTGTCAGATATTACGCTCGCAAAGTAGACAGAAATTTTAAGGTATAGATTTGATTTGTTTTTGAGATAATAGTGACATTTGGAACAATTACAATGATCATAAAACCTGTTACAAATATCTTCAACTGATTTCCCCTATTTTGACTAATACTCCTGAACAATTATGTCTTTCCAGTTTGATTTCGTTATATTTTAGAATTAGAAACATCAGATCCTTATGCATCACAAGTGGTTTTTTTACACTTAAAGTTTTACAATTACAAAGATTATTCTAAAAACTTTTAATTTCATCCCATGTGTGTACTTTTTAGCCAATCACTACACTAAAATACTGGCAATAACTACAAGAGCTTTTATAACTGTAATGATTTGTAGAGCTGTTTTTATTCATTGCTAATCCGTATTTCTAAAATTTGATGTTTCTCATCATTTGTAAAAATGAACAAGAATAGATTTAGCACATCGTCAAATGGCAAAATTTCTGGTAAATTAAGGTTGTAAAAAGTAAAAAAATTGTCTATCGATTACCATGCGAGAGTGAGAATAAATTAGAAAATAATTCTCCAGGCATTTTCTTGAACTGTTGCCATCTGGCAATACCCAACAGCCTACGACTCTCCTAGCTTATTTTCACTCTTGTGATATTATAACTGAGAAAGGGTAAACTGAAATTACTATTATACAAGTAGTGCATTATTTAAAAATCTTTATTAAAAATCTGTATTTGTTGTGATCAGAATCTTTATCCCAAATTTTTATGTCGATACTGCTGCAGAAAACCTTCACCCACCTGCAGATTCTGAAACAAACAATAAAATCATACCGAGTTTTTCACCTCTGCAACGTGAATACCTCCCATTCCTCCATGCTTATAGATGCAATCATTTGTATGTTTTTCCCTCCTTCTTCTCTAAATGTGGTCAACCTATTTTTTGAAACTGGTTTTATGCTTGGTTGACCACTCTCATCTACGTGCAAAACAACTATGTTAATCATATAGAAAAAATACAATAACATACCTACTGCCATAGCAGCTGTTCCATTTCTAATCAAAAACGAACAATAAAACATATTTTCTACAGTAGTTGCAAAACTGCTGGTGTCTATTACATATTTATAGTAATTAATGGGCTGGCGATTATTCTTTATATATTCACTTTGTAAAACCTTTTGCAAAAAAGCAACTATTTCATTAATTCCTGCTTCTTCCTTTTCAACACTAACAATATTTTCTAGTCGTTTCTTTACCAATTGTTCTGGTGCATCACGTGTTTTTTGTTTTTTTACTTTAGGTTCGGGCACTTTTGTTATATCAAATGTTCCATATGTAAAAGCATACTGTGGAATTTCAAGAACAATATGTCTAGCATCCTCAAGCAATTTAAACCAATCGGTTTTTTGATTTATTTCTTCTTCCCTATTTGCAATACTATTACGTATTTTTTCGGCAAATTCAGTAGCTTCATATGTGGAATCTGCAGTTTGTACTGCTTTAATACACTTCACTAAAATAGCACTAGCTGTCGATAACACTTGTGAATCTGTTAAAGTGTCTTCAATTTTATTCACATTATCTTCTATATGCCAATCCTGGTCGAGTGCATTAACTTCTTGTAATATCTCACCTAGTTCCTTCACAGTATGAAGTCCAGTGTCCTCAGATTCCTCTACAATATGATAATTTGGGATACTTACTGAAATAATGTATTAATGATTATAACCTTACGTATTTGTTGTAATCTATCAATTAAATTTAGATAACAATTTCTTCGAAGTACATCGCTTTTAGAGATTGTTCGATTATTTCGATTATTATTTTCTTGATCAGTTTCCATACTTTCCATCCTAGTCTGCGGGTACTCGTATTTTCAACACTTATTCACAAAAATCAACCTGACCACTTGATATGGACGGAACGGACCACAAAATCACAAAACCAAAACATCCAAATCACACCCTGCTCAAGAAAGCGCCAATTTGAACTATTTGAAGACAATCAAAGCAAAGCAAACGTCATTTATGACAAAAATTCCCATCTTGTCAGTTTGACAGATAACCTAAAATGCCGGAATTAGAACTACCACCACTAGAAGACGAGATATTATAGTTCAAATAAACATACAGTAATATGTGGAATAGGTAACAGATAAAGTGAAAATTATAATTAAGGTATTGGACAACATGATTTTTTTTGTTCCATGCATGGATGCGTTTGCAAACAATGATCATCTGCTACAATTTAATTAATTCATTTATTATACTGATGCATAAAAAAGAATTTTATGCTTAATTTAATTTTGACATTTGCAAACTGATTATTACCGCGAATGTTATTTTGTGACCTTATCCACTGCCATGTGGAAATGAAAGTGTCGAGTTGCGCTTTAAGAATCGGGAATGTTGTTAAACTACTAATTTAATAAGTATTAACGTTTTGAAATCTATAATGAAAGCATTTAATATCCGGTATTGTGACTATTTGTGTTACGTATGCTAGATTTCAGACAAGACCATTATTATAGTTTAACGGTTTTAGTGTGTAATTTTTGGAAGGTGTGACCTTTCAATTTACATGTTTTTCGCATTATAAATCAGTTGTTTATAACTGTTCAGCTAAAATAATATGTGCTCCTATTTGCTTTTCCGTAAACTAAATAAATAAAATGCTTGCGTTTTGACGCAAAATATATGCTTCCATTAAAATGTAGTAACTACTTGTAATAAATAGTTTACGTTTTAAATAATGTTAGTTGGTCTGGTTGCTTTGTGCAGTATATTTACCTTAGTTATGGCTTTGGCATTTTGTCTTTGCTGGAAAAGGAAAACTCAGAAGTAAGTATAAAAGAAATGTCAAAGATGCATTTATTTTTGTGTTTGCAATTTGTAGAAATGAACTCTTAGGGCTTGAAGGCATGGTAACGCAGAAAAATCCTGATGAGAACGTGAACCATTTACCTTCAGCCGCTCCTGAAAGTGTTGTGGATGGCAAGCCTATAGCTGCTAGTGATGTTGATGTTATTAATAAAAGGTTAATTTCTTTAGCATATTAATTCTTTATAACAATATTCATTTTAGCATGTTTGTTGTATGTGTTTATTATTGCCATGTTCATTTATTAATGGCTGCATTTGGCATTTTTGTACAGTTTGACGTTGTTTTGTATGTACTGGTTCCAAATTATAGTTTTGCAACAAATTTATGCAATTATTATATTGATTTCAGGACTACAATAGTGAGTAACCCGAGAAGAAGTCTCCCAGATATACCTTCTGAAGGACAAGAAAGACTACAAAGTGATATGGTAACTTGGGAACCTAGTGGCGGTGATAATTCTTCTGATTTATATGCATCTGTGGATCAGTATCAAAATCAAGGTGAGCATTAAAGTTAAATTAAATCGGTCAAATATTTTGTAAAGTTGGTGACTATGTCTGTTGATAATTTCATTGTTTAAAAATTCATTAAGGTATCATTGTTCGCAAGCTGTAATATTATTTGTAATAATTTAATTTACTATGTTAATCAAGATGGCTCAGTTGCTGTGGAATGTACTAACTATGATGCTATCAGATAGAAAATGTAGTGTGGCAGTGGCAGTGGAATAAGTTGAAACGAGTGAAGTTCATTCCATCAACTATCATGCTCATGAATGAACCATTTTTGTTGCACACCAACATGCCAATTATTTTGTAATCCTCTGCATTAACGGGCCAATGATAACACGACTTTCGTACTGAACATTGAAGTGACAACGTAAATCCACAGTAACTGTAAAAGATTTCATTTAAAATAATTGGTGAAATTAAAAAAGCTAGTCTTGTGTCATTTTGTGTTGGACCAAGATTGATGTCACTTATGTCAGTTTATATCGATGGTAAATTTTTTAAAATTACAAAAAAAATTTTACCAGCAAAATACAACTGTGAAATCTAAATCAAGGCCACAGAAATCAAAGTTTGATTTAAACATATATTTATTTAAACGTAAAACCACCTTTGCATGTTGGCTGTATTGTATGCGTTTGTTGTCGTGCCAAAATGGCAGATGTACGGTAACTTTTTATTTAGTATTTATAGGTTGTTGACGTATTGAGAGAGTGCTTGTGCAATCGGATACCTTCACTAAGGATGCCGAACAAACGATTCGGGGGCGTTTTTTTTTATTGCCAGCGAATTCAAGCTTTAACGAGTTGTCATTAGGTGAAGCCCCATGTTAAGTTTATAATTTTGATTTTTTTTTAATTGGTTAAACATTAGGGTTTATTGTTCATTTTTTTGTCCATTGCGAAATTTTTTAATATTTAGGTTCTTGCGGACAGGAAAAAATAGACTCAAAACATTATTTGCAAGTTATTATAATTGCCGACGTTTCGTTACAATTTGTAACTTTTTCAAGGCTTATAATAAGTCCTCAAAAGGGTCAGATTGAATTTAAAAACACATTTTGTTAAACTGAAACAAACACTGACGTGAGACAAAAACATCGTTGCAAACGTACAGCTGAAGGTGGCATAGCCACATGTTGAGATAAAGCACTGAATATTTTATTGTGGTGGAACCATCAAACCCAAACGAAGTTTATAGGCATTCATGACACATTCTTTTTTTCATATAAAACAGAGAAACAACCAGTTAACTGTATACAAAATACCGATGCAAAGGCATTCTGCAGGATTATTTGAGTAGTTAGTATACAAAGCAAGTCATTAATCACTCCATCATGAGATCCCTTCGGTCGAGAAATAAGTTCTTACTCTTCACCAACACATTCAGCGTCTCCCATTTTTTATTCCTCTTATAGGTGCTCTCCGAAGCTTTGGTGGCCCTTATAGTTCGTACCCGAACATTTTGCATGTGCATGACCTTTCAGCGTCCTCCTCCTTCATAAATTGTTGTGTTTGTCGATGATAAAGAGAAATTTAACAAATTATTTATGAAAACTGATAAATGAAAACGTTTTTTACTTACCTCCTCGAAAACCACCAACGGTCACTAAATAAAAATGTCTGTAATAAACTAAAAACTAATTCAACACTAACGACAACGCAACACACAAGCTTACAACCACATCCGCACACAACAGGMTGTTCTAAAACGGGCCACTTGAGGCTTTAGACTGTTTGCATACAGTCCACTCCTAAATTAGCAAMATAGGTATGGCCTGGACGAAATTCTGTTAGTTGACCCTTTATTGCTGGGTTCAACTAAGAATGGCCGGAGTCTATGTACTTGTAATTGAAGTCCAGCAAAATCAAAACGGCAAATTGCAGTTTTCCATTTCTACTTCATAAAAAAACAAATATAGGATTGTGCGAAGAATTAAAACTTAAAATGTATCTGCTTGCAAATGCTGTACTTCTAAATAAATCAAAATTCTTGTAGTTAAGCGGCCAGTGGTGCATAATGGAATAGAAGCGAGACCTAGTATTTCACAACACAGTTCAATTAGCCAAGGAGATGACGCCTTTTCACCATATGCTAGAGTTACTTATGAGCAGTTGCAAAAGCAGGAACATCCATATGCAAGATTACAAAACCATGTGGAAAGCAATCTGGAAGAACCAACTGTGAGGACCAGCCTTCTAAGGTCAGAGAACTCGGATTTCTGTTTCTTGTATTTGTTTAATTTATAATTAATAGAGGTTCCCTTTCGCTTTATGGAAGTATCTTTAATGTTGGCTTGAAATTTTAGTTGATGGCAATAGGAATTTTTTAACCTAGTTTTAACCTAAAAGACCCATGAAAACTCCTAACCACAATTAGGCATTTCAGAACACGTGACCTCTGTCCCTTTAAAAATGGCGGCTGTTGGCACACAAAGCTAGTGTTTGCATTGAGCTCTTATGGGAGAAAACTTTTACAAATTTATTTAAGTATTTTGTGACACGATATATTAAGCTAATTCCTATATTTAGATTCGTTATGGTTAGTTGGATATATGTATATAATTTTAGTGCAATATACGCTGTCATTAGTGAAAAAGTTTGCGAATAAAGACAGCTGTTTTACTTTGAGGCGAGTATAAAACACGTAATCTATCATGTAGTCTATATTAAACTAGATCCAATACACTGAAACTATTGTTTATATTAGTAGATACGGCTTATTATATGTAAGCATGATATAATAACTTCTTCAGTGTGTTTTGTGCAGTACGAATCAAAACAACAATCACAACAAAGAACAGCATCAAGGAGGAAGAATAGCAGGAGGGAGCACGGCCGTAAGCCCAATGTAAAGTATTTTGCACCACGCCAGACACCTTTTATTGCTCTGTTACGACKTGCGCMGTCGGGATTCTCTACAAACCGCTGGCACACGACGCTTGTTTTCGACAACCACAGGCCATAATCGTAGTAGCGAAACACCTTTTATTGCCCTAAACCTCGTGGCGCGCGCGACCAGTTTTTCAAACCGACGCTCCCTCCTGTTATTCTTCCTCCTTGAACAGCATACAGCAACCATCTTGTTTTTATTTCTGACAACTGACAAAACACAAAACATTTTCGATGTAACTACAGGGACAGGGAGTGTGTCAACCTGCCAACAGGAAGTTCAACGTCGCCTTCAMCAATCTTTTTCTCGTTTATTACGCCGAATATTGCGYTAAAATTACACAGGTGTATCTAGCTAATCATGACAAAATCTAAATATATGCAGTATGCTACTAATTTCAGCCCCGAACATACATTAAAAAMATCTTAGTTTGTCTCCCTTAAGAACTCCATGTAAACAATGGCTTTGTGTGCCAACAGCCTCCATTTTTAAAGGGAGTGTGACGTAATACTGAAATGCCTAATGATTTAGAAAGCCTAAAACGTATTTTGGCAGCTATGCTGCCATCTTCAGTAGAATGAATGAATGACTTCTTGAAATGTCTCGATGGATTAACCAGAGTTTGAACAATACGGATCTCAAAATTAAACCTAAATCTGAATTCATTAAAGTACCTTTATTTCTTTGAATAAACATGCTTTCAAACGTGTTCATTTTCGTGTTGTTAGAAATTTGTTTAACTAGTTTTGCGTTTCTACAAATTATGGTGTGGTGTCTTTATCAAACCTCCCAACTCCTATGGACCGCCTGGTCGGCCCAATATATTTAAGGTTACAACTACTACATTAGGCATTCCAACGAAGTGTCAAACATAATCCAACAGGGTCGTTGTGGGCAACCGTATTAAATTAGATCATTAGAGCAAACAGCTTTATGATTGAAAAGTGCCACGCTTTGTGTTTTTGTAAAGTTCTTTTTGTCCTTTTTAAGATATTATTAGTGTTTTTTAAACAAAAATGCGTTACACGCTTTATGCTTGACTGTGGAAGTCAGTCACAGAGACGACATAAAGTTTTATTCAGTTCTTGCTGTTTTAAAACAATATTTTGGTTGCAGTTGTATTATTATGTATTAATTAACTTATTAATTATCATTCTAAGTTATTTGCAAATTTAAATATATAACGCCAGCTTCATTAACAATTAAAGTACCTATTACATTTCATATCTCAAATACACACGACATGTGTAGCTATCATAGAACTAAACGGCAATCAGCTGTTTTATGTTATATGACACAAGTCGGCAAGTACATAATGTGTACTAATATTTAATGTAATATGTGCATATTATATCAATTGCAAGACTACGAAGTTGGAAGGGTCCAGCGAATTCGAACTATAGTTAATTTTGAACAATAAAATTGAACTAATGGGGTTGTAGACCATTTTTTTTTTATTGCAGAATATGAATCTACATAAAAAATAATAGACCCCTGGTATTTTCATTTTATTCCAAATCGCTCAGATAAACGTAAAAAAAATTGTAAAGTTTAAATATTTGAATGTGTGACGTAGGTTGACCCCGCCGCTTGTGATTGGCAGCAGCTGTGTGTTGTTGCCAGTGCGGAATAATTGTCAGCGTTCCTGCGTGTTTATCGCTTTCAACTGTCAACGAAGAGCGACATTTATAACCTCTTACCTGACAGAGGCCTATAAACAACAACAACATAACCTCTTAGTATCCATCGTGTGTTTTGTTTTTGTATATCGATCCACGATTATATCGTTCAAACAGCGGACGAAATGGCTGCTGAAAAGAAATGTTTTGTGCCAGCATGCACAAATACTAGTATTGTTTCTCCAGAAAAGAAATTTTTAATTGTACCCGTAGAAAAATCGAGACGAAAATTGTGGTGTGATGCAGTAGGTGTAGCACTAACAGCAAGTCACAGATTGTATTGTTGTGAGGATCACTTTAAGGTAATTTGTTCTTACATTGCAAAATTTTCCTTTGTTGTAAATTATATGTATTAATTGCAGCTGAATGAAGATGCCGAAAACTGGTACTACTATACAACAATTGGCAATAAACTTGAACTGAAAAAACATGTGGTTCCACATTTGAATCTTCAGGGAGAAAATGTTAATGTCACACAACCACAAATCACAAGTTCATCAAAGAAGCGGAAGTTGGAAGTTAAAAGGAAGATAGACGAGTCACATAGACGTGTGTCAAGGCAACTTTTTGAAAGTGAACCGAGCACGAGCTTTCTTACACCAACAAAGCGGGCGTTACCAGATGTTGGACAGGAGCTTTCACCTTCGGGGTACTTCAATATAGAGGAAATTGAGCAAACAATAAGTGCAAGTGTGCCGGAACGTGCAGTCAAAAAAAATGTTTCAACCCAAACAGGACGCGTGGCTGTGCCGAAGTCAGGACGATTGAGTCCGTCATCTACTTCGACCAGTGATTCTCCTGCGGTAGACAGTAGTGACTACAGTCCATCCCAATCGGGTACAAAAAGCAGTGACTATCCAGCACCACGTTCTTCTAGAATGGAATCGACAATATCTCTAATGGAAAGAAACAGCAGATTCTACCTGGGTTTGCCACAGGAATGTTACAAGCTGCTATCAATTTTAACAAATACTTGTCATGTATCTTATGGTGATATTTTGATAATTTTAAAAAAGTTACGATTAAATGACCCGTTTGTTAGACTGGGACATGATTTTGACTTGTCTTCATCTAGAGTGGGCAAAATATTCTCAACGGGGATACCTAAATTAGCTGGCAAACTGTAAGATCTAATATTCTGGCCCAAATCAGACGATATTCTAAAATTGCTGCCATTACCATTTAGAGCGAGGTTTAGCGGTGTAGAATCAATAATCGATTGTCTGGAAATAGAAATCGAAAAACCTTCAGATGCCGTTAGGCAAGCCATGACATGGTCGCAATACAAGCGCTGCAACACCTTAAAGTACCTTATTTCAGCTACCCCGAACGGTTTTATTAACTTTATATCTGGTGGTTATGGTGGGCGCATTACAGACAATGAGATTTGCAAAGTTAGTGGATATTTTGAATGTTTACGTGAAAATACATCAGTGATGGCTGATCGTGGGTTTAAACATATAGACGCATTTTTAACTATACGAAATTGTAAGCTTGTGCGACCACCTAGTGTATCCGAAGGTGAAAAATTGTCTAAGGAGCAAGTGCTAATGAACAAACGCATTGCATCGCTGCGTGTGCATATTGAACGAGTCATACGTAGATTAAGGGAATTCAGTATTTGTGACCCGCATGCATGTATACACCATGATATTTTATATTTAATGGATAATATAATAATTATCATTTGTGCTGTTGTGAATTTGCAAGGACCATTAATAAAATAACAATTATTACTTTTTGTTTATTTAATTTTGAATATTTGCCTCTATAACATGTGTTGCAGTGAGCTTAATTTAATTATGTTGAAATAACAGTGATGAACTTTAATTTGACCAGTATTTAATATGCATATAATTCCATAACATTTATAATTTTTAGAGTTGAAAAGTATTTTCATTAAACAAAGTTGGAACAAAAAACTCAGATGGTGCACTTCATTCACTTATTGGAGTAAATTTCAACACGAATGTAAGACAAAAACAGTAGTTCATAATCATAAATATTGTCCCAAAATTTTTTACAACTTTGACCCCTTGAGCATTTAAAAAAAAACAACTAAAAACTGTTCTACATTCTCTTATTTTTTAAGTCCTGAAAGGGATGGCATAATAATTATTTTTTTATGCAATCAACCCCCCCCAAATCAGGAAATGAACAACCTTAAAATTTTTGTAATGTGAACTAAAACATCCAGTACACAAACATTAATTAAAAAAAAATAAAACTAAAATAATCTTGAACTACTTATTTATTCAGTACAGGATATATAACATTGTTCCAAAATGCTTGACTAGCATTCAATAACAAGTCGCAGGTTTCTTTATCAAAATAAACATCGTAAATAGAAACTGTTGAATCTTTTTCAAAATTAGGAGAGGCCACACAAAAAAGCCCGGCTTGTTTCTTTGCAAAAAACATTTGCATTTGGATTTGTGCATAATATTTAGGTTTTGGTTTCCCATTCTCCACATATTGCTTCACATTTTCTTGTTTAGTTGGACATTTCACCTCAATCACACAATTCTCACTGATCCCATCTGGTGATGCACCAAATACAGGATATTTAGGGTTTAATAACAAGCCAGAAGGCATTATTTTTATATTTTTGGCCTTAGCCACTTCGGCGAGCACTTGCGGCTCCAGTTTTTGGCCTCGCTTAGTGGCTTCTGTTCCTTTAAAAGCAGATGCTCCTAAAATTGCTTCAGTCAAAGCACCGCTTGCAGTTTTGCACCTACTAACCTCATAAATTTTCGAGGCGGTTACTCTAGCGAACCGAAGATCAAACCAATCATGACTCTTCGCTTGGCCCCTTGTTGAAATCTCGACACGTTCACACTCTGTCGTCTTCATTTCTGCCATCATGAAATCAATAAAATCTTCAGCATTTTGCTGTGAAGCATCAATTGTGTTTCTATAATTTAAAAAAAGGTGCCACACCGAAGTGTTTTCATTTTTTCCTGGACGAAAAATTTCAAATAATGAGCTCCCCGTAACGCTCATGCCCTCTATTATTTTCTTTAGAAAAACATCAGACTTTTGCCTTATTAACGGTACCGTTTGTTGCGTTAMTTTTTGCAGCTCCATATGTTTCMAGGAACGTCCCACCTGCGACAAAKAGGGCGCTTTCCAATATGATTCCACAGATGTAACGGAGGGTTCCTCACTGCGTCTGTGCAGCCAAAAAAGAAACGCAACTCCATGTTTGCAGCCACCTGCAACGTAGTTATTTAACAAAAATCTGTTGGAAACACAAAGAGAACACCAACTAACCTGAAGATGCTGAACAGCTAAGGCACTCACAGCGAACCACACGCTCTTCAGTTTCATTTATTTCAGCTTCTACCATGTATGCTGTAGCATGGACTTTATGCTCAGGCACAATTTTTGATTTTATTATGCAGAGATTCCCAGTGCGCTTCAACTGCACATAACCTACAGCATTGTCACCATAACTCTCTCTTGCGGCACTAAAAAAAAGGAAATCAGTATCAAGTTATGTAAAACTATATAATGTATATATTATGTATACACGTTCAGTCATAAGTATATATTATTGCTCCAATAATTTTACTCACCGTGCAGTTTTCACATTACTTATTTCGGCACTCATAAAATTTAAATTATTAATATAAAATTCGTCGATCATGTTCAGATCTACTTTTGGTAAGTTATCTGATGATCCTTTCACGTAACCTTGTTCCATAATTGCTTGTGTTAAAGAAAATATAAAGAAAATATAAACGCTGCTCGCAACACCAAGCCAAACACAAATGTAAACAAACAGCTAAGCAGCTAACAGATCATCTCTCTACAGTGTTGCCACTGGGGCTGATAGAAATTTATCTAGATTGCCGCATCGAATCTGCTAAAACTTTTAAGACAGGGTAACCTGTTGATATAAAACGGGATTTATTATTTATTTTACATAAATAACTGTTAGGTACCTACGTACCATACTAGAACGCTAAAATTTCGTTGTCGAACTCGTCGTGTTTCTTCCAGAAATACCCGTTTCGTTGCTTTTTACTTGGTTTAAGATAATATCTGCGTCATTTGACGGTCTGAGCTGCAACGTGAAACACACATGCACTAGCGAGACGGTAGTTAAATTTTGGATTGGTACCTAGGTAAAATGCAGGAAATAATATTTCCCAGACAACGAATACAGTAATCATCGAGTCACCTATCGTAAATAAATCGATTGTAGATACCTACTTCATATCTAATTTTCCCATATTTATACGCTAAATTTGAAACAGTTAATAATAATTTAAAAAAAATTTTGTTTCGCTAAAATATCCGCTGACCGCTAAAACGTATATTTTCCTACTAGGCGAGGTTTTATCCGCTAAGTTGGCAACACTGAACAGATGTCTCTTCTGTTAGTCAAACGCAAGGAAGATGCGAGAAATGCGATCCCACCACACTCCCCACTCCAGCCGGGTCAACTGACGTTGCAAGCAATATTTGAATTTGGCGGAAAACTTTAGAGGGCGAAAATAAGACACTTTAACATTATAAATATTTTTTTTGTTGGTAGTATCTCACTTCATTGGGTCTAGGAAAACCTACAAATGTGTTGTAATAACGATTTGTGATCGAGGGCTACAACCCCATTCAGTATGAATTAGTCACCAAAATGAACATCTCTAATATGGCATTATCAAAAAGTGTTTGCCCACAGCGGGGGGTCTGGGGGTTTAGAATGCCTAATTGTATTTGATTAAAGCCTGCTGTGCCTTTTTCATCTACCTTATTCTTCGTGTTTCCTAAAAGACTTTTGATAGTATTATTGGTGGTGAAAGCCAGTTTTAAACGAAAAGGTTACCAAAGAGCATTTAGGTTTGGGAGGTTTGATAAGCCAAATGTCGCCCAACATATTAAAGACACACCTCACCCCATAACATGTAAAAACTTAAAATTTCGAACAACACGGAACTGAACACGTTTGAAAGAAATAAAGATACTTTAATGAATTCATGTCCTATGTTGAGGTCCGTGTTGTTTGAACTAATTAGTTGAAGGATTCACTTAAGTATGAAATTTAAATAAATAGTATAAATAATGATGTTTTGTTGATCTGACTCCACTTCGGCTGAAGTATGCTGCTCAAATACATATTTAGACTTTCTAAATCGTCGTGGTTAGGGTTTTCATTATAGTTAAATTTGAATTAGAAACTACACTTAGTTCTTATTTTATTTTAGCTAAAAGACTAATTTGAGTTTGATAGTTTGTGTGTATAGCAGGGTAAAATTCAGTATTTTATCAATAAAGCCCCAGACTGATTCAGGTTATCTAAATCATTGTAACTTTGAAATAAATCATCTGCCCTGGTCAATCCACCCAAACCCTATGACCAGTTAGATGGCACTGAGGGCATTAGCTCTTTTATACCTTGCAACTTTCATTTGTTTTGAAATTTTGGCTATCCAACTGTTACTTAATTGCAGTTAGATTTACATAAAATATGTCAGATATTACACATTTGTATAAAATGGATTGGCTTAACTCTTTGCCACCCAGTCTTAAGTAAAGAAAGCTTTATAAATGTATTTAAATTTAATTGCTATTCATAATGTGCTGGTTAAGACTGCCTTAAATTTAATTTAGTTCATGGCACTAAAGGATTGCTAAAATTAAGTTCATTACCAGTGATTGTGGCTTTTAGGCACGAAAATGCAACCTCTGACGATGGTCCAGGGGAACCAACTGTGCCAGTACGTTCAAGAAGGTCGTCTGCCCACAGTGGTGGTGGCATTGATATACCTGCAGCTACAGCTGTAGCTGGAGGAATCGCTGCCAATCAAGAGTTACCCTATATGACACCTCCCATTGCACAGACTAATTTTAGTGGAGATTCACAAGATTCTTCAAGTAAGTTGCTGATATAGCATGTAGTCATTTAATAAATCTGTCTTTCTCTACAGAGGGTTACACAAGCATAAGTGTGAGAGAGCCGCTTGCCAATATTATTGCTCAAACAAAAGGAATTAACAGGATGAAAAAGGATTTAGATCCACACTATGCCACTGTTTCAGATGATTCTGGTAAGCTTTACTTGTTGATGAATATTCCATTTATAATTTACTGCGTAATTTTGCTGTTTAGCTATTAATAATGAATTTCCCACAGATGATGTTTATACTACAATTCCTGACTCTAATAATGCCGTGTATACAAGTGGAAGTGAAACTTACGCACACATCCCCCCACTGAATGTTACTGTAGAGGCTGAAATAAATCCCATACCACCCTCAGCAAGATCAAGTAATAGTAGCACCCTGGATCAATTGTATGAGCCAGCCCCCCAACCTCCAAGCGTAGACAGCTTGCGCCAAGTTGCACATTCACATTCACGTCAAGGTATTTTCTTGCATATTTGTATATTTCTTTTTCAAGAAAAGCTTAAAATGTAAAAAAAAGATTCTTGTTAGCATCGTCAGTGTAGAATATTTTTTGGTAAAAAGCTGTAGGCACTAGATGTTATTAATTATACAGGGTTATATATGGTCGATGGCACCTTAGACGTTTACAGAAAACGAGACATAGGATTTTTCCGAAAATTGTTWACTTGGGTCTATATTGAAAAGTAGCGACAACATTTTGAGATCACCATTGCTTTCTGGTTATATTTGTATAATACTTTGCTATACCTGTCTAGCTGTTTTCGAGGAATAATTAATTTCCTTATTTAAAATTATTATGATGAAATGAAATAAAGTTTTGATAAAATTGTTTTCATGGATAACAATACAAAGACCAAGAGTTTGCAACCAATGAACAAAAAAAGTTTGTACAATTATAAAATAATTATAAATAACTGAGAGTGGAACGATGTTTACTGAAACCTGCATTTCAGATGAAGACAATTTCATAAATGTTTTAATACTTATCTCCAAGCTTCCATCGGAAGTGCAGGCTTAACATATGCACTCATACAAGATTACAAGAATTCAGGCTTTAAAACCAGAAGATAATCAAAATTCTGATCCGCCCACAAGAAGATGCCAACTTTTTAAAGAAACTAATTTGGACAGACGAAGCTAAATTTTTCAGAGAAGACATTTTTAATACAAAAAGAAACTAGCATATCGGGGCTGATTAAAATCTAAATATTGGTAAGGTAATGGGATTTCAAGAATATAAGATACCTTATTTACCGTGAACCGTTACTCCCAAAAATATCTTAAAATTTTAAGATCATTAGCAAACGATTTTTTTAATAATCTAGGATTAGAACAGTATTGTATGTGTTGGTTTCAACATGGGCTCATTGCATTCGGCAAGTAATAAAAAAATTGATCCAAATGTTCGATAATCACTGGTTTAGATGGGTCAGAACCATGGAACTAGCCTGCAAGATCACCTGATCTCTTACCACTTGATTTATATGTGTGGAAAGGTGTGCATGAGACCACTACTCAAAACAAAACCTGCTGTAATCCAGTGCATTGAAGAGGTATAATATGCCAATGAGATAAGGAGGGCCACGAATTTATCTCAGAATATCTGCATTTTAAAACTTTAAATTTTTTATACTTACATATGATATTGTATTTGCATTGTTATTTACTGTTTATCTGAATTTATTATTTGACGTACTGAAAGTAATTGGTTTTAAGTTTTGGCCGTAATTAATGAATTTATGTTGTAATCGTACAAATTTTTTCTTGTTCATTGGTTGTAAATCAGGATTCATTTCATTAAGCTTGCTGCATGTTCTTGCTATAATTTGGTCACATTGTCCATGAAGAATAAACAACTCAATTATTTCTTTTCATTTGAATGTCATGTTTTTGACATATCATGGCGACCTAATAAAAATATCAAATATCCCAAAATAATCTGAATTTTACAGAGACATGCTTTTATTTTGGAAACCTAATTGTTTAGATATATCATTTAAAAGGGATTTTAATTGTCTTTTAGAATATTTGATAATATATAGGGTGTTCAGTATTAAATGTATAGTGTAAAATTACAAATTTTGAACGACTCTACAACCACAGTATAACCATATACTTCGTGACAAACAACAAAATTGGTCATGAGGGATTAATGCATGTGCGTTATTGTTGTACTGCCCACAAAATGCCCGCTCCCAGCTGATTGCTCAATTACACTTGTTGTCAACATATTTTATGTTTATATTTAAAATGATTTAAATAAAAATGGTGGTAAAGTGTGGTTTTTCTTGCGCACTTTCGAAATGCAAAAACAATAACCAAAGTAACTGCTACCTGAGCTTCTTTGTTTTTTTCACATGTACAACACAATAGCCCTGTTGCACAAACGTGGATCCAATTTGATCCGAGTTTAACCCACAATCGTTGATAAAGCAACACCAGTCAGAACACCACATTCATGACGTTGCTAGGCAACAGTCACAGATTAAACTCGGATCAAATTTGATCCATGTTTATGCAGTTGGCCCAGTATGTATTATAAGATAATATTTTGTCGGATAGATCACTGTCTCTTGAAAAACACTGACAAAAAATTAATAGTCTGACGTTTCAATTACACCTGTAATCTTTGTCAAAGACGAAGAACCTCAAAATTTGCCTGACACAAGTTCAAACAAATTTTTGAAAGTATGTATTAATTCTTGCACATTCATTTCCCAAAAACAAGCATATTTGTYGTAATTTTTTTTGTGACAGCAGATTTAGGTTAAAAAGACCCACTCTTGTATTAAAATTATAGTTTTTTAGAACAGCGATTTCGCAAATGATTTATGAAACAGACTGTAGAGCGGGGCATTTCCATGAGACTGTGTTCTAGTCTAGTACACAATCTCAGAATATATTTTGCATACAGATAGCAATTCATATAGGGATAATTTTGTATTTAGCATGTTTGTATTACCCTCAAAATGGCTCAAGATCTTGATAATTACTCACGTATTTATGACCATTGTCGTTACTGTATATGAAGTAAATGTCTATACTGTGGTACAACACAGAACGAATTTCTTTACATAGAACTAATAGACAGGACATTGGTATAATATATAAAATAATTCAGCTTTCTACAAATCGAAATTTCATAGTAATGAACATTTAATTGGAGTTATGCTTTGACTAAAAAATAAGGAACTTTATTAATTCCTCGAAAACTGTTGAAGACAAAAATACCTGAAAAGCATTAATAGCAAACAAAAAAATTCAATAATATACAAGGGCGTCCGATTTAAAATATTAAAATTGTTTCTACTGTTTTTTTACTGTACAGATTTTTTGTGGCCCACTGCATGGATTTTTGTTATGCTGAAAGATGCTGTTGTAGTTTTCAAAATGAAGTCTGTGTTTTTATTAGTTGTGTATATTGTTGTGGAACTCTAGTATTTTGTTCTTTGTAATGCTCTTAGCTATCTAGTTCCTTTTGGTGATAGTTAATGTTTTCTTTAGTATTACGTTTCGACCCTATTTGTAGCCTTCATCAGGTATAATTTACACCTCACCTTTGGAATCAGTCATATCAGGTGTTATGTTGTGCCTACTTTAGTGTTTGTGTGCTTGTATTCTTTGGTATGTTCCTGTCTAGATAGTAATCTCATTTATTTAAAAGATTTTTTTTTATTCTCAAACTAACAATTTTAAATAAAATAAAAATAAAAAACGTTTGGTTGTTTCATAGTATTTAATAATTTCTGATAGATCTGATTCTAACCTTTTAGAATATGTATGCTGTTATACTCTGAAGAAGAACTGAAAGGTTTGAAACAGATCTGTCAGAAATTATTAAATACCATGAACAATCAAGTGTTTTTTATTTTTATTTTATTGATAAAATTTTCACCAACAGCATTTTTTACCCTCATATCTTTACGTTCCAATAAAAAAGTTAAAGCAATAATTTCTAATTTCCAGCGTCATCATCAAGTTCTGTTGCCAACCTTGGATCTCCTAAACCCGAAAAACGTCAAGCCAACAGCCCGCTTCCACCACCTCCATCAGGCAGTCCTGATTCAGGTCTGCTACAAAGTCCAAAGAATCTGGATGATATGTATGCTAAAGTGCATAAGAGTAAGAAAAAGGACGAGACTGATAGAACGTCCAAAGAAAGTGCCAACAGATCATCAGTTTCATCTTCCAACGCAGTGGAAAGTAAAAAGCATGAACCAAAGCCAAACCTGGGCACTTCGGAAATTGACGGAATGCCATTACATCGTGAACACAACTACGAAACGATAAGAAAATCAACAAGTAAGTGCAGTGATCCAGGCTATGAAAAAATTAAAAATGGTAAGGATGACTGCAGTACAGAACCTGGGTACGCAAGTATAAATGGTCCAAGTAGCATATTGAGCTCGGATCCTGGTTATGAAGTGCTCAAAGAACGTGCAGCATCTGAACTCGATCCAAATTATGAAGAGCTACGAGGCAGGACTTCAAGTGTTAGTGATTGTGGCGGTTACTCGAGAATACAACCAAAAAATTCAGCAACTGATGGTTACTCGGTGGTAAACAAAAATTCAAACAGCAAGTCAGGCACTTCAAGCAGTTACGGTAGTGAGATTAAAGACTTGAGCTTTGACGAGCCAAACTATGAGAGCATGCCGAGTGAGTCGGCTTTTGAACACAGTTATTCTGCTTTGAGGTCAACTGGAAGTGAATCGGATCCTAACTACGAATCGGTGAACCACAGTGACCCGAATTATGAGAGCGTTAAATATTTGGAGGCTGCAATACGGGATCCACCGTATGAAAGATTACAAGATGATGAATCTAGCAGAAGCAATGGCAAAGTACAAAGTGAAGAGGATTTTGCTGGTTACGAAACAATAAGAGATACCAAAAATAACAGCGAACAATCCGAGCCACCTTACGAACAACTGTACAATGAATTAGGCAAAACAGAAAGTCAGGTAGCTGAAAAAGTACAAAGCAGTGAAAACAGTCATAGGATAGGCAAAAGTAATACCAGTAATGATGGAAATGGGGACAGCGACGATGATGGAATTATACAAGTATAGCAATTTTCTAATATATATATAAAGCCTTGTTACAGGTGCTAATTTGTAACAATTTTTTAAGTGCAATTTATTATTCACAGTATTTATTTTTTAATATAAACAGTTGTCGTTTTTATATCTTGTGTTTAATTACCACTATATAGCAGCCAGAGAACTGATAAAGTAAGATATCAGTTGAAAGTGTGGTGAAAAAAAAACCTTGCATCTATTCAGGATGCTCCATTTTCGATGCCGTCACGGAGTATCCCACTTGTTATTACAAACATTGACCAATTTCTGAGCTCAGGAAGAATAAAAAAAATTTTTTGTAGTCCTTGAAAATTAGCTCATTTCTGTTACACTCTATAAAAGCTTATTAGTGGATGAAGGATATGATATCAATAATTCATACAACCTTGTTTATTTAGTAAAGACTAACTTCAAGAACATTAACACATAAAAGTAGAAAATTGATCATGACACTTGCATTTTTTAAATATACACTTGACTTTCTGTCTATCTCAATTTCAGGATAACGTGGCGAATAAATTCATTAACTCGGCTTACCTATGCAGCTCGCAGTTGCCAGACAAAGCAGTCACTCATATGTTTTTCTTGTTCTTACACACTTCCCCTTGGACTTCGCATTCGGTCCACTGGTGAAGTATAGGATGGCTTTTTTGCTTATTCTCTGACAAACTCATGTCTGTCTCTTAACCTCGTTAACTCTGGGACGTGATATTCTTCAATAAGCTCTGAAGGAATATCTAATGTCGTAGGGGTGACCTCTTTACTAATAATATAAGCTCTATCTCATTTTAGTACTAACTTCGATGTAATCCATTTTGTGACTTACTTAAAAAATGCTTTTTAGCATGATTTTATGTTTTACTTCAAAGTAATGGGCTACTTGTACTAATTTCATTTTTGGATAAATCTGGCAAAATTCAATGGTCATTAAGGCTTACCTTTATATCTAAACAGTGGAAATGTAAAAGGTGGTGTCAAGATTTTTTAAAATAAATATAAAATAAACCATTACATTACTTGAAAGATTTGGTATAAATATGCAAAAAAAGATATTTATTTCCCGTATTGCCAAGATAAGTCATCGTCAATAAAATTTAAGGTTCATAGTTTTTATCATTATTTTTCTCTTTAAGATATCTTTATATATAAAATTCTAGCATACATGTCACCGAATTCCTCCTAAACGGCTGGACCAATTTGAATGAATTTTTTGTATGCGTTTGGGTGGCACCGTGTATGGTTTAGATTCACAAATCAGCCCGGCATACGGCACTGCAGTCGGTATCAAGGTTATTTCCTCCTGAACGGCTGGACCCATTTGAATGAATCTGTTTGTATGCGTTAGGGTGGCGCCGTGTATGGTTTAGATTCACAAATCAGCCCGGCAGATGGCGCTGCAGTTGGTGTCTAGGTTATTTCCTCCTGAACGGCTGGACCGATTTAAATGATTTTTTTTGTATGCGTTTGGATGGCGCCCTTGATTGTTTTAGATTCACAAATCAGCCCGGCCGATGGTGCTGCAGTCGGTATCTAGGTTATTTCCTCCTGAACGGCTGGACCGATTTGAATGATTTTTTTGTATGCGTTTGGATGGCGCCCTTGATTGTTTTCACAAATCAGCCCGGCAGATGGCGCTGCAGTCGGTATCTAGGTTATTTCCTCCTGAACGGCTGGACCGATTTAAATGATTTTTTTTGTATGCGTTTGGATGGCGCCCCTGATTGTTTTAGATTCACAAATCAGCCTGGCAGATGGCGCTGCAGTCGGTATCTAGGTTATTTCCTCCTGAACGGTTGGACTGATTTGAATGAATTTTTCTTGTATGCGTTTGGGTGGCGCCCTGGATGGTTTACATTCACAAATCAGCCCGGCAGATGGCGCTGCAGTCAGTATCTAGGTTATTTCCTCCTAAACGGCTGGACCGATTTCAATGAATTTTTTTGTATGTGTTTGGGTGGCGCCCTGGATGGTTTAGATTCACAAATCACCCCGGCAGATGGCGCTGCAGTTGACATCTAGGTTATTTATCTATACTGCAACTAAACGGCTGGATCTACTTGAATGCATTTTCATGTATGCATTCATTCATTTTAATATCCTAATCGCTTCGAATATCATGCAGGACAACGTCTGCTGGGCCCGCTAGTATACAAATATATTCCTAATTATACTGAATTAATATCGTCTCAACGTTTATAATTTTTATATTTATCTCAAATATATCTTATATCTATTCTATCAGTCCTGCACAATGCTTTTTTCGGGATCAGAATATCCTAAATTGATTCTGTTTTTTTGCCAATAATAATATAACAAAGTACCTTTGAATTTGAAAACATTTTAGTCCTAGGACTGGTCTATAATATAATATGAGGAGCTTATAATTTTAGTTTCAAATTCCTTCATAATGATGAATTAAAAAAAATCCTTCCCTATATTCCTACCTACCTACTAGGGTCCGGGTCACATTAAAACCGTTTGCGTAGCTTCCACCCCTAAACTAACAAAATAGATTCAACTAAAAATTGCTGGCGTCTACTACCAAAGATTTATTTGTTTGATTGTTCGAAGCAACCATAAATGTCTTCAAATTGAATGCTTAACAATGAATTTAGTAAAACAAATCAAAATACATTTAAAGGTTAAATGAAACTTCTGAAACTACTTAATTAAAAAAATACAGCATCTAACCTATTTCATATTGCAAATTGCTTAATTTATATCTTAGCTTATATTAAATACTCCTACAATAGGTTCTCCTTTTGCATGAGGCATGATTATTATGTTTCACTATGAATAAAATGATAAAAATAAAATTAAAAATCTCATGCCAAATTAGTGTCTATATATACCTGTGGAAGACAATGCCGTTTTTTCTTTATCTACTTTTTTTAACCACATAAATAACATTGCAACATTTTCAATACAAGAATAGCATTTAAGTCATTTTCATTTAAAAGATAATGATCTATTGAGTCTGGGATCCTTGAAAGAGAAAAGATCCATCCGAGGTAACAACAAAGATAACCATAATTTTTTTTACAGCACCACTCAATAATTACTGCAAATGGTCTTATTCATACGCTCATGATTGACATTTTCATGTAAGATATTTTGTATCTTTCTCCTTCGTCTCGATTATATCTTCCAAGTCTCTAACATGTGGTGTGTTGGTTAAGCTGGGAGATGCCTTCTCCTGCCTGCTCCGCCATCCAGCTACTCTGCTCACTTGGGGCACCAAAAAGCGGTACGGTGTAAGCTGTCCGGCTCTCCACAGTATGGATATTGTTGGTGGTTTTTCTAAGTTATCCAATAAGTTAAATTTATAAAAAGATAGGCTAAAAATAATCTGAAAGGTAGACCTCGCAATTAGCAATTATTTTAGCAAACCACATTAAGCATATTTGAAAAATACCTTAAGGTCTAGTTTAATCTTTATTTTTCAGAGAAACATCCATTTATGTCTAAATATGCAAGAGTTAAGTGTTGCTGTTTTATAAAAATAGGTAGGTCCCTTTCTATTGTTACTTCGAATATATCACCAGGATCCCAGCCAACTTTCCTATAACACAATGTAATAATTATACATCTGTAAGCTGTCACCATCTATTGGTCAGATTTTCAACCCCTAAACAGAACCACTTGTAGGATGAAAAATGGTGAAAAGATTGTTATTCTTGGTACTTATCCATACACTGCAGTTAACAGATGGATTAGAGAAATATCCTTGTGCCTATCTAAATAGGTTAAGCTAAACCCGAGATACTAGCCATTTTCTATTTCAGCATTCGTTAATTACCTACTATTTACCTTTATCGTGGTAAAAAAGGCACAAACTTGATTTTTGTATTTTGGAGATACTCTAGCGCCCTCTAGTGATTATTCTATGAACTTGAACATAATTTTCAGCAAATTTCCTTGGGCACTGACTATTGGTATATAAGCTCAACTACCTCTTCTAATAATTACTTACCATGTACTATAAAGAACATTTGTTATTGATATGATCGACTGCCTTTTAACATAATTTTTAAGTACCTATTTTCCCAAGAGTAAAAAATGATGTATTCTTTCTATGATAGTTTTAATACTGAAAATAACTAATTAATAATTTGTAGCAGTAGCAGTAAAATTAATTGTAGATGCTACAGAGGTATATTTCAAATGTGTGCAACTAATCATTAATTTAACAATCAGGTATGTTAGGTTTTCAGTTGAATAATAAATACAAAAACTATTAGCTTCGGTTTATTATCGACTAGATTTAATCTTTAAATATATAAATAAAAGATAATTAACATACATTTATTTCTATATTTCACAATTTTTAAATATATCTATAATCACATATACATATATTTTCCATATTTTATATGTAGGTAAAGAAGAAATGGATGCTTCACATAACAATAACAAAATATCGTATCAAGCTCCTCAGTATCTACAAACGTACCAAGAACACTTGATAGGTACTGAGATTGATCGGAATATGTGAAGCACAATTCTCCAATCAATTTACATATCTGTTTTTTGGGGGGAAATATAATTACAAACATAGCACATCAATTTAGTAAGTAAGGTAATAGCTAAATTATGGATATCATCTTATCGAAAATCTGCCTCAGCACGTATTAATCACGGGTTAGGCTCCAGTATGCTACCCGTAAAAAACTGAGCCCCTTGTGCCTGGCAGGTTATCGAAGGCGTTGCAAGTTGCTTACTGGAGAGCAAAATGCAACACCGCCAACTGCACCATTCTGGCCACCTATAAATGGCCCACTTTCCAGGGAGGGTGACTAGAATTTATATAGCCTACGGGCCACTAGMGTGGCAGATCAACCATTCCTGGAATTCMACTCTGGGTTGTCTGGCTTCATAGAGCATATCACAAAACTATCCTTGCCTTGCTCTCTATTCTGTCCTGAAGTAGGACTTGCGAAATGTAAACCATTCTAACTACTACCGCTGTTATGCATCATGCCAATAACGTCTCGATTCAGTACAACTTCCCTTTACCCAGGGTTTGATTCCAGAGAGCTGGTCGACCAAGTCGAGTTCTTACGATTATTGTTGAGGGACACGTAGTCCACATTTGTACGTTGCACAGTATTGGGATATTGAAAACGTCAGGTCATGGAAGTGMGTMTTTCTCACTGAATATAAGTAAAAAGCTTGGAATTAAGAGTGCCTTATAGCAAGAACACTCACTCTTAATATTAGTACGCTAATGTGTCACGTGCACTACTGTCCGTACTGAAACCTTATAGTACAATTTGAAGTAATGCTGCATCTGTAAATAAACTTTAAAAACTACAACGGACCTACAGCAAAAACCTTCTGTAAACAAACTATTTAAAATAAATAAACTCAATAGGCCACGTGGGCCTAGACACTCTATAATTTATGTGTTTCTTCACCTTTTGGTAAAATACCATACACTATTGTAATAATCATTACAGTTAACAGTCATTTTAAAAATATACATTTTACGTAACATACGAAACAAACAAACCAACTAACCCATGTCCAAAAGGGTTCGCTAGCTATCTAATTAGCAAGTTAAAATTAAAAAAGAAGCAAAGAGTAAACAAATCACTCAGAAAGTGGTGTTACTAGGGTCTGTAGGTGATTCACCATCATTAGAAGGGAGCGGTGCCAACTGTGCGCCGGGAGATACTAACATTGTGGGTTCAGTATTGCGCCTCTTCATTTTTCCCTTCATCTTCTTAAGCATGGTAGCCTGGGGAGGGGCGCACAAATATACACTCATCAAGTAGGCAACAAATGGAAATACAGCCTCTCAATGCTCTACGTAAATTCAATAAAGGAAAAGGCACATAGATAACCATTATTAGATAAGCAAGCCATACATGCGACTTTACAATATGCAAAACAAAAGTGTACACATAACATTACAACAGAATACTGAAACTGTGATGGGGTATGACGTGTTCATTTTTGACGCGTTCTAATCGTCAGTGCTCTTGCCCCCCTCCCCATTGGCAGGTAGAATGTTGGGTTCAGTAGGCCGACGCTTGAACTTATTTTTCTTCAACATTGTCGCCTGTATCAAGTTGTAATTAGAGTACAATAATTAAATGGTGGAACACTTAACAGTGGAATGTTACAGCAATGGTCAACATCGTCTTAAGGTTGACATTTCACACAAATACTACTGTGGGTACGCATCTGTTTTGCAAGATATGTGCACATTGTTAAGCAGAACAAAAGACACATCTGAAGCTAAATAACTGTCTGTGTTATAAAAAGCTCCCTCAATCAAGTTACTGTTGTTGATTTCATTGAATCGATGTTTAGTATATATATAGCCAGTTATTTTTAATAATTGCTTAGAAGTTACTTTAGACTTTGGATTAAATGTACTTAAAGTTGCCTTATCAAGCATACAGAGTGATCAGTTAAAGCTGGAACACAGTCATATCTTGAGACTAAAGTTTCTAGATTTGCCACTATGGGGAACATTTGGAATAACGTAACTGCAGTGACTGTGTAAGCTACTTATAGAATCACTGTAAACCTAACAATACAATTATCATTTTCTTCATAAAATGTAAATAGAATGTTGGTCACTAATTCAGTATTTTGGGAACTAGGTTCACCTATCTACAGGCCTTGTTTAATAATTTTTTAATTAATTTGATGCTTTCAAAATGTGCTTATAATGATAATAGTTTTGGTATAAAATGTCATTCTCAAGAGAAAATAAAAGCTGTACTGAAGCCAGACGTAGGATTAATTAAACTACTAAATTGTAAAATTTTTTGGCCTGGGATTGAAGTTCGAATGTTATAATTTATAAGTATTAATAGAGATGGTATTTTTTGTGTGATTGTTATGTGACTTCTATGTGTTTTTTTAATTTTCAAATTATCTAAAGATTACATCTTCTACATCAAAGTGTGAGTCTTGGATTGATTTGATTTAAAGAATGGTTGTTTTTGTTACAGTGATATGCAAAACCTGTTGTATTATTATTTCAGTTTGTTTGCAACATGATCTATAACTCTTTTTTAATAGTTTTACCATTTTAATAGGTAAACACAAGTTTTTTCCTAATTCCCTGAGTTTTATTAAAGTCTTGTCAGATTGTATTTTACTTCTAATTTTTTCATCCTTGATTTACTGATTGATTTTTTAACACTAATAAAACATGAGATTTAAAACACATACAAAATATTATATATATTATATTATTTCAAAATAACAATTTGCATGTGTTTAGTGATCATGCTTATTAGAACATTTGCTCGAAAATTAATATTTAATCGAAACACTGAATGTTTGAATAAGACGATATTACTTACATAATTACAGTGTTCACTGGCGGGAGTATAATTAAATAGATTTAAATAAACCCTTTTCGTTGCATTTAATTTTAAGCTGCAGTCTCTTTCCTGAAATGAATCTCTTAGTGCTGGACATTGAAAATAAACTTTGTCATGTTTAAAATCAGAACCAGTAGGTTGAAACCAATTAAAGTTATTATATCTCTCTAACCTCTTAGCTAATAGATAAAAAAATTATTTGAACAAATTGTCGGCAAGTGAAAATAGATTCTAGTCAGCCTCTTACTAACCAGCATTTTGCTTGGGTGCCTGTAAAAAGTAGTGACTTTTTGTTATAGTTATTTGTGTGAATAAATTCTTTACTCTGAAGTTCGGGCAAAAAGTTTAAAAGGTACAGGCCCTTACCAATGTTAACTGATTACTCTGTGTAACAAAGATAAACCTAACAGTAAAAATAAATTAAGGGCAGAAACACTTTTATACAAAATTAGTGAATCTGATAGTTTTATGATATTTTACATAAATTTATATTGAATTCTTCTTCCAAGCAACAACTTAAAAATTTATGTTTTATTTTTTAAATAATGGCTATTGTTTATTTCAGCCAAAGGAATGAATTGCGATTAATAATTTAGAAAATTTAGCCCACAAAAATCTGAAATTTCTTTAAACAATCTGCAAGCATAGCTTTAACGCAGGATAGTCTGAAAAGTGTACAACAAGAGTGAAAATCTCTAATACACTTAAAGTATTACAAACTGCTGTTTGTTCTTCTCTTTGGCTGAAATAAGTTGTTTTTAAATGCTTCACAYAAGAATGCMAACATTTAGTACAATATTATAGCAACGTGAACATTTTGGGGAGGGTGGAAATTTGTACATTCCATGCATGCAATCATATGCATCTAAAACAGAAAGAGTACAACAGAGTGTAGTTGTCTACAAAATATTTGCGAACCAAATGCTATAGTGTAAGTATAACAGCTATGTGTTTTTAGACAACCATCGCTCTGTTATGTAAAGAAAAAAGTTATTTGCTATACTAGAAACATACAAAAATTAAAATGTGTGAATCATCTCAAATACTAATGTGTTTCATATCTAATAAAACAGTTGGAAAAATAGTAGCCTGTCTACTGATGCGAATGTTTCAATCAAACTTAACTAAATTCCTACAACAAGCATTTACTATCTTGTAGCAAACTGTAGGTGTCTAAGTATACTTTTACACATCATGCTCACCTTCAATGCCGATTTCAGCACTACTACATCACATGGACTCTGAACCCAAGGTTCACCATCCACTTGCACTGGTATGTCAGAGTTCAGATGGATTTTTATATGTCCACCCTAAAATACAAAAAATTACAAAATGGGCTTAGTATAGACTATTTTTAAAACTATTTTTAGACATACCTGAGCTATTCGCATTGCTGACCGTAACCCTGACTGTATTTGTCCTAAGTGAACAACACCCGTAACACCTACAACTTCCAACATTCCATCATAATGGTTTGGTTTCGAGAACTGATCTTCTTTCTCTGGGCCCCACGGATTAGCACCAGATCCCCAACTGGAATTAAAAACAAACAGACTTTTCAATGTAAGTAAGCAAAACCAGTTCTATGCCGTGCTGTCTACACTAGACCTAAACTGCACTGTTGAGCTGTAATGACAGCGAAATAGATCTATCTGCAGTTGGTTGAGGTGTAGACAGCACAGCATAGCCATGCATTTTAGACTTTTCAATGTATACTTTATAAACATATTGTTATTCGGTATATGCTGTACTGCCAAAGTCTGCCAATAGTGTTTATTTTTCTGCCCTAATCACATAAGTTAATGCTTCAATATACAAGTGACTGATTTCTGTTATACATTTTCGGCAGTAGTAGAAATCTAACAGTTAAACAAGTACACTTTCTGAACTTTCCGACTTTAGAAACAACAGACATTTAAGATGTATATTGCAATCATTTAACTGGTGTTTGTAAAGTGTACTGAATAATGTACAATTGCATTTATGCGTGAAGTGCTAGGCTTTTTTTCATAGAGAGCAAGGTGAAAAATTTTCAGCCTAGCAAAAAAGTCACAATTCATAAACCAGAATGTTAAGTGTTGTCTGTCTTTTACTAAAATGAATAGGTATGTTGGAATACCATGCTGTCATAAGATTCGTTATTTAGAACGATGGATCCTCAATTCATTTAAAATTGATAAATGTTTATAAAGAGTCAGCTCCTTCCTTTTTAACTATAAAGAAATGAGAGACCGGGTAGCAATGATTATATATACAACTACCAAAGAAAACATTGAGAAGGTTCTGGAAAATCGATACATAAAGTTGTGTGAGATAACTAAGGATGTAGGACACAACTCTAGAAAAAACTATATAAGTGCTTAATCTAGACAACGATTGTAAATGATCAACTGAGGTAACTCGGTTCTTGTGAACAGTTTCATAACTGATTTTTGAACCATAATAGACTCTACTCATTTAGAGCCAGCAGGCTAAATATAGACTTGTTTTGTTTTGTTATGGTACCCATATTAGTACATAAGAACGTATAGTGCAAGAGTCAGGTCAGTTTTACTGCCTTGAATCTCGGGACGATCTAATGTTTTATAAATGGTTCGTCATGAAAACATGTCCTTCAAATAGCAACGCTGCCGACTGCCATTTTATATGCCATATACAATTCAATCTGACTCAATTACAACCTCTTCATTTATAAATGCCTGGTGCTCCTAGTCATTGTTAATTTTTGTATGAGTATGAGCAAAATATGTTTTAATGTTTTTACAAATGTTACCGTTTTTATTATCACGTTACCCATCTATTTGTCCTTTATTTGGAATTATATGAATTATATTATTATTTATCCATTTCTTTTTCCATTTTGTATATAAATTACTTATTATTGTTTTTAAAATAAAAAAGCCGAATTCTATATTTTTATTTTATTCAAAGGATAGGACCCGGCACAATGGGTTTTCCTGGTCACATGCCTGCAAACGCACACTTTAGTGCTGTTTTTAAGTGTCTGGAAAAAAGGTTCACATTGAAGAAAGCTCATCTGATTATTAATTGATATTATTTGTCTTCGGCAGGATTTGCGTAGGCACCTTTGCCGTTTGAAAGATATGGGTTCATGACGAACCATTTGAAAAACATAAAAATCGTCAGGAGATTCRAGAGAGATTCAATAAAATTGACCAGGCTCTCGGATTAATAAAAACAAATGTATAAATAAATAAAGAAATAAATATCAGCACGAATGCTACAGTACATTTGAAATGAAGTTGCTTGAGATAACTATCAGAAGGCTTTGTGCATAAAGTGATATGCAACAAGATAAGGAATAGTTTGGATTATTTAAAAAAGAATCTAGCTTAAAAAAAGCAAATTGCATTGGCCAGAAATGCCATGGATAGTATTTTCTGGAATGCAAAGGGATTGATTACTTTTAAAAGGACAATAAAATAACTGGTAGGTACTACGCCCATCTTGGTCAGCTAAATGAAAAAAATCAGTTAAACCATATATCTCAGTGTCAGTAGCCCATTACATCCACCCATAAGGGTCCTTTGACAATGAAAACATTTAAGCATTGGAGGTATAAATTACAACCCTGTTAACAAGATTTGGTTTCCATTTAATTCTAAATCTAATAATTGCGTGGTTGGATGATGTTCTGAACCAAATGTATGGTAAATGGACATTTTGCTGACAAATGAGGACATGCCCAAAAGAAACCGCATTGGTGTTATGGACAGCTTCTGTAGTAGAACTTTCTACCAGTAAGAGTTTGTAACGCTACAAGGAGCTACCTTTCTCTTCTTACTTCCTAAATGTGTCATTTTTTTCTCTGATTTTGCTTCCTGCTCTGTATAAATGACAGAAAAGTTTTCTCTTCTCTTTAAAAAGATAAATGTCAATTGGTATAAATAGTAACTAGCCTCAATTATATCCTTAGAAGATCCGAAAGAACAAATTTGTCAAAAAAATTTGCAAAAATCATCCTTAAGGATCTATGGCAGAGTATTTTTTGAAGAAATTGTGGAGTTATCTAGAGTGACTTGGAGTTCTAAGGTCACCAAAAGTGCAAATTTGCCACGCCCTAAAAAAGCTCAATTAGATCAAACGTCAAAACAATGTCAACTTGCTTTCTTGATGTGAAAGGAGTTGTCCATTCAGTTTTTTCCACTGAGTCAGATAATTAATAACCAGCCGTTCTACTTAAAAGTTTTCAAAAAATTGCTTAAGAGTGAGGTGCAAAGGACCTGATTTGTGACTGGTTTTTCCATCACGAGGTGTCCTCGCACACACAACCCCTTCTGTGCACCAGTTATTGACCAAAAACGGTATGATTGCTGTACTCTAACCCCATACCTATTCACTAGACATGGCAACCTGCTACTTCTTTTTATTCCCCCAAAATGAAAAGAGACATGAAAGGGCAGTGCTGTTCTGACACTGCTGAGGTAAAGGAAAAAATGGTAGAGGCACTACTAACTAAATAAGTATATTGGCTTTAATGGAGAATATTTTGGAGGGAATTGAAAGCTTTTTTTGTAAAAATTGAAAACTTTTCACCTTGCCTTCCAATAGCAAACGGATTGTCAAGGAATATTTTTTATTGCAAAGGAACATTTCTACAATATATATTTATAGAGTTTATATTTTACAATTGATTGTGAAAGGTGAGTAAATTATGTTAGGTATAATAAATGTAAAACAAAAATTATTTTATAATATGATGATAGTTATATATAAGATGAAAATGAATATGTTACCCAGTTATGTATCACAAATCATTACATATAATTATGAAAGACATGATTATAAATTGAGAAATGTTTATAAGTTTGACATTAAATTTTGTAAGAGACAGAAAACCTACAATATCTTTTATAAAGAATTACATGATTTTAACTCTCTGCCAGATAGTATTAGAGATTGTGGCAGTCTGTTGATTCATAAAGGATGCTGAAGTCTCACATATTTAGCTTATTTAAAAGGGATGTTTAGAACGGTAAGATTGTTGATTTAGATTTTTTCTCCTTGTGAGTTGCACCAAGGGCTTTGAGTTCCTCAGATTTTTTAATTTTTTTTTAAATTTTTGTTATAATGAACATGTATCTTATGCTAATAATAAATACATACATACATTTAACCTAAATTTTAGTGTTATAAATGGAAAATGAAGATTTCTCACCATTTAAATAAGTAAATAATGAGCATTTAAAAAATAATGAACGATAATTCTAAGGAAAAACTCTGAGCCCAACTATCTTAAGATGCACTTTACTGACCTTACTGAGAAAGAAAAAGAATGCCCTACGACATAAGTATTAAAATAGCAACAATGCAGAATTATAATAGAACCAAATACAATTAGTTAAGATCGCCTCGAATTATGTTGCTTTTCTATGTGACAAGGTGGCAAAGTAAGAACAGGCTTTAACAACAATAAGAACATACAAATATTTAAAAACTTTGTTATTGTCACTGATCACAGATTTAATCAGCAACCAAAAGTATGACACCTTCAGCTAATTTACAGTAATTTCATTGTTCTGGCCAAATATAGTACAATATAGTACTCATATAATTGAGAAAACGTGATATTGATGATTAATCCTAATTTGCAAATTTTATTAGAAGAACAGTAATACAAATTGTGAGGAAGCTTCCGATTTCACTAGGTCCAATTTGTATTCATTTGTTATTTTATATATACAAAAAAATGAGTCACAGTCGTCTTAATAATAATGCAATTAATAAGTTTAAGTTTGAAACCATACAATATTTTGTAGAGTCATTGTTTCTGTTAGATTATGTCATGAAAGAATTAGGCAACTGTTTGACTGTATGTTGCTCAAAAGCAACAAATTTTTTTTGTTATACATAACAGAAAATATTCTCTTACTCAAAAAAATGTAATAAACATGACTTTTAAGGAATATCCACAATATGTTGTAAACTAAACGCCATCTTTTGCCACCCGGTGTTAAATGTATTGCTTATTTCTGTGGTCTTTAAGCAATTATGGATTTAGACACAGTCCAATTCTGATTGCCATAGTACTATAGTCCATAGGATGCCTTGTAAAATTAGTACAAGCACCCTTAACATTGTTACATAAACATCAATTCTACCTACCTTAATATGTTCAGAATTATTATCCCTTCCACTTGAGGTAACTCCACTAATTTTCCATCAACCTCCAAGCGTACCTCTTTGTGTAGATCTTTGCACATCTTTGGCCCTACCATTTTTCGCAAACCCATCTTCACGTAAACACTTTTATTATGTAACCTGCTGTTGAATTTATTCGGATTCTCCTCTCGAGCATTATGAAAGTCCAGACAAAGGTCCGCATCGATCCCGATACCAAAGTAATTGTTCATTACAAAAATTTGAGAATTATCCTCACTCGTGGACCCCGCAACAACTGTTAATGAATAAAAGCAAGTTAGGAAACAGAATCTCATCATCTTCTGTGCAAATCACATCAGCGGGAGTGAAGGTTTTAGTTTAGCTTTTGAGACGCAAGCAAAAAATTCAACAGCAAGATGCTACAGTGATCGAATGAGTAATGTACAGGCCAAGAAATGCTGAACGTATTACCTACTTTTTGAGAAAGCGCTGAAAGTAAAGCGATTCAAAAGCCGTTACCAATGGACTTTTCTTATAAGAGAAATGTTGTTTTGCCGTAAAAGTGTTAACTATCCACATAAAAGGAGATCACACAAAAAAGCCATGCATTAAATAAATACCTACTGTATTTTCCTGCAATACTATGTAATTGAGTGGATTAAATATTTGTTTTTTATAAGTTACTTTAATGGTGTAATGTATTTAGTAGACAATTGGTTACAGGTTATACTTACTTTTAAGAGGTGAGTTGTTATTAGTTATTTTAAGTTTTCAAATATATTTTTAAATGAGTAAATAAAATTTGTTTATCAAACAAAAAAAAACTACCTAAATTAGTAAAACAAATATCACAACTGGATTTTGGTTTATGAAACAAATATGTGAACCTTTTAGAAACATGCTCTAGTTGCTCAGTAGTGCAATATTTTTGTTTTGTTTTAAGTAGTTACCATTTTCAATTCTGTGAAAAATGTTAATTTATTTCATTACTTTTGAGTGATCACAGTATTATGAGTTATAGTGGTTTTGTGCCTTTTAACTAATTGCCATTCGTGGTGTTATGGTATTATTTAAGAACTAAAACCTGAAATTTCAAAATACACACTCTTATACCATACATCTTTAAATTATTTTGCTACTGAAATGTATTATGAAGGAGAACATTCAGTCACAATATTTATGTGACAATTCAATTAAATCACCATTCAAATTACTGAAAATATGAAGACGACCACAGACCAAAATCCAGCCCATTGGTTCATAACACAATATCGGTAAAACAAGAAGAACAAAATAAAAAATAAAATCAGACAGAACTCCTGCTTTCAAAAAAAGTAGGTGAAGAATAGGGAAGAGTACATTTTAGTAAGACACTGCCTCACTAAATATCAATAAGTCTGTTGCCTCGCTAATAAAGCGTCCATGATATGAGAGGAGCAACTGTAGGCAAGAAGCCATTAGTATCATTATTTTCTCACTCAATAGCTGTTAAATTTTTCATTAGTTCTGTTTTATATTACAGCAAAACAACATCTACATACATATAGGATTGACCTGTTTTTTTAATTTGTTCATTGGTCACTTTCATTTTGGACAGTTTTTGCCTCTTCTTACCGGTGGAATTGACCGGCTTGACATTGTCATCTTGCTTATCCTCTGGGTGAAATACAACAGTCCAGCGATCCAGACGTATCTCATCAGCATCAATAACATCACGCAACAGATTCAATGGGTCTTCTCCACCCGTATAACCCGGACCCCACCTCAACACCCTTGCCAGATCGTTCCCTAAAAACCATGTAAGGTGAACGTAACAAATGCATTCCAAATTTTTCCACTTAGATCGTGTCACTGAAGTGGTCCACATTTAAATGTGCCAGAAAATTACGATAAAAAGGAACTGCGAAGATTAGTTCTAAAATCTATGTCACACAAAAAATTTTGGATATATAGAGTGTTTTTTTAAGCGTGTCTGGATTTTCGGAAGAGATAATTTCCAACTGCACTGTCACTTTTTGTTAATGTCAATGACACTATATTTAGTAAGGTCTAATCATGAACAACACGACAACAATGTCTCCAAATCTTGGAGATTTATAATCAAAATCAGTATTCAATTATGAAAACCCATAGAATCCTTCATGCAATTTATGGTCTGAATAATCGTTCGTCAGAATGTGCTATACATCGTGTTATTGAATATGTTTACACTCATTTTATTTTTAATGACCTCTGGCCACCAACTAGAATGAGACCAGCACGTTTTGAAGAAAATATTGCTGTTGTTGAAGCTAATGTTGATGAAAAGCTGAATTTGTCGATTCGCCGGCATGCGCAACAACTTGGTTTCTCTACATCGACCGTACAGAAAATTTTACGTAGGTTCTTAGTCTTAATGCTCATAAGATTCATTTAGTTCAATAACTAAAGCAGACGACCATTGTTTACGCTGTAGTCTTATGAGTTCAAAATCACCTCAAAAAAGATCCTTTATTTTATCACAAAATTCTATTTAGTGACAGAGTACTCGAAACACTATTACATCCTGAAAAATGCAGTCAGGTGTGGTTTGCATGCCGATGGGATGATTGCCTATTCTTCTTTAAAAATGTTGTCAGCCAACATGTTACGGTCAGTGGGGAATGATACCATGTGATGATTACCAATTACATTGACTGAAACCATTGATTTGTTGAAAACTCAATTTGGTCACAATGTTATTTCACGAAATGGACCTACAAACTGGCCTCCATGATCTTCTGATTTGTCACCGTTAGATTATTTTGTACTGGGATATTGTAGCAATCAGGTAGCTTTGGTTTATTAAATCTAAAAATGATTACAATCAAATAGCCTGACACTTGTCAAGCCAAGAACAAGTAAACCGCGGTGTCGTGGAGCCACGAAAAATCGTTCTCCCATGATAGTTGGAGGATACAACATCAGACTCAGCAAGATATCTTAATCGTATTGCATTGCAGAATAGATCTGACAAATGCATTCAACTTATTCAAATTTTCAAACTTCTATGTCCTGTAACTTTTGAACGGTGAGAGTCTACAGCATAGGGCTCCGGATTGGAGCTCAGAAGGTCATGGGCTATTACCATACCAAGTTTGGTTGTGATCGGATTAACTCCTTTCCATTGAGTGATATATATAGTTCTCCTTTTTCACGTACCTCACGGTACGATCAATTTGAGAACGAAAACACAAACAAACGTAGAAATGAATAACAAAAGAAAAGCAGTAAGAGATAATCTTTAAACTTGTACCCTTGGACGTCTCTCTGAAGGTTGTCCATCTAAAAGCTTATGGCCATATTGACAGTATGAACTAGCTGGGTTTGAAGGGAGCCCGGCATCATGGAAAATTATAAACACCTAATTATCCATACATTACTACCTTGCATTATTGTACCGCAACCTTCCCTTTGATTTAAATAGAGACCCACACACTATGACTGGACCTGTAGTTTGAGTAGGAAACTTTACTTTCTGCAGAAGGCCCAAAAAGGACTAAAAGGTCTGAAATCGGAAAGACTGAAGAGACATATGCTGCCAGTGACTGCATTACTTGAAAGTTAAGGGTTACCTAAGGCAAGGCCAGATTTTCCATATTCCTAATTTAACTTTAATTCCAAATTGAATGTGTGTATAGAATAACCCTGACTGATAAATAATACATGTAAACCTGGTAGTACTACTGTGGAACCCAATGTATCATTCATGTCTAAATTGTCAAAATGTGTCAACCCCGATTTTATTCAATAATTATTCGTTACTTTACTACCTTTCTAAGTCGTTTTATTTTAAAATACAACTTCACAGTTAGTTGATTAGAGCGTCTTTAATAAAACTGCATGGTGCCCTGGTGCTCCAATGCTTCAACCCACGACCCAAGCTGCCGGCAAAGAGCTGCCCTACGTTTTTGCACTCACCTAAGTATAAAGTAGTAAAAACGGTTATAATATGTCAAAACCAACATTGTGGTCTTTCCATTAAATGTATGTGTTCTATTTAAATTTAAAATCCGGACACGCTTAAAAAAACATTCATTTCTTATATCTAACATCAATCAATGGATTGTGACAACTTCTGTAAGCTTCTTCCAGTTTCGGGCATTATATATTATTAATTTCATTATAAACAAGAATAGGCTGAATAGTATAAAAAAGTTTTACAATGGAATAAATGATACATGGTTCTGATATGATATTAAATCAGAATTAATTATACAGGGTCAGTCACCAAGCAGAAATCAGTATATAAAGAAAGTATAGTTGTACCTTGTTAAAAATGTTTTGAATTAAAGTTATACAAAATTAAGTACTTTATAAGATGAAGATAATTTCAGAGATGGCACACTTCTGATTATATCGGAAGTGGACATAAACTTTGTTATTTTTAATGGAACACCATACTTATTGCATTTTTGAATTTCACACTGTAAATAAATGCCAATTTGTTAATGTTACTTTTGGCCTAATAAGTAGCATCAATCCGGAGTTACTACATATTTTGTGCAAAATTTGACGTCTGCAGTGTTTGGTTCCATCCTCTAAAACGAAAGCACTGGGAGGGATAAGATTTCCGCAATTTGCATCTGAAAGGAATAACCTACTTTTCTCAGATGTTACATGAGTTCATTCTTCTGAAAATTCATAGAATATTTGGATGCCAGTATTTACTAATTCAAACATGAAATTTATTTTCTGCAGATATAAAGTTGTTGGTACCTGCCAACAATAATTTTTAAGAAATTTTTCGTTTTTGGAAATTTCAAATGATGATTTAAACAATAAAAACCAGTTTATACATCAGCATTTAAAAAAATACATATAATAAAACCAAGAATAAAATTAGATTAAGATCTCCATATAACCTACCAGATTCTTGATAACAAACGCACAACTGTTTTAATAGAAAGCCGTTCATATTTATTAAAATATCATTTATACTTTGAAAGGAATGATGAATTCGTTCCTTCGTATCTATTCGAGCAGTTGGAGGTTCTTTATAATCCAATTGCTTAGCCCCATAACAAGAAATCAAGTGTCATTAAATCTGGAAATCACACTGGGCATGGTGAAGGATCTCCTATTCCAATCCACTTGTTTCAAAGTTCTGCATTCAAATACTCAATTACATCTCTCCAGTACCAGGTGTAGAAGTATGAAACCGGAATTTTCCTATAGATGGTGCTCGCTATCAGTTTAAAGACCGTAAGACCGCTTCTGTAGCGCCATCTTCTCCCTCTAACAGCTGACGAGGTTTGTCAACCGGTATATTTTTCTATAACCTCAAACATGTCGAGTTTTGTGCCTACGAACTATGATTTGCGGACAGCATTGGTTTTCTGCTATCATTTGAAGAAAACTGCTGCAGAATCGCATAGAATGCTTGTCGAAGCATACGGTGAACATGCTCTTGGCAAAACTCAATGCTTTGAGTGGTTTAAAAAATTTAAAAGTGGTGATTTTAACGTGAGAAACGAGGAGCGTGGGAAACCACCGAAAAAGAAAGACAAGGACTTGCAAGCCTTATTGGATGAAGACGATACTCAGACTCAACAAACTCACGGAACAATTAAATGTGATGCAAAAAGCAGTATCTCTTCGTCTGAAAGCTATGGGAAAGATTCAGAAAGTGGGAAAATGGGTACCACATGAACTGAATGAAAGACAGCAAGAAAATCGAAAAACCACTTGTCAAATGCTGCTCGTGAGATGTAAAAGAAAATCATTTCTTCATCGAATAGTGACAGGTGATGAAAAGTAGATATATTTTCAGAATCCTAAGCGTCGTAAATCATGGGTGAATCCAGGCGAACCATCAACATCCACTGCAAGACCAAATCGTTTTGGAAAGAAAACAATGCTGTGCGTTTGGTGGGATCAAAAGGGTATAATATATTATGAGCTACTAAAACCTGGCGAAACCGTTAACACTGATCGCTACCAACAACAAATGATCGATTTGAATCGAGCAATACGTGAAAAACGACCGGAATATGCAAGAAGGCAACATAAGGTCATTTTGCTTCATGATAATGCCCCCTCAAACACAGCAAAACGGGTCACGGATACGATTGAGGCGTTCAATTGGGAAATACTAGCGCATGCGGCTTATTCTTCAGACTTGGCTCCGTCTGATTACCATCTATTCGCATCATTGGGACATGCACTCGCTGAACAACACTTCGATTCGTATGAAAATGTACGAAAATGGCTCGACAACTGGTTCGCTTCAAAGGGAGAATTGTTTTTTTGGCGTGGCATTCATAACCTGCCGATGAGGTGGGAAAAATGTATAAATTCCAATGGAGACAATTTTGAATAAAATATTTTTTATAATTTTCAAATAACAGACGAGCAATTTTTACAAAAAAATTCTGGTTTCATACTTCTACACCTGGTAATGTGTGGATGCCCCATTATGTTGGAACTACATGTGCTGTCCCATAGCTACTGGTTACATTTTCTAATATTTCTGGTAAATCGTGTTACAGAAATTGTAAGTAGTGATTCCCATTGACATTTACATACAAATAAGTTCAAATTATGTGACAGCTGTGCTTGGCATACAAGCATTTTTATGAAATGTAGCTTTATCCGTAAAAAGAACATTAACAAACTAATTTCTGTGCCGAAGTTTGTGTAAGGCCAATTCAGAAAACTGCTATTGATTGTTGAAGTCAGCTTGATTTAGTTCCTGAATTAACTGAACGTTATACGAATTATATTTATTTTCACGGAGTATTTTTGATAAAGAAGTTTAGTTTATTTGTAGTTTTTGACTTTTCTCTGCTGCCATCTTAGACAACTGGACATGGTTTTCTTCATGTGTCACAGATTTTGTATGTTCCTTCTTCTCTAATTTTATACAGCTAATTCTGTCAAAACTATTTTTAAAATTCAAACATGATACGAATTTGGGTGTCTGAGGTCGGGAAATAATTGTGTGTACATTCTTGAGGCAAGTGATTAATTTCCTTCTGCATTACCCAAGGAATAAACCATGTCAATTAATTTTTCTTGTGAATAGATTTTCTAATTTCAACCAGAATCTCTAATCCACAACAAATGACAAGATAATAAGACAATGAAATTATTTGATATTTAAAAAAACATCATATCAACAGAAATAAATTTGATGTAGCAATTAATGACAAGAAAAAATATGTGGTGTTCCAATTTTATAAAACGGGTTATGCATGTTTGAATTAGTATTGGCATGAAATGTCAAAAGAATATATCCATGTAACATCTGAGAACAGTAAGTTATTTCTTTCTGAAGTGAATTGCGAAAATCACATTCTTCTTAGTGCTTTCGTTCTGGAGATTTTGACCCTCTAAATGTCAAATTTTGCATAAAATTTGAAATAACTCAGGAATGGTGCTACTTAGACAAAATGAAATATTAACAAACTGGCATTAATTTTCAGTGTGAAAATTACAAAATGCAATAATAAACAGGATGTTTATATATAATAWTGAAGTTAGTGTAGATTATTTTTAAACATTTTTATCTAGATTCAACTATAATAATTCATTATAGACTGATTTCCGCTTAGTGACTCAATCTGTAAATGTCATAATAGCGAACTTGATAAGATGCAACCCTAGAGGTAGAAAAAATGTCGGTAGACTGAAAAAGATGTGCCGTAATCTAAAATACTAAGCTACAGCCCTGAAAGGGGCTTTAAAATTGAATTAATTAAAAACTAAAAAAAAATCATTATTTTATTAGCTATATTCATGGCTAATACCGCACAGAAAATATATGGTGAGTAAAATAACAAAGATTTTTGTTTTTTAGACAGTTACTACATAAAAATAAATTTATGGTGCATAAGCAGGGTGATGACTGCTCCTGCTGTGATTTATAGACCTTTATTATACTCATATTATTATTGCATATTATTACTACAATCATAATTTCTGTAATCTCAGAGTAAATGCCAAATAATTATTTTCACTGATTGTACTTTAAGAATTAGTAATTTACATACCTGTGCCCAACGGGACAATGGCGCATGCAGGAGATGAACACTGCGAATCCTGCCCTACATTATCCAGGCACTGAAGTACCCAACCGATGGTCCCGTCACCACCACAAACTAAGATCTTGTAATTCTGGATGTTTCTAAACACATACAAGCCAGGTAGAGGTCCACCATTGTCAAGGTCGAACACCTGGTAGGGGTTTAACAATTTTCTAAAGCTGGAAATCAACTCAAGACCCTGACAGCCCCCTGATTTCACATTAACAAAAACTAATAATGGTTGAACTCCGTTAGGTACCATTGAAGGTTCAATATTTGGTAGTAACATAACTGAAAATACATTTATTGTAGTGTGGTATAATGGCTAAGAAACAAATGTTGTTTACCTAAAAGGTGCTTATCTTCATATCTGGATTCTCTCAAGATGTAGAACGACCGAACAGCTTTCTCTGAATCTTCGTAGGTAATTACCATAGAACCATATTCATAATATATTGGACCGATTTTTGAAAATTTATTTTCTATGGATTAACAAAAGTTAGCCTCTATTAAAACAAATTATGAAAACTCACCTTTGCCTAAAAATTCTATGAGGATATTTTCATAATTTCTTTGACTCAAATTTGGCGGCAGATTGCCTATGAACAGAGCAAGATTCGGTCCATGTGGATCTTGCTTGAGCTGGAGATAAAAGCGCATTAATTCCATCTGACGAATGCTGTCCTTCCCTAGTTGTTTCATTATTTCCCACGGTCTTTCATTCCACGATAGCACTCTCTCAGTCACTGTAAGAACATTAAAAGGGTCTTGAATAAGCTGCTGGCAAGTGTTGATGTGGTAGTACCTATCTTTAAAAATAAGGACACAACCTAAGTTACTAGCAACATTTGAGAATGAATATCTAAACAAAAAGTATCTCTTGAATGAAAATCTAGCTATATTAAATCAGCCACTATTGGTCCCTGAAAAATTATCATTGTAGGAGTTGCTTTCAGTAGTGGATCTATGGCAAAGGAATTCCTCAGCCTAAGATAAAGTTGAGTTAAGAGAATTTAAACAAAATATTTATGTTTACATGGTGTTTTTTTGAAACATGGAGCCAAATTGCCAGAATTTATTGGGAGGGGGGAGTAGTAATAAATGTGGGGTAGTCAGCATCCGACTGCCTCTCAGCTTTCAGCTGTCATGAATTTTTGTCTATTTCAACATTTCCGAGGATTCACTAGTGCACAGCTTTGATGGCATCTTTTTGGTACGCAGAGTAGCATGCCAAAATGATACTAGCCAAGCATGACTATTTGTTGGTACCCCAGTCCAGCCCATTGTTAATATGTTCTGTGTTTTATAAATTTATAGGGGAAATACCAAAAAGGCTTAAATTACAACAAATATTTTAAATTCGTTTTCTCTGCCTGCATGCAGGTTTCTGCTCATAAGATTAATTTAACATATTTCTGATATACTGTTTTTGTCTAAGTAACTGTTTGATTAATCAACTTCAGTTTCTACCATTTGCTTATAAACAAGTGGCCACACAAATAAAAATTGAGTGGGATAAATCCGGGCGACCCTGGAGAGCTATCTATCACATCCGATCCATATATGTCTCTTGTCTATGATCCAATCCAAGGCCAAATGAGTGTTTGGTTCAAAGTGGCATTAAGACTTACCCTAAAATGAGATGGAGTATATTTCATTCCTTTTTAGCATTTCCTTTAAAACCTTTCATAAAACAAGGATATATGTTCATACAGAATTTTTGACCTCTCACCTCCCAACACATGGTAGCAATTTGGTTCGATGTTTTGAAAACGCCTTGTAAAATAGTGACAAATTTAATAAAAATATATATGGAAAGGTATGTATACACGGTGAATCAAAATAATGGTACATATGTTAACAAGTGACAGTTGAGCCCAAAGGAATGTTTAACGTTTTTCCTGTAAGTACCTAACATCATTTTGAATTATTCAACTAAATATTTGCATGTGTGAAAAACCCAATTTTTACAAGCAAAAAAGATTCTTCTTTGAAGGTGTACAATTATAATTTTTTTTCTTCTTGTAAACTCAATCTGTGGACATACTGTATATTGAATTGTATCCAAACAAAACTGGCCAAGAATCCAAAATGCAGTAAACATGGTTAGAAACCAGTTAGTTGGACCAGTGTTGGACCAAATTTAAACAAAATACATCAAAATGTATTAATGTCAGTGGGCTCAATTAAAAAAATTATATGCAAAGTTGTTTTAAAGGTACTTAAATTAAAAATCATTTTTAATGTCAACAAGCCAGCATAACAGAAATTCCCAGGTTGAACAACTTAGCTCTTTTTTAAGAAGTTGGTTACGTGTACGGAAGTTCAGTACTTAGATAGGCAAAACAAAATTATTGATAATAAAACAAAGTATACATGGCTTCATGTTTTTACTTGGTGCAAATGCAAATAAAATAAAAATATTATAACAGGTGTTTATAAAAAAAACATATCAAGTAAGCTGATGGTTTTTGTGGTCATAAATGTACATTATAGTAATGGTACATCAAATTTGTATATGTCAAACAGGCAAATCTGCATCACATTATATGCACTAATCTACACAAACAGGCACTACATTTGTTTTAGAAAGAGAAAACACTGGCTGACTTGACATTTTTTTAAGAACGTCTGTTAGCTTGGTTATACTAGTTCAAAAAAGTTTAGAAATATGTTTCATAATTACTTATGATGTTGAAATTTGGCATATATATAAATCTCAACTACCCAAAGCGACCTATTGTTTTTGGGGTAAGTAGGGTATAGGAAAGGGGGTGACATTGGAGAGTAACTATTATGTTTGCAATTTTTTTTTCTTTTAGTATGCGATTAGTATTTTAATTGAGAGTATTTTTCATCCCTATAAATTTTCAGTGCAGCAAACGGCTTAGACTTAGAAGATATTGGCAAAAAACCGTTACTCAAAAAAAAACGGTTTTTCCTAAATATCTCCGAAAATACATACTATATACAAAAAGTGAAAATACCATCAGATAGGAAATAGAATGTCTCACAAAAAGTGTTTTAAAATTTTTTTCCAAAAAATTGACCTTTGTGAAAAATATTTTCAAAAGACTGGATTTTGGACCCTGTTCACAAGATTTTTGAAAATTTTGCTATTATACGTATAGAAAATCTAATTTCTGATCGAAAAGCACTTGCAATGTTTTTATTAAGTTAATAATTTTCTAGTTATTTACAAAAAAACGATTTTGAAAATTTATGGATTTTATGCTAATATTACGAGAACCATTTGTTGTTTCAAAAAATGTGTAGAGACAAAAAAGCTCAAAACCTCATTATTGATCGTATAATATAAGAAATAAAAGCATAAATGTCATTTTGACAATTGGATGTAACTTCTACTGTAATTGGGTGTTTTCACATTTTGTAGAAATCATGCCATGTGTATATTTGGAGTACCCTTCTTACGTCCTAAAAATTTCAAAATTTTTCTAGCACCAGTTTTCGAAAAAAACCGTTCTGAAGTTCAAATATAAAAATTGACCACACAAACGCAGTGTCCCGGTATGGAGATTGTGTGACGTAGCACCCGATGTAAACAAAGAATATTAGTTATGTTACCTACGTGACGTGCCTTAATTTCAAATAAATCCGTCAATAGTCTCAACAAAATATTCTTAAGTGTACCCGGAGACTACGAACGCAAACGGAGATGGTTTAAAGCAGACAGAACGGGTATGACCAAGACAAAATCTACATTTTACTGTTGTGAGACTTAGAGTAACTGCATAATTTTTTCCACGAACTTTGTATTCCGGGCATATCTTGGGCTGCAGTATACATATGGGCCCCTCTCGCTTCTCCTGAAAATAACCTATAGCTGCATTTCCGTGTTGCTTACGATTTGCACTAGAAAAAAGATGCATTTCGTTCAAAATATCAATGATCCATAATGTATTAAATTGCAGATTAAGCTGCTTTATTAATTACTTATACTGCTGCTTTAGCGCCTTTAATTTCAGTAGCATTAAAACGTGGGTTGTTCTGGAKAAATTCGGTAACTATAAACATATCTACAGCCGGCAAATTATTTGAAGACGCTTTAACAAAGCATTCCGACAACATATTGTTGAATTTATAAAAAAAAAACAAACGAGAACACTCTCAAGCATAACCAATAACGCAAACGAAATACGGAAAGTAGCAGACGCTATCTTATTATATTATGGACGCTGAAAGCATTCACCCTCGTAGACTCTATCTTGTTTACATCGGGTGATACGTTATAGCCAGTCCTAGTCAATCTGAGCGTGTCTTAAAACTGCGTTGTTGCCACGTTGCGCACTGAGAAGTTGTAAACTATTTTGGTTAAAAAAATTTTTGCAGCGTTATGGATACAGATACACACTTAATTAATAAGTACTCTTTTTTAATATATAAAAGTTTATATTTTATAACTAGTGAACATACCCAATTGTCATCTGATCAATTTAGCAATTATCATGCAACTTTAATTAAAATTTTTCATATATCTTTAAGTGCAGTTATCCACTAATTCATGAAAAATTTTGTTGTTTCACTTACCTCCCCTATCTAGCAAAACTTCGCTACATCTATAATCTTCACAATTGAAATCTTGAAGACCAAAGCGTCTGAGGGCCTCACGAATGAGGTCGGATACGGTTGTGCTGGAATCCACAGGCACGGTGCAGAATGCCTGAGATACTTGCAATTTACCGGGGTACACACGTACTTCGCCCTTGTCATTGTCACGGTCTTTAAATCTAAGGAACACGGCGGGCCTTTTGCCTTCCTTCCTGTGCAAACTAAGAACCGGTGTTGGATCCTGCAGGCAAGCCTCATCTGGCGAGTAGAGATCGGTTAGGTGGAAGGAGCTGGGATCTTTGGTGATGTGGAATGCTCGTAACGCCTGCGTTAATACTTGCTTTAATGAGGACTGTCTGGATACCACTATTGTTCGGAATATACGCCTTCTAAACGAGTTGTTGCCATCATACACCTTGATTGTTTCTGTAAAATAGAGGGCTATTCAGAATTCAGAATTTCAATAATTCCAAAATCTCATAAGTTTATACTGATTTGTTTGCATAAACAATAAATGATATGTACCCAAACTTTCCTTTATGTCGAAGTTAAAAAAATGGTGATCAGTTAAAGTTAGGTTGTGACTACATTTTGGAAACTGTTCAGTGTTCATGTTAGGACTTTATCAGTTGTTTTAAAAATAGTTTAAAAGTTCCTAATTTTACCGCTATAGATTGTATTGTAATTACTATGACAATTTGTTGAACCGTTACTTATGCTAACTACTTTCAATTCGACTATAAACAGTGCAAATTTGTGTTGAGCCGCCAATGTTATAGCTTTGTACTAAGTGGAGCATTTTAAATTTCACAGTAAGATACTTTGACAATTATTAGTTATTGCTTAACTGCTCTGTAAAATTATAATACAATTGTCTAAATAGGCAAAATAAGTGATAAATGTCTATTAGTTAAAGTCATATAATAAATTTAACTTTTAGCTGAATTAATGCCACTTTTTACTTAACGTTCACAAACCAGTTCCACTGCTTACAAGTTGCATTCACAGTGGAGATGTTTCAGTAAAACTTAGCATAAACAGAATTATCCAGGCAATTTATTCGTAAATGCGCGGGAGGGGAGTGTATAACATGGGTTAAGCTAGATTTACAACTTTTACATAACTAATCATTCTTCGGGTCATCTGATCACATACCCCAATGTGAAACAATTATTTTTTTAAGCCTTAACTAAGTGATTTGGAAAAAATTAGAAAACGGGTATATTATTTTTTCATGTAGATTCACATTCTGCAATAAAAAAATATGGTCTACATCCTCATTGCAGGTTAATGTTGATATATTTTCTAACAAGGTGTGATGCTTTTTATCAGATGCCGTAGAATTGATTATAAATGTGTGAATTGGTCAATGTGCATTATTCTACTATGTGCAGTACTGTAAAGTGTGATGGTACAGAGGAGATAATTTGCGAATGCTATAATTTTTAAAAATATCTGAAGACCTATATAGACTTTGATATTAAATTAAGTAGATATTATGCAAAAAATCATTTTGATGCTATTTGTACAGCTGTGGTTTTGATTACAGGACTCCTGACTAAAATATGGAATAATATTCAATGTGTTCTTTGCAAACTGCTGCATCGAAAGTTAAAAATTCGTCATTTTACATGCTGGCAGTGCTAAAAGAGAAACAATAATTGAGTTGTTATTAGCATATGAAATCTAAGCTTTTCAAAAAACCTACAACAGCAACAATAAAAGGAGATATATTATGGAATGTATCAGTATTAATTTCACTGAAATACCAGATGGAAATTAAAAAAAAAGATTCTTGATCAGTATTAAATCTTTGAACATCAAGAAGCAATATTACTTGGATGAAATTACAAAAAACGATAGGCGACATGTCATGCTACATTTGCCACTTATTTTTGTGTTAAAATCCAGTAGAGTTAATATGAAGTAATTGAACATGGCTGTTTATTGGACAAGGACCTTATCTTTTACCATATTTTCGAGAGCTTATAAAAAATGGGAATGATAGCAGTGACTTTTATTTTTAAAATGATGAAGAGAATTAACCGTCTTTTTAATTGTGAACATTAACATCAAAAGTTATTTATGATGGAAAACTGTGAAATTTAAACTTTGTTTAAGGAAACCTCTTCATTGAATTCAAAATACAGAAGTTAAAGTTCTTTTCATTTCCTGTCTAGAGATGAAAACCACAATCTATTTACCTTTTAGAGATATTTGGCTGCAATCTTACAAAATAGAGTACACTTGTTGTTAATAAGGTGGTATTTATTTTTGATAAACAATTAAAAATGTTAAAATATACAGTGTGATCCTTAAAAATATATATGGTGTGACATCCTGTATGTTAAGGAAACACACTTGTTGATCACACTTTTAATTGTTATCACATGCATTACATATACTTTTTAATTTTATAGTGAAAATTTTATAAATTAATAACAATCTGTTATTTAATCTAAAACTGTACATTTACATTCTTTACATGGTGCAAATGATTATATTATAAAAAATTATACTTGCTAGGATACTAATATTAAGCTTTAAAATTTTATAAAAAAATTTTTTTAACTGACTTAAGAGAGATAAACAAATTATACCAAATTATTAAATAGTAAATAAATACTTGAAGTATGTCGAGTTTCCACTTGTTTGGGTTCAAAAAAAACTGATGAAGATTAAGATAAATAATTTACAGACATTATGAATAATAAAATGCATGTCTATGCTGTGCTGTCTACACCTCAACCAACTGCATAATAGATGGGTTTACACAAACATATTAGCTCAGAAACATTACCTACCTTCATCTCTATCTTCCTTATCCTTATTTTGCTTATCTTGTCTCTCTCTGGTTGGTGGATGAGCCTGAGTATATTCTTCTTCCCTGTAACGACCAGCATCGCCACTACTAAATTCCTCTGATATGCTGCGAGCTAGAAATAAGAAATGTTTTAAGGTATCACTGGAACAGCATCCATTCGATTGTCTAGTATATGTCAACAGATCTAGTTAGACTGAGTCACACAGTTAGGTGCAATCAATAAAAAAAGCATTTATTGAAATTGTTATTTGCTATTGGCTACCTGCAGTTAAACTTTCAATCGGAAACCTGGCAAMCTAAAGTACCTCTAAAATAAGGGGGTGCAGGATGACATTTGCCATGGCAGGTACTTGGTAAAACAAATGAAAGCCGTTGTAGGAGTGACGAAAATGCAGTCCGGCTATCGCTAGTGCCATTGTTGACTGCAAAATCATGCCCTTGTTATCTTAAAATAAAATTAAAAACAATGTTATGAAAGCATATAAATAAATATAAATATAACTCTAGCTAAGTATGGAAGAAAATAAACTTTAAAACAGAATTATAAAATAAATTCAAGTAATCTAATTGCATGTGATAAGCATGCAGTTTACAGACAAGATTCAGATATATTGTCAATTTTTTCAACTGACAATGCATGTCTTGCCTAATTAAAACAAAAAAAAAGTCTGTTTTGAATATGTAACCAATAGTCCGATTTTGCAAATTATTAATATTGGGCAAGTGCTGTAAACATCTTTCCTGCGTGAATTTATAGAAGCATGTATACATCTGAGGACAAGCATCGGTAGCGAAGATACTCACGAGACAAGGTATCCTTCCGTCGAACTTGCACACCTAGAATGGCTTCCAWCGGCACTTCTGTTCTTGGAATGCTTACGGCATGTGGSGGCAGATAGATGGGTTCCAAAATGCCAAATGTACACTCTGATGTTATGTTCATGTGACATGCTGCGTGACACTGAAATTATTGATGGAAGAAGTGTTACATACAACTATAAGTTAGTAGTTTTTTTTTTAATTTAGAAGTTCTATTTTTACATCAATATTTCATGACTGTGCAATAACGAATAAATCAATAAATTACACTAAAACAAGAGCTAGCCTGATATTTAATAATATACAGCCAGACTAGGCACACAATAATTTTTATGAGGTCCAATCCTGCAACTATCCATTTTCGAAAGTAAATTTTAACTGTGGAAAATCTCACATAAGTTGTTTTTTTTGAAATATGAAAAAGCCACAAGTAGCAGTGGCTGACTGTTTTTGTCCAATGCACTAGGACTATCAAGGCTACCATGTCAAATAAAACAACATGCAAAAGACACATTGCAGAATGGACCAAATGCCTGGTTTGTATTATAGACACGAAAACAATGTAAAAAAAACTTACATATGTTAGTACTACTTTCATTTGTTTTCAAGTTAAAGCATAATAATGAATACAAAATTACAAACATTTTCCTGATATAGTTTTTATAAATAAAAATTCTAAAAATTTTCTACTCCATCTATGAAGTGTGCCTATTGCTCCATGTCTTTCTTTAATGTCTTCTGCAGTATTATTAATATGTCACATTAATTCTTTCTCAGTGTCCACTTTCATCATGTAGACTTCATTTTTAAACCAGCCCCATAAACAGTAATCTAGTGGTGTGAAGTCTGGAGATCTAGCAGGGTAATTATTATTAGGTCTTCCATGATCAATCCAATACCCTGGTAACCTTTCCTCCAAATGTTGCCTAACCAGATGAGAGAAATGTGGACGAGTTCCATCATGATGATAGACATTTACCTTCCTGATGTTTGAGAGGAACATCCTCTAGAAGTCCTTGCACTTCTTTTTGTAAAAAATGTGATTTCCAAATTGAAAGGGAAAATTAAATAACTATCAATTAAAAAAGGAAAACAAAATTCCACATGTCTATATCATCTTCCGGTTGTAGGTGTTTATTTTCTCTAAATGAAATTGATATAAGCCCTGGTCATGAAGTGGGTTTATTACACTTTTTTTTTTGTCTTTAGTACAAATTCTTCTACAACTAGTCATTGCATCTTATTTTACTAGTTGTAGAACATTTTCAACTCCTAGTTGGTCCAGTAACTCATTATGATGTTACTTTAGCATGAAAAGTTAACCAGTCTCATACGATTAATTGAAAACTCTGATAAATACGTTTAGGATGTCCCTGTTGTGGAAACCATTGACGATATTCAGCAACAGGAGCTGTAGCATTTCCATTAGAAAAACCATAAACAAATTTGAATAAGTGTTTGGCATTTTGTAGTACTTTTACTTTAATCATATAAACTTGATAAACATTAACTCATTATTATATTAAACTGATAGACGTAGTCTATGCTGACAGATTATCAAAAATAGTCTGATCCATTGATTCCCAAAGTGCTCTATACCGACCCGCTGGGGTCGACGATGACCTGCAAGGGGACCATGTCAATGAAAAAAGAAGTTGGGGGTCTATGAGAAATAAATGGGGTCCACAAAAGTGGATGTCACCTAAGCAGATTGTGATTTTTGACCACACTAATACCACAATGGATAGCAAACCTAAAGGTGACACTGAAGAAGCGAACCTCGTATTATAAGAAGAACAAGAAGAACTTAAGGTACGGTTTAGAAACAGATGTCAGCCATGCTGGCTTCAAAAAGACATAGATACCTATTTTTTCCCATCCTTTTACCTACTGAAAGAGGTTTGGTTTCAGCATGGTTGCCGAACTCCTGACAAAAGAAAACGAACACACTAGACATCACTAACCGACAAGATTTGAGATTAAACCTAACTAAATTAATGCTAAATGATGCAAATTTATTACTAAAGCATCAGGTCAGGTCAGTAAAAGCGTTACTTTTTATTTAGTTATATTATGTAACAGATACTACATTTTAATATGGTTTGTTTTAATCTTAATTTAATGTAGGTATGTATAAAATTTAACATGTGTTAAAGGTGCACTTCACTACAGTTAGAGGTTTAAATCTTTCAAAGTGAGTAGTACCAGCTGTCAAAAATGCATCAGAAGTTAATGAATTTGCAAAAATTCAATATTAGCTAAGCAGGAGGTCAACTTAACTGAAAAACATGTTAAGGGGTCTAAGAGACAAAAAAGTTTGGCGACCTCTAGTCTAATCAGATGTTTTGAATGTCCAACATGGCATATCTGATTTTGCAAAAAATAAATACAAGCAGAACTCTGGATAAAAATTGTGAATTGCTCTATAATTTGAAAACAAATGAAAGTTGAACTAAGCTATGTGAGTTTTTTAAATATTAATTTTACAGCCTTTGTAAGCAGTTTAGTGAGAAGTCATTAGAATAACTTCAAAACATGTTTGCTGATTCTCATTTGTTCAGCTTTTTGCTATTCTCTTAAATGATGTGGTACCATATACAGTTCTAAAAAGTAGGCTAGTAGACATATCCTCAGTAGTCACATTATAATTCAAACTGTTCAAAAATTTTGTAAAAAGTAGTAATGAGAAGATCATCCTTTAGGTCATTTAAAGAAACTAGCTAAAAACTTACAGTCATTCCACACCACTCGCATCTGTACCCCGACAAACATTCAGACGCCCAGCAGGTTTTCTTGCACATGGCACATTTTGAATTGCTCGGTAAGTTCCCCTCTCGCCAATGATGTTGATGATGAACGGATGATAAAATTTTTCCTGGTAAGTATGTTGCGTTTTCTTTGCAGTCCGCCACAGCAAAGTCTTGGCACTCCGCATGAACGTAATATTCACAAACTAAAACAAAAGCAAAGCTAGCAATAAAAGTACAGGGGAAAGGGTTTCCACTTACTTTCACAGTGGATGGAAATGCTGTCATCTAACCTTTTCCTACAGACGTTGCAAAATTTTCTTTTGTGATGGAAGGGTTCCGACCAACAGTGGGCTACCGGGTTCTAAAAAAATATTTTCAGTCAGTCACAATTAAAAATGAAAAAAGTGCAGAATCTACTAGCTGCAAATTGTTTACATCTACAAAAACCAATGCTACAATGTGTTACAACTTTGATTAAAATACAATTGGGGCAATTTTATTTTTACAAAAGTTACCTGGATTTTTAATTGTAATGAATTGTATTGAATTGCCATTAGTGCAAGAAAAGCTTCTATATATTTTGCCCTTTTACACCTTTATTTAACAATTGTGATTGAAATAAATAAAAAGTATATTTTGTTCAGTTTTAAGGATTTGTAAATTATAGATAGATATACAATGAACAACTTACCTTAATAAGGCTGGCGGCAATGCTGGAGCACGGGGACACCACCGTTTTCAGGCAGCGATCATGTACTACGAAGTTGCAAACTGAAACAAAACAATAATAAAGTATTTTAGTTTGAAGCTACTTCTGAGGAAGACACCGACATGAGTGTCGAAACGTCAAGGTCAAATAAGCAACGTGGGAACCAGCCCGGAAAACAACATGTCATCAATAATAAAGTATGCATTCCATGTTCATATGAATATCATTAAGAAACAATAATTTTTGCCTCAATTACTTTAAAAACCACAGATAGTGATATCTACAATATTTGAGTGTTTTATAAATAAAAAACTTCTATATAGTATTAAATACACTGTTTTTAATTTTTAATGCAGCCCTTTTATCCTTTACAACTGATATTTTTTCCATAGGTCGTACAAGAAAAGTTTGAGTGAACCCATTCTGAAAATCKACATAACAATTTTAGCAAGACAACAGTTTTAAAACAAAAGCAGAATTGGCCGTTGCGAAGGAAAATAAAATAAAAATTATATAGAAAATAATTAAATTTCAGACACAAGGCTTTGATAAGTATACGTGTTCCAAAAGAACTGGCCAGAAACATAGATATGTATCCAGTTTGTTAGTAGTTAAAAAAAAGACGTTGGGTGTTTTCCACTGGTCGCAGTAATACATGTAACCAATACTATTAGCTTAATATTCTCGTGAACTACTCAAGTAACGTGTCGTTAACATAAAAACTTGTCTTTTTACCCTAAGGAATGCTTGATAAAAGTGTAAAAATTAAAACGATTTTGGTGGATCGCAATACGTATGCTACTTGTCGAAGCTCTTGTTGATGTCATAGTTCTATGACGCGACTTTCTCGGTATGCATTACAGCATAATGCGTTGCCCTCATGTGTATGTAATTCGTATTAGGTATGTTATGGGTGTATATATATTCAAATATGAATACCACACGGTTTACAAAAGCCACATTGAACAATTTACCGTGCATTGACGCTTTAAATGATGGTCAAATTTTTGTGTAGCAGTCACAGTAAGAAAACAGTCGTAGAAACAGTCATTTCAGGTCTTGCAGCATTAAACAACTTGAATCTCCTTTTCTTTAAACTCCTTACTGCAATTTTTGAACGTGTTTTTACACCCGGGAACAAAACGTCACTTATCAAGTTTCTCTATCATTATATTGAGCACAACGTGATATTAAATATTACTTCTATCTAACACTCAGCACTCACTCAAATAATCGGCAGCATTTATTTTAGCCTAGTTGTTACGAGCGAAAACCACATGAATTTACAAAAACAAATCAACAAATAATACAGTGTGGCAGCGTAAAAAATACTGTATTTGTTCAAATAAACTATAATATTATTAACTAAAACTATAAGCGTTCGCTATCACTTCTCTTGTTTCACTATGAAGCATCCTTCCGCCAGTATATTGGTTCATTTAAAAAAAATCGATAAATATATATTGTCACTCCGACACTGAATTATGTCAACCCCCCAGAGTTAACGTGAAAAGTATAGTATATTTGCAAAAATATTTAGCTATTATAATATTAAGTAGTAAAAAAAGATAGGTTTAAAATAGAAGTAATTGTCACTTTTAAATGCTATTTGTGATTATAAGAAATTGATTTTCAAATAGTGTCCAGCACTATAACTTTTATGCAGTTAAACTTGACAACTACTTAAAAAATGTCGCTCATATGTCGCAAATTACGAACACGATGTCACTACCATGCGCTATGTTCATAAAAATACTGATATACCTACGTTTGATCAAAAATTTTCTTTAACATTTGTTATTTATATTAAAATGTATGCATTTTCACGTCTCATATGAAGTGCACGAGATTTTTTGCAAATCCAGACTTTGAAACATGGATATGGATGTACTTTTGTCTTCGTCATTTCATAATTTTTTTGTTAATTGTTCAGTACCCAAAAATTTGTTATAAAGATTAAGTCGGACTTTAATAAAGAGCATCAAATCCGATAACGTGCAAGATGCATACAATTCACGTGATCACTTCATCTATTCGGTGATCGGAGTATAGCAAGCAAACCCTTTGAAATTGATTTAAGATCGCTCAAATATCTTCAAAACGCTATGCTCTCGTTGTTAATTAAAAAAACCGAACCAGAAACTGCATTGGGCGACCAATGTTTATTTCGCTGACATGTCAAAAAGAGAAAACCACCCATTTCATTGCCTGTCGTCACTGCAAAATTTTGTAATGAATAACTGTCTAAGTATATATTTTATGATAAGACTCCCAATCTGGCAACTACCTATCAATACAGATCCAGCATTTAAAAATGATCGAAACTATTACTTCAGAGGGCCGCTGCGGAGTGTTCAAATCGACCGATATTTTCTAGTTTGGTAATTACTTATATTTGAGATAATAGCTACGAAAATAAAGCAAAATAGATTTTTGTTAAATTTCTGGAAAACTTGAAAAGCGAATTATTAGTTCGAGAAATCAGTCATGTCTAGTTCAATAAGCATACGTAGTATTGCAAGGAAATGATGGAATATTGTAAATAATAAGAATAATTTTCTATCGCTGTATGATTTTATTTTATAAGAGCCCATTTTGCAGATGAATACATAGGCAGTAGATACAAGAAAATAAATGATCAACAACGCCTGCCGTTTTTATCAGCCTGAAATCAATTTATGAAATTGTAATACTAGGCCAGGCTTTAAGCTGTTAAATAAGGAAATAATTCTTGAAAGTCTGGAAATTGTTTTAACCGATTCTTTTGTAGCTCCTACTCAACATACTAAGTTTTCTTCCTCGAGCGAGACCGGCGTTAGCCAGCATATTAACAGAATGTCGTCAAAAATCAGTTTTTCGCAAGTATCTTCTAAAGTAATAACGTTTTGGTAAAAACAGATATTACTAATATTGTCCTTCGTGATATTTTCCATGAAAAAGTTCCCTAGACATTTTTCTTTCAAGGTTATAACCGTTTCGGAGATATACTTCCGGGAACTGCAGTATTTTTATGCGACTACCAAAAAACGAGACCTTTTGCTACAATACGTATGTATGTATGGGATCACCTTCTAATATTTACTTCATGAAACCAAACAAGGGGAAAGCAAACAAGAAGCTGTACTGTACTACAAGATTAAAACTTCCATTACAAGTGCAGTATTTATACGTATTCACTGGATGTGACACTTCTTCATTCTTCAGACAAGGAAAATAAAAATTATGAAAAATACGAAAGGATAAGAAGTTGCAGGAAGCTGCATAATATTTCAGAGATCCAGAAGCACATCCAGATGACTTTGATAGGACGGGATATCTCTTTATTGTGTCCGTTTATAGAGCAAAAGATGATGGAGATAACATTGGATGTACTGAAGTTCCAAATTTTTGCAAGATCATTGACGAAAGACCGATTCAGTCTTGCCTCATTACCACCTACTCTGACAGTCAACGTCTACATTCCATGAGAACATACCATCAAATTTAAAATAGTATGGGAACAATAATTCTCTGCTTGACTGTGGTTTTAAATAAACTCAAAACATGATAGTTTGCTTCCGATTAGCACCAAGAATTCGGCTACACACACGCTCCTGAATACCATATCCTGCACATGTTCGAAAGGCTGCTGGACAGTTTGCGCTTGTAGGAAACTTGGAGTTCCGTGTTCTGCTGTAATCTGGATCAATTGCCAAGGAAAATCCTGCAAAAACACTGAAGATATGGAGGACAACGAAGCTTACGACAAAATAAAAATATATACGTTCACAATCTAAGGCACGAAGAAATACAGGATCCATTCGTTTCAGAGAAGAAAAGTGAATATGAGGAAACTGTTATTAAAGAACAAACCTAGTCCTCAATATCGAAGCGAAGAACTGCAAAGTAAATTTAAAGACATACGGTGCCATGGGCTCCATCCTCCATTCCGATAAAAATATCATTTTAAACGAATTCTCGAAATATCACCGCAAACAAAACATCATCAACAAGAACTAACCGATTACTTGGTCTCAAATAATTCCACCCCAATTTATTTTGATTATCAATTATATGCATGTATAAAGACCTATTACTCTTAAATGTTGCTTCATCACTAAATAAGATTGCCTGCATTAATTTCTAGTCGTTATTAATTAAATTATCTATGGTTTCGCAAAAAATTAACTCGATTTCGAAAATCATCATCAAAGTGGTAAAGATGAAACTTGTGTTTTAACATAATTCGATTAATACTAGTTCGCGATCAGTTTTTGCCTCAATATTTCTGCAAATTAATTCTGGATTTTAGTAACATTGAAAGAACTTCCAACTCCATGTTTTCATTTATTTTTCGTGCTAATTTTCCTTGTGCGTAACGCTCCATGTAGCTTGAAGTATATGCTTCAATTTTTTCAAACGCAGCACTTTGCGGCAGTCTTGCATCTAGTTTTCTTTGATTGCAGATTATTTGAGCCAATCCGAATTACCAAGACTGTATAACATATTAATTAGTTCTTGACGAGTTTGAGACTTACAATTTTATAAAGTTTCTTGAAATGTACTTGGTTATTTTGGGATAGCAACCTGGATTTTTACATTCGACTATACAAACCTTATATTGATTGAATGCGTGCCAAAGAGGCTTTTGACCAGTACAATAATAAATAAGGGGTGCCACGTGCCAATGAGTTTTTGGCATTTCTAATTTGTCACGTTTAAAAAATTGAAGTAGGCACATGTGAATGACTTAAAAGTTGCAGCAAACGTTCGGGAATCAGACAGCGATAATTACGTTGACTTGACTGCAAGGATTTGGAAGGTGTGAAAGTTTTAACAGACCCCTGCATTTCGAAGTTATGACAAAAAAGCGTCATAAATCAAAATTTGACAGATAAGCAAAAATAGGTTAACTAAATTTTCAGAATAATCCGGGGTCGCAGAAAAAGGCGTTATTAAGGTATAGTGCGCGCCATGAAAGAAGTCACACCTTAGGAATGTAACATCGTCCACAATTTGAACGGAGCTAACCGCATCGGTGGGCCGAATTAATAAATTTATTCGCCAAGCTAGCCTGAATAGTGGCGTATATTCAAAATCAGTATATTTACACTTTTAACAATGGCAGGTACGTGTGCGGATAATCGTGATGTGCTATTTATGATGCGTGTATAGCTGTCTGCGACTGTGTCATGGAATTTCTAAGCACTAGTGACTGACAGAGAGATCAAGTATAGGCTGTAGGGTGTTTAGAAGCCTTTACTTGGAATTGTGCCATTTTTAAGACCTGGAAAAGGCGCTGTACGTCCTAAATTTCATCATAGGCACAGTTTGTATATCGTAGACTCATAACTATTTATCTACTATTTTCGTCTTGAGGTAAGGTGACGGATTACTACTATCTATATATAATCAGCTGGTCATTTTTCGTGCTTCGGTATCTTAAAAATCATGGCTTCTATTGACGCTACTAGAATAAACAAAATAATTTATTATTTTATGCTCTATGCTACAGAACAAGACATGAAATAATAAAACAGTTTAATACACAAAATATTGCTATTTTACTTCCACATCCAACGGCTGGAGTATTGTATCGCGAAAAAAATTTTCAAAAATTTTTATTTGCTCATTCGCTTTAAAATGGTCGAAAACGCAAAAAAATTTGTTGTCTGTGTGTCTGTGGTTTTGTTTGTGGACACGATAACTTTCGAAAGACTTAATATATGAACTTGAAATTTGGCAAACGTATAAATGGGAAGGGGGCGAAATTGGGGTGTAACCACCCTTTTTGCAAATTTTGATTTTTTTATTTTTTTTTCTTTTAGTATGTGATTAGTAGTATAACTGCGAGTATTATTCGTTCTTATAAATTTTCGGTGCAGCAAACTGTTTAGAAGATATTAGCAAAACGCGTCACTTAAAGAAAACGGTTTTTCCTAAATATCTTCGAATATATTTAATATATTAAAAAAATGAAAATACCATGAGACAGGAAATAAAATTTGTCACAAAAAGTGTCTTAGAAATTTTGACATTTTCGAAATATTTCCAAAAAACCTATTTTGAACCCTGCTCGTACGATTTTATTTTAAATTTTGGGATTATATAGAAAATCAAATTTCTGATCAGAAAGCACTCTTGTAATTTTTTTTAGTTAATAATTTTCGAGTTATTTGGAAAAAAACGATTTTACAATTTATATATTTTTGCTAATATCACGAGGACTGTTTGTCTTAGAAAAAATGTGTAGAGAGAAAAAATGCTCAAAACCTTATTACTAATCGTATAGTATAGGAAATAAAAACGTAAATGTCATTTTGACAATTGGATCTGGAAGTATTGATTCAATTTGCAGCGGTTTTTTTCAAATACAATGTAGTAGTTAGGGAATTCCAGGGACATTTAACAATCAGGGACTAAACTTTCGATAGGAAATAGGGGACGTCCGGTCACCCTAAGTAAAAACGACCTCTATAAAAGCGATTTGTAATTTAGCACAGAACCCAAAAATAAAATCAAACGTTAGATTGCATTAAAAACGTAACTTGTTTTTTTTTTTAACAGGACACCGTGTATATAAACTGCACTATTTTTGGAATGTGMAGCAGAAACGGAGCTTATAATTTAAAAAACGAAATATCAATTTCTTCTGAAAATAATCAAGTWGGGTATTATCTTTTTTTTTAAATTACGTAAAATGAATCTTGAAGTGCATAATATATATCACACGCCATGTTAAAAAAAAAACAAAAAAAATATTTGTAGATAGAGAATTTCAGGTCTGAAATTCGTATCTTAGGAGTCACCGCCAAAACGCTTCTATCCAAGGTTATTCAACTCGTGACGTCAAGTGTCGTAAACATTACCGAGGAGCGTGCTGTTTAATGGTGTAGTGTCATTCTTGTATTGGAAAAGCTTTTGTTTGGTGCTTATTGAAAAGACGATGTAAGAGGTCGCACCAAAAAGTGATTTGTGTATTTTCAAAAGCATTTATTATGTATGGAAAACAAAACAAGTGTTGTTTTGTACATGGTTATAAAAGTGGTTCAGTCAGTAACCGTTCCTCGAGATTATCAACGTATGAAAATGTTGTTTAAGGCCCCTAGACGTGATATGCCGAAATCGCAGTTTGTTTTTCCGTTGTGAAGATCATCTTAATTCTTACTGCAAGTTTTATTATTCTTTTTGAGGTTATAAGTGTTTCCCATTCAGTTTCCATTTTGTTATAGCTTGAAGAGGATAGGAAAAATTATATGCGTTTTAAGTCGATAAAGGGAAATGTTATAATAAAGAACGACGTTGTTCCCCATATATTCGACTGTTAGCCAGACCGGAAACGAGCCGCAAGAGCCCCGAAAATAAATGGCAATTTATATTTATTCTGACCTCTAAAATAAATGTCAAGTTTAGGGTACATTTTTGATTCTTACATTTTTATGTTTACAAACAGTATGTTTCCAACAACCCCCTGACACTGTGATCAAATTATCAATGCTACGTTAATTTGATAAAAAGTTCACTTATGCCGTTCCTTTTACGTACCTCATCTCCGCCACGTTGAACCGCTAGTCGCTGTACACAAATTCCATAACAATGAGCATGCCTTCAGAAGTCATAGCTCATAAGTAGGTATTTCACCTTTTCTTGACCTATTTTAATTCGCTTGTCACAAAATGAACGCAAACAACAAATTGATAAATTGACTGGCTGAAGCTGACGCATGACGCGCTGACCCCAGATGCAAACAAGCGGCCATTTACAAGACACCGGACGTCACGGCCAGTATGTTCGCGTTTTGGCGGTCCCTTTAAATATTCACATTTTTAATATTAAAAATATACCTTACGATCCATTTTTTCGAATTTACAAGCTGTCACAGCTGCCTTGTGGATTAGATGCTACCTATTAATATGCAATTTAATAAAATATAAATACATGGCAAATAACAAGTTATAGAGCTTTTTCGGAACGTTAGGGCACCCTGTATGTGTGAAATCTAGATAGGGGCATGTTCTGATCAGATACACATATTAGAGAGGACCCAACCCTCACGGCAAGGTTTCTTTCGGGTAGTAAATCAACTTCTAAGGCAACTTCTCGTTTTGAAATTTAAGGACTAGAAACGACTTTGCGCTGCATCTTTTATACTTTAAAGTACATTAGAACTCCTCCACCAGTTTTAACTACGACATATATGAATAGCGAGCAAGTAGTAGGAGCAATTAGGTAGATAAATATATCATAGCCATCCTCACTTAATTAAATGCACATATCGTGCTCATTAAAACTGGACTTGAAATTTTATTCCAGCAATACCTGAAACCCTCAAAGCTTACATTTACGGAATCTAGGTGGAAATGCCAGCATGTGCTTTACCGAGTCTACTTCAGTGTAAAAATGTGATGTCGTCGAGAAACGTCGACTTTCAACCAGCAGATCTGTTTATAATTTGGGTCAACAAGTTTCAAGCAGCGGCAGCGGCGGTGAGGATCCGTACGCGGATGTTTAGATTATTATAGAGGCGAACGCGGCGCGCGCCCCGATTCTCCAATTTGACGTCACGGGAATGACGTAGCGTCGCATGAGATTTGCAAATAAAAATCAATACCGCTATCTGTGTTAAAACAAGGAGAAGGCCTGCCTCCTGCTCACGTGCCGCTCGCTGCAAGCTCTTCGACGTTGTGCCAGCAACTTGTCGAATGCTTGCTTTCAAGCACCAGTCAAGTGTGGACACTTGAATGGTGCTTTGGAGTTTACACAACAGTGTCATTGGAGATGGCGCACATCTGGTTCTGCTTGGCTCGACGCGCTTCTTATTTCAATGACAGTTTTAGAATATCGATGCAAGTCAAGATACTCTCACAACCACAGCAGGCTTGCCGCTACTTGTCTTCAGATCATCCGAACATATTTAGGATGCCCAATGTAAATGACAAACTTATTTTTTTTTTAGCCAACCAATTGTTAACATTTTTAACGCGCTGGCGCATACAGAGACGTACCTCAGTGGAATTATTACAAAGAATTATACCACTCTGACAATTAAAAGTGAAATGAAGGGGTACTTCAGTACAATGGGAAAACTTGAATAAGCAAGACAAAGATATAAATAAAAAGAACAAATCTGCTCTAATCTCGCCGTAAACCTATTGATATTATTATATATTTTTGACAATCTTTCTTATAGTCTTACGAATTCTGGCCTGACCTGGAAAGATAGACTTGGTCAGCCCTGTCCCTAACGTTTCCAAAGTAAAAAAACTACTAGTATTCCTCCTACGTTCTCCAAAGTTCTTGAACGTGTTTTGTATAAGCAGATGATATGGCATATTGAAAAATTTGGTTTGATACCATCATTACAATCTTGATTTCGCAAGGGTTACATTACATTACAACTGCCCTTTTGAGTCACCGGTGGCATTTAAACTGCTATTGATCAAGGAATGATTACTATCTTAGTTTTGCTAGATTTTACCCTAGCCTTTAACACCACTCAGCATGACATTTTGCTAGCTAGCTTTCAGGGTATGTTGGTTTCTTCAATGAAGCTATTGTCTTAATAAGGAATTATCTGAGAAACCGTATATAGTTAAAATTGGAGACCTGATTTCAAAAAGTAGAAATATAAATTATGATGTTTCTCGGGGTTACACTGTATACCTTTGATTTATTGTAGGGAAATTCATCATTGGACCGTTCATAGTGATGCCGATGATACACAAGTTTATTTATCTAGTAAACTGCCAAATTAAAAAAATATATGTAAATTACCTTAAAACACATGTTAATTTTGAAGTGGAAATTGACACAAATAAACTAATAAACCAGAAGAGGCGCATCCCAACTCCCAAGTGCCATCTTACTCCGTTATGCCATGAGAGTGCACAATGTCGAGCGAGCCAAAAATTGCTGCTTTTTGCATCTTGCAAGCCAGTATTATTATTATGTTTATTATTATTATTATTATTATTATATACATTGCCTCTCATTTACTGTTCTTTTAGTGCAGTATTTTCCTGCCCTCCGCTATATACGAGGCACGTTTTTTAAGTAAGTACCGTTTTGGAATTAAAAAAAGACGTGCAAAGATATCGCAATAATTTTATCTTACATGAAAGCCTGTACCTTAATCTACTTTTCTATATAATTTCCGTGAATATTGAGGCACTTGTCATAACATGGCACCAGTTTTTGAATACCCTCCTCATAAAATTCTGCCGCCTGACTTGTTAACCACTGTATCACAAATGTTTCGACTTCGTTATCGTCTTGAAGACGCTGACCACCCAGGTGTTTCTTCAAGTGCAGGAACAAATGGTAGTCGCTGGGCGCCAGATCAGGGCTGTATGAAGGATGATCTAGAGTTTCCTATTTAAAAGATTTGATGAGATCTTTGGTCCGATTAGCCACATGTGGACGGGTATTGTCATGCAGCAAAACGATACCCTTACTCAACTTGCCACGTCTTTTGTTCTGGATTGCACGACGCAGATTGTTCAATGTCTTACAATAAGACGCTGCATTGATTGTCTCATTACGAGGCAGAAACTCCACTAGCAATACTCCTTTTCTGTCCCAAAAAACTGTGCACATGATTTTCCGGGCAGAAATTGTTTGCTTAAACTTCACTTTTTTGGGTGATGATGAATGTCGCCATTCCATGGATTGTTGTTTCGATTCTGGTGTGACGTAGGCCACCTATGTTTCGTCACCAGTAACAATTTGGTCTAAAAAATCTTCACCTTCATTGTGGTACCGCTCAAGGAAAGTCAATGCACTGCCTAAACGTTGGGTTTTGTGCAAATTCGTCAACATTTTCGGAACCCAACGTGAACACAATTTCCGGTAATTCAAGTTCTCGGTCACAATGCGATACAAAACACTACAAGAATATTGAGGAAAGCAGTCGCACAATGATGAAATTGTAAAGCGTCTGTTTTCTCTGACCTTTTCGTTCACTTTCTGCACCAAATTTTCATTAACGATCGAAGGACGTCCACTCCGTTCTTCATCAAGCACATTTGTGCGGCCATCTTTAAATGCTCTCACCCATTTCCTTACCATTCCATCACTCATAATGTTTTGTCCGTAAACTTCACAGATCTCACGATGAATATCGATCGGTTTTACGCCTTTAGCACTAAGAAATCGTATAACAGCCTGTACTTCACAATCGGCGGGACTCACGATTGTCGGAGGCATCTTAAACATTCAGTAAACAACGTATACAATGAAGAATCAAACTGTAATGGCGTCAGTGCGTAGACAAGAGATGTAGGTAACCAGCGCGCATGCGCGGAACGCCGACCGTAGCGCTGCGGCGGCGGAATCGCAAAACGGTACTTACTTAAAAAACATGCCTCGTAGCTTTGTCCCAGTTGAGGTTTCTCTTTGTCAACGACTCCGTCACTCTCACGTTCATGTCTGAGGCCTTCCTCTTCTTTTTTTCTTCCTCGTAATTTTGCCTTCCATATTCATTTTGCTGGCCTTTTCTCATTCGTTCTCACCAGGTGCCCGAACTACTTTAGTTTCTTTTTTCAAAAGTTTGTTTAATCGACCTTATTTCAATTTCTTATCTGATTTTATCGCTTCTCATTCTGTCCATTCTAGTTACCTCTTTTACACGTCTACCTACCTACTTATCAGTCTATCGCTTAATACTAAACTTTCACTTCCGTATATTAATATTGGTTTGTAAATGGTACTGTATACCGTCATTATTGTTTCTTGCTTATTTACCTTTTACTTATTTTATTAATTCCATGTTTAGTGAGCAGTGTACCTTTATTACGCTGTCGATCTTTTTATTTATTTCTTCATTCATTTTTCTATTTATTTGTACTGTAACTGCTAGGTACTTGAAACTTTTGACCTATTCTATTTGTTTTCCATTTATTGTTATGTCTACCATTTTGTCTTCTTTTCCTATGACCACTGTGTTTGTTTTATTAGCATTTCATGTTTATTAATGCTTATTCCGCCACTCTACACTTTGTTGTAACTTCTCTTCGTTTTTGCATAGGCCATCATCAAGCGTTTAATTTCCTGTACCCTAATTTAACTTTATTGACCTTATTGTGCAGTTCCCACAATATATTGTTCATCACCATCTGTGTTCAGCTTAATTCATCCACATGGAAATCCCTTGATTTCATTGTTAGATGTTTCTATAGATGTTATCGAATGATTTCTTTAAGTCCAAAAATGCTAAACAGATTCCCTTTTTTCTCTGCTTATTCTTTCGGACACTTGTTTAATCGTTTATATATTGGTACAATTTATTATTTTCATTTTGTAGTTTTCTGGTACAGCACCTGTTGTCATCTTTTATATCGTCCTGATGTTCCACTAGAACCTTTCTATAACTCGCTTCTCGGTCTTCTGTACGATTTGTTTAAGTTACGTAGCTCTTCAAAATATTTTTCCATCTGTTAACTATATCATTACCTTCTGTTAGAATTTTTCTGATATTCTTTATATAAAATAACGTTTAGTTTGCTTCGCTGTTTTCCTTCATTTTTGTTCCAAAAATTCACAAGCCTCCCTTTTAGTTTCTTTTACAAATTCTTTAACTTTTATTCTATACTCTTTGCACTTCTTTCTTTTTGCTATTTGGTTTTTTATTTCCTCATTACACCAATGATTTTGCTTTTATTTTTATCTTTTAAAACTTTTCACAGACTTTCCACCCCATGCACACTAATATTTTCTTAAATTTAATTCAGATTAGCTCTATATCACCTTCATTTTCTTCTCTGTGTATTATTTCGATTTTTTTCCACCAGCTCTTTATAGTTATTTGCGATTTCAATTGCAAATAGTTTATACTTTACTTGTTTGCAGGTCATCATTAAGTAATGGTCACTATACATATATTTATTTCATAATCTTTGTGTACTCTTACATTAAACAAATCTGATCTCTGATCTGTTATTTTTATCAATTAATATATAACATGTTATTGACTTCTCTTTCCTGCCCTCGACCCCTCTTGTGTATTTGAATGTCCGATAGATGATAGCGCGTTGCTTTTTATGCAGTAATCAGTTAATCTTTTTCTATAATTGTTCTTTGTTTCCTCCCCATGTTAACAGAATCCCATTTCCTTTTTGATTGATCTTCCGACTTCACGATCCAGCTATTACTACTTTCCCTTTACTATTTTCTGTAATCTCTGAAAGTTGTTCTCAAAACCTATTTTATTTTCTGCTGTTTCATCTGCATTGGGTCCATTCACAACCACTATTAAATTGACATACTTTTATTTTTCCCTATTAAACCGGTAACTATTCAAACAGCGCATTGTATGTGTCGCTATTTCTGTCGTAATTTTATTATGTAAGATGTGAAGTAGCGGGTGTTTAATGGAATAATTCATATGAGACAAATTCGAGTAAAATCCCGAAACGGGTCGATTTTGTTTCGGACGGGGCATGTTCTGATGTAACCCTCTACCCTGATGGCTATCATTCTTAATTTTTGAAATGGGTAATTTTTTTCAAAAGTTGTTTATGATATTACATCAAGTTTCAACTGATTAATTTTTCAAAATTACACCCATCAACCTCCACGCAAATGCTGGCCCTCCAACCCAATATTCTTTGACATAATTAGGTAATAAGAGTGCATAGCATATCGAGCTAAGACCTGCAGACCTACGATATGATCACTACTTTTTTTTTGTCTCTGAGTGTGTAATTACTGCATCAAGTGAGGATTAACACTGCTTCGGTATCTGCACTTATGCCGATTAATATGACGATTTAAGAAATTTAGTCTGAGAAGCAAGTGATGTACGTTACGTTAAATTCTCACAGAATTCCAGCCGTTTATCAAAATCGTTTTAGTTCACGCGTTAAGTGCATTTTGAAAGGATAAAACTTATGTTTGTGGAGAATCTTTGCGATATCTTTCGAACAGATTAAGACATTTTCAATGAGTGCAACATGACCAAAATGGAAACAGCAGTAACTTCATCAGCAACGACTTGGATGATTTTATGTTTCTCATTCTGAACTGATGCAATCTGCCTAAATTTTGTCATAAGTTCCAAGACGTATTTGTAACGAACATCAGGTTTATCCAGATGCAATTCGTTGAAGCTGCTAGCAGTAGCTTTAGCATAGTTATTTTTGTAAAATAAACAAAAAAATCATGGATAAACATAATTTTGGATTGAATAGTATGTACGTACAACAACGCAAGGTGCGTAGAAAGTTAGGAAGGTAAAAACCACGACAAAAATGAACATTCACTAAAGTGTTTCAGTTTTTTAACGCTTTAGAGATCCACTGATACGTTTTCGTTTTCTTAAAATATCTAAATCTAATTTACCAGCTGCACTAACAAACAGAACTTCCGCGTTAAATTGATTTAACATTTCTTATTGATAAAAATTGTATTATTTGTTTTTGTTCCTATGCGTTTTCAAAATGGGTTTTAAAGACCTTTAAATGAGGTATTACTAGACCCTCCTTCGCGATTCAAAAATTAAGGGTGCGAGTTGCCGGGGTAAGAAGTTGTTCTACCATAGGAATTGCTCGAGGGTGACTCGTTTTCAATGAAAACAGTCGATACACTAACTGACGGTCAGTTTTTCGGCCTTATCGATGCACTGGTTTTTCATTTAGCAAAACAGGGGAAACTTAATTTCGTCGCTAGCAAGTTACTATTGTGTTTTCTATAGCTACTGCTAGTAGTTTTTAATGTTTATTTTGTTTTTCGAACATGTGTATAGGTATTGTTTTAGTGCTCCACACATACAAGCTAAGCTTTGTGTAGCTAATCTTAACGATAACGCAAAAATGTTTTCCAACATGTTTAAAAACTTGTTTTTGATTTTAACTACGCTAAACTCACGTAACTCACATTTTCAATGACAACACTGTATTTAAAGTTTTAGTTTTATTAAAAATTTTATTATCTTTTAAACTGTAATTTAGTTTTATGTAGTAAAATATAGTTTCTTTTTTTATTAACAACTAACATGATCTTCTAAATGTTGATGATGTTTTTGTGTATTCAGTTCCAATTCCTTATGATTTTGACTTTGATTACCCATGTTTTGAGGTACTCAGGTTTTGAAAAAGTTGGCCTTAGGTGCAGATATTCTCAAAGCATCAAAAACTTATTTAACAAATTCTTGGTTCTTTAATAGAAGAGTATTGTGTATGGCTGAAACCTTTACTTCTTACGGTAACGTTTTGCACTTTATTACAGCTTCTTCAGATGTACAGCGATTCTAAGTTCTACACAATTATCCATATACAATCTTAGTCCTGAAGAAGTAGAGACATTAACATTTTTCACCTAACCCTGAATCTACATAGGTAGTTCATATTAACAAAATTTAGTTAACATTAAGAAGATGACCAATTCGTACATTACGGTGTTTTCTATCATTCATGCTATTATTAATAGGCTGCAATAATTAGAAATACACTAGCTGTGATGATTATTTTGTATACATAAAATCGTCAGTTTATACAAATTGGACAATTAGCTAAAAGAGTTAAAAATAATCTCCTCTACAAAACCATTATTCATATATACTTAAAATATAATTAAAAACAAAAACACATCCCCGAGTACCTACTCGTAAATAAGGCACACCCATTCTGATGAATTCTGTTTTGGTGCATGGTGACGTCACAACGTCATACAATTGAATTAGGTAAACCCATGTTTACATGCGAATGGGAATCTACATCACACCAGTCGCATTTATTTTTGTACCGTAAACTCCACATTTATTATATAACGCCCACGCTATAGATTACAGAGGCATGTCAGATTATATTTTAGTGTCACCTTGCATGAACCGCCATCAGATGTGGGGAGAGATTAGCAACGCTCGATGTTATCAGCTGTTTTTGGGGAAACTAAAAATGGTCTTTATGGTGATGACTAGAACTGCCTTGGAATATTATACAACTGAACTGTAGCATAAATCAAGATTGCTTCCTTTCAGAATATAATGTGTCAGGTACCAGCCCATCAATTTAAGTATTCTAAACTGGTGAGCATAACTATAGCCCCACCCAAAATTTTGGGTGTATCTACCATAAACTTTACGTAAATTAATTATGCGTTTGGGAACTCMGAATACAAGATAAAAGAACGCTAAAAAMTAATTTTTACACCAATTGCATACAATTTTTTTTATTTATTCAAAAATATTCCATAAATCATGGGTGCATAACTATAGCCCCTATAATACATAACTTTAATAATATTTACTTATCGATAATTTAATAATGGGTTTCTTTACCATTTTTTCTAATTAACTCGAAAACTCTAGAACGCATACTGTTAACGAAGTTTACGAGTATTTCAGGCTCCAAATTTCTCCAAACTTCCTCTAAAGAATGTTTCAATTCGTTAACGGTAGCATATTGCTTGTTGTCTTGGTATAGCCGCCGAACTACGACTCCCCAAAGGTTTTCGATGGGATTCATATCCGGGGAGCATGCAGGCCATTCCAACAAATCGATATTTTCATCCCTAAAAAATGCCATCGCCTCTCGTGTATTCGCGCATTATCTTGCTGGAATATGAATCGATTTTGGTTGTTCTCGTTTAAAAATGGCAATAAGCGGCTTTCCAGGACATCAAGGTACTCTCTTGTATTCATCCGTGTTGTCGGAAAAGCCAAATTCAAAGTTCCTCCTTTGGTAAAAGCTCCCCACACCATGAGAGTGCCTCCACCAAAATTTCGTTTACTAAGAAATTTAGGCTCTTTACGCAGATCTCTCCAGTAAGAATTAAAACCATCTGGACCATCTAGACGGAACTTTTTTTCGTCGGAAAAAATTACCTGAAAGATGTTTGGAGTCTAGGAAAAATTCGGAAAGAAATACAAATTAAATTAAAATTACATGGTCCCAGATTCGGTCCATATTCTGCCGAGCAAATTCTACTCTTTGAATTATGTGGCGCGGGAGAAGCCTTGGTGCTTTTTTCAACTTCTGTCGCACAATATGCTCACTTCCACGTATGATTCTGCCTACAGTCCATCGTGAAACATTTGCTCCACATTCTTCACCGATTCGTTTACAGCTTTTTAWGCTGTTACTTGCAGTAGAGACAATTCTTCTTGCCGTCCTAGGTGAAACTTTCTTTTTTGGACCTCCTGTTTTATGTGTCCCATACTCTCCAGGGTTTCTTAGATAATTTGTAACAACTTTACGCGAGCGGTTAATTCTTCTGGAAATTTCTCGTCGACTTAGACCTTCGTCTTGGAAAGCCAAAATTTTACCCTTCTCAATCTCCGATAAGTAGGATCCGCGGGGCATTTTGCACTAATTGATACAATTTGTGACTTTAATACTGTCAAATAGTGGCATTTGTTTATGTTGACAACAAAAATCAAAGCCACCCAAATATTATTTTTTGCGGAAAATAACGGAAAGACAGTAGGGGCTATAGTTATGCACCCATGATTTATGCAATATTGTTGAATAAATAATATAAATTGTTTGCAATTGGTGTAAAATTTATTTTTTAGCGTTCTATTACCTTGTATTCTGAGTTCCCAAACGCATAATTAATTCACGTAAAGTTTATGGTAGATACAGCCAAAATTTGGGGTGGGGCTATAGTTATGCTCACCAGTTTATTATACTTGTATATGAGAAGTTTGAGCAATTTTTAAAAATAGAATAGACTGAAGCTGATCATTTACCTTTGATGCACCACATTAATTTATCGATCGCGATTTCTAACAGCAGGGCGAAATAAGCATTTTATTACAAATACCGCAGATATTTGTCCGTTTCTTGTAGCGTGCTGTACTAAATGGAAAGGAAAAGTGTGAAACATTGTATTATTTTCATTTCAAAAAACGCATAATATTTCCACTTCACAAAAACGCACAATATTTTATGCTGAATGCGTATAACCAATGACCTAAATAAATTCTATAAATAATTAGATCAACTTAAAATGCAGTAAGAGTTGGATTGGATATTTAAAACTTCATACTTGTTTAGGGGAATACGAACAATTCGACAACGTTGCCTCCACCGAGGCAACCGACAAAATATTCTAATGTACATTCTATTTCATTTCAGAACGTTTGACCGAGAGTATATAAAGACGAAGCAGCGAGGACGATGGATCATTCCATCAATTAGCCCAATAAGCCAGTCAATAGTGTGAGGTTACATGGCAAAATTTGTTAGTTCGAGTGTTCGGAGTTAAATTTTGTGTTCTAGTTATACCTTTTGTAAGTATCGGTGAAATAAAGTACTTTCGAGATCAAAAATGTGTTGCAATGCTTTCCAAAATAGTTGAGTGCATTTACTGCAGTATATCTGACTTCGAACGTTATGCTAATACGTATATTATGTATTCAAATTTTTACACTTAAAATGATTGCCTAAAACAGTGTTGGCAAAGTATCACATCATAAAAAACTTACTTACGCGTTTTACAAAAAATTATCGATCAATCGTTCTTCTGTAAATACTTTGCTTGCATTCATAGATACTAAGGTAGTTGTCATTCCTATCACTTGTATCTGATTGTTTTACGTTAACCCCACATAAATTTATGCATTCAGCAATGAGATTTAATCGTAATACGCTTTTTTTCTTATAAACAGATCAATATGGTAACCGGTGACGACACACTAAAAGTACAGGGTTTTCAGTGCAAGAGTTTTATGGTTAACTAGGCGCTTTTACACTTTATAAAATTTTATGTTAAAAATAGCAAAAATGGTGCGATTAGGAAAAGATCCTTGGAAGGTGACACCAAACAAGAACAGTGGAAATATAGCCACAGACAAGATTGTCTTGCGAGTGGAAAGAAATGATATAAATGTCGAGCGGTAATCGAATTCTTCAMAAATTCTAATTGTTAATTGACTCTCAGAAACTTAGCGCCGTCATTGTATTGCATATGCCCGATACTTTTTGAAGCTGCATGTTATGATCGCGAAATTATTATTTTTATAAACATAAAAGAACACAAAATCACATCATCTTTGCCCTTCTATTTAAGTATCTACGGACCGATCCCAAGGAGCTGCAAAACCCTGCATGTAATAGAATAAATTTCTTGACCTAAAATGTCCTACTAACTATCCTCCCACCGAGACTAATTTTTTCAGGGTTCATGTATATGTTTGTATGTATATTTTTAAGGTAACGTTGGAGCACGAACTCTACTGTTATAAGGGATAGTGATTATGCCCTCAAACACTTATCCGCAATTACACAATTATAAAAAAAAATCTGATCCACTTAAATTCGTACAAATCATCGTTTAAAATGATTTATTCACTCGACTTGGGCAAACCCAATTTTAATTTGAATCTTGTAAGTAAACAAAGTCTGGTTCGCTAGGTAGGTACTACCGTTGTCTTACCTGACATATATTTCAAATTTGTATCGGAAGGAAGAATAGTTTAATTCAAATATGGAAAAATAGAGTATGCATGTCAAAATCATCGTAAGCAACAGATTTTTTTGCCTATATCAACCTGAAATTTGGATTAAGCCTCGCATCCGTATTTGGCAGTTTCTAGTTAGCAAGTTTCAAGTTCCTTATAGTGATGTGCTGAGTCTCGTTCTGCTATATTACGCCCAATATTTATTATAGCAAACTTTTGTTTCTACAACTACTACTAATTTCCTTTAAGATACGGATTTCCATACACAGAAGTTACCTTCAAGTTACGAACGCAGCTAAGAGGCGAAACGCAGTAAGTACGATTCCTTGAATAACATTTTGGGTAATCTTTAGGCTTATGTCGGTGTGCGAGATGCGTGCTGAGGCGTTCTGATGCAGCCTCTGCTCTGGATCAATAACAACGCCGCCGGCTTGCCACTGTCCTGCCTCTTTGCTGCACACAACGGCCATGTGTATTATTACAGTTACACCATAGGTGTAATAACTTATGTAAAGGAAAACATCTTTACAGTACAAGAGAAATATTTACATTAAAGCCCTTGGCTGGTATAAATCAGCAGATGGTGGTAACATAAACTAACGACCACAAATTAAGGAGCAAAATCTCACATCGTTTAAATAATGTATCAAACCAGTTGCCTTTTCTCGTTTTCTTCTCTAGATATTTATTAATTCATTCTCAAAAACTCTCGTTAGTGAAGATCCTTGGAAAAAAAAATAATAGAATCGAAGCTGTCTTTTCTTGGTAATTTGATGAAGCTGGCACAAGATAACTTCTTGAGACGAGGCGGGCTGCAGGTTCCTGCCTCAAACAGATGGGTAGTCCAAGTGGTTACAACTTGACTGGAGAGGAGTATGGTTTTTATACTAGAGCATGACCAGCTCTAGGTGATATTTTCGGGAAAAGGGCGTGCACCACAGGAGAACATCCGCATTGTGCAGGTGCCTATATGTTTTGAACCCAAGAACGGCCAGTACCGCTAAGTAGCTTGTGCTGCGTGTTCAGTATGGCTATAACTATGTTTATTTTCAATGTGTCAGCTTTGCTTGCTGGTAAATTCAGAAAATTTTCTGGAAAATTCAATGTTATCTGTCCATCACCGATGTCTTTAATTGATGTTTTTTTAGCATTTCTCAGATGTTATCTGTTACATGTGCTTCCTGATCTGTCTCATTTTTGATACTATTTATTATAGCTTCCCAAATTCTTTTTGTTTGACTTGAAGGATTCATTTATTGCAGATATCTTTGCACTGTTTTAACAAAGTTCAGCATCGATTGAATTGTTAGCAGTTATTTTATAGTATATATTAATTTTGTATTTGGTTTGACTTTTTATTCCTGCCATTCCTCTAATGTATTTAATTTCAATTTCTTGCAGTTTACTATTCTGTTTTCTTGTAAGAACGCGTAATTTGCAGTCATATGTTAAAAATTATCGACAAATGGTCTTATAAACACTCAATTTCATTTCTACTGAGATTTATTTTTACGTTATTTCGCCCTTTTTCACTCATGTATGTCTTATGGAATAACAATCTGGGGAAATGCAGCTGATTGCCATTTGGATCATTTATTTTTAATGCAGAAAAAAGCTATAAGGGCCATCGTGGGAGCCTCTTCCGTTAACTCTGCTAGACCACCTTTACTCAATTAAAAAACAAAAAAAACATTGTACGCACTTTTTGTGTTGGAAATATTGTGTCTTACAAAACAAGAACTAGAAAAATATGGGCAGCATTGTGACCGTCACAAGCATGGTACCAGGAGAAATAAAGATTTAATAGATAAATATGAACGTACAGATAAATGAAAAAATGTTGTTATCCAATATTTTAATTGTCTTCCCTCAAGTATACGTTCTTTGAATAAAATGTCATTCAAAAAAGAGCTGAAGGCATTTCTGTTATCGAAACCTCTGTACAGCAAACAGTTTTTCTGTTGTCCAAGATTTGTCTTGATTGTGTAGATATGTCTTAATATTTATTTGTAGTATATGTGTATATGCTAAATGTCTAATTTTTTATCTTGACGTTTGTATAAACTGTAATGTTTTTAGCACTAAATAAACATTATTATTATTATAAATCCGTATTAGTTTAATCATATTTTGCATCCTCATGTCAATTTCCATTTCTTAACTGTTAACAATCTGAATGGTAATTCCTAACTAAATATACTTTCAAAATAGGATATTGGGTGCCCAAAAATTTTTTTTGTTAATTATCATATTTTGCAAATAAAGTTAATTTTTGTAAATATTTTTTTACCTTACCCCGTACAATAAATATTGCTTTATAGTTGGATGCCGCCTTTTATTTTCTTCAATTTGTGTCTTTACCATGTATGCGTAATTTTTACTCCTTCTTAGTGAAAAATAAGAAAAACTATTAGCCGCCATTTTTGTTAATAGGGTTGTTCAGAATTTTTTAAGTGTTATTTTAGTAGCTTATTACGGTACAAATTATGACTACATACCCATCGCTGCACACAAAACACCAAAATTTTGAGTAACTTTTAAATAAATAAAGTACAAAGTTCGTTCTACAGAGAGAGAGGCTAGGAAACGAAACCCTGCGATGAGGCCAGTGCGTTATGTAGGAAATCAAAATAGCCTCATCGCAGGGTTTCGTTTCCTATAGCCACTCTCTCTGTAGAACGAACTTTGTACTTTATTTATTTAAAAGTTACTCCAAATTTTAGGGTTTTGTGCGCAGCGATGGGTATGTAGGCATAATTTGTACCGTAATAAGCTACTAAAGTAACACTTAAAAAATTCTGAATAACCCTATTAACAAAAATGGCAGCAACTAGTTTTTCTTATTTTTCACTAAGAAGGAGTAAAAATTACGCATACATGGTAATGATACAAATTGAAGAAAATAAAAGCCGGCATCCAACTATAAAGCAATATTTGTTATACGGGGTAAGGATAAAAAGGATACAAAAATTAACTTTATTTGCAAAATATGATAATTAACAAAAAAAATTTTTGGACACCCAATATCCTATTTTTAAAGAGTTTAAAAATACCTACAATTTCATATATAACTTAAGGTTGTACCTAAAAAAATAGCGAAAATACGAGCCTGGGAAGTTTTAAGTGGCGAACCCTGTATCTGAAGTACTCTACTTGCTACCTTTTCCATAATATGGCAGTCGAAAAATTACTGACATAGTGTAATCTATCAGAAGATTGGGCGTTTTTGTCGGATTATAAAAATCTTGACATGTTGTTTTCCGGGCTGGTTCCCACGTTGGTTATTTGACCTTGACGTTTCGACACTCATGTCGGTGTCTTCCTCAGAAGTAGCTACTTTTGAGGAAGATACCGACATGAGTGTCGAAACGTCAAGGTCAAATAACCAACGTGGGAACCAGCCCGGAAAACAACGTCATCGACAACAACCACGGAAGCCTTCAAACCAATATAAAAATCTTATTTCGTTTGGAAGTATTTCTATTTTTAAGGTATTAGAGTTGAGTGAATAATGGAACTAGCACAAGATGAGTTACTGCGATTTTCGTTGTGGTTTCAAGAATTAAAATTAAGGAGTGAGCGTCCCGCATCATCTGTTGTAGCGGAAAACATTGATGCTATACGATGAATTATTTAATATCGTTGGGTACCTGATAATATGAAAATGGCCTAAAAAAAGATCGAGTCAAATGCTGTACAGAAAAGTTAAAAAAATTAATAATGTGTTTTCTAAACATATACCAAGCAACAATCAACAGTTTGACTGTTTCAAAATGAAAATTTGCCAGCAAGTTGTTCGTAACCAAATAGGGTCATGTTCACATAACTCCTTTAAACAATCGTCGTACTGTAAATTAATGGAATTGTATGCAACAATTTGCCTGTCAGAAATCATTGATGAAAACACAACCCTAAATGTTAAAGCATTCTTCATTATGATAACCTGCAATCGATTTTATGCAACGCAATGTATCAAATTAAGGACTCATACACCCTGTAGTGTCGACTTGGCTCCAAGTAAATTTTTTACCTTACGTATAATGAAAACTAAAATGCGTGGCTACAGCTTTTTTTAGCTTTTTTGCCACCTGAAGCAGTTAGACACTTCGGAATGGAATAATTGTTTTAACAATTGCTTTTCAATATCGTAAGCAAAAATGTATACATATAGAATGGTAAAGGTAAATATTTAGAAAAAAAAATAATAGTAAAGCCATTTATATCTGTAAATTGTTCTTAATTAATATTCCCCAAATTTTTCTACTGCCCCACGCAGCTTGATTTTTCTTCGGCTGATGCTGTGCAACTAATAACAATATAATGGTTTTATTCGCGTTTACTGTCATTCCAACGTCTTTACACTTTCTACTACGTTGAGTTCTATATATGATATTAGCATGCGTACACAGCTTTTGGTCTAAGGGGGGGGGGGGCAAAGCAGGAATTTCCCTTACTGAATAATTCAACATAAATAAAAATGTGCCTTTATCGGATTATGTACCTAAGTAATTAACGAGGTATTTATTTCATGACAATCTTTGTTAATTTTCTGCAAGGTGACTTAAAACATCTTCTGTGAAGGCCCAAGTTTTTTATGTTTTTTTATATACTGTTCTAAAAAGCTCGTTTATCCCTAACTCAATTATTGATGATCTCAGTTGGGCGATATCTAACGCATTCAGTTGCTTGTCTATCACGTTTAACACAAGATGAGTATATACATTTTATTTGGAAGAATAAAGATCCGTGATCCACATAATCTATAGTAATGTCAAACGAACTACCAAAGAAATATAAATTTCGCCTTAAGCATTTACTAATAGAACCACGTTTTATGATTTGGAATTTGCACATATCAAATAATTAATTAACCGATGAGCTTTTTAATTTCAACTTTTCGCATTAAAAGCTTCAGAAATTAGGAGTAAAAAGCTAGCAAGTATAGATTAAGGAAATTATCAAAACTGAGAATGAGGAAACAACCTGGTCGTGAAATAGTACCTAAGACTGTCATGATTTAAGCTGCTGGTTTAGCTAATCTTAGTTGAACTTAAAAATACAAGTTATAAGCCCCAGCATTATGCGTCAGCTGGCCAAACTCCACCAATCAGCATTAAATTGATGGTCGTTTTATCTCTACCAATTTTTACTCATACATCAAATTTTACTCAAATTTGTTTATATTTTAAAACCATCATTTGTTATTGTTCTCAAGTTGAAAAAATCCTTTCATGTATTTTATTCATCTTGCTGGCTGTCACTGATTTGCAAAAATGGCTCAATATCGCTAAAAACGTATGTTAAAATTTTTTACGAAATTTACTTGACTATAATGAAATCTGCATGGATTAACAATTAAACACGCAGTATAAATTATTACAAATGTAATTATTCCTTAAGTTCAATTAATCTTATGATGGCAATGTAAGTTTTACTTCGATTATTACTTCGGCGGCAGTTTTTATGTGACATAAAAGTAATTTATGTTTTTAACTTTAATCATAAAAACATAGATTATGTGCTTAAAGCGACTAATATCGTCATCTGAATCTGAATATGAGCACATCGATAATACTCCATTAAACTTGGATATTAGCAAATTTTGGATTAAAAACCGTGATCGCATTGATCTGATATTTTAAATAGATCAAATTTGAGTACTTCTTTTTGCTCGTTGGCTAAAATAATGACCAGGGCATAAATCGAAAATAGTGCTGTTGGGTCGATTATATAAATGCGAGATAATAACCAGACACCGCAACACATCACTAAAATGATAGCATATTACATCTCAATTTTCGACGACGATTTTGTACACATTATGAGTAGGTATTGCGTAAAATCAGAATTAGATAGTCGCATAAAATTATGCAAGACATGCTTTGTTATGAACACCGTACAGAATATACCATCTTTTATTTAGACTGAGTCTTTGGGTTTATTTGATTATCCCATTTTTCATTTAGCTATTATTTTTTCAAGTTAAGCCAACCTCCGTAGTCCACCAGTGCACTGCTTCCAAAAATTAACCCATCACTTAATATTTTAACCAAATTAAGCCTCATTTAAATAAACTGAAATATATTTAATCTGTTTTTAAAAAGTCTTTTGTATACTGGCATTTTAACAGCACACCGGGTTTTAATTCGTGCTTATAATACTACTGGATTTCTAAAATTTACATTAAATAGACATTCGTAACTCTTAGTTCGGATGGATTTTTGCTCGAAATAACTGATATTTTTGATTTTTTTTGTTTCCCTGTATTAATTTTGAAATTTGGAACTAAGAAGATTGGAGTTACCGCCAAATAAAAATGTGTGACCGATTCTGTGTATTCCACATAACAGAATCATGCATAGTAGAACAATCCCTATAAGAAAACATATTAGAAGAGCTGAGCAAAGTAGAAATCGTATTATGACCCCTGGCCAAAATAACCTTGGAAACAGTTTGACAACGACTTATTGAATGTCATTTGCATAGGTCAAATATGGGTTCTGGATGAAAATTGTGAAATACGCTTATCTATAAATTTTACTTCATTAATAATTTAGTAAATACGTACTTAATTAATCAGCTAAATGTATGGAAGGTGGAAAGGGTCCAGAGTTGGCAGTCCAGGTCCAGGAAGGGCAGGTGCCCCCCTTTCGGTACGCCCATGTTAGCATGCATATTTTCGAAACAATGTTTCTATCTTTCAATAACATCTCCTTCTGAATTCAAAGTTTTCCTAATGTTGTTTGCATTTTTTTACTATTTCTTGGCGTCTTTATCACTTCACATAATATTTTTAATATCGTTTAGGTACTGTTGCATTCTACCTTCTGCCCTAATTCGTTCTTTTGTGTTTTTCACTATGAGATTACCTTCTTTGTTCCTTATTCTTTTACTATTTGAGCATTTCCAGTTCTCTTTCTACAAGTCTATACCAATAAGTATTGTTAGATGGCTGATGGTGCACCTCTTCTTGTGTCTATAAAGAGTTGCTGTACCAAATGTTTCCTGTTGTTTAATAATACAGTAAAAATAGCACGCATCTTGATAATATTAATAGGTCAACATCCAATCAAATTACCGAAAATACATACCATATTACGTGAACTTTAACAAACACACTAGGAAAGAAGGCAATTAAAAATAACCTCGAAAATAACACACCAATTCAATTATACATTAGTGGCAACTAACATGAAAATTGCAGTTACACCTTTAAATAAATTAATTTGAATCAAAGTTCATGTTACAAAGTCCTACAACTGAAATGAATTGATTAGACACAATACATACCGATATACAGCTTTTGTTGTCTTGCGCTGACTGAGGAATAAAAAATCTAGCTGAAATCGATGATCAGTGTAACTTGTTACGCAATAAATTACATAAAAAACTAAGGCCTGTACCTATTTTACGTTATGTGAAGAACTACAGTTAAACCTTCTTAAAATAATGATTGTAGACTGTAAAGAGCAATCCTGATTACCAAAGTACTTTAGCAACAAGTGCTGTATGTTCCATCAGTTATTTTCTTGCTTCCTGTCAAATGCATGTCCTTGAAATTATTGCAGAATTGCTTAAATACTTAATTAATTAATTACTTAAACACCAATATCTAAAAGCGTGTTCAAATTGATATATTACACAGTACCCAATCGAAAAGTTTATTGATGGTGATGTTCTAAGCTGCACTGCAAGACATCCGCATGCTTTAGATCATCTACGAAGCAGCATTGACATTTAATCCCAGATGCCACGCTTCAAATTAATAAAGAACATTATCCAAGTCTATTTATGTGCTCCAAAAATATTACAAGGTGACCCAAAAATAGCAATGTGTACGATCCTTACTTTTTGTTCCACAAATAAAATTTATTTGTGTATATAGCGCATAAGACATGTTATTAAAGCAGACAGAATGAGTATACAACACAGCGCTGTATAGGTTTGCCGCCAAATAAAAGTAATTATCAACGTCCCCTCGAGCTAAATAAGGATAAACGGGTAAATTTCTAGCGTAAAGAGTAACCAATACCTTGCAAGGATTTAAGTTGAGAATTTTTTACAAATTTGCAATGTGTTAATATGAGCCAACAATACAGATTATCAGAAACCAAATATCTGCTTACTTGAAAAACGATTAAAAACTTAATATAATAAATAACTACATGGTTCTTACCGCATATAGTATACACTGACAGTCCACTAACAAATTTTATAGTAAAATGTAGAAAAAATTGTGTTTTTGTACTTGTATAAAACTGACAGGTAAGCAACAATTGATGAATGGTTTACGTATTTGAGAAATTACTATAATTAAATAATTCATTTTTGAGATTTTTGTCGATTACAAGTGCCATTATGAGTTAAGATATTCTACGTCTGATTTTTATCTGATGTCTGAACCTACATTCTTTTAAGATCAAATGATTTAGTAAAGAAAGCAGTCCAAATACGACCTATAACTTTGTCGAAGTTCAATAAGTACAAATTGCCTGACTGTTTTGCCCAGCAAAATTCCCGCTAAGCACAGTATCAGCCCTGCATAATCATGTATTCAGTCCTAACCTAATGCCAGGTCGTCATTCAATAACAAAAATTTTCATCCAACCTTTCCACAGAATAAAAAATTGCCTTCAAAAATCGCAAATCCAACTCAGAGATAACCATCCCATCGACTGTAGCCCTTAAGACTTCAAATTATGTATAAAAAAATCAACAAACTTTTACAACTGAAGTGTCATACATTCCCACCCTATTTCAATGCCAAAGATTTCCTAAATTCCTCAAGATATCTCGAAAAGGTTAGCTCCCCCGTAAAGGTCTTTAAAAAATCATAAAAAACAAATTCCACTCAAGCCCATCGTCAGCATAGCACTACTGAGTATTGACTAAACCACCATAGCACTGCCAAGTTTTTAGCGAATCTTCTAAATAACTACACGAAGAAAACATGTTCACATGTTCGCAAATTCGAGCAATTTGTAAATATTCTGTCAGAACTCACTCTCGACCCAGAAAAAAAATTAGTTAGCTTAGATGTTACATCATTATTTACAAAAGTGCGAATTTCTGAATCCGTGACAATCAACCGTTAGATATTACCCACCAGTATTTGCAAATTGTAGTATTCGACGGTTAAACTGATCCATAAATAAGCAAAGACTTTTATACATGTTCAGTTTCAATACGTTCAAAATTACTCAAAATTTCAAACAACATTTTCGCCATCAAATCCTACGTATGTTGGTACGCATAATGTTATCTTGTTTACGAATCAACTTGCATCACCGTTTTTCTCACACATAATAGTTCCATTAAAGTTGCACAGGTGTGTTACTATTAACCTCAAAGTAATAAATACAGTTGAGTGTGTTTTCATGCATACGACTGCAAAGGCGTGTTTATGAGAAATAAATTGATTATACAAGCTCAGTTTAGAATAGCATGCAGTAATATAAAGACGCTGTGTTATAATACTGACGGCCAAAACGCTGTAAGTCTTACATTAGTTTTAGTGTACTAAAAAATCTTCATCTGTAGATTTAAATTAATTGCCATGTGTACCAGACCTTCAGCCATTATCATTCAGTTTACTAGGGTGTAAGCCATAGTGTTCAACCAATCGCGTGTGAAATACTCTAAAGGATGCCTCTTGCACATCAATGCTGCGTGACCTTTCAAGAAGCTATAAATATATGTAACACCGCCTACGAATAAAAGTTTCCAAAGATTTCAGTGTAGGTGACCGATCACGTGAAGACGCATTTGGTAGTAATCATATGGTAATCATGAGGTTCTTCGTCTTTGACAAAGATTACAGGTGTAATCGAAACGTCAGACTATTAACTTTTTGTCAGTGTTTTCAAATGACAGTGATCTATCCGACAAAATATTATCTTATATTTATGGACGCTGAAAGCATTCACCCTCATATGGTACAGTTTCTCCAAAGCTTTACTTAAATACCGGGAAAGTATGATACAAGGTAATGGAAAATAAAAGGGGTAATAAATTATGGAATTAGCAACGCTTTATAATAGATCGCTCGTAAGCAATTTATAAATTAATGAATAAGGACCAAAAACTTATGGGCCAATACGAATATAACATGGGATAGTGGAAAGCATGTTGCATGCAGCAAAAATAAAGTATCTGAGACGTGTCAAAGGTTTAACAAAAATGAACAGAATAAGATTCGAAAAAATTAACGAAAAGTTAGAAATTAAATCGACACAACAGTATAATGGTTTGGACACTTGGTAAGAATAAATGACGAAGAACCAGAAGCAAGTACCTATTGGAGACCAAACTAATGTGAAAACAATCAGAGGAAGAAAAACGTGACATGACCACCAAGAAGAGGATCCCGAGATTGAATAAGGCGAGAAGTGCAGCAAAGGCCAGAAAAAATGAAGAAAGACAATGTTGCAAATTAAGAAGCGCATACCTTTACACTCAATGAGTAAAAAAGGTTAAGTAATTATATATATATATTGTATAGTAGTATGTATTTCTTGTATTCGCTCCGTGCAAGCCTGGAAGGGATAACTGAAACGATAGAAGCACTGAAGGTGATGAAACAGAGAAACTTTGGCGGACCTAACCCTGTTTTTATATTGAAATAATAAATAAAATGGGCAATAACTTTTGTTGTATAGTAGATTATTGAAAAAGACTGGTAAAAATAGTACTCTGAAGTTTTATTGGTTTTCAGTAGCAACTCATAAGGTTTTTGATGCGATTAGACTGTTTTTTTTGCGCACGCGTTGAAATAGTATGTTATCGCATATTTTTTGCCTTTTTTAAGCCTGTTTTAATAATTATTGATATTTTTGAATCAGTAACCTTAAAATAAAAAAAAATGAATTATATGACATATTTTCTGACATACGGCCATGATATTTGTAATAAAATGAATTAAGTAAGTATAAGAACACTATATGTAATAAAATATTTTAGTAAACTGTCACTGAATTCTAATAAATAAATATTTAACATACAAGTCCTTTGGTGTTTATGAAGATAAGTCCTCCATTATTTTTATTTTCAATAAACGCACGGAGCGAATATGCAGATACAAGGTGTTCAGGCTGACAGTCTACAATGGCAATTTTTTTATTTATAGTCCTAGATTGACGATTGCAATGGTTTCTTAATTTTTCGAGAAGAATCTAATGGTAAAAAACAATTGAGCGTCAACCGAGTGAGATCTTTACTACAATTTTCTTATTCTTAATGGAACGACCCCATCCTGAATAAAGCATTGGATATACCATATCGAATTAAACAAAAAAATTACTGAGGTACCACCACGACCCTACACTCATTTGTTTTTGGGATAACTCATGTTGAATAATTGCTATGCACGGAATAGTCGAAGTACAATATCTAACTTTTTTATGTGAAGTCGCAGAATACTCTGGTTTAAATAGACAATTTTTTTAATTTTTCAGAGAATAATCTCGTGGTAATAACAAAAAGAATGGAGCATCAGCTAATTTGGATATTATAACTATAACTTTGCTATTTTAAATGGAACGACCCCACTCTGAATAGCGCATTGAAAAAATATTACATCAAAAAATACTTCTGAAAGAACCCATGAAGATGGTGCCCAAAAGACCTTTTTGTCATTTATACTTCAATAGCCGATGGTGATAAATTTATTAAAATTTGATAAAAACAAAATAATTTATCTTGAAACTTTTACGTCAACAACTTCTCAAAATGTTGTCCAATCATTATTTGACAATACCYTAAACACGACTCAAATTTTTTGCTTCTTTACATCACACGAAATCAGCTTCTACCCTCATGTCTTACTTGTCCCTTGAACTTCTCAACAGCTGTTTTCCAAGTATCCACGTAGAAAGCAGAACAAAAAAATTAACCAAGAAATTAGATTTTTCAGTCTAATTGCACTTTAATGAAGATAAGATGGACAGTTTTAGATCTTATCAAGAGATCATCATCAGCACTTACGCTTACAAACACTCGGGGGTCAAAGGGTAGGGAGTCTTGAAGGGACTTGATTGTCAAAGTTAAGAGCAAATACATTAGTGCAAAGAAGGCTTTATAATAATATTAACATTTAAAGAGAAATGTCAAGAAGGGGCAAATTTCACTTTAAAAGCAAACCATCAATAAACATAATGGGTGCTGTATAATTTGTAACATTTTATAATATGAATAAAAAGTAAATTTTAAAGAGGTGTACTGAAAGGACTAACCCTCGGGTTGAAAGCAAAGTAACAAAATGGCCATTCCTTCATACCAACCCATTTGCATGGAAATACTGCATCCAGATAATCGAGGACATTGTTTTGCAAAACGGCAGGGGGGAGAGGTCATCACCTTGTTGAAATCAAAGCATTACCTTCAACAGGACATGGAAACAGAACGGAAACAATATTGGTCGTAATACTCCCTCATCTAGGGTGGATTTCATTTTTTCCGATAACGATAATTATTGTTTCAATTTACATCACCATTTAACCTAAACGTTGATAAACGTTAGACAGTTCGCGCCCGCAGGATCCATTATTTACCAGTAAAACTGGAATATTCCATCAGTATCGTCTTCAGTCACTTCGTAGAGGACTGCAAGTTTGCAAGGATGTGATATTTGATTTGGGAATTCTTACAACCCAATCTTACAGTTTTCTTGAACAGTCAATAGTACATTAAGCTTGCCCTCTTCTTTAGTTGCACTCCGTTGATGTACACATTCTGAATAAATAAATGACGTCATTTTGAGTTCGAGCCCTGTCTCCATATCTAATAATCATTATGATTTCACTCTGGTAACTTTCACTAAAGACGTTGCTTTGAAGTTCTTCTCAAAGGAACTGAAGTATTTCTCGAAAAGCACTTGGTTGCTTCACAGAATTTGGTAAAATAACCAAATGCTTTTATTTTTATTTACCTATACAAAAAGTTTTACCAAGAACCGCAAATTAAATAAGTGGAGTTTATTAAATATTGCTTGTGCTGATAAGAAGTGTTACTTTTACACCAATTTAAAGATGAAAGCCAAACATTTTTATATGATTTTGTATTGAAAACAATTTAAAGCCAAATAACTGAACTTTGAAGTAAGGTGGATAGAAATGTGAATAACACGGAATATAAACCTGAAATGTGGTTGACATACTGTATAGTTTATATATACAGCTCGGAATGAAAAAAAATGTTTAACCAGTTGAATAGCGAAATTATTTATTTAGGCTACCGTTTTTTAAATTTAAATGTTTTACTTGAATATAATTGTCTTACTAATTGCCCAATAGATCTTAAACAAATTAACGTCCATATATTTTAAATGGGTGTCTTGCTTTTACGTTTTGCAACTATGCGGCTAGCTACACTAATGACAATTTAGATGTTTTAGCTCCCAAATTTCTGGCAACTTTTACGGGTTTTGCAAGCAAACGTGTTATGGGTTTTTAGAAAGAGGACCGAAAGAGAAGTGATGCTGATTCGAACTCAGGTGCGTCAGTTTATTTGGATGTGCCTTCCTATAATGAAAGTATAGTAAATAAACAGGGGGAAAAGACCTCCATCATTAGCCGAAAACACATGTAATCAAGTGGGCGTGTTACGCGACAACTTCGAAGGCAGATCAAACGGCCGCATCGGAGGACAGTCTCAGAAAGCCTGGACTCGGCGCGTCTCTGGCTTCTCCCGTCCATGAGATCGATGCGCAGCGTCGGGCGCACTAGAGGCGTCGCGACGGATGCTACATCCAGCACGGAATTCTTACAAATTCCGATGGACCAAGAGCAATTAAGCAGATGCTGGACACATATGCTGGCACGAAAACGCAACGCCGATTCAAGTATCCGGAAACCGGAGAAGCGGGGGATGGAACGTGTCAGCGACGTTCCCAATGTGGGATCGCCGTTCTTTTCGTTTTATTCGAAAACATTAACGAATATGTTTCAAAAATGAATAGAAATGGTTAGTTTCAGTTTTGTTGGTTTGGATGCGGTTTTATAAGGGCTGGTTCTTATTTACTGATCTCGAAACTTTGCAGCAAGATGTTGTCTTTCTTTCTGTTTAGTGTTTACGGCGGAAATTCGCTTTCGTAACGGAAGTTTCAAAATCGCGGCAAAACGGTGACCTATTTTGGAAAGCGGCAGCGGGAGCAGAGCGCGCTCTGATCGATGGGTAGCGTGCGGATGTGGATCATCTCACCTTCGCAGATGAAGCCCTGCTGTATGAGGCCCCACAACATGTCGCCGCAGTGGTGGCAGTAGGTGGGTTTGTGGAAGGTCTTCTTACCGAAGCTGTGCCCGTGTGCGGCGGGCGGTTGTTCGGTCGGACCCGCCACCGACGCCATGACTCCTGCCCACCGTTCACGCCAGATTTTCACCGTGAAATTACACTAGGCACACGCATATTATATGTCTATGTAATCTCGAAACCGTACGCGAACATGGTGTGGGCGTAGGGTATCTCTGCACGCCAGAGTTACATGCCTAAGGGGCATTTCTTGATGTCTCCCGTACACAGCTGACCATCACTTGCGAACTACGTGTGCGCATCCGCGGACCGTCCAGACGCGTCGACTGCTGCCGTCTCGGCGCCGATGCCGACACGGCCCGCCCATCCGCTGGGAACGACCGTGGAGGCATCTCTTCCCTTCGCCGCCAACTGCGTATGGCTCGTAGTGTTCTGTTCTGTTCCGGGAATATGCCACCGGGAACCGGGACGTCTGTAGCCACTATCCCAATAAAGTTTACACAAAGATAAACCGCGTTTACAGTGGCGCGCCGATGCCTTCTGAGGCCCCCCGAAATTTATTTACTGGGCCCTTTACGCTAAGAAAATTAACAAGTATATGCATATTTCCGCGCAAAAAACACGGCCTAAACGCCTCAAAAATCGCGCGGTAAAAAAATATCTAACAACCCCCAAATCTGCTTGAAAATGCACTGGCGTAGGACGAACGGACGTCGAAGAATACGCGACACAGCACAGCATAAGACAGAACACTCCGCGTCGTAAAGTATGTCCAAATTGAAACATTAATTTTTTGAAAACTAGGCGCGACCGCAAGAAATGGATTTCATATTCGTGTTCAGGAGGACAGTTTCTAGGGGTATGCACAATTTGAGCTCGATAGGTAATGGGACGCTGTAGTAAATAATTACCCTTATTTTTTAGTGTTTAMAAAACAAAGCCAAAATATTATAAACAAATTAGCTCTTAACACACAAAAAAAAAACCGCTGCAAATTGAATCGAAACTTTCACTATAAATTGTCAACATGACATACATTTTTATAGAAATAAAATATATAAATATATTGTATGAAGAATAATGAGGTTTTGAGTATTTTGTCTCTCTACACTTTTTTTTCTACGACAAACGGTTCTCGTGATATTAGCAAACATCCATAAATTAAAATGCATGTCTATGCTGTGCTGTCTGCACCTCAACCAACTGCAGATAGATCTATTTCGCTGTCATTACAGCTCATCAGGTGGCTTTGTCATCGTGTCAGTGTAATGCTGACAGATGGCATTGCCATCCTAAATTCTTACTAAACCCATAAATTTTTAAAATCCTTCTTTTTATAAATAACTCGAAGATTACTAACTTAACAAAAAAATTGCAAGAGTGTTTTTCGATCAGAAATTTGATTTTCTATATAACAGAATATAAAAAAAATTGTGTGGGCAGGGTCAAAATCCAGTTTTTCGGAAATATTTCAAAAATTTAAGAATTTCGTAAAAATTTTTTTAAACACCTTTTTTGTGAGAAATTTGATTTCCTGTCTGATGGTAATTTCACTTTTTGAATATATTAAGTATTTTTGGATATATTTAGCAAAAACCGTTTTTTTTGTGACCCTTTTTTGCTTCTAAACAGTTTGCTGCACCGAAAATTTATAGGGACGAATAATATTCACAATTATACTTGTACTACTAATCACATACCAAAAGGAAAAAAAATTTGCAAAAAAGGTAGTTACCCTCCAATTTCACCCCCTTCCCTATACCCCACTTACCCCAACAACAATAGTTTGCTTTGGGTAGTTCAGATTTATATGTATGCCAAATTTCAAGTTCATATGTTAAGTCTTTCGAAAGTTATTGCGTCCACACAGACCGACAGACTGACACACAGACAAAAAATTTTTGCTCATATTTTGTTTTTAGAGTATTTTAAAGTGATTGAACAAATTTATGAAAACGCTTTTCACGATACAATCAGTGAGATGTGGAATTAATATAACAAAAATATAGCAAAGATAACAAAAATTATTACTCCAACATAGTATCACCGAGATTTGCACCGCTTTGGATTTATTTTGTAGTTTATATAAATATATTTACTTCATTGTGTTCTGTAAACCGATATACTTTTCTACAATTTTGTCCATTCTATTTTTTGGGCACGTTTGTTTTCAGTAGATATTAACGCTAAAGAAGATAATCGCAATTCAGTCATTGTCGAGCTTGCAAAATTTTTTATTAGTTTGAGTTTTGAAAATGTTCTCTCTGGTTGTGCTGATGTAACAGGAAACACTAAAAACAATTGGAACGGGTGAAAATCTCAGATATACTACTAATTAGCTGTTATGGCTTTTATTTTTGTCGGTACTGATTCTTGGATTAATTAATTAATGCAAATGCTTATTTTGAGACGTTTTGGCCTCTTTTTCAATCTTTATTATAATATGACAAAATAAAAATAGAAAGCGATAACACATTACAGAAGAGTTCCACAAATTATACCAAACTATAATTAGTAACKGTTTTTATACAAAACTAAAGTCCGCAAGTTCCCTAATACTGTCAATGTTCCAAGTKTATGTGTCAGATCATCTGTATATTTTTGAATTAATTCCTCTGCAATTTCATTAAACAATTTTTTTAACTGTAAGAATTCTTCTTCCTTTGAAGTGACACTCGGTGCCCTATTTTTTGCCATTGTTACTGAAGTCAAAAAAAAACATTTTCAAAATTACGTCTCAGATTCTGTAACTGTTTAGAAACTCTTTCCGATATCGATATCACTTTTTTGCAAACATTTTGAAGGTAAATTAACAATTTCGAAAATTTGCCCTTGAAATGCAAGTAAAATAATAAATTCAAAATTTGCTTCGTCTGTCATTTTTTCTTGGTATTTATAGCTATGTTTGACAAACATTTAGCGACTGCCAAGTATTACATTTTAGTGCAATTATGGTTTCGGCCCTGGATGGGACATAGTTTTTTTAAAGTTGATCCCATGTTCTACTACTTTTTATATGAGAATTCAACGCTTGCCAACACAATAGAATTTTGCTAAAAAAAACAAACATAAAGGTACTCAATAATATCAAAGAAATTTCTTATCTGGTTAATATTAATTATGGAATCTTTAAAATTAAWTTTAAGCTATGTTMAACACAATAGATGTAGTTTGCATTTGGTTAATGTTTCTTAATTACAGCTTGTAATCCGGCGTATTTACCTGTAACGTATACTGACTTACTTGTTGGAGATTCATTTTATTTCCTTCTTACCACTCATATTTGCAGCTCCGTCATACCCCTCTCATATACACTTTTTTGGCCAAAATTTTATGTTCGAAATCCTTTACAGTTTGATTTTTTATTTCTCTAAATTCCAAAAATGATTCTTGGAGGTTAATTTTGATTTCTCTTATATTAATGTACCTAATAACCAAATTAAGCTGGTCCTTTCTGCTAATGTCCTGCGTAGAATTAAGTACATATAAGTGAAAAAAATGGACTCTCCCTTATGTGTATTTTCGAATCAGAAATAAGTGCAACAAATTGATTTTGAGATTTATTACTTAGTAATGTCTTTGAATGATGCGTAACTCGAGGATTGGATCATATCTTACCAAAAGCTTTACTATATTTAAAAATACTCTGTTCGAAGAATCAGCCTCAAGCTTATGTATATCTGTGGAAAAGTATCATCTCTATGCCGTCGAAAAGGCAAATAACAAATTGCTATTGTTCTTGTTACGTCTATACACCTTTTTAATTCTTTTCTTACTCATTCTATATCACTCTTTAAATATGTGTCCATTGTTTTATTGGCTTTCCACGTCGAGTGCAACAAACATGCTTCAAGATGAATTCCGGAGTTCTGATGTTTTAAATTTTTTTTTGAGATGCCTCAGTCGTTTAGATATCCCGTTGTCCAAAATGGATTAAGACAAATTATGCCTATCAGCAAACAGCCAAAAAAGGTGGCAATATACTGCATCTAGTATTTCCGAGTATTATCTCTAGAACCTAATTCAATTCAATCAAGGTACTGATCACAGAACTGTTTTTTTAATTATGAGGTACCAGACTGTGAAACTAAGCAAAAAATATTCTGCATTTCTGGATGTAGGTTTATGGCGAGATTTACATGTTCCATTTGTTATAAATATAATAACTTTATTTTTATTTTAGTATTATTTACCGGGACACATACAAATGTATTTTGTTGGTACTTGACACAGCTAAGACCAACAGCACAGTATTATTAGTACATATTCCATATCATTCAACATTGCCAACAACATAATTCGTTTGTTCGTGATAGCATTTATTGTCTATTGCGAACTTCGTTTGTAGCGAAACATATTCGTCGCTCCCTTAAAGTCCTTATAAGCAGACAATGTTTATTGGCCCACTATTTGTTTCAACACCACAGAGCTTTCTTAGAGCCGGTTGCACCAACGGGGATCAAAGTTAATCCGGGTTTAATCCGCTGTTGTTGCCTAGTAACATCACGAATCCAGTGTTCTGATTGGTGTTGCTATAGTAACGACTGCGGATTAAACCAGGATTAACTTTGATCCACGTTGGTGCAACCGGGCCTTAGTGTATCAGTGTAGTAATAATATTGTTTCCATACATATTTAGAAATAACAGATTTTTGTAACAATATGACCAACGTCATGTCAGTTGCATGTATGTATTATCAGTATCACTCGCGTTTCTACCTTTGTTAAAAAGGTTTTAGAAAACTAAATTAAATTTTACTTTTTCTCTGCTACTATAATTTGCGATTACAATTATTTAGTATTAAGAAATGATGTTTTGTGTAATTCAAAAGTAAATTAGAGCGTAAGTAAATTTGATAAAAAAGCATTAATAAAAAACTTGGTATCTTTACACTTATACAAATTTGCAATCACTTACTGCTCACCTTAGTAGTATGTAAATGTTAATGCGTAATATATTTCATGTCCTTATCATTGCGATGTGCAAAAAAATAAACTGAAGGTTACTGCCGTGAGTAGGTAACTAATAGCGATAACCTTCACACCACAACAAATCACAGTGCAAAGAAACAATTACATAAAAATATAATTGCTGGTTTTTAAGAATTATTTTTGTAATACCAGAATAGCATGAAAGGTTAATTGTTAAAATGCGGTTAAACTCATTATTATTTTTATTGAATAACAGTAAGTACATGTCGCCATTTTACATTATTTATAAGAGAAAACAAGAAACTACTACCATTAATTACAATAATGGTAGATAGTGTAGATTGCACCTGCAGGAAAAAAAGTGATATGTCCACTAGTTCTCTGTCACAATTGCAGTTTTCGTTGATAATCTTAAGTTTACTTGAGCTTATAGCCTTGCAGATATAATAAAAAATTAAGCACCTAATACCATAATTGTACATARAAGAAAGAAAGCGTTAAATACTGTGAGTGGTAGCCAACTAAATGTGTCATCCTATCCAAGACCATGGTCTTCAAAAAATCCTTGCGGTGTTTCTTCCTGAAACAAGAGAATACAATAATAGATATTTTTGCTGCAGTTAATAGCAAGAAAATAAATATGAAGGTGGATAATTAATTTATTTACATACATGTGTTAGTACACCAAATAAAAAAATGTAAATCACATACCTACAGAAGAAGGTCCAAMTGCTCACAGCGTTTATCCACTTTCATATTAGTATATCACCATTTTTAGTTGCAAAGTCACACAGTTTGCACAAGAGTGTATTATGAAACCAGCAGTAAATGGATTTATTTCTACCAATAAAAAGCCTGAGTGTTTAGAACATTTTATTGGATTAGCAAGATGCAAAGTTTGTTATATCAAACACTAAGGATACAAAAGATAAAGCATAAAAATAAAGGAAGCACCGACACCAATTCTACTTCTAAAATACAAAATTGCACATTGCAAAGTTCAAGTTTTTTTTATGTGAGTACAATATTAATGATTATCACTAAAACCATTAATAACCATTACCCAAAGGAAGATTAAAATTACTGGAATGAATGATAAATATTTAATTAGCATATAAAGGAAATAAAATGCAAGGTTTATGTCCTACAAGTAGAAAAAAACTTATAACTAAAATAAAAAAAATGTATGGCACCATTATTGCAAGATACAGGACATACGGACATGTACTAGTATTTATTACAGCTGGGGTTCTTTGATGTCACAAAAATTACATCTACTTGGTCTGTAAGGTCGAGATCTCACAACCTGTTTCCTATGATAAGAAAATCGTGAAATTCGATGCAAGAAAGAAGACGGCAGCTACAGTAGGCCAATGTCTCGTAAAGCGCCCTCCACAGCCTCGTCCTTGAGAGAATAACAAAGAAATCTAGCTAAAGTATGTTATCCTTCTAAACCATAACTTGCAACACTGAACATAAAGGTGTGTAGACTTAAGCAGATGTGCATATTTTAAACCAATAGTGTTTACCAGTTACATTAACATCATCATGAAAATTAGTCTCCCACAGTTTGCATGTTAAAATAAGCTGTTAAGTCCACCACCACAACATAAACTACATCATGTCCTTGTTTGAAAACACAAATGTAACCTGTTTTTGTGACCACAAATTCTTCATGGAATTATTCATGCTACTTGAAATTGTGAAAGTTACAAGTAAGATGTTTTGGTTGATTAGAGACCAGTAGTGAGTCAACTGTGGAACAGTGAGGTTGGGCTACCGTACTAGGTGCAGATGCCAGATGGTGAATCCTGTGTAATTTTCTTGCATTTAAAGGTGTTTTAATAGATGTGAATTTGTTTTAGCATCAAAGGATTACACTAATTTAATATTCAGCAATTTTTATTTCATTCTAACTGGTTGGTTACATTGATGTTTTGTTTCAGTGTCAAACGCTACAGGAAAAGGAGTGACATGGTTAAAAGGTACATTCAGGAACATTACATGATAATTTGTATTTTGTACTTTTAGAAAAAAAATAAAGTACTGTACAAGTTTTGTTTCATTTAATCTTCCTGGACAAAAAGGTTTGTGATTTAGACACTAATGAAAGGGAATCCGTTCAGTGAAGCATATCTGGCTCACCCCTGATTTAGGAGTGGCTCTTTTGTTACATAACATTTTTAAATAATTCTCATTGATACTTAAGTTGTAGTTTAAACAAATCAGAATAAATGTAACAACAAATTTATTAATAACACATTATGAGTTTACAACTTTCTAAGCAGGAACTATATCTACTGGCCACAACAATAAAACATAAATATACATACAATTTTATAAATAATTGTAACAATATAATAGAGATCTGTCAACAAAATATAATTAGGGTGATGCAAAATAAAGGAAATTGATGATCCTATTGTTAATATTAAACTTAGAAGATAGAGTTTTGTTGAAAAATCGCAGTTAAATCATGCTACAATTTACACAGTAGTGGTAGCATCACATAAAAAATCTGCTACATACCAAGCAAATAAAAAAATTGGTAATTTCAATCTAAATAAAAACATCTATTCATTAATCGTTACATTTTTATCAATACCAAAAGTATTTAATTTAAGGAATTATTAATTAACCAAGTGTGTGATATACTTGTGTTATTGACCATGTCATGTCATTTAAATCTGTTAGGCTCTCTATACTGAATTAAATAAACACCAGCTTTAAAAGATGTTAAGTGAACTGGTACGTTCTTTAACTTTAAATTTAAAGAACTCTAGATCTAGTTAATTAGTAATTTTTTAATCATTTGAGATTTGATCATAGTATGGCTATTAATTAAAAATCAGAGAGATTATAACAGTACAGAGAAAAGAGCGGCAATGTTGGATTCTATGCGAAATTTATTCCATCCATGTCATATCTATAAATGAACCATTCTCTTTGTTGAACATCCCCGAGCCAATCATCATGTGACCACTAAGCCAATGATAGCTGTTAAATGGTTTCGTTTAGATTTAAGTCAAATGCAAAAGTTCAGTTGGCATAACCTAAATTAACTTCTAAGCCAACTTTTGTTTAGCCTGACCGACTTGATATAGATAGGTAGGTATTATGTGAATCACCTTTATCTACTTAATAATGTTGTAATAGTCTGATAAACAGTATAATCGGTTATATTTTCAGTTATTTCTTGTTGTAAGTTCCTTTTTTTTTTGTAAAAATTCCATTTGTTAACTTTTTGACTTATATTGTAAACTGTATTAATGTAATGAAATATGCCGTCATTAATACACACAAACTTCAAGAACAGAAACACCAAATAGTAAATAATGACACTTGTATGTTTTTTAAAACACACTTGATTAATTAATTATCTGATAAACACAGACTTTCCTTGTCTCTTGAATATTAAGATCATTTTCTTTCATTTCTATGAACCTTGCGCTTCTGTACTTCACTGCAATTTTGTTCTCAGTTTTATTTCTACTGGTCAATCATAAGCAACAAATAAAGATATCTGTTGCCTATTATGAACCACGGAGCTACTCTTTGTCAATGAACTTGTATTTTGTAATAAAGTGAAAAAATATTGAAGGACAACTAGTTTATTAAATAAACAACCTCTACAAACATATTTTTTTTCAGTAACACTTGAATTTTCTTCAAAATAGGACAATATGCAATTAGTTATTTGCAGCAAGTTAACAGCTGCCAACATGTCATAAACCTGTCTGAATTAAGTTGCGAAAAAAATGTGTATCTTCGTACATTTATAAAGTACAGCTAAAGGTCTTACTTACTCAAGTAATATGTGAATTTTTTCACAGAACTGATTTGTATTTAAATAAAGCTGTTAGCAAATGTTTCTTAACACAAAAATTTTTTTCTAAATTTAGAATTGCGACAATAGGGTCAATATTCCTTTACTTCTGTCCTACCCTGTATAAAAGGACGGTTGCATATTTGACTAACCCTTCTAAAGGGCAATGTAAGTTCTATTTGAGATAAAAATCACACTACACCTCATTCCCAAGAGATTTACATAAGTTTTCTATGGCACATGCATAACATGCTATTAGTTAAAAACGTCAACAAATACCATAGTACATTTCATGCAGTAACTGTTGCATTTAAGCATTTTGTACTGAAATTTTATCAGCAACTACAGAAATCTAAATAATCAAATAAAGTATAGTACGAGATGCTAAAAAAGATGCACTGTTCACCAATAGTTCTCCTATGAAATCATACATCTATAGAAGTACCAGAATAATCAATCAAGCTGAGACTTCCGTTATGGTTGTCTCTGCACTTTCCAACATCTCAGCGAATTACTTTACTTTCGTTTAAGTCCTTGTGAGTGCATAAAATAGGAAGGTACAGTAAACACTTATATACACCTCAAGCATCATCAACAATTTACCTCATAATTTTGTGCAATAGTTTGAATCTATGGACACTTAAAACTTTTATTAAAACCAAACCATTTTGAATATGAGAATTTAAGTGTCCATTTGTGGAATGCTATAATTCGTTATTTCCATCACTAACCTCTTGTAATAAATCCTGAGCTGCAATAGCCTTTAAAACATTTTTCTTGCTTGTTTCTTGTATTTCTCCACCCAAAAGCAGTTCATCTAATATGAAATATGCTTTTTCAAAATTGAATATTATATCGAGTTCGCATACCTAGAAAAATATTAATTAAATCATCACACACACACACATACACAAATATATTTATAGCTTTTCTTGTATATTAAAAGCTCTTAGTATTCACTTTATTTAAATAATTATTGGTGAAGCACTTTACACTAATATAAAGCCATCATCAGTACCACTTAAATACAATTATAATATATTTTACAAGAAAATCAGACGACCAACTTTTTGCACAGGTTATGTATTTTTAGAAATCCCCAGATGTTTTATGCAAAAATTAGACAAATCTGAAGTACACCAATAAGATATACTTAAAAACAAAAAATGGTCTGTTCAAATAATAAAATAATTGTTTTTCCTTGTTTTCTTACAAATGTTAATTTAGTATTTAGCCGGTTTTTACACCAAGGTCTACAATTGCAGTTCCGTTTATATCAGACAAACCGGAAGTATCTTTTTAATTAGAGGAACTGAACATCTTAAACAATTTAAAATACTGATATTTTTGCAACAAATTCGTTGTTTGCTAACTATGTATTTGTTATTAGGCAAACACACTACTACCTTAAACAATTTAAATTCATTACAACTTTGTAACAAATCTTCAAAACTAAATTGTTTAGAGATATACAAAATTATAAATGACCAAAACTTAAAACATTTTCAATCATTTTTAAAATTTTTCTTGCCCTATGTTAAGCTGATTGTTCGATTAAAATCTTTATTTGTATTGCTACTTCTTGTTTCGAGGTCAAGTCCGTTTTTTTCTCGGAAAATTTATTTGCATTGTATTTAAATTGTACTGATGATGGCTTTACATTAGCCGAAAGTGCTTTACCAATTATTCAATAAAGCTGATACCATATTTGCAGCTGTTAATTATACAAGAAATGGAGAGAAATGGAACAGTTTTCTATGTTACATGTATATTTATTAATATTTTAACTGTCACTGTTTGTTATGTTAGTTTACAGCAGCGGTTATTTGGGTAACCATTTCCTTTTCAGCAGGAAAATTATTAAACATCAATGCATCCTTCTAACACGTTAATTTTGACAATATTTTTTACAAAATCCATATTTCAGCATTTAAAAAAAATAATTTAATGTTTATATATTTGTCCTAAAGCCTCACCACCCATTAGAAGTCAATATTGTCCAAATTGGAAAACCTGTGTTAAATGAACCACTCATAAAATAGGAATTATTTACTATAGCAGAGCTTCTATCTTGAAATTTTGTACACCCCAAGAAAAATGTTCTACATGAATCTAACTTTGATTTCTCACTGTTGCGTCTAGTTTGTAAAAACTGGGAATCTACAATGTGTGATGCTTTTCCATGGTAAAAACACCTAAGGGCCTTAGTTGCATAAAGCGTGGTTAATCAGATCCCCTGGTTAACACACTGTTAACCAGCCGCTGTCATCAATGAAGCATGCTTAAAAAGAAATGTTTCCATAACAACTGCCTGTTGACCGCGCCTTAACCAGAAGGGTCTGGTTAACCAGGCTTTGTGCAACGGGACCTAAATCTACTTGAAAACAGGCAAAATTGTGAATACGTGAATAGCATTGATAATCTCAAGGTATAGCCCATCCTCCTTAAGAGGGGCGTTTACCTAGAGCGAATCGGGTCATTTTAAGCACCTACCGTTTTACATTTTAGCGAGTTATTCGAAACTTTTTCGAAGTGAAATTTCGACACGGCAATGACAAAAGATGTAGCTACAACGTAGAGTTCGAGTTTTTTCTGAATTTGATACGGTAATGTAAATATTTGTTGTTATATTTTGCTTAAAAATGCGTATTTTTGGCGAGTTATATCTCGAAAACTAAGGCACATAAACGAAAAATTCGAACTCCACGTTGTAGCTACATATTTCTTTGTACACTACCAAAAACATGAGCACGATAAATAAGTAAAAACATTCAAAAAATCTAAAACCGCAAACCCTTTCGCACGAGCCCGTCAAGAGAGCGGAATGCGAATGCCCATCCCCACCAGATCCGTCGCATGGTATCCAGAGAACAGTGAGGCGAAGATGCAAACCGGTCGGGAATGATCATGCGGTATATGATTTATTCCGATATCACCGGATTTCTAAGCTTTTATGTCTAAATACACGTGACAAGTTTAATGTTAAAAGCTCTTTCACATTAATTTACTGTCTGCCGAAGCAATGGGGAGGCGGAATGAAAATTATTATAAAAGTTCCTCCAAAAATCATAGTCGACATGCAGTTAGAATGAAATGTTATATAGTTCATATTTACAGAAATAAATGGGTTATTCCATATTTTGAATAACCTGGTATAATATTATAGTAAGTTACTAATATCATGCTTACTTTTTTATGCACACGCTACAGTCAGCAATTTTCCGAATATTAGTTTAACCCGTCTGATCTTTGCGTAATTTCAACCTATCGGCTACCCTCTTACGTCCCATGTCCCGCTGGTAACATGGGTTGCATAGTTTACATTTTGCCCGATCGCTCCAAGTAAATGCCCCTCTTAATAAAAGTTAATAGAAAAATCAAAATGTAAAGCAATTTGAGCATATTCGAAATTGTAAACACATTTTTATTGATCTGTCTAAGGATAAAAGGTGTTAACAAAATATAGCCCATTAATGTTTTACCTAATGGGGTTTAGATTCAAGGGCAGGTGACCATTTATTAGCAGTAACCAAAATTTCAGTTTGTTTGGTATGGCAAATAATCACCCATCTGAGAAATTTTAGATAATATTACAGTGATAGTCAAAAGTGCCAGATTCAAATTTCAAAAACTTACGCTTCCAAAATATTTGTCTAATAATTCAACGTAACGATGGATGACCTCCAATGTTAACAGTTCATTGTCGTCCTGCTCTATCGCACAACAGAAATAGAGACTGGCATACCTACAAATTTGTCATTGTAAATCTTCAATGGTGCAAATCTTCAATTTGTGTTGCTCACCGTTTGTATACTATTTTCAAATCACGCCATTCAAGAAAACTGCACATTTTTGGTTTCCTGGCTAATATTGTAGTGATCAGTTCTCTGGTAATCTTTTTCTTCAGTTTATCTGGATGTGCCACATACCACTTTTGCAATCTCAATTTGCCTTGTCGGCTGAACAGAAGCATAAATTGCATCTAAAATCAGAATGTGTCTTTTCCGAGTCAAACAGTTTACTTAAATTTAATAACTCACAACCTTCAGACGGCATTATTATTTTATAGCTTTATGTGAATTTTTAAATTCATATTTGTTACTTACCATTTTGTTGGAGTGATAACGGAATGCTGTTATTTAAAGTAGTATTGAAACCAAAATATCACGTACAAATCTATCGCAATTACAACTATTTGGTTTCACTTTAACATTTTTTGTATTTAATCAATATACATACAAGAACATTTCGTTTTAGTTGGCATGTCACCATTTTGTTTTGTAAAATGTTTACGTCAAACGTCAACCGTCAACGTAGAAGGTATGTCAATGTCAAATATCAATGTAATTGTTTTATTCACAGTACCACCAACCACCAAAGCTTTCTCTTAGCAAAATGCCAACATTCCAAAATTACGTCGTTAGAGCTTTGGAACGAGGAAGAATAATATTATTAATTAATATTCTTCCTCCTTGGATCTTTAAATATAGAATGAATAAATAATTAATGTAAGTAATGTAGGTATTTACAATTTTTGTAATTATTTAGAGGAAACTTTAAATTATATTGTTGAAATATCTTTAATTTATTTTTTATTAAGTATAGTCATTATTAATAAAGAACAACTTGGTAGGTATCTGGGCCAGTGCCCCGACTTTAGTTTGTTTCAAAATATCCAACTACTAAAACATACCTATAATTTATGACTTTAAAAAACGAGGACCATTCTACCACCCCCTTCATTAAACCTACCTAAATATGGACTTGCATGTTAAGCAAAAAAACAACATAAATATCAGGAAAAAATATTTTTCTGTACAAACTAACTAACAAACTAACTTTACATAAGTGTACTTCAGAAATTTCACGTCATTCAATGTTGAAGGGACAGTAATAAAATTGTGACTACAATTATAGAAATTACAGAATCTAAGATCCAAGATTCCTGTGGCATGTAAAATCGTTTGCAAAATTCATGCCATGTCTGTATTTGAACATCCCGTTAAAACATTATTACAGACTCATCCAATACTGTTTAATTTTTATATACTAACAAATAGGTACTACAAAGCACTTATCTAGATACAACGTTATTACTGCAAAATATTCTAGAGAGTAATGCTGTACAGCATGCACTATGGGTTAAGCTAAGTTACAAACTATGTATGTACAACGTTAATAAATGGAATAAAAATTGAAAGAATTTACGGACATAAATAAGGTACATACTTACTTTGTAGATATAAAACTGCAAGTTACACCTTGTTATTGTTTTTGAAACTTGATATTCTAATAATTCCTCAACACGATGCGGAGTGTGAGATAGTTGCTACGTTGCTAGTTACAACTGTGACAATGCTCCCAATTCATCATGCCAGCTATGAAAACGAGTTCGCATTGCCAAATAAATATTTTTTTGTCCTAATTTCTACATTGCAATGATACAAATACACATTTCATTTTCCTTATTTGCTCGTTTAAATGGTTTGAACAACCCACAGCGTCCCTCGTCCAACTGCCATCTACATCAATTAAGCGAGGTCCTTATACATTATTAGTCAACAATAAGAAAACAATTATTATTCGCTTTAAACTTTTCGATATGTTTCACAAAAAAATTGATTGAAAATAACTCTTCTAAACTACAGCGGTATCTTTTTCATGACAACAGTATTGCAGTAATTGGTTCTTACTTAAAAGGTATACATCAGTTTGTATCATTACATGGCATACAATCAGCAAGGCTTCAAATTCACTACGGAGTGCCTCAACGCTCAGTCCTTGGTCCGATATTGTTCCTTATTTATATTAATGATTTACCTCTTTCCGTTCCTAATGTGACATGTGTCAGTGTTGCTGATGACACAATAATTTTCGATGTGCACTCCTTGCAGAATCTACATGCAAAATAATAAAGATGTTTCTAAATCCAAAGTGCATGAGTGGTATCTCAATAACAGGTTGTGTTTAAACAACGATATAACACAAAAAAAATTCGTTACGGAGAGTCTCCGTGTTATCTCCACCTGTTAAATTATTGGCATATATCTAGACCCGGGCCTGACTTGGGAAGCCCATGTCAATTATCTTTTGACCAATATATCTAAAAAATTCTATGCGTTGCGCCAATCGCGCGAAGTTGTGTCTAAAGACACCCTGTTAACCGTTTACCATTCCGTGATTCAAAGTATGCTCTCTTTTTATGCAATTTTGGTGTGGGGCCATTCGGCTCATTGGATCAAATTGTTTAAACTCCATCGGAAAATCTTCAGACATATTGATGGCATCGGTTATCGAAAAGATTGCAGCAATTCTCAAAATATTGACTGTACCTTGCATTTACATTCTGCAATGTCTTTTGTACATACACTCAGATGTTAATAATTATCCTTCATATAACTATATATATAACACCAGAAATCGATACCTACTAAAACCAGACTTCACAAGATTGAACAGAACTAGAACCAGCACGTAATTTTTGTATTAAGCTTTATAACTCACTACCCGACCATTTTAAATCGCTTAGCTTTAGTTCCTACAAACAATGCATAAAGAAGGTTCTGTTAGAAAATGTCTTCTATTTTGGTTTGAAGGCTTCCGTGGTTGTAGTCGATGACATGTTGTTTTTTGGACTACTTCCCACGTTGCTTGTTTGGTCTTCACGTTTCGATACACATGTCGGTGTCTTCCTCAGAAGTAGCTCTAAAACTGAAGCGTTCTAATCTGCTCCGGTACTTATACCTACTCGCCTGGTTGACTGAACCGTGAGCGTTGTTACGCATGACCTATTTCCAGATTCCAAGTAGTTCAATGCCTCGGTCTTGGTTGTAATTGTGGGGATTATTGTAGATTCGATGGCTTCCTTTTACCATCTCGGCTTCCCTTGACAGCATTTGTGCCTCTTCGAATTTGTTGATGTAGCCAGTCTTCATTCGGTGTTCTGCCACAGGTACTATCCAGGGCACCATTGGTCTCCACCTCCATCGTGAATTATATGCCGCTGTGGATGCTGTTTAGAAGGCCCAGAAACTCTTTTATGTTCCGTTCTCTATGCGGTCAGACGGTTAAACTGCTTCAAGGGAGTTGAAAAAACGATTACAAGAACAATACCTGGGATGAAGAACTAGTCCTAGCAAACATCTGCCTAAAATCTACTTTCTTAAAGTTCCGGGAGGAATACTAGGAGTAGACAAAAGGTGCTCCTATAAGGCCACCCCTTTCTCCGCTGATAGCCAACGTTTACTTGGAAGCCTTCGAGACAGCTGCATTGGCATCGGCACGCCTTAAGCATAAGTGTTGGTTTAGATACGTGGACGACACTTTTACCGTCTAGCCGCATGGAGAACAGAACATAAAGGAGTTCCTGGATCATCGAAATCTACTGTTTGTCCACTATTTCAAGAAAAACGCGTGCGTCATACCCTGTCAAGCTCGTTTGTTTAAATAAAGTATACAAATAAATCGTAACCAGGGAAGGTTCTACAAACTAGAGGGTGGGTTGAGAGTGATATATTTGGGCCGGAAAACATATAATTACGATTGAACTTCACTTCAAATAAGTTCATTTGGTCGTTTAATTATATTTCGGTATGGAGTGGACTCCTCTATATATCACTAACTCGTAGATGCTTCAAGCAAAAGTTGCGATTTAATCAATGTATGTATAAGGAAAACAGTGCAATGCTTCAAATTGTTTCAGCATATCCTATGTTAGAAAAATATTAAAGATTGAAGACTTCAGTCCAATTAGTAGTATGTTGGATAAGATATAAGGAAGTACCAAGTCTTCTAATAGGCATAGATGCAAAACGTGGCAAATGACATTTAAATATGCTCATGTTCATTTCTGCTCCCTTGACGCAACTGATGTGAGATGGCCTTAAGAAAATGTTTCATATCAGGCTATATTTTCCAGTGTGTATGGAATATGTCTAAACTTGATCAATTTGCCAGTTTGCCAATTAGTCAGTATCGAGGCTGAGCACGCCATAATGGTACTATTAATCATTCTGCTTTATCAAGCACAAGACTTCCAGAAAAACAGAATGGAGGAAAGGCAGACAAATACAAATTGCCGCAATCAAGAGTAAAAACATCTACTGCTACTGACCGAGGGGCCCTTGTGGTGTATGAAGGTAAAGACAATTTCGGGTCTGCCAAAAATATATAGTTGGTTGAAGCAACGAGACCCATTATCTGCCTCATTTGGGCTAACAAATAAGTTGTACAACCAAATATAAGGCCTTATACTATTGTCACATTTTCTTGGATAAGGTAATAATGACTTTTGGAAGTTAAAAAACGTAATTCGTGTAACTTTAAAGTAGTTGCATTATCGGTGCGGTTCAAATATTGCAAGAAGTGAAGAAGTTCTGGACTATTGAGGAGATGTTCGCTTTGCGTAATAACGCGCAATAAACGTACATTTAGTTATAGCAGTTCGAGTCTCGATAACCCCTCTTTCTGTCTAAACAGTTCTTTTACATCGTCTGTTTGAAAGTGAACCCGTTATTTTCACTTAAGCTATCCGAAGCAACATCAGTCACTATCTGACTGACTGACCCCTACAGGTAACTGATGTCCGAAACACTCTCGGCGTATGCTAATTACCGAAGCAGTATACGTTGTGAGCGAAGTAACACTGCCAAATTACGTATGGATTTTGGCAACCAAGTACAGGGAGTGTTACATAAATTTTGAATTTATAATGTTCGAAAACAATATCTGCACGATCAATTTAGAAAATTTGGACCGTCTACTAATGGAAATACAGAGAAATTACGACGTCGCTTGCGAGATCACCTTCGAGAAGAAGATTTCAAAAGCGATGTGTCACCTGAAGCATCTTCACTACAAAGCATTAAAGAACGCACTGAACTGGTAACTGCAATAGACACAKTTAATCAAGTCCGCAAATGGAACATCAGTTTCGATGGCAAAGGGGATGTTGCCGCATTTATCGAACAAATATCTGAACTAGCCGAAGAGTATGGAGTATCCGAAGAATGCGTAATTTTCTTAGTTAAGAAACAACGCATTACTTTGGTACCGAAACTGTAAAAGTCAAAATTCCGTACTTGGAACGACTTTCTGGTGAACATTATTCTTCTACCCACTGGAATACAAACAAGGGTTAGAGGATGAAATTAGTAGAATCCAAAGGAAAGGAGAGCCTAGCCGAGAATTTGTTATGTCATTACAAAGACTGATTCGGAGATATGGTGGTTTTAGTAAAGGGCGTGAACTGACATGTATTTGCCTGAATATTGACAATATATCCGCCGTCAGCATATCAGCTGTGTGAATGAACTGATACAAGAAATACGGGAACTTGAGACAAGTCAAAACAGTAAAGAAGCAAGAAAAGAATTTCGAAATCGCGGAAGTCTACAATCTTAATGCGATGTCAATGGCCCCTAGAATCAAAAGTTTGTTTACCAATACGGCAACATATAGAGGAGATTCTACACCGACCAGTTCCCACAAGCTGGGGCGAAAGTACTGATTGTCGAACCGCTCGACGGACGCCGTCTTCAGAAGAGGAGGAACACAGGCCGAGTCTACCGAAGAAACACCAACGCGGTTTTCAAGGAAAATCAGCGCTTAAGACCGTCTTCAAACAGAGTGGTACCGCAGCTATTTAACCCGGAGGAAGCAGGCAACCGTCCGAAACCGATACTAAAATTGCCGATGATTTTCACGCAGATCGTGTTTACCGAAGAAATGATGCATATATCAGACGTTCGTTCAAAATGGAATACATGAATTGCTGGACAAATTATACCAGCTCTGATAACCATCGGAGCACCGAATGTGTTTATTAACGTGTCGACCGCTAATTACTGCCAGAAAACTGCGAGGGACCGCTGCTGCCAAACTTAGATGAACCTCTGGTACTAGAGATGGACTTTATTCTACAGAATGGACTTGTAATCGACGGAAAACGTAAACTACTTTTGTGTAAGAGTAAAGTTCTAGCTAGATTTTCAAGTCATAATCATAACGCAGCTAAGGTAGGCCATATGCAAAACAGTATTCCGGATAGCTCGCAAATGTTACTGGCCTGGCTTCTTCCGAGATGTTCCAAAATATGTACGAAGCTGTGATTCTTCTTAAAGATACAAAACAAGACAAAAAAGTATTAAGGGATTAATGCAACGGCACAAAATTTAAGGGCAACGGTACACCGTTTGCGTCGATCTAGTAAGACCACTTCCGAGATCAACCCGTGGACACATACTTGTGTGTGACTCAGGATCGATTCTGCCGTTAGTCATATTATAAAAGCACTGTATGAAACAACTATATATGGTTGCCCAAGAATCATTATCACTGATAATGCCACAACATTCTATTGTCTTGAATTCAAGAAATTACTGAAAGACCGTTTCATTCCGCCATATATGCTCAGGCAAATCCCATAGAAGGGCAAATAAAAGTCGTCAAAACAATGATTGCTCATTACTGCAAAGGCAATTAATGGAAAAACCGCACCATACACTTCTTATGGAAATGAGAAAGCAGACATACGAGCAAAAAGGGCCGCTAAAGAACCTTTATTAGGGCTTGAGATCATCTGTGGAGTGGCATATCAGCACGCTGGATAGTCAGAGTAACATCAACTTTACTGGATGGTATCTCCTATTTTACTTGTTGGACTGTATTTTGTAGGTATGTTCTGTAAAGGTTCCGAGCGCATCTATTAGTTTTCGTGACAAACTCTATCAAACGCCTTATCCAAGTGTAAGAGGATTCAGAGTAGTTTCTCGTTATTGTCCAATGCAAATGTTTTTGCCTTATTTCAGTTAATTAAAATTGGTCGATAATTGCTCATATGTTGTTTGTTCCAGTCCTTATGTAGATATGTATAGGTGTTAGTATTGGATTGTAAGCGGTATTCATGATGTTGCATTCTTTCTTATTATCACGTGAAATAATTTTTTGCACCTATTTTTAAATAACTTTGTTTTATTAGTAGGCATCATTTGCGCTTTTTACCCATGGTTTAAAAAAATAACAGCAACTGCTATCCTTCTATTTCCCTGTTCATCGGAGTAAACTAATAAAAACGCAAACGAAAGGCGTAAACTGTCGACTTTCCCCAATATATATTGCCTCAATTAAAAAGAAAATAAGCGTGAACGACAGTTTCGAAGAATCATGCGCAATAACATAAAGAACGACGCTCTGCGCCTCGGCGCTCGGGCGGCAATCAATGAATTTCGTGGATCCAGTCGTGGTTCGACTCTACATAGAGCTGGGGTGATGCCATCCCTGCTGATCATCCACATGACATCCTTGAATGACTGCGACTGTGTCATGGTATCAGAATAATTGAGGTAGGGTAGTGCACCAAATCTACACTAAAATATTTATTTCATCAGTCTCCTGTTGTTGAGTTTTGTATAATTTTATAAAAAGTTTTTTGTTTCTTCAGCTAATATTATTTTTTGTATAAAATTTCATGACGAAAACTTTTTGAAACAGCATTAATGCAATAGAACACTTTTATTTAATGTGAACTTATGTGTATTGCATTTCACACTCTATCAGTTACAAAGCTTGTTCTAGTAATAGTGCCCTTATACCATTATTATCGTTATATGGTTTCCATAAGCAGATTGCATGCACGCCATATAGGTAGTAGTTCATTTAGACCGACAGTGAGCTTTTTAACGTTTCTTGTGAAAACTATTTATCAGTGTCCCGCACTATCGAGTACCATCAATCATTATCTGATACGATTGAAAAACGAACGCCTATGTATATTCAGCTCCGTTTTACCAGATATTTGCGGTGAAGGGGGTTGCCAGAATCATTATTTTTTTAGCATTACCCTTAAAACTACGAGGAAGTCTTGGTAACTTTGCAATCAGAAACTAAAGTAGCAGTTTAAGAAATATAAAACCAAAGTATTTTAATTAGCCGTTATTTTTTTAACAATCTCTTCTATGCGGGACTGTATTTTTCAGTCGGATATGTGAATTCATGAACAGAACGGGTAATTCATGATAACTAAGGGCTATTAGATTTTAATTATTCAATAATGCGAGAGCGAAATACTTATTTGCGTTAGCCAATGGCGTAACGAGTGGTCCGTAATGGTTTGTAATTCCTACAAAATTTAACAAAAATCCATATTTCATTTCACCGTTACCTGCAAAATTATCCGGTTCAACAAAATTTAGTGGAATGCGTTTCGTTGAAATTCGTGCCCCAGTTTCTACTGCTGGAACCGTTTCAATCGTGTTACCTAGCCAATGGCGAAAGTTTCATTTAAAACCCATTTGTTTCCTGACTAACCGTATTTATTTTTTTTATTTGAAACCGTAATCACTGCATGTAGCACGTTTGCTTTTCTGTGGTAAAAATTGTCGCAAATTGGTTAGAACAAAGTAAAATGATGTATCGAAAAAACTAATCTCTGCTAATATGAAATGTAAAATTATTACTTAAAGCATCAAAAGAGTAAATAAAGATATTGTTAAAATAGATACTATAGGTAATTATAGCCAAATCTAACTCTTTTTTCCATATTACTTGTGACGTTACAATTTATTGCAACTTAAACAAATATTTTAGCGTGAAAATCAGAGTATATTTATTCTATCTATACATGTCATACGTATGTAGACGCGTCTATAACCACTAACCTTTTTTACCATTGCCATTGACCCAAAGGTAACTATGCACTTCTGTATTAACTGAGACTTTTCAACTCTATTTTAATCATGAATAGTACCTAGAGCTTTTTGGAAGTTATTCGCCAATAAATAAAAATTGGAAGTAGGATCAAAAACAAGATTTTTTACTAATATTATCTATTTTAATCCACTTATTCATTCTTCATTGTATCTCTTGTTACCCGTTTCGAACGTCTTGGATATCTTATTGCTGCTGTCGGCAACTTGCCTTCGATCCTGCATGAGATTAAAGTTATTATAAATTGACCAGTATTGGTATGACTATCCCAAGCTTCAGCTTGTGTCCACAGTACCTCCGAGGGGGTCTGTCGCAGCCATTAATACTGTATTCCCGATATATTTTAGGATATAGTCAATTGGTGCTTGTGCAATTTCTTCAGGTTTCGTAAATGGTACCCCAAAGAAATGTCTTTTTTCAATATCTACTGGGCTTTCACATAGAATATGACAAGGAGTTTCATCCTCATCCATGAACTTCCGACACGTACCATCATTTGCTAAAATCAATTCTAGATAAGTGTTTCTTTAAACAGAATATACCGCAAGCAATCCAGTTACTGTCTTTGGGACGAACTTCCTTATGGACATGCAGGATTGTCTTAGTCCGCGAATATTCATCCAGTGAAAATGATGTTACTTTTTCGGTAAAAACCATTTTCTGTTTTAGTCTCCACATTTTTCCTGGCAGGCAGCTGCAGGCCCGTAAAGTTTTTGTAACTTTATTGGTCACTTTGATCCAGAAGAGGCTTGAACGTCATCTTCGTATCTAGTCTAGTCCTTGGTAGTAGTAGTAGTGCCAGCATTGCAGTTCCTCCAGCTGTTGAAGATTTCTTCTCCTAGTAAACGCTGTCACTGATAGTTTTGTAGTATTGCCTGCTAGTTCTCCCCTTGTACCTTGCGATAGCACCTGATGTACTATATTCGACACAGTTTCTCTAAATTTCCTAAACACCAGAATGGTCCCTGCGGACAACATTTGCTAACCATGATTTCTCCACTTTTATTCCCTAGAGAAGTCTTGACAACTCTGTTTGGTGTTGAGGTTCTGAGTGCAATATCTTGTTGTTTGTAGACCTTTTCAGTCCTGCAGGTTAGCTTATTTAAAGCCAATTTACAAGATTTTCCTGTTTGATAGGTAAACTGATTCGATGCAAGGACCTCTGCATAAAAAAATCTCCCTGATAGCCCTCAATGCTTTAGTCCGGACACAGAAAACTTGCCGTGGCTTGGGTTTGAAGGATAGTTTATATTTTTTCCAGCGAAGCGGTGTACAACTTGCAGCCTCTTAGAGCCTCTTTTGGAACAAAACAGGGTAGATCATATCAGTTCTTGGAGACTTATATGGTTTAAAACTAAGGATTGTCCATTCACTTTTCTCTGTTTGCCCGATGGTTTGGACAACCACGTAGGACCAATCCTAGAAAGGATTGGTCATACGTGGTTCTGAACCGTCGTGGTCACATACCCTGGAAAGGAGGTCTCATCGCGGTGCTAGAAATAGTAGTAGAAAAAATAATGTCACTTGCTGCTGGTGTTGGCAGATATCCTATTTTGTCCCAACAGTCCCTCAGCAATGCTTTTTGGAGCTTACTACATTAAAACTAACTAAAAAAAGTTTTTGAAATACGCAATCTTTTGATAACATTAATAAAACTTGAAGAATTTTTGACGAAACTACCGTTTTTTTTTATATAAGGTTTCAAATAATTAGAATAAAATTTTGTTAACTAGTAGCAAGGACTATGTATTGACTTTTAATCATAAGGGAAATTTAGTTTCATAAATTTTTGGCAAAGCGTACAACTTCGGTACCTTGCAGTTAAAAATTGTTGAAAAAGATGTTTTCTCATCTGAAAAATTTTAAGGTCTGACAAGATCATTAGTAAGTTAGAAATTTTTCTAGTTGAGATGTTGGGTAAAAATTTTGTTCATTTTCTGTCATTTTAGTCTAATAATCTGCTGTAGATAATTCAATCCCCGAGGGCACTCATTACTTCAGATGACACACGTACATCCATCCTCAACTTATATGCAAGATTCTTGAGAAGCTTATTGCAGTCTCCACACCTTTAGAATTGATACAATATTATAATTATTATATGAAATAATTGTGAGTAACTACACGAATAATTTCACGTTCATGACGGTAAAAAGAAGATACAATAAATTCAATTCTTCTAAAACAGGAAACTCCCCAACTTATTTTTAGCAAATACGCGCTTGTTATTCATTCAGCACGTGGGTAATCGTTTACTGTCCATTTATTTCAATTAAGGAAAGAAAAGTGGGGAAACACGTCATGGCTTTGACGATTTCATCCATTACAGAAACCGTCTCGATCAATCATCTTGCATCATAATCTCTTTAGCGGTTAAATCAATTTAGGGCGGATCGAATATAGCACACTTGCAAATACCAGTACCTGAACGCGCAGTGCGTTGCAAACTAGCGCTTTGCAACCTACATTTTAGTTAGCTCGAAACTTCGGAAACCTGGTTTAAGCTAAGCATAAGCGCGCGTGTTATGATGATATCCCAGAGATCCATAGAATATAGCTAAGAAGTTATAACTAAATATTATAATATCAGGTTTGTTTTCAAAATTTGTTTAATGGCTCATAAGATAATTAGTAGACAGTATTTCGATGCTTAGTGATAATCACCGGTAACCAGTAGGGGCTAGTGTAATGAGGGGGCATTAATATCACTCTTCTATACACATCAAGCATATAAGTAGAATCGCCAAATTAACGATTTAATGATGTAAAATGTAGGTTTTAGACTTTTTAATATTTTGCACAGCAGCGCAGCAATGTAAATACTCTTACAACATATCATCGCATTTGTTATTTGTTGACACATGCAACCAGAAAGCTAACTTTATGACTTTTATAAATTCCACTTCCGTATTCATACATTATAAAGAGCTGTTACCTGAAAAACTACATATAGAGCATTCAATATCCTTGCAATGTTCCCAACAGGAAGAAAATATTCAACTTTCAATTTATTTTATAACTATGTTACAATATCATGATTACCCGTAAAAGATTCTTTCTTATACGTAAATGCAAGATCCCATAAACATAATGGAATATGCGATTAAAAAAATTATAAGATATATTCTCGAGAAACACTAAAAGTTCATTCACTACTTGGTCCATCCAACTTTTTCCCGTTAATTTACAAATTCATAAATCGTCAGAATAAATTGGTCAGTTAAAGAGCAGCAGTTTTGTCCTACTTTAAAAATTACCATAAATCTTTCCGATTAAGAATTGATAACTAACATTTTGCCGAAAAACTAAAATTAATGATACCGTAGTGGACGCTGTTCAGTTACTTACATCCATTTTCTTTTATTTGACGGCTGGATGGTTCCGTAGTCTCTTATACCTATGAATTTCTTGGTTCTGATTACTTTTTCTTTGCTTATATGAACTTATAAATAATATGTATGGTTGACGGTCAATGCTGTTTTTATAAGGAACAGAAATGCCGATATTGTTCGAAAATAATGCTTTCATGCACCGATTCTACACGTATCCAATAATCTTTGATGGAAGCTTTCTTGATTGGGGGGGGTCTTCTATTAGTAAAGCGTACAGCGTAAATTTTGGCGGACAACAAAAGATTTTGATCCATTCTCTAAGAATAAACAACATGTCTAGTTTGTAGCAACAATGACAGTTCTTAATAACAATCACCAATTGTTAAATGCTACAGTAATACGATATCTGTTGATAAAAAACAAGTTACTCACGTTTGTATTGTGAACTTTATACAGGATTAGTCAAAAGTATAAAAATAAAATTCGGGAAATATTGATTTTTCAGTAAATGTCCCTAACAAGTTTTTTTTGCTAATAATTTTCGTTTCTTATCCCACTTTTTGTTTGTGTATATCAACGTATTTTTTAGTGGCAAACAATTTTTCGCGAATTCGCCTGCAATAACCTAGTTTATGACAGAAATTGCGCGACGAACTTTGTGCCTAATTCTGTCTTCCACCTCTTGCATTTTCGTGGGTTTTCTTTGTACATAAGATTTCTAAATGACCCTAGAGCAAAAAAAGCCAATAATTTAAAGCAGGGACCTAGCAGGCCATTAAGTAATTCCCCGATGTCATATCCACCGTCCTAGGAAGATATTCAGGTTCAGGCGAATAACTTCAAAATGTGGCGCAGCGCCGTCTTGTTGAAAACCGCGGTTTGCCATTCCTTGTCGATCTTCATAGGGAAAGAAGTGTACTATGTCAGGTACAGTATTATCACGCAGCAAGTTTAGGTAAATATCTGCTCTTATATCTCAATTTATAAGGAATGGACCTATGAGCTTAGGATGTTCTCGTATGATTGCTTAAAACTGATGGATTGCCTGTTGATCAGCATTTATTTCGTTGCCGTGCACTTAAGAACAGTTATTAGGTTAAGTAGAATAGCAGTCAGTTAGACTTTGGCTACTAGAGAATAGAAAATACAACTAAGTTTAGAACTTTCTTTTCTTGGTTTAATGTGATTTTCTTAAATTTTCTTATTTCCTAATAAAGCCTTATTATTATTACTATTATTATTATTATTATTATTATTATTATTATTACTATTACTATTACTATTACTATTACTATTACTATTACTATTACTATTACTATTACTATTACTATTACTATTACTATTACAAAGCAAGTAGCATCGTTGATGTAGGTGAGTTATCCCTTATCCATAACGGTAACTAATACATCACGAGTTTAAGCTTGATGGAGATGATTTCGAACGTTACAGACCTTGGTATATCCTTTACATTTCCAGTTTCTTTTTCTAACTTGGATACTATGGATCGGATAGTACTATTTCCTTGGGGATAAACGTTGCTAAATGAAATCACAAATATTGTCCAGCAATCGGGAAAAGGGACAGCGTCATAAATGCGCAAATACTTACTCTAGCTAGAGGTTGGGAAGTGTGGAGATGGAGCTATTGCCGGTTCTGAGCGTCATCCGAGTTAGCTGTTGTCACGGGCATTTTCTTTGTTAATAATAACATTTCCTCCGGCGCATCGGACGATGACTTAATGTACAAATACTCTTCTATCGATCGTTGAACTGTATCTTAGTGTGAATATTGTCGATCTCGAGTGCCAATCGGCATTACGATTTCAGTTCGTTCAGTTTCAATGAGTTTCACCATGTTTGCAAATTAAATTGAATTAATACTTCATACTGACACAAAAGAGAAATTTTTGCAGAAATATTATCAAATGAATAACTACAAGTATTGACACCTGTAGAACCTGCTTTGATAACGCTTTATCACAAAAATTTTGTCACCAAATTATACAAAATAAATACCAGTTCATTTCAAGGATAAAAAGCAATACAATGCAGCAAAGAAATAGTTTGTTTACGATAATTATTATTGTTATATGCGGTGATGGTAACGACAACCCACCTGAAGCTTCAGCTTATTGTGCCCCCATTACCGTCTAAGTGGCATGTTACCCCATTAATTCCATATTCCCAATAAATTTTAGGATACATTCCACGGATGCTTGTGCAATCTCCTCACAGGTTCCGCAAACGGTAGCCCAAAGAGACGTATTCTTCTCTCCATCAGTACTGGGTATTCACATAGAATATCGTAGGGGGTTTCATCCGTTTCCAAGCACTTTCGACATGTAGCATCATTGCTATACCAATCCTAAATAAATGTCTCTTTAAACAACAGTGTCCCATAAGCAGTCCAATTACTGTTACTAGGTGAGGCCTGCTTAATTGTAGCAGCTCTGTAACTTTTACTTGGGACGAATCACAACGTGATTGTCGTAGTCCGGGAATGTCCATGCAGTAAAGTTGATGTCCTTTTCTGGGTAGTTGTCTGACTTCCCACCGTGCAGACTGATATGCCACTCCACAAGTAGGTTCAGGCCCTGCCAAGGGTTCTTTACCTCTCCTTTTTGCTAGTAGGTCTGCCCTCTCATTGCTCTCGATCCCTTGGTGATCACGAATTCACTCCAGAATAACTCTGTTGTGTGCGCCCAAGACAAGAAGAGCATTTATTTACCACCTTGAAGCTTAGAGCTGTGCTTGGTTGCCATTAAAACAAAACAAAAATCACGTTGCCATGGATAATAGTTCACAAACAAAAAAAAAGTGGGCTAAGAAATGAAAAATAATTAGCGAAATACTTTTGTTAAGGATATTTTGCTGTAAAGCTCATATTATGGAAATAAACGGGTTATTCTAGTCCAATCTTTATTAGCTTAGAAGATATTCTCGATTGTCACGCGCGCCAAAATTTCCAGAAAATGAGGGATAAGATCTAGACGCCCAAGATCTGGCATTTGTGTTCTTTCTCAAGAGGTTGGGAAACTGCTTAAATAATTGAGTCTTCGATTTCAGCGCACTAAAGGAGGTATTTAAAAACCTAATTTGAAAAAAAAATTGACTTCAAAATAAGCTCTTCTAAAAGTGGATCTCAATTATCCAAAACGCTGTTATTTTTTCTTTCAGACGCCACAGAAATGCATCCCCACAAGGAGCTAAGGGTAGGCGAACGTACGAAAATGTGTTAGGAGGTCATGACAAGGGACAGCGATATCCCAACAATATTCAATCCTCGCCGCGGCCGTGCCCCAAGCGTCCTGGTGACCGATGAAGGGGTGGCAGTCAACGGGCCCTTTGCTCATGCCGATTMGGTCAGCAGCAGTCAACAGGAAGCAGAACAGCTGCCTGCTCCAGGACCCACGGGATTCGCCGCACGGATCAAGTCTTGTTCCAGTTCGCTATGCTCGCAATCTGCACGCAAGGTAAGACAATGGAACACATCAAGATGCGTGTCCCAGGGGAATTAGCAACTGAAAGTATAAAAACAAGGCACTCCCGCATATTCAGTGAAACCGTTTTTTTGAATTCAGAAATAGTTTTGATTTTTAAATACGTCTGGAAGTGATTTTTTGGCCTTGTTTTGTTTTTGAGCTATGATGTTATCAACATTTTTTTGGTGGAAATGAAAATGTATAAAATTGTGTCCTTAAAACGGAAAATTTTGAAGTTCCAAAATTTTAAACAGCATGTTATAAGTTATCTGGTGGATTAAGCATTTAAGTGTTTTGATTTAATACACTGGACGTTTCTTTCAGTATTAATGTTGAACATAATGTTGAATTTTCAAAAAGGAGTGTCTGAAGTTTTTATAATTTTCGGAAAGCTAGTTTTCCTTTATTGTATAATGCACTTTTGAATACTGATTGTGCTGTCCTGACGGAGTGAAGAGATGTTTATAATAGATACGATCTTTTCTATAGTCACTTGCATAAAATGTAATACCTACTTTTTATAGTTCTAAAAATAAGTAAAAACTATCCCTCTTGGTTGAACAATAAAATAATACATAATATTAAATTAAAACATAAACAATATTTAAAAATTTAGGAAATACAACTCGCCTAGGAATTTCGAAAGGTTTAAAACATCAAGCAAAATTATAACAAAAACAGGCATCTTCGGCATATCATCAGTATCTAGTAATTTTTGGTCGTTTGTGAAGTACAATACAACACCTGCTATGATAACCTCCAAGATATTGTAAACTCTTACTGCGATCATTTTGCCAGTGTTTATCGGGTTTCCACAGACAGCATCGGCCAATAATAATCTAAATGTAAATTCTGCAAACACTATTATGTATATCTGAGAGTGACATTCAAATTGTCGAATATAAGCCCACTGTCGAGCCTGATCGGGTCCCTGCCTTTTTAGTTAAGAATTGCATTGGGGCGTTAATGATTCCACTTTTCAATCTAATGTTAAAGATTGCTACATTTCTCCCTATCTGTAAACTAGTGCGAGTTTGTCCTATTGTCCTATATTTAAAAACGATGAAAAATCCAATTTTGATTATGGGGCTATATTGCCATCCTCCCATTTTTTCCAAAATCTTTGAATGGACTGTCGTATATTTGGATGTTTAGCAGAAGACCAGAGTGATTTCTACAAGTTCTTTATTTATTTCAATAAATGTTAATGTGCCTTAGGATACCCGTTCTTCTGCGGTGCTCTCCGTAGATGTTCTAATTCCTCTTCTCGGTGGTCTGGTTCGTTGGTTAGCTTCGCTCGTTGTATCAACGTGTTGATGACTCCTTGTTTCTGGGAGTGGTGATGTGAATCTGCATGTTGGTAGCGATCCGTGTGGGTAGACCCGATGTCCTAGAGTGCCGTCTTATTTCCTTGTTACCATCACATCCGGGAAGGGTAGGGCGCCATTGGTCTCCACCTCCATTGTGAATTGTATACAGCTGTGGATGCTGTTTATATGGTCCAAGAACTTATTTATTTTCTGTTCTCCATGCGGCCAGATGGTGAAGGTGTCGTTCATGTGTCTAAACTAACACTTATGTTTAAGGCATGCCGATGGCAATGCAGCTGTCTCGAAGGCTTTCAAGTAAACGTTGGCTATCAGTAGAGAATGCGGTAACCCCATAGAAGCAGCTGCTGTCTGCTCGTATTATTCCTCTTGGAACTTGAAGAAAGTAGAATCCAAACAGATATTCGCTAGTTGGACTAGTTCTTCATCCAGGTCTTCTTCTTGTTGACGTATTTTCAACTCCCTTAAGACATCCTCCAGTGGTATCTTCGTGAATAGTGGGGTGATATCAAAGCTTACTAAGATGTCTTTCGGAGCTAGTTTTATTTTCATCATTTTCTCAATAAAATCTCCGGCGTTCCTGGCGTGGTGTTGTGTCTTTCCTACGAGTCCTTTCATGGTCTATGCGATGTAGCAAGCTAGAGGGTGGGTGGCCGATACTGTTGCACTAACAATCGGTCTTAGCACGGGGTGTGTATAGCATTCGATGCAGCTGTGGGAAGGCTTTCATCGGCCAAACCGGAAGGCACATCAGCACGAGAATCAAGGAACACATTATCAGGGACCGGCAATGCAGAACACCGAATGGAGACTGGCMACATCATCAAATTCGAGGAGGCACAAATGCTGTCAAGGGAAGCGAGATTCTGGTCGAGATTGTACAAGGAAACCATCGAAATACAGGAGAATCCGCACAATTACAACCGAGACCGAGGCATCGAACTATCTGGAAATCCGCCATGCGTAACAACGCTCACGCTTCAGTGAATCGTACGGATATAAATACCAGAGCAAACTAGGACATTTCAATGTGATTATAGAATAGATCAGTTGTCCTTATAGAGGTCTTCTATATGAAATACTTACTAATATGTAAGACAGCCGATGCCTTTTACTAATGTTTGATATACCATCCTTGGAGCTCCGGAGCTCTTTTTACTATTATTATTATTATTATTATTATTAATATTTTATTCTACTTAATATTGAGCATTCCAAAAAAATCAACGTAATTTATTCAAACGAACCTGAACAAAGATTATAAGAAATAGAAAGACGTGTACAAGAAAATCAAAGTAAATGTACGAAATAACCTCCAAGCATTTCTTGTATTCTAACCACCTTTGAAACTTCTGGAGAACCTTACCAAGAATATCGCCTGAAATTGCCCGCATATCGTTAAAAATTCTGTTCTACAGTTCGTCGTTGCTATTGGCCTATTGAAATAACTTTGATTTTTAAACACCCCAATAAGAAATACTCAAGAGGGATAATATCAAAAAATCTACGAAGCATTCGACAGTTCCCATCGTATTAATCAATAATTAAATTGACGTAGAGCATCTATTTGTTTGGTACCGTATAGTATTGAGGAGATTTGAATTTTCTTCATTTGGATAAAGCAAAGCAAGTGCAAGAACTATCTGTCTCTTAAAAATTTAAGGTATCTTCCACCTGTCAACGCGCCCACAAAGAGAAATGGACACAAGATACAGGTACCTATATACAATCTCAGGACGAGCGCGAGCGTTAGATTTTTGTGGAATCTGACTGAGTTTCAATTTCCAGTGTAATTTCCATGTTTAATAGTGTCCTTTGAACTTGGGAATTATTGTATTATTGCTGTCATTTGTATTGAATTTACCTTTTTGTCAATGCTTGCGTTTACTAATGCTAAAATGGCTAATACACATTATTGTATGGTTTAGCGAAAAGTAATACTTTGAAGGCTAGACATATGTATACCCGCGTTATAAAAAACCGTTTATCATGTTCTGAAATATTTACTGAACTACATCTTCGTGCACAATAAGAAAGTGGAACTCTTGCTCGATCAAAGAATATATATATTGAACGTACTAGAAATGCGAGATATCCCCAAAGTGAGATCAGATTCTTCAAGTTAGTTACAAAATCGTTAGGAATATTCTTCAAGAAAATTTATTGTATCCGTACAATATTTAATGTGTTCAAGCTTTGCTATCAAATGACGAATGAACGTTTGTGATATATGTAGGTACTGTAGGCTACAATTATGTATAATTATTATTATGTATGTATTAATTCATGTTAGTTTTTATTATCTACAAGCTTTGTGTAGGTAAGCTCCACTTATGAAATTAAAGAGGTTACCTTTCCAACTTTCTAGAACAGAGGAAGGTTTAATCGAATACTAAATGCCAAAAAAAGTGTTCGAAGATCGACTATATTTTCTAGTGAATACACTTAGTTTACGGTGGGCAATTTGCTGCACACTCCGACCGTAAATTCGTTTGTTATAGGCTCTTCTGGAGTCCAGAAATACAGCTTCATTCGAGCAGATGTAGAAAAATAAGACGGTAAAATATTATAAGGATATCAGATGTCTTGCACGTAATATATGTAGCATTCTGTTTTCGTAGTATAAATATGTTCTTTACTTTATCATACGGTGGGAAAACGAGAAATCCCCAAAGGAACGGCGACAGCCTACTAAAATTTTATGAAGTTATTGATGGTTGCGGGAACGATATCCCCCACGAAACATAAAAACTTCGAAACAGCAAAATTAAATTTTGTGTGGAACTGCACCTTTATTTTGCGGCTCAGGAAAACTAGGTTGCTATATAAAATTTTCCATCGCAAACGATTATGCGCACACCATAAATAATTGCAATGTAAAATGCAAACAATTTCACAAGACTGAAAACACTGCAGGGACGCCGACATCACGTTCTGTTTTCAAACGCCAGCCGAGATCTGTTACGCTGACGGGCGTTCCCACATCTTCTATTGACTATTTCGGTKTTATTTGGGTATTTTGCCGCMGATTGGCAGATTAGTGTATGTACAGTGTTTCCTCTCGTTTGTTCGTTGTGCACCATTTTTCTAGATATTTTCCATTTTGGGCACACCGAAATAAATATGGTTTGGAACGCAAAACTACATATTTTTACACATCACTAACCACACACTATTTTTGTATTTTTCGCTTTCAGAAGAATGTTCGGCAATCATATTAAACTACTATCCCTCACAAAGAAATTTTACGGAAATGGCGTACGTAGATGCATCAGACGATTCGCATGAGATGGCAAACGCGCGATAATCTAGATTGAAACGTGATGTCACACGTCGTTCTTAGGGGACGTGATTAAATGCAATTTTCAATTTGAATTTAATTTAAAAGGGTAATTTGTTTCTATAGCTGTATTCTTTAAATATAGCTTATATGCATAAAAAACCGCTGCAAATTGAATCAATACTTCCACATCCAATTCTCAAAATGACATTTATGTTTTTATTTCTTTTACTATACGTTTAGTAATCAGGTTTTGAGCATTGTTTCTCTCTACACATTTTTTCTAAGACAAACTGTCCTCGTGATATTATCAAAAATACATAAATTTTTAAAATCGGTTTTTTCCAAATGACTCGAAAATTATTACTTCAAAAAAAATTACAAGAGTGCTTTCCGATCAGAAATTTTATTTTCTATATAATACCAAAATTTTAAAAAATCGTACGAACAGGGTCCAAAATACGTTTTTTGTAAATATTTCGAAAAAGTCAAAATTTTGGATAAAGACACTTTTTGTGAGAAATCTTATTTCCTATCTAATAGTATTTTCATTTTTTGAATATATTAACTATATTTGGAGATATTTAGGAAAAACTGTTTTCTTTAGGTGACGCTTTTTTGCTAATATCGTCTAAACAATTTGCTGCACCGAAAATTTATAAGGGCGAATAATACTCGCAGTTATACTACTAATCACATACTAAAACGAAAAAAAATAAAAATTTGCAAAAACCCCTTCCCGATACCCTACTTACCCCAAAAACAATAGGTCGCTTTGGGTAGTTGAGATTTATACGTTTTTCACTATTTTAAAGCGAATGAGCAAATAACAATTTTTGAAAATTTTTTTAGCGATACAATACTTCCCATCCATTGGATGTGGAAGTAAAATAAGGCAATTTCTCCAATGATTCAAGCCCCCCCCCCCCCAACCCAGAATCCTGAATCCGCCACTGATTGCGAAAACGCTTGAAAATGCACATTATACAACATTTCCTATATCTGAAATGAGCGATGCGTTCACTTAGACAAATGAAATATCGGCGAGCTTGTTTCTCCCGCATAATGTTTCCTATTACGATACAAAATCTCACTCCGCTTGCATAACACTTTCATCGCAGTTCTCGTCTACCCCCTAGAGGTGCACTTGCTAGTTTTATTTTTCTTCTGGGCTATATACTGGCTTTTATCATAATCAATGCGGAAATTCCGAGCTTTCAGCTTTCCACTTTATAAAAGACGCTTTAGTCCCGCTTCTTCAAAATGTAAACACTCGTGGGATCGCTTGCTCCTGAAGCATGATGTTTGTGTATATTGAGATGACTCAGAAACAAATAAATAAACTAATAATATCTATTATGAAGAATTCCGAATAATTTGCCTTATTTGTACGGGGTGCTCAATTAATGGGTTTTCTGGGGTATCCCGATAACTATATAATAATAATCTTGCGTGAATTTGTGTAGTGGTTTTGAGGCTATTAGTACCTCAAACAATATATTAAAATTTGACATTTTCGTCAGCTTGAGGACGACTTTCCGGTCTACAAATTTTGCATTCAATCTGCTTACAGTTCTATTTCCATATCCTACCATATTTAAAACCTTTTTTTGCTCATTTAAGCGGATTTTTTGCTTTAATTGGGTATTTGCCATGTATTTATATTTTATTAAATTGAATATTAATAGGTATCATCTAAAAAACAGCTGTGACAGCTTATAAATTCGAAAAAATGGATCGTAAGGTGTATTTGTAATATTAAAAATGTGAATATTTAAAGAGACCGCCGAAACGCGAACATACTGGCAGTGACGTCATGTGTCTTGTAAATGGCCTCTTGTTGTCTGAAGGCATGTTCATCGTTATGGAATTTGTGTACAGCGACAAGCGGTTCAACGCGGCGGAGATGAGGAACGTAAAAGCAACAGCATAAGTGCGCTTTTTATCAAATTAACGTAGCATTGACAGTGGGTTGTTGCAAACATACTATTTGTAAACATAAAATGTAAGAATCAAAAATGTACCCTAGACTTGACATTTATTTTAGACGTCAGAATAAATATAAATTGCCATTTATTTTCGGGGCTCTTGCGGCTCGTTTCCGGTCTGGCTAACAGTCGAATATATAGGGAACAACGTCGTTCTTTATTATAACATTTCTCTCTATCAACTTAAAACGCATATAATTTTTCATATCCTCTTCAAACTATAACAAAATGGAAACTGAATGGTAAACACTTATAACCCCAAAAAGAATAATAAAGCTTACAGTAAGAATTAAGATGATCTTCACAACAGAAAAACAAACTGTGATTTCGGCATATCACGTCTAGGGGCCTTAAACAACCTTTTCTTACGTTGATAATCTCGAGGAACGGTTACAAAAATTTTGTTAGCTGTACTGACTAAAGTACTTTTATAACCATGTACAAAACAACAGTTGTTTTGTTTTATATACAAAACAGATGCTTGTAAAACTGTACAAATCAGTTTTTGGTGCGACCTCTTTACACCGTCCTTTCAATAAACATCACACAAAAGCTTTTCCAATACAAGAATGATACTACACCATTAAACAGCACGCTCCTCGGTAATGTTTACATGACACTTGACGTCACGAGTTGAAGAACCTTGGATAGAAACGTTTTGGCGGTGACTTTTAAGATTCGAATTTCAGACCCGAAATTCTCTACCTACAAATATTTTTTTGTTTTTTTAACATTATACACTTCAAGATTAATTTTACGTAATTTTCAAAAAAAAGTGATAATACCCAATTGAGTTGAAATAAATGAAATGTCAGTCATACACCCCTTAAAAATTAAGTAACAAAAATTCAAGAACTACTTGAAACTAGTTCAATTATAGTTTTACAAAGAAATGAGCCCCAGTATGAACATTGCTTGGACTTTAAAATTTTTAATTTATAGTTAGAATGCTTTTGAGGTTAATTTAAAATAAGTCAACTTTTTTATAATCTTTTTCATTGATAAAAATAATTGAATAATTGAAGACGTTGACGGCGCAATCTAATACTGTTTTATGAAAAACAATGCGGACAATCGGCAGAATCTGAAACTCTGGATATTTTTTAAATAGAAGCTGAATAACGAAATTTTAAATTCCATGCCTTACTTTATGACAACCTCGTATACCAGTAGCTGCTATTTGGATGTAATGAAGTTAATGATTATAAACTATAAAAGTGCAGTGATATTTTACGATAAGGTCTAGTTTACCAAAAAATTTTAAAAACGGTCAATAATTTATTATTATTATATCTCAAATAATGTAAACGCAGACGAGAACGATATTCTTAAAACACAGTCTTTGTTAGTATTGATGATGAAATCTTAATTATTCCTAGATGTAATTTTCAGCATTTATTTTAATTTTAATTAATTTAATTAATATAGGCAAAGTAACAAACAGCCAGCACGAAAATTTTCACTAGTTTTCACCATTTTTGTTAATTTCTTGTTTATAAAATCAAACTATATTTAATGTTTTAGAAATTTACTTTTTGTCCTCAAAATTGTATTAATAGCAACATGATAAAACAAAGTTTACTGTTCCACGAATAAAACTAACTAGTTAGTTAGCATTACAATTTATGCTTTTGTAAAGTACACTTAATAAAATGCTATGCTAAGAAAAGAATCGATTTATGCGTACGATATCGATTAAGTAATAATAACCTGGTGAGAAAGCTTCGTGCCGGATTTCATTTATGTGAATTAGTTGGGAAAAAATCTAAGGGCAACTTTCAACTCGCAGGGTGATCGTATCTTCGTAAAGTATACGAAAAGAAAAAGTAGCACGCGGCTTTTGCTTTGTGAGCACGCTATATAGCGCGACCAAGAGCAAAATAAATAATCTTCTGTTACCTGCCGGGTTGGGAGCAGTTGATGAATGTGCGTCCCCGAAGTGTAACATAAATAAAGGCTTCAGAAGAGTTTAAGAGAAACTTTGCACATTACAGGTAACCGAAACGTTGATTGAAAGAAACGAACTTTCATTTAAGTTTCATGAAGGAGAAGGGACAGGTATAATCATGATAAACTCAAACCCATATTAGACACGTTTTAGTGATTCAACAGAAATAATGTTTAACGTACTCTTTACTCATACTTTAATAATTACTGGTCAGTAGGTTCATTTCATATGAAAGAAAATACTGTAACATAAACAGGAGTACTACTTATCGGAATAAATATAGCAATATCATTGTATACCTAGTAAAGTAATATATGTTTAAATTATTTTTAATATTATAGCATTACACAGGTATATGGAGGGAGATAATGTGTAGGGATTGCAAAACAAGATATGGCGTATGCTAAGAAACTGGAAGACAGAAGTGAACAATGGATAAAATAACAAAGTTATTTTACCTGTATTATTTGTAATGAAAAAGTATTGCCAGCTCTGACCAGGATTTAAACCCGGGACCTTTTGATTACTAGTATGGCCACTTTTAACAAGGTCGCGGCCGCATTAATTTGGCAACAGCGCTCGCAAGGCCGATTCTGTTTAAATTGAATGGATTGATACATGTATTCCTTGCAATAGAGTAGTGTGTTCAGACTGATAATTTGGAATCTAGATTTGGCTGTTACAGGCAAATGGTCGGCAAAAATTTGATATAATCGCTATTGAAGTTTTCGAGTCAGAACCAAAACTGCGAATTGAAAATATATTTGCATTACAGTCTACTCAGTGCGAAAATTTACAACTCTGCACTTCGTGTTTCGAGAAAGTCTGTGAAGCACTACTAAAAGACCAATCATAGTTTTACCAAATCCAGAAAATACTGCAGCTGGTATTTTTCTGACATTTAAGTACAACTACCTAGACATTTGACGAATCAAGTATATTTTATATTAGCGATTCTGCTTCTCCTTTACAATAGACGAAATTTCACAATTCTACATTATTCTTACAATTTCAGTTGTTACATTCTAAATTATTTATTTGAATGCTAATTTTCTTGCTGCTGATGGATTTCCAATGAAATAATTTAGTCCATCTACGTAGACCAAATCATTTTCAACTTTTAAGTAATAAATGGTCGTTCAAAATTACAGAATAGAATTATTGATTAAATCTAATAATAAATTGTTACCCGCATGACAAAAGTGTCGTCCTTTACACATTTAAATGATTAACAATTGTTATTTAACTTCATAAAGTTATCATGGGATTTTATTTAGTAATTTGATTTTCGTTAATTACTGGTCTCTCAACTTCTGTTTCATGATCAGCAACGTTAACGGAAAATTCACCCGCAAATATCAGTATTAGGCTTTTTAGAACACGTGACTTTTGAGCGACTGCCAGGGGGCAAATTTCAAAACGATGCAGCTTCTAGCGCGCTGTCATAGAAACCCCATTACTTAATGCCAACGTCAGTCACTAGAGCTGGGACATTCGATTCAATTCAAATCGTTCAATCAATCGCGTAGATTCGGATCATTCAAGTCGTTCAAAAATCATTACTGAGAACGAGTTACCGAGTTGTTTAGACCTGCTTAAAGACATATGGATCGTGAATTGAAAGTGACAGCGGTGTCTCCTGTCTTGCCACAGCATATAAATATGCTCTCATGCTGTGTTCTCGTCGTGTGCTTTAACCATGTTAACCATGTACGACGTACGAACGACGCTGATTCACTAGCTGTGAGCCAAATCAAGGCATGAGTCATTCAATTTGAACGACTTGGTCATGAAGGACCCAACTCTATCAGCCACGCGTCCGTTTCCAGGGTTTCGCAGGCGCGTCCCATGCGTGCGCTTTTTACCCCCTGGACGCCATATTGGATGACGTAATCTTAAAAAGCCTAATTACACACAAAGCACAAGGTTTTGCAAGAAAGTGAGGTTAAGTTTACAGTAAATACCAAATATTTAAACCATATGTCGATGGTAAATAATGTTGCTTAAGATAAAACATAAAACGTCAACAAAAGAAGAAATACTTACCGGTAATGTTAAATGTATTTTCCATATTTGATCACCGCACAATTACAAACACGTTATTTTTATGGTTATAGTATAGCGATGGCGCACATTAATATTACTTCACATAACAGAGACAGACAATCCAGCTTGGTTCGTCTTTGGGTTGGAGTTTGCGTGGAATAAGACGTTGCCAACGCCTCAATTACTAGTATCTCGGTAGTGAACTTGTATTGCTTTAAATCTAAATAATAGTATATAATGTTAAATAAAATGACATTATAGTTTAAAGATGAAATTTATATGCGAATTCAGCACTTGTCATACGAAAAAGTAATTGTATAATGATTGCTTTTCTGACACAGCTTTTGTAGATGCTCATTAGCTTTCCCACACTTGGCAACACCGACACAAACTTAGGGATAAAAAATTTAATGAACTAATTTTCCATATAGTATTAAAGAATAACAATAAATGATTAGGGTACAAAAATTTTTATCAATAGAATCTGCCAAGATTGTTGTTTACCTTAGAGTACGTTTATATATCCATTATCAAACCGAGTAGACATCACCATGATTTTATTATTCTTTAAAATACAAATGATTGGTATTGTAAAGTAGGTAGGTATATGATGTTACGTACAACTTACAAAACAATCACAATTTGGATGATTTTGGCATATGTGATTCATGAATATCTATTTCACATCTAATGGATGTATCACATAGATAAGATATGATATGGATCATGTGGTTATCTGATAGATATCCATACGCTATCATGTGCTGTGTGGGTTGTTAGGTTGTTACGAACATGTTTTAACATCTCAGGGATTCTTATCAAATTGTTTTGGGATATCGAAGTTTATTTCTTGTTACTGTAGAGATGACGCATTTTATACTTAATTACACCAAATAAATTGTGTCACTAGAAATAATAATAAATTACCCGTGTTTCGCTTATGCACGAAGTGCTTACCTTTGACTATTCAAGTTACCGCGACAATTCCTTCAATCATATTAAAGTTCACCCTTCCTGTATAACTTTGCCGCTAGAAGTTTTTCTGATTTTCAAAAATATACATAGTGCCTCGATACCTCGAAATAATACTACCTACCTCAATCTTATTTCACTCCGTTTCAAGAGAATTTGAAGCGAATATGGCAATTTGATTTTTTCAAAACGGATGTCACCTTTCACGAAACCTGAGGAATATTATGAAAAAAAAATGCCTCAAAAGCCCTACGAATAAAATAGATATGATGTTATGTATTCTACTCGTGCGAATTTCGGATCCCGGCTAGTCGGCCTTATGCTACAACCAATGCGCTGTTGCCATTTACTACGGTCGCGGCCTTATTGGAAGTGGCTATGTTAGTGCTCATTCACAATGAACGTAATACGTAAGAAATACATAAGGAACACATAAGACATAAGGTTGGATGCATATAAATCAATGGCGGTGTTCACAATGGACTAACGTAATTCTTATGTTTATGTGCAGATTATGGGACGACGTAACTTGAACATAAAGTTGGACTGAATCCAACTTTGCGTACGTGTTATGTACAGATCTGGTAAATTTTATAGGGATTTTTGAGACTGCTGTTGTAACCAACTGCTGTACACTGATGCTATAACCTATTTATCGTTTGATTTATGTTGATTCATTCTATTTATTGAGTTCTAATGATGCTCTTATATTGTTCTTTTTCAAAAACGGACCCACAATACTCATACATGCATCATCAAAGAGTGCAGGAGTCAATCTAGTTTAGCAGAAAAACCACTCTTGATCATGCAGTTTTAGTTCCAACATTAATCTATTGCATTGCGTGTAATTTCTCTGCCGATTATGATTTGACGGTCTGACCCACCACCGCCTTCGTCGAATTGTGGGGATGTGGGGATTTCTAGACACTTCTTACGCAGTCTTCTTCTTATAAAATTATTATTATTCGTTGAAATTTCGTTATTAGGCTTTTTAAGATTACTTCATCCAATATGGCGTCCAGGGGGCAAAAAGCGCACGCATGGAACGCGCCTGCGAAACCCTGGAAACGGACGCGTGGCTGATAGAGTTGGGTCTTTCATTACCAAGTCGTTCAAATTGAATGACTCATGCCTTGATTTGGCTCACAGCTAATGAATCAGCATCGTTCGTGCGTCGTACATCGTTAACGGCTGACGACAGCACACGACGAGAACACAGCATGATGCATGACTACCCATTACCCGTATTTATATGCTGTGGCGAGACAGGAGACACCGCTGTCACTTTCAATTCACGATCCATATGAACGACTTGAATGATCCGAATCTACGCGATTGATTGAACGATTTGAATTGAATCGAATGTCCCAGCTCTAGTGACTGACGTTGGCATTAAGTAATGGGGTTTCTATGACAGCACGCTAGAAGCTGCATCGTTTTGACATGTGCCCCCTGGCAGTCGCTCTGAAAGTCACGTGTTCTAAAAAGCCTAATTAGGCTTTTTAAGATTACGTCATCCAATATGGCGTCCAGGGGGCTAAAAGGGCACGCATGGGACGTGCTTGCGAAACCCTGGAAACGGACGCGTGGCTGATAGAGTTGGGTAGTTCATGACCAAGTCGTTCAAATTGAATGACTCATGCCTTGATTCGTTTGATTCGGCTCACAGCTAATGAATCATCTTCGTTCGTGCGTCGGTCATAGTTGACGGTTGGCTGGCTGGCTACTGTTACGGGACATATATTACACCTGTTAGCTGTCTTTAAGCATGACTAACAACTCAGTAACTCGTTCCCAGTAATGGCGTTAAGTAGCGTTACATTTTAAAGTCGCTAGATAGATAAAATACCGCAATTCATTGTAAATATTTTTGCACTAAAATGGGGAATGAAACCAAAACCATAGAAACCAAATAGGGTTGATCCCGTCTTCTATATAAACATTTAAATTTACCGCTGCTATTTGGCACTAAAATGGCGGACAATTGTGGTTCTTTATCTATCTAGTGACTTTATATTACATTTCAATGTATATATGCCTCTTTGACCAGAAATTTGAATAGGGCCCTGATGGTGCAGTGAACGCACGTTTGACTAGTAATCAAAAGGTCCCGGGTTCAAATACTGGTCAGATCTGGGATTACTTTTTTATTCATAAATCTATTTTTAATATACCAAATTAAATTAAATCTCTTATTATCAACGGATAGAATACGAGTATTTTCAGAATTATGCAAAAAAAGAGAAAGGTGAATTCTCCAGATGACATCGCGAAGAACCAGCAAAGATCAAGCATTAACTATCACGAAAGATGGTGTATTATAATCACAAATTTATGGGTACGACGTAATAGGAAATAAATTGCTAAAATGTAGAGGCAAAACGAAAAAAAAACAGCGCTGGAAAACTTCTTTAACATTCTAAAATATAAAAAACCATCCACTGAAGCTTTAGTTATAAATAGCTCCAACAGGCTCACTTATGGTCCAGTTTTCCTATATGATCGGATGTCCTAGACCTCCCATATGCTTATCAAATATTGCTTGCTACGTGGAATTTTGTGCTGGCTACTAGCTTCGGCCACACTCACACGCAAGCCATTTTTCCTGCGTTTACCTACTGTAAAATTTGCGTAGATCGAAATCATAAGCTTCTTTTATACTTTCGCACCATTTTTAAGCTACTACTCTTCAATCACACTGAAAAGAAGAAACTGAAATATGATCACTGTTGGCAAAGCAAACCCGCGTGACAAAGTAGCCCCGGTTTACTTTATGAAATATCGAGCACGGAATGTTAAATATAATCTACTTTTTCTAAAAGGTTACCTAAGAGTTGTCCATTAAAGGTCAACAGTTTGATTCCATTTGGATAGTGTATTATTCACGTGAGCTGCGTTTATACCCTAAGGTTAAAACAGCGCATGCTTTAGTTACACTTGTAATTTTTACTAAATTTAAACCTGTAAAAAACCGCAGAATTTGTTTTTTACAGTAAACAATGAAATGACTCGAGAATTCACAAAAACCTTTTTAATAAAATCGAATATTCAAACAACGGTATTAAAAATTTTTTTGGGTGTAGTTAGCAGTGTAGCTAAATTTTATTTTATTTTAATTTTTGGAGTCATTGAATGCATTACATTTTTCGACAAAAAACATGAACGTTTGCAAACTATCTACAGTACTTTAGGCAGTATAGCAGTGAAAAATGCCAATATTCTAGTTCGATAACCTCTCAATTCAGACATTTCCATAAATTTCTAACAGGCCATTCTTCGTGAATGATCGTGAAAACCATAATATAAATTTTATTTCGTTTACTAGATTATTTTTTTAGTTTTTCTGTTTTAAGGTTTTCGATAAGTCTGATATGGTATTTCAATAGAATTTTTGTTGAGATTTTCTAAATAAAGCTACAGTTTCTTGCACTTTGTGATTAGGTATTTATGTTATAAAAATGAAAATAAGCCCCCCCTCCCTAAAATTTCAGTTGCCCACTCTGAGACCAAAATCAGGCTACGGCCCTGCTGGTCTGTAGCAGGTAGGGAGTCTTTCCTTATTTAAAGATTTCTTAAATAACTCACAAAGTAAGGAACTGATCAATATACATGATGTAATGTTATCAGATCCTGGGCTCAAGTTTACTTTTAATGTAAAGCGTGTTTCTTTAATCTTTCCAAGCGTAAATTCCACTACACCAGCTGTGTTTGGTTTTGTGAATGCGTGTTTAAGGGTCAGAAGCAAAGATGTATCTTCTCTTGTGTAAAAAGTAACTGTTTAGAAAATGTAACTACGACTACTAGTTCTCACAACTATGCCTGCCCTTCTTAGCCAGAAGAAACATTTCTTTTTATTGTTAATTGAGTTATTTTCCTCTAATTATACCAGAGACTTTGAATTTTATAGGCATTGTAATTTCCTGCATTAGATGTTCCTTTGTACGAATACTATATATAGTTTTTCTTCTGTTACATTTTTATTGCCGTTTTCAAAAGTGCATATGAGTCGACAAATCTGTGAAACAATGTTGTAAAACGGTAATTCATCTCCCTCATATTACTTACTTGTCGATCAAGACGTTCGTCGAAAAAATTATTTTTAATTTTCTTTATGAAAGACAATTTTTTGCGAAAATTTAAATTAATTTGATACTGTTCCTGTGGTATGTAGATATTTAAAGAACTTTAGAAAGACAATTTGAATTTTTAGCCCTATAATAATTGATACAGTTGTCTTGCAAAATTTCTATGTAGATTACGATTTGTTAATGAACATTGATGTCAGAAAACTTGCGATCTAAATTTACTGTTACTTGCGTGTTTAATTCGGATTTATGATACTATATGATTTAAAAAAAAGTATTTTTGTTATAAATAAAATTTGTCGAAAAAAGAAAGCGTAACATCTATTTTCTTTTACTACTTTCGGCTCAATTTTGCCTAAATAATGAAAAAGTGGGTAACACAATTAACTATTAAGTCAGATAGATAATATACTGCATTGTTTTCAATTATGCTATACGCCAGAAACGACACATCAATTATAAAGGAGCCTCAGCTACTTGCTTACTTAGTGTTTAACTTGGACATGAAGTTCTTGCATACGGTTTAATCAAATATAAGCACTTTCTATAAAGTTGTCCCCTTCTCAGTGTGTACACGTCGGAAGTAGATGTACGGCAGTATACTAACAGTTCTAATAGTTAAGATCTAGCAAATATCATGGATTAATGTGTAAAAGCTCAAGTCAACTAATCCTTAAGGTAACTCAAAGCATTGATAATTTAAAGAAATTAAAGGGAAACGCTTTGTACATTTCTGTCACTGATACTGCCCTACTCGGGAGGTAGCATTAAAACGTAACATTGCTGATTAGACGCTGCTGGTTGTGTTTTTGTTAGCAGTTAGAAGAGATGGTCTTCAACCAGTGTGGTAGTTAGCATACCGTCTACAGTAACTGATGCAACCAAAAATTCTGAGAGAATTAAAACTAAATCAGTTACTTGTCATTCACAATTTTTAAGCAGAAAATGTACTTTTAAGCTCAATACCAAGTCTAACCAATTCTGCAATTCTACAATATAGAAGTTCTAGTATCGTATACATTTTAATAGTCATAAAATTACAAAACTGCATTACATAAATTGTTTCTAGAAAGGCTTTTCGGTTTTTGTGCTCTTTAACCCCAGACAACAGGTTTATTTAAATACACCCTCCACAAATGCACTTCCTGTTAGTATTCCGACCCCTAATCAATTTTTAACTTTAGCTTTATTAAAAGGAAGTAAGACGCAGGTTAAACGGAGTATGTATAACGGTTTTACGTATATAATCGATAAATACAAAGGTGTTTGTGCTTACGTTAAAGTCACGGCTAACTGGGGCGAAAGCAATAAATTAAACCTAAATGGGCGATAGATAGTGGAACAGCATTTTATAAGGGGTGCTGCGCTCGCACGCTGCTAATTTGCTTGAATATAAATCAATTTTGCCGAAGTTCGTAGGGAATGAAGATATTTTTAGACGACGCCTGCTTATAATAGAGTTTTCTTGAATGATGAAAGTTTTCGTTTCTAAAATTTCATTTCCCGTCAGCCTTTGCAGCCCTTAACAGTTTTTGCTCGCAATGCAGGTATTTATGTAGTTATCCAGTCTTATAGAATTTTGCTTTTGTAATAAAACTGTTTTGAAAAAAACTGATGTTAGCAGTTCATGATATTAATCGTCTTGTTTACTCGTGTTAACGCTCGTAAAGTAACGTATAATTTAAAGGCAATCGTTAAGTGTTATTATGCCTTTACTATACATTCAAAGGGAGCCGTTAAGTTGTTCATCCTACTACTACCATATCTTTTTTCGAAATATATTACTTCGATCGTAATATATTATCTTTAGGTGCGGCCTCAATTAGTCTTTGCTACTTATATGCAATATAGGAGTAATATTATTATATTTCCAATTGTGCCATTTCTAATACGGATGTTTCTACAGTTGCTCCTTCGAGGACTTCGAGCAATCTCATTTAAATCGTAGATTTGTCTTACACTGGGACTGCCATTGATTTACAAAGCTTCAATATGGTGTTCTTCTGAGTAAAATTTGGTAAAGCCTTTCCAACAATTTTGCAGATTTGCTGACGCGTTCAAAGCTTTGTGTTGACATATTTGGAATAAACGTGTCGCTAAACGTAGACTCAGTTATTTCACCTTTTTATTCTTGCAGTTATAACGTTTTCAGAGCAATATTACAATACATGTAATTCTAATTTTGAAAAATGGTTCTCGTTTGAAGTTGTAAATTTCAATCATTCTTGATATAAACGTCAACAATTTACTGATGCATCAAACCAAATGGGAAAAATATTTTCCTCTTTCAAGACGTAGTGCGCTAAGGTATATAAAATTGCTAATATTAATTATAATATAACTAAAATAAATTTTGAAATGCGTCGCACTGACCGACATATTTTAAAATTAATTTGTTTGAATTTTGTTTAACAATGAATACAAAATGTTCGTTTGTAATTTTATTTAGCATATTTTAGAACATTGACCACATTTTAGGGTCACAATAAATTCCTGTACACTTAAATAAGTTACATCTTCTATTTAAGCATATTTACTTTTAACAAATATAATCTTTTAGATCGACTTTTCTTGAATTCCGGGTTGTAATTGCGTCTCCAGAGGCTTAGATGCCGGCGTTTCGCCCTCTCTTACAGGGGGCATCTTCAAGGTCCTATACAAGATTCACTGGTAGCAGACTGAACGATACGTATTTACAGTGGATGAGGGATTAGGAAACGTAGAGCACAATCATACTTGACGATTTATTGCCAATTCCGGTTAAAACCTATACCTGAAACTCAGTATTAATTATTTAGCAAGACAACCAGTTTCGGAGATTTTTATTTGATGACCTGTTTCAAGATCGTGTTTTTCCAAATCATATTAATTGGATCTGCGACAGAAAGGTACTAATAAGATGCTTAGTTTCACTTCTGTATACTTGGTCACACAGCAAGATATACGAGTACAATAAATATTAAATACCACAATAATATTGAGACTGTATGCAACCTCTGCGAAAAATAATAAAAGAGAATATAGTGTCAATTGGTCCAGGGAGGCTACAGACATTGGTTCAGTTACATGTTGTTGGGAGATGGGACATATAACATAGAGACTTTTTTGATAGTGGGACAAATTCGTTTCTCCTTGTGGCCGTTGTTAATTAAGATAATTTTTAAATTTTGAAATTCTGCATCCTTAAGAGTAATGTTGCTTAGATACAAAAAATTACAGACAAATTAATTGACTAKGGATGAGATTTGGCATGAAGGGTGGTGAGAATGAAGAATGAAGATAAGTTGTGATATGGATGGTGTCTATACATAGAATGTCCGAGAGTACCTTTGGGAAGGCGACCGAGAAAAGGAAGTTTAAAGGCTTTCGTACCAAGGTACCGGGAGTATGCCTCGGAAAGTAATTAACAATAATCTTAACACATGCTCTGGGATTGAGAAATCATGAAAATATCTTCTCCGAAGGAATAAAATATCAATTTTTACTGGTCAAAACTTTTTCTCAAAGAGGAGCAAAAAATTAATAATGAAAAGAGAGAAAAATTTGTTATTCTCTCAATCTGTTCAAAAGAGCAACCATTTCCTCGTAAGATGTTTTACTGTATAATGTTTTCTCATCTCCTAAATGAAAAAGCTAGGTGATAAGATGGGTAGGTTATTCTAGTCTTGCAACTATTCAGCGAATTTATAAAACCAGCTGTTGTAAACGGACATCAAGTCTTTATAGCTAGTAAATTTGTGTAAAACAGCACGACTTTTAGGCTAATAAGAGAAAGACACGTTTAACCCACATTTAAGAGCTGGACACAGATTAAAGACACCAGAAACTTCGCCAATAATTTTAGGACAATGATCGTTGGATAACAGGATAATCCAATCAAAAAAGTCCTTTATTAATGAGACTATCAACTCGCTCTTCTTGTCTACAATCACAATCGAATTCGAACCCTCATGTATGTTATTGAGGAAACGTTCTTAATTAATTAAGCTTGGAAAAAGATTTCTGATTCGCCACACCAATCAATTTGATAATTTTATGTTTATACGCCCGTTTCACAAAGCTCTTATGAGCTGCGTCATGTCATAACATCAGATCCAATGGAATACAATAATGTAAATGTAATAAAACTTGCTTGGCATAAAATGATAGACTCGTGACACTGACTATTTTTTGAAGAACACCAATTGACGTAAGCGTGAGATACCTCGTTGTTAAAGAATTCTTTATATATATATATATATATATATATATATATATATATATATATATATATATAGCGGAATAGTATGTTCCTGAACCAAATGTATGTTTCTGAATGCAAAAACCTGAACCACTCTGGAAAACCTGAACCATATATGTGGTTCAGGTTTTCAAACCGTACCCACGCTTCCATGGTGACCTCTAATGCCCGTAGAATGAATTTCAAAATGGCTCATGTTTAGACGAATCTCCATTTCGTAGTTCCACCGTTTTAGCACCGAGCCGATGGTGGCGCTGTAGTCGCCACCGCGGGTGTATATCTGTATAATAATCATCCTGAACCAACAACAATTTTACTCCTATAATTCTGTGCGGGGACTGTGAGTCGAAGAAGGGAGGGCGCGTAGGAGAGGCTACGTTGAGAGGAGAATTGCGGGCTATAACTTATGATATGCTATTGATTGAATTAAAATATTTTGATTTAAGGTTTCTGATTATGTAAGGTCAGAAACGGATTATACTTATATGAATCATTAAACCGCTTTAATCTAGGAACATTTTGATTTATACATGGCATGATACAAATAACACATTGTTTTGTATTATTTATTTACAATAATATGGTAGAGCGTTTTCTGCTACCTAAAAGCCACCGTCAGTACCAAAATTAAAAAAAAATAAATAGCAACTTTTACAACTACTTTGGCATTGTCATCAGGGAATAAAATCTACTGGACACTTTAAATTTCATTAAGTCATATCACTGATACATTATTTTTTTCATAGAAAAGTATAATTTTTTACATGCGCAAATGGCTAATTTTTATTCCTTTATCGGCTTATTCTTTATCTTTTTATTATTTTTTATATTTTTTTGTAAAATAGCAAATAGAAACATATGCTGATGCAGAAAAAAGGTATTTATAAAATCAATTATTTATTCATAAATCTAAATTAGGTACGTCAACTATCAGTATTGAAAAATAAACATATAGAAGGCGTAGGTGTTGTATGCTATATAATACTTTTTATGCATCCTCATAAAAAGCATAGTCTTGATAAATCTGGGAACCTGGGTGGCCGCAATTTATTGCTCAACCTCTACCGATTCCTTTGTGTTAGTATTGTTGGTTTTAAAAACTTCGTGTACTTGTTAAGAGGCACATCTTCATGTTGCAGCCACATTCCTTGTCGAAGATGTAGACATTACATCCTTTTATAAAAAATTAAGAATTATATTCATTAAATGTATCACTAAATTTGCTCTAAAATTTGAAACAACCTGAACAAGCCATAATTAAAGGGTAATTATCCTAACAATAGGTGACACTTGAAAAAGGAAGCTTAAAATTAGAGACATGAACTGACACAACCCACTTAAAGGACTCTTCGGTATGTTCACATACCTATTCGATAGTATTCCGCTGATACTATACCGCTGTTGGTTAAATTAAAATTGACATCCCGGCGCCTTCTTATTGCAAGCCAGCTGATTTTGATGTTTATCCGGCCGGACACTGCGGACAGAATTCCCATAACAGTTCATCAAATTGAACTTCGCGGGCAAAATGCACAATCCATTTAAAGGGACTAGTTGTTCAAGGTTATTGAAACCTAATCGAAAAGATCAAAGGTGCCGCTTCATGTATTGTTAGGATGTATTTAATTTCATTTTAAGTATACAAGATAGATATCTTATAAAGAGCTAAACATGTCATCTCTAGGTCAACGTTTATTCAACGAGCTAGATACGCCTTTTGACCATAAATGAAATGGAAAATGCTTTGCGAATCCTAAGTTAGGCATTCATACGATTTAGCAGTTTTAATTTCTGTTTTCAATTCGCACTATGCTATATCTAAAAACCGCTGCAAATTGAAGCAATACTTCCACCTGCTTCGACATCAAATTGTCAAAATGACATTTATACTTTTATTTCTTATATTATACCATCAATTATGAGGTTTTGAGCATTTTTTTTCTACACATTTTTTTCTACGACAAACGGTTTTCGCGATATTAGCAAAAATCCATAAGTTTGTAAAATCAGATTTTTCTAAATAACTCGAAAATTATTAACATAACAAAAAAATTGCAAGAGTGCTTTTCGATCGTAAATTTGATTTTCTACATAATAGCAAAATTTAAAAGAAAATCGTGTGGACGGGGTCCAAAATCCAGTTTCTTTGAAATATTTCAAAAATATCAAAATTTTGGAAAAGTTTTTTACAATACTTTTGGTGAAAAATATTATTTTCTATCTAATGGTACTTTTACTTTTTGAATATGTTAAGTATTTTCGGAAATATTTAGAAAAAAACCGTTTTTTTAAGTGACTGTTTTTTGCAAATAACTTATAAACAGTTTGGGTAGTTGAGTGCCAAATTTCAAATTCATATGTTAAGTCTTTCGAAAGTTATGGAGTACACACACAGACGAGAAAATTTTTTTGCTCAACATTTGTTTGTGGACGTTTTCGAACATTTTAAAGCGATCGAGCAAATAAAAATTTTTGAATTTTTTTTCCCGATACAGTGCTTCCATATCCATTGGATGCGGAAGTAAAATTATTTGACCAGCTATACTACAAAAAAACTATACAAAAGTCTTTCTAACTGTACAGTACAGGGGGTCCAATTTTACAGAAATATTTTACACTAACTCGTTGTCTTTTCTTTAAGTCTACTTCAGTATTTTAAAATAATGGTTTTTTTCTGATGTACTGGTCAAACTGTCTGTTTTTAATTGGAACCATATTTGGCCATAATATAATCAAAAATAGTATTTTGTTCATTCACTAAATTTATAGTGTAATTTATTTTAATAATTAAAAAATCAACAAAATTGTATTACCTATATTTTACTGCAATTATGATTATTAAAAGAATGAGCATTGACATTTATTATTATTCATTAATTCTATGTAGTCAGATACTGAGGGCTCATGGCTGACCGGGCAACTATTTGGTCTTACGTCTACTTCCCCCACCACATGGATCAGGATGTCCTGATGAACATACATACTGGTTCAGGACCGGATTGATCAATAGGATCAGGAACATACAAAATTCTTTGTATAAAAATTAAAATTAATTTTGTGATTTTGTCGCGTATAATTTAGTAAATTGACAGTGATAGTAAATAATTAACAAATATATTCAATAAAATATTTGGTTTGAGCCTGATTTAAGGATGGTTCAGGATTTTAGCTAAAGTCAATTGGTTCAGGAATAATATATTGATGTATATATATATATATATATATATATATATATATATATATATATATATATATTCTGATGCCTATATTTTACTAAAGCGAACATATCGTACAATTATACAATTAAAAACTTTTTAATTTAAACTATAACTCTTTAACTCAATGAATGCCTGGCTGAAACGAAAATTCAGCAGCATAAACTGAGTAGCCTATCAAAAGAGAGCAGTACTTATTTAATTGCTAGTCATAGCCTCAGATCTTCATGAATGCAAAACAGATATGTTTTATCGAAGAAAAAGGAACACACGAAATTAAAGGAAAAAATGTAAAAAATTATTGCAATGGATTGTCAGAAAAATCTACTTATGCCTAACGTATCGACTAATGACGTATATCACAAGGGACAACCATGTTTTTTTAATATACATGAACTCTCCATAGGAATGTCCGTAGTTTGCGCGAATTAGAATGTAGATAACACCATGTCATCTCGTGGCAATTTAACGGTATTATCCACTCGTCTTGACGTATATAAGGAAGCCAGATCTGTGCCGTGGTGTCTGCGTTGGGACTAAACTATGTTGAGGAGGCTTTATAAGCCGAAACAGCTGTTCACGGATTGTTTTTATGTAGGCGACATTTCATAGGCGTAATTTTGTTATTATTATGTCCGTAGTTTGTTCTTATTTTGAAATTATTCAATTTATTGCAAAAAAAAGATGCTGATGAGCTTCGTTAATGCTGAACCACTTCATTTGAGCTACCTATATTGAATAAAGCGTTTTTAAATCAGTAAATGCAATATACATAGATTTTGTGGTTCAACTTTCAATGCTTTTCTATTATTTCGCTGAGGCTGAAAGAATTTCTCCCCAAGAACTTTAAGCAATCCATGCAGTTCTCTAATTTGATATTACTGATTTTTATCGGTAAATAGTAAATGCTGTTAAGATTTCTTTTCAATATCGAAAAAAATTTTGCACTGACTGGAATTCGAACCCGGGTCTCCAGATTTACGTACCAGCACGCTATAGTTGCGCTATCACAGGCTCAGCTAGGAATCTCGATCACAACGTTATATTAGGTTGTATGTAGCAATATAGTGTAACGTAATCTAATGCCAAATACTAGACTATTATCTATTATTGTAGGGCTGAAATTTGAAGCTGAACATTGAGATAAAATTATGTTATCTGTCACACAAAGTTTGATCGTCGTTTCTCATACAAAATGATTTTATAACTAGTATTAGTATAAAATTTCATTCATCAGACCGTCTGAGTCTTCCAAGCTGTCCAAAACTACATTTAAAACAGGCAATAACGATTAGTGCAATTCTTAAAGGGGAGACATAGGTGTCATGATATACCACCAAACAATACTTGTATCAAAGGAGCAATACTTAGGTTCCTCATTCAGTGAAGCAAATTTATAAACAAGCAATAATGGGCTTCAATAGCAAAATTGTACAAAAAAATATTTATGTGCTCATAATTATAAAAGATCAGTGAAAATACAAATTATACAATTACATCAAATTAAAAAAAATAGTGCCGCAACCACCCATCGGAGTTTTGAACCCCCACTGCGTATATTGCCGTTACGTTTCACACATCCCAAAGAGCGTTCTAACCGAACGTTCTATACGCTTCTTGAGCCAATATCACACTGTAAATGGATCTATCATTGTGCGCAAATTTGCATAGATATTTGGTACTGCTCTACATACGAGGCGTAAAGTTTGAGAGGCCCAGAAACATGAGATGTTTATCGGGGAAATGCGGTGTCGCAAACTTCGGTTTAACCCAAGCGCCGTTCCATTTTCATTTGGGAATTCGATAAATACTACTTACGTGTGCTATAAAACGCAATCTTTACATTAACGACATTATTTTAATAATGTATTGTTTATATGATCGGATTTCTAATTTCGTTTTGTGGTTTCGCAGAAGAGGACATTGATGGCTTTCAAACAACCGACTCTTCTCTACGGCTCGATATCAGCGTAATCCGGTTAATTAATCTTATTAATGGAAACAGCACCCAGCCGTATATTTTCAAGGGGACTAATCATCTCCTAATTGTATTTTGCTATTTAATTATCCACTCCAATGCCACCGCCCAGTGTCATATAGCGACACATGAAGAAGAGCTTTGCTTCAAAGCTAAAATCTGCAAAAAAGATATTATAAATACGAATGTTTTCTATTTTTTATTGATTGTGGATATATGTAACATATTTTTTAATATACTGCGTTTTATTTCCTAATTAATCTAATTTATGACCTATAGAATCTAAACAAACAAATTATTAAATCTATTAAAACAACTTCATGGTAACTGATTTAGTATCGTTCGTACCAAAATAGAATACATTTACTCTACGTAACTGGCAAAAAGACTTTCTAATTAATGCACTGTGGCTTGAATGTTCATGGATCATTTTCTTTCTTTCTGTATGACAGATAATGCTATCTGGATGCTACTTCAATAAAAAAATTCACAATATTAGACATTCACCATCTTTTGACAGACACGTTCGCGACACAATAAACCGTGTGTAAAAAGTAAAATAATAGCAAATTGGTATATTTAAAAAATGTCATAATGAAATTGACGAAAGTAAAGTACTTATGTGAGAGGTAAATGTAACATTAAACTTTAGTTATGAGATTTATAATTTTTAAAATCTGTACAAGGGCTCATTTTTAAATCTTAGGAAATATCACGCATACGAACGAACCTTCAGTAAAACCAAGAATTGTAAACATTTCGCTGATATAAAAAATTCAAGCGTTTCAATTTTACTAGTACATCCAGTTAAGAATGCCCACAACTTTTATACCTTTAAGCCGAATAATATAGAAATATGGAAATAAAAAATTTTCGGATCTGCAGATTGTGGACTATTATTTTTGCACAGCTGTCAGTATATATAATGGGTCTCCGGTGATGACAAATGACTTTTATAGCAACGATAATCTAGGCGATGATTAAAATAAATTTAATTGCGTTGTTTTGCAGGACGCTGGTGGCTCAGTGATAGCACGTTTGACTAACGATCTAAAGGTCCCGGGTTCAAATCCTAGTCAGAGCTGAGAATACTTTTTCATTAATAAATCTACATGCAAAATACCCAGCTAAATCTCTTATAATAATTACATATCTTACAGGTAAAAATAACTTTGACATTATAATATAGGCGGTATTTAAAGTAACCAATTTTGGAATTGAACTAACTCGGCGAATCTCAGATTTTATAAGCATCAGTCTTCAGAAAAATACATTTATTACTCATCAACGAATTAGATGGCTTCAATACAAGCTGATTTTGATTACATTTTCTTTTGATATTGTCGAATTATTCGACGTTCGTTTTGGCATAAACTGTTATTCTCAAGAGTTTATATTGATAAGATAATCCAGTAAATGCTCTTTTTAGTTATTTCTAAGCTACGAGTATTTAATTTAGATTTATTGCTGATGTTGAGTTGTTATAGCTGTTGGAGGTATAAATGCATTTTTCAATTCAAACCTAATTCACATTATTACATAACATGAACTTATACTTTCTTTTAGAGAATCTTGGTTTTTATTGCTTAGCTTCATTAAGTAAAGATGTGAATATGCAGGAATTTACAAGAGGAAAAGCTTTATATTTTTGGTTTTCGAAGAATTTTTAAAGTAAAAAGTCTGCTTTTTTGAAAATGGGTAAATACGAAAAAATACAAGTAGTCTTACGATTAATTAAGAGCTTTATTAACCAACAGACGGTTAAAAGTCCAACAAAACAACAATAGTATAATAAAATACAACAGAACTAGTTATATAAACTAAAAGTTTATACAGAAATAAGATAAATAAATAAGATAAAATAAAATAAATAAGTTAAAGTTCGGCGGGAACGTGAGTTCACTTTTGAAACGTCAAGCAGTAGCTGTTCATGAGGATAATCCTGTGTTGCGTGTACACAAGTTACAATAAAGAATAAGAGTTTACAAAATTTCCTTTGCACATTTTCAGTGGCCTTGATATGTATTGAACAGTATGGGAATCAAACAGTTGCACAGAATTCCAATAAGCGAGATCTGACATAGGCTTAATAGAGCCTACGAAGGCATGTGTCATTTTTAAAACAACTCGTATTACTAATAATAGGTCCCAGTGTTTGCATTGCCTGAGAACAAATGTTTTGAATATGTGGTACAAACGAGAGTTTATCAGCTATGATCACGTATAAGTCATTAATTGTCTTATATCGTTTTGCCAAAGTACATCTTATTGAATAATAAATTGTATGCCATTGTATTTGCATTACATTTGCTTATATTTAGTTGCAAGCTCCAACTTATTTATTTCACACCACGTTTCCAAATTGTTGATATCTTGGTGTAGACAGACACAATCGTCAACGTTACAAACGTGTCTAGCAAGTTTTAGGCCGTCAATATAAAAGTATACATCACAGTTGTTTATATAAACTGGTAGGTCGTTTGTATATATCAAGAACATGATTGGATCCAGAWTTGAACCTTGAGTGACACCAGAAGTTACATACTGAGTTGGATTGCATTAAAAARGGCTGAATAATGTGAGCAAATCGAGACATTAAACAATTAAACAACATTAAAAAAAAAGTACTTTTTCTAGGAGAATATCAAATAATGCTTTGGTAAAGTGATTGTAAACAACATTAACCTATTTTCGGTTGTCTAAAGCTTTGTACATGCACAGAGGTTATTTGTTACTTGGTACCGATCAATTTTTTTTTACAAATTCATKCTKGCTCGTGTTAATACGTGTTGAAATATGGGAATATAGAGCATTGCATAATACCGCTTCAAAAATTTTAGCAAAGATTGAAATAATAGTGACGGGTAACATTACATTTAAAGTAACCTGGAAACCGCGGAGATAACTTCACTGTTTAGTGCACTAATGTTACGTAGTTTTTTAAATAAACAGAAACAAATTTAATTTTTACCGAGATATTTGAACACATTTTTTTTTCGATAATTCCTTCTGCTTCTAAAGTGCATAGCTGGAGTCATCAATGTAATTCAATTCTCAGATAGTCAAGACTGGACTTATATAGGAGGGTATTGAAGAGCTCCACTTCTGCCAATCCACTTATTATTATATTTTTCATAAATAATTGATTACTCGTGCAATTCAAGTGCAAGGAATTTAATATTCATAGCTTTGAAAAATTATTCCATTACAATAATCAACAGGAAAATCATTTAAGCTGTCATCGAGCAAACTTTGCAACATTTCCAAGTATATGTTATAATTTAAAATTACCGAGTAAGTATATCTACCTATTATTACGTGTTGTATTGTAACAGTTGCATAGGTATGTTGTGAACGTAGCTTCATCGGTAAACATATTTTTATGAAAATTTTTGCCCCGCCCAGAAACAGAAGCCTAGTCGTTTTTTTTTCATTTCTTCAATATGACAAAAACAGGTTTGCATATAGATAAATATTATTACTTTTCAAGATTGTTGAATATGCAACTTGCTGACGTCTAACTGGCGTGAACAACTTCGTAAAGATATTTTGAGTCATTTTGAACTCAATCAAGGACTATCAATAATTGTAGCATCTTTTTCACGTTGCGTACCTAGATAAGTAAGCAATATCAATAACCAGTGGAGTACCGAAAACAGCTGATTTCAGTCGCTAAAACAGGTTTTGCGCAGTGACGTCAGTGATGACGTCCCTGTCACCTTCTCATTTGGAATAAATTATACGGCGGTACGACGCATTATTCAATGTAATATTATAATTATAACGGCCTCCGAAATAAAATAGTTACTCCGCGTTTTGAGAATTATTTAACAGATATACAAATCACCAGTTTGCTAGCATCGTTGGAGAAAACCTTATTAGTGCCATGTGTAAGAAATATTAATAAGAATCTGAATTAACTGATAGTCAAACCGCTGTTATGGGCGGAGTTTAATTATATTGAACATAATACTTGAAGGTTACTTAAAAATACAGGAACGGTAGTACCATACTATCGTGCATTTTTTTAAGCTATTGTTAGTCTCTTAGTTGGCGATCAAATTTTTACACTCACCACTAACCATCATATAAAACATAATTTGTGTAGGTTTTATCTATGTCTGTTATATCGTTAAGTACCATCACTCTTTGTGCAAGTAATATTTGGCCTCTTTAAATTACTGTTGATATCTGAAATCTACTGTCAGGGGTTCTAAATCTAAATTAAAATCAGTACTGTAATTTAAAAGGCAAGAGGCTTGTGGGAACTTTGAATAGGAGCTATTCAAACCATCCACAACAAACCATGAAAATAAACCCCTGGTAATAAAATCCAATCACGTCGTACTTCAGCCGCCGGCATTGACATTGCTCTCTCATTAATTACAGATATACTTCGGAGTATGGGTGACTGTTTGCGTGACGGCTTCCTGGGTCGGGGCCACGCATTGCATAAAATATTTGTATCTGAGAAGGCCGACCGACGACACCGAAGACCCGATTTTGCTGCCACATGACACCACTGATGTCAATATGACCTTCGTCCAAACAAAATACGTGAGTAAAGAGAGTGGGAGGAAATATTTTTTATTTATTTATAATTGTTATTAACTTTTTTATTTCTAGTATATTTCAGTATCTGCAGTTACTCTAGTACCTATATCCTGTGCTGTTCTTTTTATATTATTTTATCTGGCATCGTCATTAACCACCTGATGGGAGGCTATTACATTTCTCTATTTCCTAGTAACACATTTTTCTTGTTATAATATCGTCTGTACTACCTACGATTTACTTATGTTATGTATGATCTTCCTCCGCCTATTTTATCCATTTCTCTCTTGGCTTGCCTCTGTAGTCTGTACCTATTCTCCACCAGCTTTAATTGTGTTTATTTATTACCTCTTTCACTATACTCCCGTCTCTCATTCTGAAATATTTTATCAGCGCAGTTATTACTGGTTCCTGATATAATAATATATTTCTTCATTAGTTCTTCTTGCCCATTTACTTCCACCTTCTTGTCACTAAAGATTTTTCCCAACATTTTACGCTCTCACACTTCCATTTCGCAAGTCTCACTTGGAAACAATACGTTGATGGATTTTTGATTATTATTAATACAAAAATACAATCATAACAGCACAAACAAGGCTTGTATGCTCAAATTACAAATTAATAAATAACATAATCTGGCCTAAAAATGTTAGGATGCAAACTAAATAATTTCCTGTTTATAGAGCTAAATTAAAGGTGAAAGTTAAAGTTACTGTTACTTACTTTAATGTTGGAGACGATCCAAGCGGCCCTTAAAACTATTTAAAGACTGCCCACAAAAGTTGCCAAAGGTTTTGTCTTACTATTGTGCGGAAATTTTCCTTCTTTAATCTAAAGAAATGTCCACGTAGCTTACCGTCCGAACTAAGGGTAAATATGTTGCGCTGACAGTGAAAGTCGTTGTCAGGAGCCTACATGTAAGTCCCCTCGCGCTAATCGAGTTTCATATGGAAGATTCTTAAAACCAATGGGAAGTTTAGTCGCTCTTCTTTGTACAGCTTCCAATCAAATGATGTCTTGTTTTAGATAAGTAAACCACACAACTAAGTACCTCATATTCAAGAAGTGGCCTGTTGCAAGAGTAGTATATTTTTAAGAAAGCATCAGCACTGAGATCCTGGAGACACTTATTTACAACTTATAGAAGAAATATCTTAAGACTTTATAACTTTTAGGTATAACCCCGCATATATTGTTTCTTCGAAAATAATTGAACCTAGTTATTTAAATTTTCTATTTCTACTTCTCCCAGCTTATAATACTTTGTGCTTTCTTCCTTTTTTTGCTTGTTTCAGTCTCCATATATTAAATTTGGTTTTATTGCTGTTCAGTCCAAGACCTACTACCTACTAATACTATCAAATTCAATCTCATTAAATATGCTTTTAAAACGTTTTTTGCAACTCTTTTTTACTTCTTTGTTATCCAGCAAGTTTCCATTTTCGTCTTCTACAAATATAGTTTTTGGTTTGATCCTAGTTCTCTATAAAACTGTTTTGTATTATTATCTTTGAAGAATTCTTGCAACTTTTCCACCACTCTTCTCTTCCTTTCTCTCCACATGCGCTTAAACGCTATTTTTTTAAGTATTTTTATTTTATCCTCTAGAAGGGGATAAGTTAGCATTTCCACTCTCGCTACTATCTTTTATCTTTCTTCTTTTTCAGTATTCTGGCCTCATGCAGAATAACTTTTTCCATTATTCATTGTTTATATTCTTGTTTAGCTTTTCTCTTATTTCCTCTTTAGTCTTTATACTTTCGAGTAATATTCTCTCTTGCCAATAAATGTATATCATATTTAACTGTTGCCTTCTGCCTTTTTATTGCTGCTGGAGAATGTCTTTTTAATTTTAATATAATAAGCAAATGATCTGTGTCCATGTTCACTCGTCTACTCTCGTTAGTAACTAAAGCCTCATGTAGCCTTGGAACCAGAAAATTGATTTACTGATGTGCGTACATCAGGAGATATCCTAGTATACATCCCTTTGTGTTTAAAGAAGTTTCCATAATCTTTAAATTATGCTCCATAGCAAATTAATTAGCGTTTCTCAATTGCGGTTAGTATTCTCATGCAGTTTCCCAAAACCGTTCTTGTCCTACTTTAGCATTACAGTCTCCCAAAACAATCTTAATGTCATGAATTGGAAAACTAACAAGAAACTCATCCAGTTTCGCATGGAACTCGCTTTTCTCATCAATATCTTTTTCTTCTGGTGGTGCATAGATGTTTATCAATCTTATGTTACCGTGTCTACTTTTAAATTTGACATAACAGACAACGCTTTAGAAGCTAGGACACAAGTAGATGTTGCCTACATGGACCTAACAAAAGCATTTGATGTTATAAACCACTCATTGTTGTTGCATAAACTATAAGCTGTAGGTTTGTGTGATAACTTATTGATTAGTTTATTTGTCGATGTTGTAAAACGATAAGTATATATTTCTGGAGTACAATCTGAAATGTATTCTACTCCTAGTGATGTAACGCAGGGTTCAAATTTAGGTCCCATACGATTTGTTCTATATATTAATGACGTTTTGTCACAATTTAATGGGGTTGTAGCCCTCGATCACAAATCGTTATTGCAACACATTTGTAGGTTTTCCTAGACCCAATGAAGTGAGATACTAGCAACAAAAAAATATTTCTAATGTTATATTGTCTTATTTTCGCCCTCTAAAGTTTTCCGCCAAATTGAAATATTGCTAGCAACGTCACTTGACCCGGCTAGAGTGGGGGAGTGTGGTGGGATCGCATTTCGCCACGGTAAACCTACCGTGATTTCGCGTTTGACTCATAGAAGAGACATCTGATCAGTGTTGCCAACTTAGCGGATAAAATTCTCGCCCAACGGAAAAATATACGTTTTAGCAGTTAGCGAATGTTTTAACGGAATAAGAAAGTCTTTAATTAATATTAACTGTTTCACTTTAGCGTATAAATATGGGAAACTTAGATATGAAGCATCTACAATCGATTTATTTATGCTAGGTGACTCGATGATTACTGTATTCCTTGCCTGGGAAATATTATATTTCCTGCTTTTTTTACCTGCCAATCTAAAATTTTACCAACGTCTCACTAGTGCTTGTGTGTTTCATGTTGCAGCTCAGATTGTCAAATGACGCAGATATTATAATCTTAAACCAAGTAAAAAGCAACGAAACATATTCCTAGAAGGAACACGAATGAGCTCGACAACGACGTTATAGCATAATACGTAGAAAAATAATAATTATTTATGTAAAATAAATAATAAATCCCCTTGTATATCAACAGATTACCCTGTCTTAAAAATTTTAGCGGATTCGATACGCCAATCTAGCAGAATTTCTATCAGCCCCAGTGGCAACACTGTACAGATAGACAGATGATCTGTTTGTTTACATTTGCATTTGGCTTGGTCTTGCGAGGAGGATTTATATTTTTGCCTCTAGTTTCTTTAACACAAGCGACTTGCTGTTAGTGCATCACACCACAATTTTCGTATTGATTTTTCATCGGGTACAATTAAAAATTTCTTCTCTAGAGCAACAATACTAGTATTTGTGCATGTTGGCACAAAACATTTCTTTTCAGCAGCCATTTCGTCCGCATTTTGAACGATACAATCGTGATCGATAAACAAAAGCAAACAACACGAGCATTACTGAGAGGTTATGAATGACGCTCGTGGTCCGTTCGTCGGCAGTTGACAGCAAAAAATACGCATAGGCAACTGGAACGCTKAMAATTATTGTGCTCTGGCAACAACACACAGCTGCTGCCAATCACAAGCGGCAGGGTCAACCTACGTCACACATTCAAATATTTAAACTTTACCATTTTTTTTACGTTTATCTAAGCGCTTTGGAAAATAAATGAATACACAGGGGTCTATTATTTTTTATGTAGATTCATATTCTGCATTAAAAAAAATATGGTCTACAACCCCATTGTCCAATTTATGCTTACGCTAATGACCTAAAAATTGCAAATTCCACCAGATCCTTAAATGACTGCCACACATTACAAGATGATCTTTACAGATTTAGTACATGATGTAGAAAAAACTAACTTATATAGTTCAAACGTTAACAAGTGTAAAAGTGTGACCTATTCTATAAAAATAAGTAATACTGAATTTAATTATCAATTAGAAGGTGTCAAGATAGATTAGGTACATCAAATTAGAGATTTGGGCGTTATTATGGATCAAAGATTGTGACTCATATTTTATTTTGCTTGTAATTTACTCAGTGCTTCATTTAGTTAAGTGTACTCACTAAATTTTTGAATATTTTCCGCCGTGTGGAAGAACAATCTGAGCGTGCATCACTTGCGTACTCAGCTTGAACACGGTCGCTTTCAGTTGAAATTATCGAATTATTAATAATTTATATAAATTGTAGACGGAACCAACTGAATAAATTGCATTATTATTATTATTATTATTATATTATATTATATTATATTATATATATTATCTGGGATCCTTTATTATTCGTACTTATTGAGCGTATACAAAAAACGTTTTGTAGATACTATGGTTAAATAAGGACGTTTTCCTGAAAGAATATATGCCAGTATTGCCTTATTAGACGAATTTTAATTAGACACATTACAACAAGGACGCATTATATTTTTATATAAACTAATTCATAGCCAAATTGAAAATAGTAACTTACACTCTGAAATCGCTTTTTATATTCCTAGATTAGATAGTCAGTTTTCAAATTCTTGTCCGTGTGCACGCCGGATCATTTTCTTTTGTTCCAGTGCTTTGGATTTAGGTTTTTTACCTTCGTATTTCTGTTGCTTTATTCGACCTTCTTCATTATTCTAGATCTATAATTTGTCATCTATTATTTTTGGAAGCGAATTTTGACTGCCCGTCTTTACTATTTTCTTCTATGGCTATATGTCATAATTTATTTTGTTTTCCAATTCTGTTTTGATCAGATCATGATTTATCGTTGCCAAAATTCTTTAGCTTTTTTATTTTTGTTTTCTTTTTCCTGTCAGTTATTCAGTTTAATTTTATATTCCATAACACACAATTTATACAAGGTGTTCACGGTAACAGTCTACAATAGCTATTTTTTTATTTGACGTCATAGACTAGTTGTTTAAACGGGGAAGTTTTATGACATTTTGAGAAGAATTTTGTGGTATTTACAAAAAAAAAACAATTGAACGTCTACTGAACGAAATATATACTACAAATTTGTTATTTTAAATAAAATGACCCGATTTGTTATAGCGGAATCCATTAATAGCGTCAAATTAAACAAAAAAGTACTATGGTACCACCACCATTTGTTTTGAACAATTGCTGGTCACGAAATAGTCTACAATAGCTAACTTTTTAGTTGACGTCGTAGACTAGTGGTTTAATCGGGAAGTTTCATTAATTTTTGAGAATAATTTTATGGTGTTTACAAAACACAATTGAATATCAACTGCCCGAGATATCTACTACACGTTTCGTGAACAGCAATTATTTAACATCAGATATTTTAAAAACAAATGACTGTAGGGTAAAGCTACCGTTGTACTTTTTTGTTTAATTGCGCTATTAAAATGGGATGGTTCTATTTAAAATAACAAACTGGTAGTAGATATTTCGGTCAGTTGATGTTCAATTGTTTTTTGTAAGCACCACAAAATTTTTTAAACCACTAGTCTACGTCAAATAAAAAAGCTAGCTATTGTAGACTGTTACCGTGAACACCCTGTATATTTCCTTTACCGTAGCTTCTACCTCTAGTTGTTTTGTTATTAACTCGTTTATATTTTTCTCTAGGTGTTCAACTTTTATTTTCTTTCCTTTTACTATTAAATTGTTTTTTCTATTTTTTTTTAATTTGTTGTAGTCATTACTTTTTTGTTCTTTCAGGCTGCTTTTATTTATCTATGTCTGGGCAATTTTAGATTTTGCGTCATAAAGTCTACATCTGAAACTAGTCGCATGCTGCCTTAAAATCTACGGAAAAAGACTAACAAGTGCTGACGCCACAATTATTTGTCTTTACAATATTTTCTTGTGAGTAGAGATTTTATGGGCAGTCGATCATCTTGTTCCATATCAGCAGACATTCTCCTAATATGCATAAGTATACTGGCAGAGATAATTGTTCCTAATATGTGGGAACCAGTATTCCATGGAAACCATTTATAAAAAACACCTTCAAATTTCTCAAATATACTCGCGCTCTGAATCGTATATTGTACTACAGTTAACATTTAATGTTTAAAACTACGTTTAACCTGATAACTAAAATAATGCTTATGTTGATCTAATTGCACATATTATATCATTTACGTTTTTTGTTTGTAGACTTCGCCGTACCGTGCTCCGTTCTTCACAACTTGGTTCGTCACCAACTGGACAATGCTGTTTTTCCCTTTATACTTTCTCAGCAGGATGGGGACCAGACGGTGTGAGTCACCTCTCGATATACTATCTGAAAGTATAAGAGATTTTCGTGACAAAGGATTCACAGCAGGTGCGCCATCGATTTATACAAAACTGTTGCCTTACTAAGCAATTTTTAGTGCGGTTCCTTACACGCTGCAGCTTCTTCTGTTTGTTATGGGTAGGAACAAACTATATGTATATAAGATCACTCGACATACTTCTTGCCACTGACGTAATGGCCCTTTTCGCTACCAATGTTTCCAGCGTTTACCTGTTATCGTGGGTGATATTACATGAACAATTTGTTGGCATAAGAGTAAGTATATTCTAGGCGAAAACAATAAAAACGAATGTAATGGTGAAGTTAGTACTACAACCCATAAAGAAATCTATCAAGCTCTTATAATCTCGAACTGGTGACATAACAGTTGTGAAGAAAACAAAGAGAACAGCATTTCAGCTTAAGTCACAAAATAGGCGTAGCTTAGATGCAAAATGTTAATGAATAAAACTGCTTTAACCAGCTTTTCCTTTAAATAAAGTATAAAATTAACATGTACGAATAAAAACTTTCTTACTGATGGTATGCGTTTGACCTTTATGTGCATATTATGAAAAACCAAAGCTACCATTAGGTATATTCATAGTACCCATGCACACGCAATAACGATAAGAAGTAGATAAACGTCAGAATTTTCAAACAGTAAGAAATAGTTATAGTAATAAATATATGTGGTCAGATCTTAATAAAAGTGCTCCTCCAAATCAGGTTGATTTTATATAATCAAAACTTACGAAAATGACCGCTTCAAATTGAATCAATACTTCCACATCCAATTGTCAAAATTACATTTACGCTTTTATTTCTTATACTATACGATAAGTAATCAGGTTTTGAGCATTTTTTCTGTCTGCACATTTTTTCTAAGGCAAACGGTTCTCGTGATATTAGCAAAATMCATAAATTTTTAAAATCGTTTTTTTCCAAATACCTCGAAAATTATTAACTTTACAAAAAAATTACAAGTGCTTTCCGATCAGAAATAAATAATACTAAAATTTAAAAAAATCGAATGGACAGGGTCCAAAATACGTTTTTTGGAAATATTTCGAAATTGTCATTAAATGGTAAAAAAAATTTAAAACAATTTTTGTGACAAATTTTATTTCCTATCTGATGTGATTTTCATTTTTTTAACGTATTTAGTACTTTCGAAGATATAAAAGTAAAATAATTTTTTTTTAAATTTTTTAAGCGATACAGTACTTCCCATCCGGTTGATGTGGAAGTAATGAAAGATGGTACTTAGAAGCATGATATTTCGGTTTAGTTTAATTTTTACAATATGTATTATAGTCATAGGCGTACCGAAGGGGGGGCAAGGGGGGGCAGCTGTCCCCCCCCCTTGACCTGGGTTGCCAACTCTGGGCCCTTCCAATTTCCTATACATTTAGCTGGTGTGTACACCTAAAAATTGTCTTATTTACAAAACTGTAAATACAGTAAAATTTATAGGCAAGCGTATTTCACAATTTTTATCCAGAACACATAGTAGACCCTTGCAAATGACCTTCTCTAATAAGTCGTGGTCAAATGGTTTTCAAGCTTAATCGATGCCATATGCGTTTTGAAGCTGTAACTGCAACATTCTTGTTGTTACGAATCGTTGTCTCAGGGCGGATAGCTTTAAAAGACTATCTTGGTCATGGATGTATAAAAGAGGGGATCCAGCTTTTCACATTCTAAACTGATGCCAACATGTGATCACAGTCTAAGCGTTTATTTGTAGAAAACATTGGTTCTTCCAGTTGACCAGTTGTGTACGTCCAATGACTAAGCTTCATGTTCACGGTCACACACTATTTGGACGTTTGCGTGTTTGTTTTTATTTGGTTTTATGATGTGCAAGACGCAGGGAATGATTTCCATATAATTGTTAACGGTAGCAATGGTAAGATGATCAGGCAGTGTCAAATGTGCAGAAAGATTGATAGATGTTAACCCAATGTTTCATTTCACAGGTATGTAACACCCAAGTAGTATTTAAGGTTAAGATTCATAGGCGTGCGTTATTTAAATTGCTTATTATGCCGATATTTTACAACAGTACTACTGAAAGATGAATTGTTAACTAATGTATAACAAAAAAATGAGTTTTATATGTGTGCATAAATCATATTCATACAATATTTTTTCCCTATCTATTATTTTTAGGTTTCCGAAGCATGCTGAAGAATGCAAATTACGGCACGCCAATTACGCGGCAAGAAAACAAAGTTTATTATTGCGCTAACTTCACGCCATTTAGATGTGGGTTTCACAACAATGCGCTTTCTGTCAATGAGATGCGGTATCCCCTCTTTTATACATCCATGATCTTGGTCAGGATGAGTCATAACACGATTTCTTCTTAGTTCAGTTCTTCTACCTTTTCCTACAAAGATTGTTCAACTAACTACTGTTATATGGAATCACATCAGAATCTGTCATCTATTCTGTGATAACTAACTTTTGTGCCAAATTTCTAAATTCACATTACATTTTAACAATTAATACAAAAAACAAAAAAAAATAAAGATCCATCCGAACTCACGTTTATGAAAGTAAATTTATTTAATATAAGTTTCAGGAATCTAGTAAAAGCATTATCAGCAGGAATTCAAACCCGGTGTGTTGTTAAAAATACAATTAAGAAAATTTCAGTTTATTTAAATGAAGCTTAATTTGGTTAAAATATTAAATAGTCGGTTAATTTTTAAGAGCAATGCACTGGCGATCTAAGAAGGTTGGCTTGACGCATAATGCTGAGGCATTTGTCATTCTGAGTTTTAATAATGTCTCTTTCCATGGGGAGTAAAAATTACTACAATTGTATCTTTAGCACATGCACATATGAACTCCCAGCTTAAGTTTCTAAAGCTTCTGGTGTGAGAAGTTGAAACTATACTAAAAGCGCATCGCTTAATGCATTAATCTTTGATATGTGTTAATTCTGAATCAGAAATCGTGCTCCTATTAGTAGAACTTTAAGGTGAAATTTATGTTCCTTTGGTACTTCGTATGATATCATTATACATTATGTGGATCACGGATCTTTATTCTTTAAAATAAAATGTATCAACTCATTTTGTGAAGGCGCCTCACCTTTGTATGATCAGTGTACATAGAAAACATATAAATAATTTGGGTCTTTATTTCACAGAAGATGTTTTAAGTCACCTTGCGGAAAATCCACGAAGATTATTCGTGGAATAAATACTTCATTAATTACTTAAGTACCTATATCTTATAAACATTTATTATTTCTATTAATGTTGAATTATGCTCTACAGGACGTCCCTGCTTTGCCCCCCCCCCCCTAGACCAAAAGCTTTACCACGGCAACAAATATTTTTACAAGTGTTTAATAAATGAAATTGCGATCAATTCTAATAATTTTAAAAGGGATAACATAATATATAAACTGGGTGATATCTGAAGAGCATTTTTGTAATTTTTTCTTTTATCAAGAAAGGTTTGTAGTTTTGTGTAGATTTGTAGTTTAGTAAGCCTAATTTGAAGTACCTTTTAGATTTTTGAAAGTTGATGGCTTACTAGATATTTTGAAATCCAAATGGCGATATCTTCCTATACTTCTAACATCGATATTTTTAGTTTTACATAAAATACAAAAGTTGTAGATTATGATGTCCCCATTCAGAGATAATGGCATTCAGTTTTGCAAATAAGCTGTCATTTTCGAGATATGGCATATACTTACTTTTTTAAATACAGATTATAATTGGCCATTTTCTGGATGCAATCTTGACATGATTATTAAAAAAATTAAGTTATGCCCATTTTTCTGTTTTGTTCAGATTTTAATCTAGTTAGCCATAGACGAATGAAAACAAGTGAATTATATGTGTCCGTCCATCCTTCATACTTTGACATTTAGTTAGAAAAATAGTTTCTTTTTTTAATGAACTATTCAGACTTGGAAAAGTGCGGTATTGTTGAATGTGTACAATTTAAACGCTGCATAAGAATATTTTGAACGTTATTTTGATAAATGGTGTTGCAGAAACAAACGCTTTAGTTTGCAAGTTTCAAAATCCATCGGTTTAAACAAGACAAGTTGTGGCAGACGCAGGAACATCGCAGTGCGCTGTTGTACTTAGATGTTAAAAAGGAACACATTTTATCAATAAAAATTATGAGTGAAACAAACTCGGCATGCTTGTGACGGCGAGAGACGCATCCTTCGGGCAATACTCCTTGGTCCGCACGTTTTTGATGAATCTTTAACTGGTGCACGTTGTCTCATTTGTCTCATGAACGGAATTTAGAAACACGCAATCCAAGAATGGTTTCACCAAGACAGAACACCTCGTAACATGGGGGAAATGCGAAATTATTTAAATGATGTTTTTCCTAACTCCTGGGATGGAAGGAACGCAAATATAGGTACAGGAAATAAGTACAAAGTTTGCTCCCGAAGTTTGAAAGGGTGGAAGACCTTAGAGAAGCCGTTGAAGAAGTTTTCATTGCAATCGATAGGCGTTAAATTAGAAAAGCTTTACTCTGTTTTGAAACGGTGCAATACATGCATTGCTAATACCGTTGGTCTTTTTGAACATTATGGGCCGGTTGCACTAACGTGGATCAAAGTTAATCCGTGCTTAATCCGCTATCGTTCCCTAGCAACGTCATGAATCCGGTGTTCTGGACCAAAATATTCACACTTACACTTTTTAAATTATAATATAAAGTTTTGCATAATTGGGAAGCTTTAAAAATGGCCGATTTTTGAAAGCATAACCAATTATGGTAAAATCAAAATAGCTATCTTAGAAAAGTAAGAAGATACCGTCAAAAAAAATTTTTTTATATCTCGTAAATTATGAACATTTTCAAAAATCCCCGTGTTAAACATCAAAAAAAAACATCTGTATGCAGTCTCACATCCCGGGTGATTTGGTTTTTAACTTTTAAATATTAAAAAATTTTTAGGGGATCTATCTTTAACACTTGATATTATCATGTCGTGTCAGCTTTTTTTCAAGAAACAACCATTTTATATTTATTATGGACGCTGAAAGCTTATACAATCCTACTAAAACAATCCTACTAAACTATGGATATTGTTATCACAAAATTCATTTATTATAAAAACACGTTGCCACGAATCTTATTTCGCTTTACTTTGACAACGCGAAATTAGTTACTCGTGTCCTTATTCTTTGTACCGTATTGATGCTACTTGTTGGCGAGAAGCGCTATACCTTTTAGTTTTAATGAAGTGCATAGATTTTAAGTCTAATAAATATACTTTTCGAGATTACGTTAAATAAAAACTTCTCTTTTCTTTTTAGTACATTTGTCTATTTTACACTCTCTGAAAGGGATGATAAAACTATAGCAATGATAATAAGCAAGAATAAATGCAATTAATCTAAAGATGTGATTGAGAAGTCTTTTATCATTAGCATACGCTTTTAAAATGGGTTCTTAGGGTACTGGGCGTGTCGCATGTGACATATGTGCAATGAATCTTACTGTATTGCCTTTCAATTTCCATATCATCAATCCAATGTAAAAAACCTGTTTCTTGTTATTAGTCATTTTTCAATTAGTTAGAGATAGCTATTTGAAATGGCATGTACTGACCCTATACTGCCATATTTTATGTGCCAGATTATGGCTGTGATACTCTGCGACACCGGAGTTGCCCTGCTGGCCTACATGGACGGGATCACGGGAAGCCCAACTCTCGGAGGTGTCGTTCTGGCGGCTTCGGCGGCGGCCGGTTCCGCCGTGTATAAAGTGTTGTTCAAGAAAATCATAGGCGATGCCACGTACGGCCAGGTGGCCCTGTTCTTTTCGTTAATAGGAATGCTCAATGCGGCCCTGCTTTGGCCCTTGAGCTTGGGGTTGTTCCTAACTGGGGCCGAGTCGCTTCACTGGGAGAGATTGCCTTGGCCCGCGTTGCTGTCTGCCAGCGCACTCTCACTGAGTAAGAAACATATTGATGAATGAATGTTTCTATCTTTTTTAGTTTTGATTATTTTTGTGAATTATTATTTATTAACACTACTTTTCGATTCAAATGTTAACGTGTTTTGTTGTATTGCATAGTTAAGGCACACCTGAATTGAATTCTGTATGCGGGGTTTTCATATAGACTTTGTAAGCTTTGTAATTCCTATAAGAAAAGAGTGGATCCTTTTCTCCTTAAACTGCCTTGTCACAAAGGAAATGCTTCGTGCTTGCTTTGGAAAAATAAATGTGCAAAAATTAATACATAGGCACCGTGTGCGCCTTTGGAAAAACGAAAAAACTCAAGTTACATATTGCGGCTATTGTTCCTTCATTTCTAAAAAGGTACACGAAAACCCATCCATCACTTTCATTTTTATTTGTCTGAACCACGAAGACGGTTACCACCTCACAACTATCTGGACTTCCATCACACAACGGTTATTCCAACTTTCACAATCTCCCCCCTATGTCATCCAAGCATCGCTACCCCTGTCTTAACACCAGGTACAACGCTACTCTATCGTTTTCGTTCCCTTCCTTGGAATTTGGCATCCTCGCATTAGGTTTGACCATATTCCTGTCCTGACGAACCCCTTACAAGAGCGGGCGAAACGTTGACCATATTAAAAAAAATAGACGCGGTCTAACCCAAAAAGTCTAAGATTTCAAGCTAATTCTGGCTGCGAAAGCTTACGATCTTATAACCAGTAAATTAAATTGCGATTGTTTATTAGAAAATATGATTATTAATTAATCCAAATCAGTTAAATCACTCGTAGAGATGTAATTTTTGACCTGTTAACGTTTCCAGTCTTACTCAATGTGGTTAAAATCGTTGGTATCCTGTTGATTATTKTTTTTTTTTTTAGAGTAATAAGACGCATTGTCTAAACAATAACACTTGGTTCATGCGAATTCTCCAGAAGTCAACCAAGCCATTGTTTGTTCGTTTTTCATTCGAACATCCTCTTCCTTAATTTTCATGTATATAAGCTTCATGTTTCTTAAGAATTAAGTTCTTAGCTGGAGAGCGTCCTTTTTCTCGCAAAACAGATTTGTGTTATCAGAGTATTACTTATATATGAACCCCAGTTGTTCTGAAATACGATATAAGCTAGATCTGCTTTTTCTTCGCGTCTTCCAATAAAAAGTTTAGCGCGCCACATACTGTTTTCTATCACAAAATCGTACTGTACCTTTCTTATTTCAAAATTTGGGTTGTCATCTATGTCCTTTAAGTACGTTCTAATACAGTCTTCGATTTCTTTGTTGGCCTTCATTTTGGACCTCTGCCTCATCGTTGATTGTGTTGTAGGGTTCTTGCTTCGCTTAACAATTCTACATAATATGTTCCTTCCGCTCAATCAGTGGCAATAAATGTTATTTTCGTAAAAGCCAATAAAAATTAAAAAAACATACTGTTTTTTATTTTTCAAAGTATTTTAAAACAATGAATAACTGGTTGCCTTTTATTGCATTGTTGACACAATAAAGATACAAAATATCAAACATATAGGCAGGCGTCCAGAGGTAGTTTGCATACTTTTGCTGTTCACAAAGATACGAATAAAAATCGGAAACATTGTTTCTGAGATCATTTCGAGATAAATACATACTAGTAGGCACAAAAGTATAAATAATCGCTTAACAAAAACATTATTGGTTTGTAGAAAAGCATACATTTTTGCAATCCTTTAAAACACATTAAAACCACACTGAATACATTCAACTGAAAACAGCAGGTAGCATTTTCATATTACCGACTTACATTCTTAGAAACTTCTTATGTATATTATTAGTATTATTAATGAATAGTTTATTATCAAAGACTTCATTAAAAAAACATTTTTACTGTTTTGTTTATCTTTATACAGAAATCATTATCAACTTCATAGGCTCTCATTCGAGCTTTTGTTTTGAGTGTCCTCGCTTTTTCCCACTGATATAGTGATCGATTTCAGCAGCTAACCACAAAAGCTCTCGAAATTTATTGCGCCTAAAAATAAACACAATAGCATCAACATAATCCTGTCAGTTGGTGGTACACTTTATATTGTTTAAAAATTAATACATACGTATAGACATTTTATAACAAAATATGTTGCAGTTGCCAACTTGCTGGGTAACTTCAGTGTTGCTCTAACATACGACCTCTTCATTACCTTAGGACTAATTACAGCCGTTCCAGTATCAGCAGGTGAGCAAATAAACTGGGTCACGTAATACATAAAAACAAACAAAATTTATTTTTCCAGCCTTAGATGTTGTTTTGTATGGTGCTAATTTCGAAGGAATGAAGTTGGCCGGCATGATACTTATAGCAGTAGGATTTTTCCTTGTTATGTTCCCTGACAACTGGCCTGACTACATCACAAGATTGCTCAGGTAAGTTATTTATGATAAATTGAAGTCTTAAGCCTTTTGGGTTTAGACCGCGTCTGAATCCTTGGAATTTGGTTTAGTTCGGACATGTTTCTCGCGTTAGGTTTACACCTTTAATAAAGACCTTTGTTCATTGTGGAATTCGTTCATCGTTTCCTGTAATGTAGCAACCATTTCTCTTTGGTTAAAATTTTAACCATCATTCGTCTCTGTCAGTAGTTAGCCTCATATATTTTAGAAACAATTCGATCGTTTAATTAGCCAATTCGATGTCTATATCTCCCAACTGAGTGATAATTTGTTTTTCTGCAGCCTTCATAAGCCTTGTCTCTAGTGATCGTTGGACCCTGCAATTACTCTGATTACTTCGCTGAGGCGTAATCTTAGGATGTCGAAGTATCAAATGATCCAAAGGGTACGTCCAAGAATAGATCCCTGAGGAACTCCACATGTCACTGTGTATCTTTGACATATTAAATAGTTATGTGTCTGTCTGTAAGATATTACTTAATTACCTACATTGTCAAGGAACCATTATAATATGCACCAGGATGCAGTTATAAATGTCCAATGTGATCAGAACATACAGGATGATTCAGGAGGGAAATGGTGGTATTCACAATTCTAAACAAAAAAACTCATGTCGACTTATACCCTAAAGCGCTTCGTTTCAGAGATACAACCCTTAGAAGTTGTAATTAAACAACCACTTTTTCTAAAATATCTAAGTAATCTAGAAATATTCAAATTTGAAATTTCGGCAATCATCTTAGCTGTAGAATGGCCTGATTTCAGACACATTTTCATTGTCTTATATTCACTGAGAGATAGAAAACTTAAGAGTAGTTATCCTTTTCTTCTTAATAACTTTTCATCCCTTAGTGGTTTCACGGTTCTGATCTGATTTTTGAAATCTATCATTCTTCTTGCACAAAAAAGTTACTCTTTTTGTATGTCGGTAAAATTATCCGTTTTCGAGATAAACGACATTTTATTCGAATATGCTTAAACAGAAATGGGATATTTTAATCACATCAGCAAGGCTATCACAAATGAAACAAACGGTATTACTGTCACATTAAGTAAAATTTATTCAGATTCCGGTTTACAGTGAATCATGCCTAGTCTGTTTACTCAAGCTGAAAATGCCGATATGGTATTTGTGTATGGTACGGCCCGAAATACGCTCTCCATATTCTTTATAAGCAGCTGGCGCACTCGGTTGGCAAAAACCATACACAAATACCATCTTGGCATATTCAGCGTGTGTAAACACACTAGGCATGACAGACTGTAAACTGGAATCTACTTAATTGTGACAGTAATATCATTTGTTTCATTTGTCATAGCTTTACTGATGTGATTCGAATATTCCATTTCTGTTTAAGCATGTTCGACTAAAATGTCGTTTATCTCGAAAACGGTTAATCTTATCGACATACAAAAAGAGTAAGCTTTTTGCAAAAAGAATGATGGATTTCAAAAATTAGGTCAGAACCGTTAAACCACAGTTATTGAGAAGAAAATGGTAACTACCCTTAAGTTTTCTATCCCTCAGTTAATGTAAGAAAATGAAAATGTGTCTGAAATCAGGCCCTTCTATAGCTAAGATGATTTCTGGAATTTCATATTTGAATATTTCTAGATTAGTGGTTGTTTAATTACAACTTGTAACGGTTGTATATCTGAAATGAAGCGCTTTGGGATATACGTCGATGCCAGTTTCTTTTTTGTTAAGAATTGTGAATACTATCATTCTCCATAATATTGTCACTTCCTCCCGAATCACCCTGTATATTCTCCGGGATCTCCATTATTCTCTTGAGGTGTTTCTACCGCAAGTATCCCTTATTTATATAGTAGTTCCTGCTCTAGGCGGTTTCTTTTCCCATCAGCTTCCCATCTATATTAATCAACCATATTAATCCCAGCTTAGTTCCTTCATGCGAAACTCTTCTTCTCAATACTTGGTTTCAACAAGAAATATGGAGTTATGCTCTGCTTTATCTGGATAACATCTTCTCTGGTCGGTTGATCGGGATCTATTAATTGCCTTGCTAGGTCGCCTGATTAAGTCCTCTTAATTTAATCATCTGGGGTAATTTAAAAAGTCGGGTGCACAAAAAACCACTAAATTTAAAAATGTTGGAAGCCAGAATCAGGCACTAAATTAAAAAGTACCGCCTAACTGATTTATTTATGTGAATAAAGTACTACGAGCGTCAAATGCATCACTGACAGATGATTATATGATTATATGATAACATAATGGTTTACCAAAATTTTGCTATCCATAGGTACATAATAAACACCAGTATATATTTCAAGGATAAAAATGGTAACTCTTACAGGAACCCTCGATTTACAATTAAAAATTAAACTGCCATGGAAATATTTAAACACACAAAAACAAAAAATGGCTAAGAAATTAACAGTAATAGCAAAACAACTTTTGTTAAGGACATTTGCTCTAAAGTTCATATTTTATTTCATAGAGAAATAAACCTGTTATTCCATACTTCTGACTAACCCTGATTGTAGAAGGGTCATGTCAAAATTCTTGCACACAAAACAGCCCACAAATGAAACGTACATTTTAAAAAATTGCAATAAAGTCGTTCAATATAACACCCTTGCATATCACCCTCGCTTTGGCAGTAATGTAATGTGGTTAAAAACGCCATTTTTATCAAGATGTTTCAGAAGTTGGAACGCATATGCTGTTGCAGGACTTTAATTGGATTTTCCACTGGGGGAACAGAAAGAAATCTGAAGGACTCATTTCACAGCAGTTCTTTTCGCAAACTCCTTTGACTGACTGCTATATGCGATCAAGCCACTGGCTTTCATATCTCGTCTACACTTTTGGAATCATGCATTTACATTTTCTACTAAGAAATCAAATGCATTTGTCTTTTGGTATTTGTCTATTGCTTGTTTGTCCATGAGGTCTTCTTCTATTATTCAAGCTACAATAACAGCAAAAGTGTTGTCGATAGCAGTATGAGGTCTCCAACTACTGTGGTTATCTTTAACACTAGTCCAATTTTTCTGGGACGCTTACTCCATTAAGTTACGAGTATTTACTATTGAACTTACCACGCACGACTCCTGGCAAGCTTTTTGTAACCGTTTTTTGGCGCAGTGTTTGAATTTTGATATACGCACATTAATTCGCTACAGTTACACATTCCATTGCATCAAACCACCCCAATTTGAGAATTCTTTAATCATAAACTGAGTGAACTACCCGCATTCTATACGTAACTATATATGTGCAGGAATTATGACATGACCCTCGTAGATTCGTAGATGAATACCAAATTAAATTTCTGTTAAGGAAAATTTTGTATGGATAAAAGTGGTATTACTATTTAGCTTCTAACAAAAAAAAACAGAGTGTGGGGTCCATTTCTGGATAGGGACATAAACCTTGTGTATTTTTTATCCTTTACACCATTAATTTGCGCATCTTTTATAAATATAGTAGTGTAACGATCAGTAGAAATCTGGATATTATGATATTGCGAAATTAATGAAACGATCAGCATCTTCAGCAAGCTAAAGCCAACTATATAATTTATAATAAAATACAAAGCAATGATCCTGTAGACAAATACTGTCTTGTATACTAAAATTAAACAATTTTTTTGAGTCCGCAATGTTTCAGTCTGTTGTTCAAACGTCATGTTGCATAAATTCTGTAATAGACTGTAAGTGTGAAAATACTAGTAATAATAACAAAATCTACTCAAATTAAGCAATTTAATTTTTGCTTTAAAACATTTTAAGCTGACGTTAATAATACAATGAAAACATAAGATATACTTAATAAATGCAATACACATTACGTTACCCCCAATAAAAAGTTTTCTTAACCAATTTCCATTTTTATGTTACAGAAATATCATCTTGCTAAGTCACAGCGCCAGGTAAGATACAAAACATTTTTAATCTCCTTTATTTCCTTCTTCATTAATCTTGCACGCACTTAACTATTTTAACTATTGATTATGTATGTGCTTGCTCGCACGTGTACGTACACGACCTTATTCACATTACGAGCACGCTATAGTTACTTGATTAGCTCTTGATTTCATAGGTTACATTCACACAAGTTCTTTTCTTTAGTCGCTCGAAAAATCAACGAAAGTAACCATCCCCTGTAATCCCGCCTACAAGAACAGTATTCAGTACCTGCATCGTCACGTTAAAATAATTGCAGCTATAGTTCATCAGTAGTAATTTCGTATCAATCCTTAACTGCATGGGCTTGATTGTCCTGATAAAAATAGAACTCAAAATAATGCATCGTTGATTGTGATTGTCACTTAACGTAGATAATGGTGAATGCAGTTAAGGAACATGCACCGTCAATTGTTATATTCCTAATACTGTGTCGATTACTTAAATGATGTTACTAACTTTCAACAAAACATAGTGATTAACACACTGACGAGATGAGGAGGGGTAAATTGAACTAAATATCCCTTCCCCAAAAAATTACATTTAACTGTTACTCTACGTATTAAGCTAACATGTTTGTTGCAAAATTTTTGTTTTAAATTAGTCCATTCTACTTTCTCCAGAAAGTATTACCGTTACATAGACAGGGACATTTTAAAATTATTTTCAATTTAACAGGGTAACATAAAGTTTCTTTAACGCCACACACCGCATATTTTTACATGCCACAGTTTCTCTGAATAATCTAAGGCAATTTAATATAGCATTCCTTCTCCTTATGTTCAGGTGTTTTAGATTATATGGACAAATAAACCTTCGCATAATTGTCCATCTTCGAACGACTAAAAACCAAAGCGTGCTGTTGTAAACAAGTTCGGTTTTTTCAATTTGCATTGATTAATGACATTTCGTTCTGCTAAAACAAAAGGTTAAAAAATAAAAATATGGACTCATACCTGTTATCTTTCCGATATTTTTACTCATCTAAAGCCAAACAAATACAAGCAAACGTTTTTCACATTTAATAAGTACTTACCTGTTTCTGCATTAACGTAATGAAAATAGTGAAATTAATTTTACTAGAAGGAATAGATGTATTATTACGCATTTCGTATGTAAATACTATATTCTCACGAGAACAATGTATTGATGAAATGTTTCAATATAAGGAAATATCAATGCAATGTAAACAAACAATTTTTCCCGTAGGAAGCTTTTCTTTTTACTTTATTTATTTAAAGTGTGGACAGTTACAAGTAGAGACTAGTGTCAGCTGACTTAAATTATTAAAAATGTGCAAGATTAATAACAGTAAAAGTGTTTAACTGAAACTTCCAGTGTGCCATTTAAAGGTTTTGCGAAAATAATGTTTTATAAATCAATATAGACCTGTATAAGTTTTGAAAAAAAAATACCTACTAAGATTTATTATTATTTATTAAAATTCTAATAAAATCTGAACCTTTTCTAACATTCATTTGCAATCATTCTTAAAACAGTCGATGATTGATATAGGGAGTGTTACATATCTTATCTTGAAATTGGACAGACGAAAACGAAAAATAGACAGAGTAAGCTAATACAAAGAATCGGTATCTATTCCCACGTGGTACACCCTCTGTAATTTAAAATAAATCTAAAATGTACCCCTCCACATATGGCTATATTTGAAATCCTTTTTCATGCTGTATGTTTTCAGACATACGAATATGAGCTATCGGCCATTCACAGGATAATGATTCCAACATTTCATTACCTACACAAGATGTCCCGTAATTGCAGCGAAAATGCTTAACTGTAGATTCGGGGAATTACATGTGCACAATTTATCGAAAAAAATGGATAGTTATTCATTTTTGCCCTTCAAAGCCCTACAAAGTTTGGCAAAAAGAAATTAGTTTCTTGCGCAAACAATTGTTGTTTTTTCGTTTCCAGGATACCCTTGTAATACCCATAACTTTTTCAGATATTAATATTGTAATTTACCTTACATTACTTCATTGTAAAGGCGTTTCAATTATCCAAAATTTTCGGCTCTGTACGAATTTGTCTAAAGTTAACCATTTCTGAAAGAATCTCGAAACTAATACATCACCATAAAGGCAGCATAATGCGACAACATTTTGTTCTGATAATTGGCTGTAAGGAAAAATGTGCAAGCCGTATTTATCAAACTGTCAATAATATCCATTTACCGACTTCATTTATTGTCCATTCTTTATTTGTCTGTTGTCTTTTTTCTTCTTTAAATTAAGTAGTTTCGGAACTTACGGACATGCATCTTACATTTGGTAAARTTTATATAAATTGTCGTKCTGCAGGATGACTACACTACGTATTCATATGACAGTATCCAAWCAGACTCCTCATCATACAACGCTAACATCTATTCATAGAAGACTTAGAAAGCATGAGACACTTTGAGGAAGAATTCTGGTAATACTAGATGTCCTCGGCAGTAACTTCCTGATGTTAAGAAAGAATATGCCAACCTAGATCTCCTAATCTCACGCCGTTAAATTTTTTAAAAGCAGGAGGAATTATGGGTAACGATAGTTGCAGCTGCTGACGAGACATGCCAAATGCTTTTAGAAATGCCACGGATTCTTCCTACTCCGAGCACATTGTATTAGGCAAAATGACGAACACTTTGAACGCGTATTAAGCTAGTTTTCTTTTTTTAATTTATTTAGTATTCTTAATTTTTGAGTGTGAGTAAATGATTGTTTTTATAATTTTCAGTATTTTGTCTTTGTCTGGGTTTTTGCTAATGACATTTATTTTAGTTGAACTTAATAATGTTTGATTCTTAACATTTAAAATAAATGCATAACTCTTATTGTTCTGTAATATAAAGGAGTTATATTACAGCACAATATAAAAAACAATAAAAGATCGGTTACAGTAAGCTATTCAGGAACCGCGATAATATTCATGCATTACCACAACTCTTCCTAAAATTGTCATGTTCTTTGGGTCTTCTATGCAAACGTTGTATGACGAGGAATCCGTCAGTTTGTATACTGTTCCCAGAGAAATATGGTGGGGAGAACACGCATAGACCGACGGCGCATCCCAATTCAGCTGGGACATTGTAATGGTCGCCATATTGTCCACAGAAACGTCAAAAATCAGACAGTGTTGTCAAATGGCAGTACTTTTCTTGAATTAAAAGAACTTCATGTATACCTATAAAAATGAAAAAATTATGTAAATTTATTTTGCAGTGTAAATGGTACTAGATATTATTTAAAAATATACAATTATTAGAACAAATAATTACTGCAAAAAATTTATTAGGGATTATTATATTTACTTATGCAGGGAGACATCTTGCGACTTCGATCGTTTATTCGATGTACACTCTTTAACTATACAACTCATAACTAAAATTAATGAAACTACCAAATAAAACTAAGAAATAAGTCGTGCAAGCAGAGAACAAAACCACAATCACACTAGCTAACGCCACGGGCCACGCAATGTAAACAAAACAATGCTTCGAGCATAGAATAACATGTGGCAACGCCGGTCTGGAAGCTTTGTTTATGTGCTGTGTAACTGATGACAGTTGATTTACGACAGACATTCTCCGTATTAAATTAGGCATGTAATTGATATTTATAGAACATTCCAAGAAGAAGTCAAATTAATTTTAGTATTTCAACACTGCTACATCAAATTGTTTCACATTACCCTATTTTTAAGTGAAACTGTTGCACAAGATGTCGTTATTTAAAGTAAGCGCCAAAAGTTTGACTTTCTCGTGAACAATATGGCAGCCCCCTTATTTACTAGCATTCGCGCAGATCCATGAGCGTTCTCCCCACTCTAGTTCTAGTCGTGCTGGAGGCCTACAACTTATGACCTTTGCTTTACCCAATACGAGATGTAATGTATGTACCTACTACAGTTACAGTTAATCGCTGTTACTGTAATTATGGGACACCCTATATACTTTTATCAAAACCTACAATGTTAGTTTACTACGATATAATAAAYTMCGATGKTATCCAAAGAAGAAATCGATTTAAAAACTAGTAAATATAGTCAATAGTCGGAAAGCGAATAATGTTATGTAATGTAACAAATGACGGTGGCCGTATTTAAACAAGTAGAAGTATTATTGATAGCTTTTAATTTAGTAATACATGTTGTTCTTTATAGTATGCCAACCCCAAACCGGGGGAAAAAACGTGAATTAATGTATGTATGTGTAGTTTGTTGCGTTGTTCTTCTGATGCTGTACAAAATCCGATAGATGCATCGAAAGAAGTAACTGTTGATATGTACGAGTAGTTAGGATAAATGACCCTTTATAGAAGACAATAAATTTTTAATTTACCCTATATATTTACTTTCAATTTTTATCCCGCTGAATTCAAATTGCTTTTCAACCCTTGAACTGTATTTATTATAAGCAATTACGTCCACGTCATACACTTTTTGCAAACCATTTTTTCTTTAAAGGTAGGTTTCTGTTTGCATGTGTGTCGAATGATTGCACTGGCAGTGGTTATCCCAACTTTTAAATTGACCAATGCATTTCCCTTAGAAAGTTTTTTTAAAGCAAAATTCCACTGATTGAAAGATACCAAAGGTGAAGTTTGCTGTGAGATTTATGTTTTGAAAATTAAGTCATTCAGTATTTTCGAAATAAAGAAGAAATTATTATTTTTATTAAATTTGTGGTTGCAGGAACGATATGAGGTATTCAAGTCAAATAGTTGTCTAAGTTTGCTTGTCACTATAAACAAAAAACTTTAATAACAAAAACTTTTACTCTTTTACACTACATGAGACTATACAAATAAAAATTGTAGGTGGTTTAAAGTTAAAAGCTTATTACACACACTACAAAGTATCCATTATTGTAACAGCAAAGAATATTTACCCAATCTAAACAAATAAAAAATTATTTATTCTCAGCAAAGATCCACTTTAAAAATCCGCTTATCAAAAGCTTCAGCGAAATTTTCATTTCCATTAACCACTCACAACTTAAAGGAGCCCAGGAATTTTTAAGACCTCTTTGGATATTTTTTTGTAAAACTAAACCATAACCTTTGGAATAAGATATCCTGTAAACTGATGAAACACATTAAAATAATCTCTTCCTGAAACAAGTTATTTGCCCTTAAAAAGAAAACTTTCTTTTTAAATAATACATATATATTTTTAATAAGTAATTTTTTGTGTCTTGGAAGAGAATTAATGATATATATTCTATAAAAATAAGCTTCGCTTGCAAAAAATTCCACTCAAGTGTAGCTGTTTAGTTGTTACTACTAAACAGTAGGTTTACTCCAAATATCGCATTTACTTTTATGTAACTTCAGATCCTTTTTGAGGTAATAAAGACTTGTGTTATTTTCCCGTGTTTTACATGGTATGAGAGGGAGCTCAAGTTCACCCTACACATGGTTGCAAACCTTAAAGTTTTTCTAAAAAAAAATCTCCATCATAATGTGCATTATTACATTATTTGCTTTACGTGTTATATTATTCACCCATATTAATTCAGACTGCCGTATTTTCTTATTACGTGGTCCTGCAAGCACTGGCGAAAAAGCATTCTAACTGAAAACAAAACAAATATGAGCGTGGAACTTTATCCATACAACTATAATTTAAAAAGTACTTACAATATCAATCAGTTGATAAATGTCACAAGATAAAATTCCTACTAGTTTTCACAAATAAGTGGAAAATAGTTTCTATATAGGTGCATAATTTTTTTTATTGTGTTGTGAAATCGTTATATTTGGTAAGATAGTAAATAATAAAATTATTTTACTACTAGTTTATTTCTTACGTAGATAAAATGTATTAAAAACTACTAAAGGAAACAAGCTAATTTTCATCCTTAACATGCTCATTTGCTCATTTTTTAATATGGCCATTGTTTTCTACCTAAATGACCATATAACAACCAACCAATCTGCTAAATAGAAAAAAGCAACAAAAAGTAAGAGGCAAGACACATGAAATAATGGACTTTTATTTACATTTTGGAATCAMATTACAGTGTTGGTTCCATAGAGGAACCCCGCTAGAATACAGGCCTACGCAGTTCTTATATAATTGAATTCGTAAATTTGTTCTTTTGATAATTTGTTTGTCAAATAATACGCGAGTTAATATAATACAATTCAGAATATTACTGAATCTGTAACGGTGAGTTTTTTCAAAAATATTTTATCTTAATAATAGAATTCAGCTTCCCTAAAAATGGGCTAGTTTCACAAAAAAATATGTGCTTAATTTAATCATTATGGTCACATAATTACGTGTGCAAAGTATTTTTGAATTGTCTTTAAATTAAACGCTATTTATTTTGTGTTAAAATTCGAACCCATTATCTATGCGCCAAAACGGATCACTGAAGCGTCAGAATTGTCCAAATAAACAAGTTAAAGGGAACGGCGCCCGGCCCTTTGCTTTTAGAAGTCATTGCCAATCGTCACTCGCTGTGTCAGCGTTTATATGTTTGTTTACCTTTTGCGGGCACCGAGTATGCGCATAACAGACTCGACAATAGTGACGTCGACATCGTTTTGATATCACGTGAAATTTAAAGGGCCAAATGCAATCTTTAATTAATAATTTTATGCAAATGCCATTTTTTGCAAGTGCTAACTTCTTGTGTGTGAAATAAACTTAATAATGACCATTGAATTTTGCCAGATTTATCCAAACAAAATTAGTGCAAGTAGCCCATTGTAATATAAATATCGCTTTTAATTTAATAAAAATAAATGTTCCTACACCTCCTTCTTCCTCCCGCCTTCCCTAGTTCTGCATCCTGTGCTGTCAAAAGCTCTTTGTCTTTCCACCAAATCTAATTACGTTTTATATATTTTGGAGTACCTACTATTAATGCGTATAGATACTATACAATAAGTCGTACTATTCAGGAATATGACTTGTGACACAAACTGCAGCAAGATAACTGGAAATGTAGTAGTTTTCTCCCAAAATAGTCAGGCTTAATTGCTGAGTTATTTGAATACAATTGGGTTGTTTTACTCATAAATACAAACAAACGGTATGCAATTGCACATACTAGCAAGCTCTTCCTCGCACAGTTGTGACGTCACTTTCCAGACAAAATATGCATTATAAATATGAGAATAAGCGTACACGGTTTTTTTACTTCCATCGCCGAATCTTCCTTGGAAATGTAACTAGAAAATTGTTCTTTAACCTATTCCTTGTACTTTTACTATTCCGATGGTATGTTAAATATTTTCTTTTGGAGTACAGTAAGTTAATCTATATATTGATTTTTTCGACATCGAGAAACTTTTTTTGTAAAAGATACAGATACATAAGTGAGATGTGAGAAGGAATAATTTTAAGAAGATATTAAAAATGTTTTTAGGGAAAGTATCAGTTCAATATCTCTATAGCAACCGAAGTTCCTGAGATTTATGTGAAATTAATTTTGCACGCTCATTACGATGACTGGTGTTGCTAGAGCTTTATGAGGTTTCACTTCAACCACCTGGGTTTTTATGAACTCAATTTTTTATATTGTAAGTGTGTATATTCCATATTTCTCTCCAAAAAATTATTTTCTAATAACTATACGACAAATAGTCAATCTTTTTAAAAGGTCTGATTGCTTAAAAAATAACTGCCATATAAAAATTTGAAATCAGATATAGAGGATGTCAATTTTGGGTGAAGGGGATTGAAAATTACTGCTTGCAGCTAAAGGAATAGGTATTTAAATTGGGCACATCCTCACCTTTCAAATTAGGTGCAATCTTTAGTCAGTAATCGAATACATAATTGCAGTTTTAAAGGAGCTTTAAAATATTTTACATTAAACACATATTTTAATTATACAGGTTAGGTATTCTGTAGAAACTAAACAATACCCACTAGTTAAAATGTTCATAACACTTTATATACAAATGGCTGTATGTTGGCACTGATTGCCATTGTAATTTTAAACACATTAATAAAAAACTAAGGTATCTTATCCACCCTTATTCTTTATCTATCCATGTACTTACAATGCTACTTGTTCCATTGTTTTGAGTAGAACAGAGCACATTTTAACGTCTGCTATAGAACAAAACAGTATTTTTTGGGTATAGATACTCTAAAACAAATAATGGACTTACCATTTTATCTTCTCTTCGGCAAGCAACAGCCTATTTCTTTGAACTGGTCTCATTTTGTGGATTTTTTTGTTGCCCTTTGTTATTTTGTTGGAGATTTTACAGGTGGACGCAATACAATTAGGTATAGTAACTATATACGGGTATCAGCAAATCACTGATAACTAACAGCACAAAGGATTAAATCAGAGAAATCATGAAACACGTTTTTACAAACGCCTCACGATCACGGAACATCGCGCTATAGGCACTTACTGTGCTTTGCATGCGGAGCATGAAAGCTCGAGCTTAACGTAATGCGCAGAACTGGTCGCAACTATGCAGAGTTACAGGCATACCGTTTGTTTGTGTAACGCGTTTTTATTAATATTATTATTGGTTTGCGAAAGAAGACCGACTGCTTTAAAATTCAAGAATACATAAAAACCACCGAGAATTGATGTTAGAAATGAATTTCATCACGTTTAAGCAAAATAATTCTGAAACAAAATTCCTGGGCTAAAGTGCAGAAGCGCACCTCAACACACATTTGTTGGTGCATGACGACCTTGTTGCATTTATCTGTAGAAAATGTATCTTTTATTCTGTGACTTTTCATATTTGTGCATCTGTGTGCGTGTGTGTGGTATGTGGTGTCGTTGGTGCTGGTGATGTATTGGGTTATCAACTCGGTACTGTAGACCTTCCTACCACAGAAGACTGGATCTTCATCTGCAACACCACCGTTAACACTCCACGACAATCTTTGTAAACTGTGAGTGTTTCTCCTTTAGTTGGTAGAGTTCTTATACACGAATGGTTCTGTTAGTGACTTTCAATGTTAGGAGTTATTACTTTATAGAATAGCGCTTCATTAAATTCTAATTGCCTCTTCACAAAAAAAAATGCGGATATTATAAAATATAACAGAAAGCATTTACTTCCGGATAAAAATGGGAAATGCAAAATTGTTAAATTCAAGAACTGATTTATTATGTACCTATCTGCTGTAAGTACATTGAGCTTTGCCATTTTTAATAATAAAATCAGATGGGACAGCAGAGTGTAACTGAAAACAAATTTTTAAGAAATAAATTAATGTGATTCGTCAGTTATTCAAATCTGATAATATTATGTATGGTACAACGTAAAGTGAAGCATACTAATTAAATGAGCAGTACGTGCATCATCAATTTCTTCATGAATTGTTGATTACTATTTTATACTATGGACACCATAAACTTATTATATCTGCTGTTTCAAAAAAAATACCTACAGTTTGTAAACAATGCACAAAAATCTACCATTCGCTGTTGTGCGCTCAATCCTTAAAATTGGATCTCAAATGGATAGGTGCTGTACATTTATTAGTTACATATATAAATGTACACTGATCATAAATTTGTCTTTTATTGAACCCCTGTATAGGCACAAACAAAAGCTACCTTGATTATTACTGATGTTTAAATTTTCTTTTTAACAGCCTTAATTTCAATCACAAAGTAAGATATGGCAGCACCTTTTACTCTTGCAGATATGGTAACAAAACATAAACGTCATGTTCGAAATTTTGTAGATGAAATAATCGTTTTCTCGAACACATTAGACTTTCTAAAGAAAATCGCAAGTCAGCTTTGTCTCGATATGCCAGTCATACTAGTCTATCCCAGGTAAGGAACTGAGTAAAAATGAAAAAAAAAACTAGTTTTTTTATCAGGATGGGGAACATCTTTGTTATGCTGCTCCTGTCAGGCAATTCTTTGATGACAATTTCTAGAGGCATTGGATAAGACTGAAAAGACCTATTGAATAACCGGCAATGTATCCAGATCTTACACGCCTAGAACTTTTCCTTAGGAACATTTGAAGTCGAAGGTTTTTAAAACTTTAATTTAAAGAAGAGAAGCTCATGTTAAAAACCGCGTCCAATTAAATTCAGTTACTGTTACGTCTGATCGAGATGCATGCAAATCTTTATGATCCACTGCTAAACTTTATTACTTACCAATAAATTTTACGCCTAAAGAACAAGTGGAAACATTGCGCCTATAGTCCAGCGATCGGAAAAAGGGACAGCCTCATAACTGCCCAAATGACTGAAATACGTACTTAGTCTAGCTAAGGCATGTGTGATCAGGCAGTTTTTGTCGGTTCCGTGCATCAGCTGTTTTTTGCTATTGATTTTGCAAATATTAAAATACGGCCCCTCCTGCGTGTCTAACGATGACCTAATGTGCTCTTTTCCCGAATTGTCCCGATCACCGGGCAATACAAGTATGACACTTTTTGTAACCTTGGTAATGGGCTGACGCGGAGTTACATTAAAACAACCAATGAAATAGCTTCATTCAAATATTAAGTATAAATTATAAAGTACAGTCTTAAAAAATAAAATGCTACTTTACGGCTGTTAAAAGGTGTCGAAAAATACTTAGAGTACAGTCGAAGACAATATTTAATATAATACTTTTCCTAGCCTCTTATTGTTTATCTTTTAACTGAATAATGTAGTCCCTACCTACATTGGGTCGGATTATCTTCTCTATTTTAAGCTAAAATCAACTCTGTAATCAATCTAAACCAACCTAATTACCTTATACCAAATAGTTTAGTAGTATTTGCTTATACGTACCTTGAGGTGTCGTCATGGTTGCTGGGTTGATTTTAGCTAATATCAACTTAAAAAATGACCCATTGTCACTTATTGTAACGGTTAGCATTTTAAGAATTGTTAGGAAAACAATTTCCTTATCAATTACTATATGTGGTAAAGTTGTAATTGGTGACAAACAAATACCTATCATATGGCTAATAATATCTTTTGCAAAACAGCAGTACTAAAAATACTACATATTATGAAGTAATAAAAATTGAGACGTACATGGTAAATGGAAATAGAGAAAAAAAAGTTCAAGGACTTTTCTCATATGGCAGGAGCGTTTTCTAAAATTAAAAAAATTATAAAATTTTATTCCTAGTTTTGCAGATGTATTTTTCTTAATTTCTTCATTTCATATTTTATAAAAAATTCTAGGCATTAGAAAAATAATGGGGGACGGGAATAAAGGGGGTAAAATGACCCCCTTTCAAATTATGAATACCTAAAAAGTAACTAAATTAAATTTAAATTTTAATTTTTATAACATGCAGTTTGGTTATTCTTATAACTGGAACTAAAACATATACAGATGCGATAGGGAGCTTAATTTTTAACTTAGTACTYCCCCCTTAGCATAGTCCTAAATCCGCCAGTGCTTCTAGTTTTAGTTAATGTGTTTTCAATTGAATTTATCGTTGTATCTATGACACCTATTTAAAACCAAGGTATACCTATACAGTGTCCGCCACCTAAAACTCCCCGGGCTCGTATTTTCTTTATTTTTTTAGGTACAACCTTAAGTTATATGTTAAATTGTAGGTCTTTTTGAACTCTTTAAAAATAGTATAGTGAGTATCCAAAATCTTTTTTTGCAGGTTGTGATATTTCGCAAATAAAGTTTATTTTTGTAAATATTTTTTAACCTTACCCCGTATAATAAATATTGCTTCATAGTTGAATGCCGATTTTTGCCATCTTCAATTTGTGTCATTACCAAGTATGCGTAATTTTTACTCCGTAGTGAAAAACAAGAAAAACTAGTCGCCGCTATGTTCTGTTATAGTGTTTTTCACAATTTTTTTTGTGTTAGTTTAGTAGCTTATTATGGTACATATTATGCCTACATACCCATCGCTGCACTCAAAACCGCAAAATTTTGAGTAAGTTTTAAATAAATCAAGTACAAAGTTCGTTCTAAAGAGAGAGAGAGGCTAAAAAACGAGACCCTGCGATGAGGCTAGTTTGGTTTTCTACATCGCGCACTAGCCTCGTCGCAAGGTTTTGTTTTCTAGCCTCTACCTCTTTAGAACGAACTTTGTACTTGATTTATTTAAAAGTTACTCAAAATTTTGCGGTTTTGTGTGCAGCGATGGGTATGTAGGCATAATTTGTACCATAATAAGCTACTAGGCTAACACTTAAAAAATTGTGAACAGCACTATAACAGAACATGGCGGCGACTAGTTTTTCTTGTTTTTAACTAAGGAGTAAAAATTACGCATACAAGAATCGGTATCCAACTATAAAGCAATATTTATCGTTCAGGGTAAGGTTAAGAAATATTTACAAAAATTAGCTTTTTGCGAAATATGATAACCTGCAAAAAAATATTTGGACACTCACTATACTATTTTTAAAGAGTTCAAAAAGACCTACAATTTGACATATAACTTAAGGTTGTACCTAAAAAAATAAAGAAAATACGAGCCTGGGGAGTTTTAGGTGGCAGACCCTGTATGCATATATGTAGAGTACCTACTGTTCAAAAAATGAACCAGTTCCATATATTAAAACCTAAACCATTGACAGAAAACACTTTTAGATAACTATTATATGTATTTAATGAACCAATATTTTATTATTAAAATTGTATTATATAATTGATAGTCGTTTCATTATAGAATTTTAGTACCTGTTTCATGAGTAGGTAACAAAGGAAAGGAAAAATTTGAATGTTGCAAAATTAGTATGTATTCCTTTTGGCAGTCTTAATGGTGCATCCCGTTAGGTATTTAACATTTTCAGTTACACTTTGCATGTTTATACTATGTAAAATCCTCAACACTGAACAGTAAGATAATTTACATTAGTATGTTTTTACGTAAAGGTGGAGCAGGCGAAGTAGACATGGAACGCAAGGACCGAACAGAAGAGATGTTGTGGATTACCGCACAGGTTATATCCGCTCTCATCTTCGATCGCCTTCGGGAAGAGTGAGGTGACGGAATGCAGTATGCAAAGAAGGCGAGCTTTGCAGACCTTCATTTCGAACTACCAACAGAAACCCCTTTTTCAAATTATTAGGAATGTACTAAGATCAAACACCAGTTATACCTAGTATAATCAATCTAATCTTCAAACGCTAGACCTTAAAAATATCTACATGTCATTAGAGTCTTACTACCACTCTATAACAATTTGCAAATCTGTCTTTTCTCAGTGTTGCACCATTATATGATAGGAAGGCTAATAAAAGCATAGACTGATTAGTTAGTGATGAATTTGTATGTAACAATGAACTTATACCATTATTTCTTTTCATATACCTATCATCTTCTTTCCTAAACATTTAAATATAAGTATACATTTGTCACATTTCAAGTAACGAAAAAATGTTGCATGGAAAATTCTATATCATACCATACGGCAATGATAACTTTGCTTAAAAAAATAAATGTATGTTGGAATACTGCTTTCCGCTTCTATAAGTGGTAAACTATTTAGTAAATATTGTTTTTCCTAGATAATGTATAGCACTTKTAAACAACGCAGAACATATTAAAACTAATTTTTACATGCGGTTAGCAGACTTTCACTTTAGGTGCATTTTATATGTTTCTTACCATTACATACAAATTCATTCTTAGTGATATCCATACCCATACCGATGTATTAGGTGTGAATAAAGTAGAACTGTAAGTTCACTAATTGATAGAAAATCAAAATAGGTATAAAAGCTTCACCAGTTTCAAAGACATGTATGTCCAATCACTTTTTTCACTTTAGTTTAACAAAGAATGTAAGTAGGTAGGTATGTCAAATCAAAAAAAAGTTTAATAAATACATTAATAAGTTTTTTGAATCGTTGCAATATGGTATTTACAGGGCATCCCTTTCAACCCATAAAAACGAAAGGAATAAGGAACCTATTTGCCTTCTCAACTGGAAGCTCTATAGACATTTTTAAGGAGTTGAAAACAAATCCCAGGAAATTAAATTTAGTACTTGGTGTAAGTACGCTTTTTTCCTTATTTAATATAAAGCCTAAAGATTCTAATAGGGATAATGCTAATTGAGTGTGTTGAACATACTCCTTAAAAGAACTGCTTATAATTAAAAAAATCATCTAAATAGTTAACCAGTACTACACCTCTAGAACGTAAGTAATGGCAGATAGGTTTTATAAGCTTTGTAAAAGTATAGGGGAGCGAAGCCAGGCCAAATGGAAGGCAAGTAAATTGGAATAAAAGGTTATCAAAAGAAAATCTAAGATACTTTCTGTAACGCTTGCTTACGGAAAGTAAGTAATATGCGTCTTTTAAGTCTATTGTTGTAGCAAAAGAGCCTTGTAGAATTAGCCTCATCGCTGTTCTAGTGTCCTCCATCTTAAAATGGGGAGGCTTTAGAAAGGCATTTAAATTCTTCAGGTTTAGAATAAACCGTTTCCTTCCATTTGGCTTTGGAGCCAGAAAAATTCTTGACAGAAACTGCCCTGAAGCTTTCTTAAATTTTTCAGATGCGCCAATATTTAGAAGATTGTTTATTTCCGCTGATAACTGAAGTCTTTCTGTTTGGCTATATTCCTCAGTACGATGAGAATAAATCTGAACGGGTGTTTGAGTAAAGGATAAGGAATACCCTTTTATCCAATTCAAAACAATAGGGTTGGTTGTTAAACGTGACCACTCTTTGTAAAACAGTTTTAAGCAGCCTGCGTAAAAAGAGTTGGAACTTACCCTATCTAATGCGGCCTCCGCCGTTTGTCTGATTGGTTCTGGCTCTTTGAGGAATGGTTGAGTCTTGGGATTTTCGCAGGAAGCCCTCGTAATGGCCGCATCTCGCCTGCACGGCGGGACGGACCACGGTAATTTAAATTTCCTCGACTAGAAAATTTTTGTTGAGGAGTATTGTTCTAATTTACAGTTCTACACGTGACACCGTAGAAGTAAAGGGTTTCTTAATTTTCAAATCTTTACTCGTGTTTTCTAAAGATTTTGCTAATTTGACCTCCGCCAAATCAGGACCAAAAGAATATCAGAAGGCTTAGATTTCTCTACTCGAGTCCTTATGTTTTTACGGGCTAATTAAGTTCTTACGAATTAAAGAAATACGGTTAAACAAGTTGGAAAGAATCTTTCCATTATCCCAAAGAAACGATAAAATTTCTTTTTTCTTGTTGGCGAAATCGACTTCTGGACCTAAAATAATATTCAAAGCTAGTCCCATCGCACAAAGGCCCTTGCCCACTTGGTTCTGGAGTTCTAGATAAGAACTGTCGCTAGCCAGCGAACGGTTATCGAGAATGGAACACAACTCTGGATTTAATTTCGGCAAGATCAAATCAGATAAATTTGAAGGAGCCGAGTATTTATTTAGTAATACCGCCAAATCTGATTTGGGTATTCCTTCTGAAATGATGTGTTTCCATCGAGTAGTTAACTCCTCATGGAGAGAGAAACCATTGGAAATTTCTTTTTCGGGGTTAGTTCCCAAGATTTCTAAAATTTCGTCTGGCAAGGCTTAAGAACGTAAGTGTCTAGTACGTCGTTCACGATGCTGCACGCATCTGCCTTATCTAGAAAACCAGAAACCGATGTCCTCGGTAAGGTTTCGGCTTGTATAACTCGGGTTGCTAGCCCAATGTCTACCGGCCCGCTGGTATGCTCTCCAGGCGCCTCATCTACAACAGACGATTCTCTGGGTCTTGGGGAAACCTCCCGAGACAAGCTCGGTGGCGATGGCGACCATTTAGAAGAACACGATCGGYTGTGAGTACTGCGGCCTCTGACCGGCTGCGGCTGAGAATGCGGTGCCGTCTGCTCGATGGCGACCGCTGAGTGAATGGTGATCTTCGGCGTGAAAACGCGTAGTCTCGCCGTTCCGATGCTGCACGCGAACGGAAGGCTTTTGAAGTTGAAAGAGGTTCATTGAAGCACTGAGAAATATCAGAACTGACGACAATGCTAGGAGACCGACGCCGATACTACATAAACTCACTTTCTAAACTCTCAAGTCGCTTTGCTAATTCCCTAGAATCTGCACGATCCTCGGAATTGCTGCGATCTCTCATACGCTTCCTGTGCATACTTAAAGAGAAACTTACCTAAAGGGGGAACGTGTTGTTTTGCTATCTTTCAACTTTGTGCGCGGGAAGTGTAAATGGCGCGTACTACAGTGTACAATTATAATGATATCGATGACTGCACGCCGAAATATAATTTGATCGATAAAACCACATTTAAATCCGAAAACTGTCAAGTCAAATTTATCAGATTTAACTAATGTATTCGAAATATCATCAATTCATAAAACATTTTATCTTTAAAGAAATATAAATTTCTATATCTGAATGCTCTGCTTATAATTGGAGGTATTCCAGCAAATAATTCTGAAATTAGGCCATTTTTCTCTGATCTAAACAAACATTCATCAAACTCAATGTATAAGACTTTATCATAAAATAAATATGTTTTTCCATAATAAGTTCTAAATATTGCATCAATTCTTTTTCCTTTCGGTATTCCTAAATTTTCAATAGATTGGCCATTATATCCATTTTTAACATTAAAACTTGGAAAATCAATAAAATAATATAATTTTTTAACAACTATTAAAACATCACCTGAAGGTCTTTGATAAATATGTGAAMTTTCTTGAAAATCATCTGGCAAAAAATATAAATAATCGTTAATTAATTTCGGTTCTTTATAATAAGTCATATCTTTTAAATTGACTAACCAAACATACTTCTTATAAAAAATATACATATGATGATTTGCAATTAAAAATGTATCAATTTCTTTATTAAAATCACATAAAATCACCAAAGGTTCATGAGTGGAAGACAAATTACCAACTGTACCTTTGGCTTCGCCTTTAGGCTGGCCTGCGGAGCCGACACTMGGTTTAACTGTTGTTGTTGTTATTGGTATCAATTCATATTTTAATGTTCAGATTGTCCATATAAATATTGAACTGCCCACATATCGTCTTGAGTTAATTTATCAATATCACCTTTATAATAGGGGCATACATAGTTGAATTATTATTTGCAGAATGTTCAATACCTAACGTGTGTCCAATTTCATGTAATAATACTGTATAAAAATTAGTTTGATCACCAGGTGTATTGCCTGATTCACCAAAATACCAATTTTCTGATATATCTAAATTAATTCCGAAACATTCATTATTATTTGGAAAGAAGCCATGTGCTAAAACATTACCTTTTCCGTCAAAACTGCTAGAACATATTCCTTTTTGACACTGTGATAATGTTGAAACAGCGTATTAGAAAATAAAATAAATATGTCCGGTTTAACACTATTGTAATTAAACTTTAAATTTGAAACAGATTGCCATTAATCAAAGGCTTTTTGTGCTAATTCTTTCATCTCCTTTGTAGCTAACGAAAAATACCATTTAAGATTCTTTTTATTTAATTTTTGATAATGAACATTAGGTTTACTGATAAAAGCAAGTGTTTCTTGATTTAATGTTAATCAGTTGGTAAATTCTAGAATTCTTCAAACCTTATAAATGGTTCATTGGTATGCGAAGCACTAGTCAAATACGTTTCTGTTAATAGTGATCTATTACTCTCTAAATATCCAAAATGTTCTAAATAACTTGTAATATTAACATCATCTAAACTTTTTACAGTAGTGAGAAATAAGAAAAGAATTTAGGAATATCAGATATGAAGTAAAAATGAATATTCTAAATTTACTAATAATGCTGAACATTTCATCCATCAAGATCCGAAGAATCCTTGGTCATTTCTTAATAACAAAAAAATTCAACTTCGATTTTAGGAAGAATGAATTATGGTGAAACAACACTGACATCACAGCAACAAATTGTGAATGCTATTGCTAAACAATTCGCTAGTGCCGATATTAGTGTTAGTTATTATGAATTCTGTGATAAAGCTTATAGCCATTCTGACGTCAATATGGATATCTGTGAGTCTACCAACTTTTCAAATTTCCAAGAGTGATGTACTAACGGCAGCTAAAAAACTGAACAGCAATTTTGTGTGGATCGAATAATGTACCTGCAATTTTTGTAGTTGACTTATTAATTGTTTAAATATGTCTTTGTGTTATTTGTTTAATTTAATTATTGCAATGTCTACACATCCATATATATGGAAACAATATATGAATATGTCCCATTTACAAATGTAGCGATACAGCTGTGTTATAAACTACAGGCCTATAGCACTATTTATCCATCTTTGCTAAACTTTTTGAAATAATTCTATCCAATGTAATAGGCTCACATATCTGTATTTGTATTGTCGTACCTGAACAGCATAGGTTTGTTAAAGGCCTGTCGAAATTACTGAATTTGTCTCTAAAGCTCTAAACACCAATTTATATAAAGCGTTTGATAAGGTAAGCTAAAATGTTATGTCATAACTTGCCACACTTAATTAAATCTATTATGATTGGTAAAGCTCAGTATGTTGAATACAGTGGCTACACACGAACTTATGTTCATTCACAATGTAGACAAAATCAGATTGCTTGGACTTAGAAAATGATACTAGTTGTTGGTGTTTATTTTGTGGAGTCCTTCTTTGTTAATTTTTCTTATAGTATTTATTTGTAGGTTCTGGCTCCTTATTTTTATAAATTAAAGACACTTTCTTTAATAATATGACGTTTCGACCTATAATTTAGGTCTTTGTCGAATATTTTATTTAGTAGATTGACAAATTATTATGACATTTACAATTTTGATATTAATATAAAATGTACCTTCAAGTTTATTCCTTTGTGATCATTGTGTATGGTAAATGTGATGGTGAGAGGGTGTGTTAAATGACGGTGTAGTAGGTATTACTTAGTCCTTGTATGTCAGTCCTGTCGTTTACACATGTGTTTAGATTTTTTTGAATATGTATCATTTCTAAAAATTGTCTTTTTTGTTTATGTTGTTCCGTAGTAATAATTTTGGTATTATCAAAGTCAAAAGTGTGGTCAGTTTGTTCTTGATGTTTTTTTAAAGCACAAATAATAATGGAAGATCTAGAAATAACAATAACAAACAAAATAAATTATATACAATTTTATACAAGATATGTAGATGATCTATTCTTAATAATACCAAGAGACAAAGTAAACGAAATTTTAAATTTATTTAATAGTTATCATCCAAAATTACAATTTACCGTAGAAACAGAAAAGAAAAACACAATTAACTATCTAGACCTTACACTAATTAAAAAAGATAACAAAATTCTCACAAAATGGTATTCAAAACCAACTGCATCGGGAAGACTACTAAATTACCATTCTAACCACCCCTACAGACAAAAAATAGCTGTCCTAAACAACACTATACAACGAATAATAAAATTAACTAGTCCAGAACTTAGAATTGAAACTTTACATACCACTACTAAAATACTAAAAAATAACAACTACCCCACTAAATTAATAAGTAACTCAATAAAACAACAAACCGAAAAACTATACAATAGTATTCAATACAAAAAACAAGACAAAAACACAAACATAACATACTTAACCTTACCATATATACCACCACTCACTCAAAAAATAAAAAACCTACTAAAACCACATAACTTCCAAATTACATATAAACCAGTTAACACAATTAAACAATTCTACACACCGTTAAAAACAAAAATACCAAAAGAAACAAGAACACACACAATATACAGTATAAAATGTAAAGAATGTAACAAACAATATATAGGACAGACAGGACAATACTTAAAAAACAGACTACAACAACATAAAAATAATAACAACTACACAGCTTTAAAAAAACATCAAGAACAAACTGACCACACTTTTGACTTTGATAATACCAAAATTATTACTACGGAACAACATAAACAAAAAAGACAATTTTTAGAAATGATACATATTCAAAAAAATCTAAACACATGTGTAAACGACAGGACTGACATACAAGGACTAAGTAATACCTACTACACCGTCATTTAACACACCCTCTCACCATCACATTTACCATACACAATGATAACAAAGGAATAAACTTGAAGGTACATTTTATATTAATATCAAAATTGTAAATGTCATAATAAWTTGTCAATCTAMTAAATAAAATATTCGACAAAGACCTAAATTATAGGTCGAAACGTCATATTATTAAAGAAAGTGTCTTTAATTTATAAAAATAAGGAGCCAGAACCTACAAATAAATACTATAAGAAAATGATACTGTAAGCTTAACAGCAGGGTGTCACAAAAATAAACTTATTGCTTTAAATATAGATAACTGTACTATATAAAGTACTTTATATTATGATATTAGTCGTATCGTTATTGGTCTTTGTAGTGAATTTGTTGACTTGAGTGTTACCGTGATCTCAAAACTCACATTTGCCCCACAAGAATTAGTTACTTATATTAAGATTGGAATACTGTTGTATGGTTTGGTATCTTCTCCATCAGGTAGTACATACCATATATATATTATAAAGAATGTTCACCATAAATTTTAAGTCATTTGCTATTTATCCTTCTAATCATTGTGACCAACAGGCTCTTCTCAATATCACAAATGCAAAATCCATCACTGTTTCCAATTTAATAGTTTTACAAAAACTTATTTAAGTGTGAGGTAAACAGTACAGCTCTTCCAAAAAAAGTAATTAATATGTTCCTAGAATTAGAAGTAGATCTATTACATTGTTTTATTATGATATACCAAATACTTTTCATCATTGCAACAGCCCAATGATAACTAGTTTTAAGTTACACAACTCTCTTCCAAGTGATGAATTAACGCCAATTTTTCTTCTAATATGCTATTACTATAGACCAGTAAGAAAAGTGAACTATTAATTTTAAATTGGCTTCTTTTTGTAAATTGTAATTATTTGTATTTTCTTATGACATGCACATATTATTTAATTTTATGTTTCCATCATAGGCGTTATGTCTGTTGGGAAAAAAACATTATTAGTATTAATAATGGGAAACTTAACTGGTAAAGTTCAAAATTGCTAAATGTTATGTGTGGGACAACCTTAGTACTTGTCCAAATTATCATTACCATTATAAAATAATGACTATTCCCTCTTACCAACGACCTACAGGCAGCTATTACTTGGCATAAAAGGACAGTCATTGATCGTGGCATCAAACACCCATTATTTTATTATTGCGGGAATAACCAAAAAACAAACATCAATAAATTACACAAAAGAGAAACAGACGGTAGAAAAGGACATTTATTTTTATTCAGTTTTATGTACTTAATACCCAGGAAGTAAGATTCAGAACACATGTACTACATACAAAACAATTCCCTTATCAGTTCTGTTTTAAAATCACATATATTCCATTATTCTTATCTTAAGCACATTGCAAAGAAATATACAGGGCTTATCACTTATAAATATCTACAAATAAATATCTCAGTATGTAATAAACACATGCCGGAGCAAAGTACAAAATTTACAACAAAAAAATCAATGGGAAAGGGGAATGCAATTTAAGAAGACAGTCTACAATTCATCATGTACTAAATGTTTTAGCACAAACTCGTACAAATCTTCAAGGCTTCTGTTGCCATTGTATTCTGAAATCTTCTTTCCATTTTTATACAAATATATTGATGGAAAGCCTTCAACCTAAAATATGCAAGTTATTTAACCCGCAATAAAATATTGCAAGAAATGTAATAAATGACTGCAATTAAACCAGTTATTCACATAAAACGCAACATCATACTTACTTCTTGATCACTGCACAGCTGTTTATTATCTTCTAATGTGCAATCAACTTTCATGATATGGACTTCACTCCTACCAATAAATTTCTTTCCCAATTCATCCCAAGTTGGGGCTAATCGTTTGCAGTGTCCACACCTAATAAACTAAATAAGTAAATAAGAACTACTACTAGGATATGTGTTTTGTACCAGGGTGCAAAGAATTTGACAAAAGTTACACCATTCTCAATGCCGCTTGCAAAAGAGCTTCCCGTGAGCATTTTAACAGGCCACTGTTCCTCTTCCTTTGATTTGCTTTCTTCTGAACTGACCTCTTCACTTGAACCCAGCATTCGATTAACGTAATCTTTCAAATCGTCATGAGTTCTTTGGCCCTGATATTTGTCAATTTTTCTTCCATCTTCTATCCATAACAATGATGGATAGCCTTTAATATCAAAATTGTTACAGATAGCCCTGAATTGTGTACAGTCTATTTTGGCAATGGTAACGTGGGGCTCAAATTCTAGCGATTTGGAAAGTTGTTCCCAGACGGGTGCGAGTTTCTAAAATATGTTAAGTCTGTTATGATTTATTACAAATACGATATGCAAAGTATATCGGCCATGCTTTTTACTTGACAATGTCCACACCACGGAGCATAAAATTTAACAAAATGCTTTCCCTTTGCAACATGTTTATCAAATGTATCTTCAGTCAGTTCAATTAATTTGGCTTCTGGTTGAGGTATTCTCGCTATGATATCATCATCTTGCCCCTGCAAATCAAGCATAATTACATTTTTAAGAAACAATTTATTGAGATTATTTTGCTTATAACCATCCACAACAAAGAAAATGTTTGGTGAAGGCATAATTATTGCTAAGTGACATAACATCAATCTGCAATGTTCTTTTTCTTTAAAATAGATACCTTTACAACTATCAGACCTTACAGAACCTGAAACTAAACACAGCAGCTAACAAAAAATTGACTACAGCATTCTTAGATTCCACAATTCTTTCACATGCCAGAAAACATTGTTTTCTTAAGTAAGCAAGAAAAAATCAAATAACATAATTTTGTTCGTGATTATAGCTATATAAATATAGATTATTATGTACAACTTAGTTACATAATAATGTTTTGCAGAACTCTCAGATTACTTTCGGGATAGTTCTAATACAAAAATGCACATTTACATGATTTTCTATTCATTTATCTTATTAAAGCTAAAAGAATCTCTGGAATCAGTTATATTACACAATCATACAAATGTCTGCATGTGTAGCCTGGGTTTGGATAGGTAGAAAATTTTACATATTCTATACGTAGAAAATAAATTTTGTACACTAACTAATTTTCTACATTTTCTATATGTTCTATATGTTCAGGTGCAGAAAATTACTTTTGTATATTGAAAGCTATTTTCTGAGTTTACTTTTATTTTAAATACTTTAACACAATGACTAGTACAAGAATAAACTAGTAACAATAACTCTAATTATTATTTATTATTTAACAACTGGATAATAATATGTCATAAAACCTTAAATATTACTTTTCAAATTATTTTAAATAGTAGGTATGTTTTAGGTTTAACAAAAAAACAGTTTTCAGTAATAAGCCTCAGAACAACAAAAATGATAACACCTAACATAATAATAAAAGCAAGAACTATAACCTACAATCATTATTATATGTATGTATATAGTGTATGAAACCAGTTTCTTTGGTATTATTAAAAAAAAACTAACAACCAAAACTGATAAAATTCAGTCTTCAGATTAAACAGAATCAGATCCATTACAGTCTCTTATCTTCAGATGATAATAAATACAAGTTAGCATTTTTGAACATTCCTCAGTAAGGCGGTTTCACATCGGTTAATGAACAAACGACCAATTTGAAAAGAATCTTTTTAGTTGCGCTGAAGATGCCGGAATTGTGTTGAGCTTAATTGCCAGTCTGGATAGAGAAGGGTATTGGTAAACAAATGCTTTTTCCTTTCACCTTTATTTCTTCGAAGTCGTATTTTACCCAAAACTTGCTCGGCTGTCCTTTAAGATTATAACAACGAGTTTTGTTCACACAGAACTGAAAGAACAATGGAGACTCTTAAAATTACTTTCTGTGAAGTCCCACAGTTGTTGGGTATGTCAAGTTGACATTTGACGTGCGCCAGCCGTCTGCTAACGAATAGGGAGTTAACCCCGTCACAGAATGGGGAGTTGGCACACACACATTACAATTTTAACACTTGAGGAATTTATTGAAATAATCCAAGAAAAAAATTTTAAAGTGATAAACGGCTTTAATTATACAAAATTAATTTTGTAGGTAGAAATATCTAGTCGAATTTTATATATTTTCTATGCAATTATCTATACAGACGTAGAAAATTAATATTCTATGTGTCATTACCCAACCCTGTGTATAGCTTCCCTTTAGTAACTGTTCTAGAAGGCGATCTAAAACAGGTATAAATTATTTTAATTTGAAAAGCAACAATTACTTGTATAAGATGACTCAAATGTTTATCTCTATTAAAAAAACAGCCTGATTTAACAAAATGATATATGTTGCTATCTCTCAAATTTTATCAACAGACAATCTGGTCAGATTGCATACGTTCCTAGTAACAAATAAAAAAATTGGATCTTTTTCCACATACAAAAGTCATAGCTTTATTCTGAAATTCACTACCTTATGAAAAGTGTAAGCATTACAGGACATATCAATTTTTGTTATTAAGACCATTATGCATCAATAATTACTATCCTTACTGCCATGGTTTAATCATGACACAGTTCATGTATTGACGAGATACATAAAGTCATCATTATGGATTAGAAAATAAATGCTTAGGGTTCTAAACTTTAAAAAATAATTGTTGTTTAGTAAGAAATAGTAAATTTTTACAGTGAAAGTTTTTAATCCATATTTTGTGAATAGTACCTAAAAGAGTTAACTGTTATATCTTATTAATGTGGTTAATATAGCAAGAAATAATGTACATAATGTAGCGCTACTACTGTAGTATGTGATATCTAGGTATAGCTGATTTAATAACTTTTCTTAAAAAGCTTCCTCTAAATTTTCATCAATAAATATAAATACCAACCAGTAAGCAATTTATCTGATGTGATATTTCCCTTATTTATCTACCTAAAACCATAATTAAAGAGTTGTAATTTGATTGAATCTATATTCCCATTGAAAAAAACGATAATACAGAGTCAATCAATGTATTATGTATGAATTAGGAAAAATGCCATTCACAAAAGCTGATTTTCACATAAAGGTATGATTTGGCTTCTGGTTAGCATCAGAAGATTCAATCATTTTCTTTTGCATTTTAGGAATTTATATTTTGCTTCCAAAGATCACTACACTTTTATGCATTATTAAGTTTATACATATAATATTACCTACAGATTTTATGAAAAACTTGCTTCCAATATAATCTGAGTATCCCATCCACTTTTCAGGTAAATAACAAGACTTAAATTGGGCTGTAGGTATCCTGTAATGCTCTTTAACCCCGAGACACAGTACCTAATATCGTTGTCTGAATAAAAAAAAAGTATTATTCAGACAACGCTAATATATGATATATAGGTAGGTAAGTAAAACAAAGTACCCAAGTCCTTTACTTACTAAGCCCTCCTCTAGCATATTTATGCTCATTCTCAGGATTGTAGCTCATTAATTTCCTTAAACGTCAGTGTTTTTAATGTCATGCCAAATATTTCTTCTAATTATAAGGTAAGACTATAAATACATTTCTTTGTTCTACTTTCAAATAATAAGCAAACTATATGCCTAATTCTTGATTAAATAACTGATAAACAAACTTACATCTCTCAATTGCTCATTTATGAAATTGGTCAGTGTCGGAAGATCTCTAGTTCCACGAAACTTCACACCTTCGTTACTTCCCAGTTTGAAAAATTTCAACGTTGGATACCCAGTAACATCTTGTTCCGAACAAACATCACCATCAGTGGTGCAATCGACCTTAGCAATTCGTATATTGCTGTCATCTTCATTGAGCATTTCTGCTAATTGCTCCCAAGTGGGACCAAGTCTTTGGCAGTGTCCACACCTGCGGTTTATTTTGACTATTTAGCATTCCACACGAACACATATTTACGAAAATAACTCCAACATACCAAGGCGCATAAAACATGACAAAGTGGTTTTTCTTTGCGACCTCCTCGGCGAAATTTTCGGCACTGTATTGCACTGTATGTACTTCTTCATCGTGACTGATAACGAAGCACACATTAACACAAAAATAAATTAAAGCTTGTGTGATGTGCGACTTCATTTCAAGATCTTAAGTTATAAAATCAGTCTTGGAATTAATTGATTAATTCAGTCCAGCAACCTCCAAATCAAACACACACGGCTCGAAATCACAAATCACAGCTAGACACACTAGTAAGACTAGTGACAACTGACAACCACAAGTAACCAATTGAGTGCTAATGCTAATAAAGCCACAGGAGTAGGAGTGAGGATTGGGACCAATGAGGACAGAAATGACGACTGCKAGGGGCTGGGAGTGAATATTCCAGCGTTGCCAATACTTGAAATGATCAAGTAATAAGCAAGTACTGCAAAAGCTAACGGATTTTTTTCAAATAGTAAGAAATTTTATAATTTAAATACTTAAGGGAGGCTGCATAAAACTTGTTTTTGGTGACAAGCAAAACTATAACGGATTCTTAAACAATGTGCAATCTACACCCACTGTAGACTGTAGGTGCGATTTGATTTTCTCAATGTAGTCTAATGAGGAAGTGCGGCCTCCTAGGAGTCAATAAATTCATTATAAAGGACGTTCATAAAAAAATGGACCAACCAAGAACGCCGGTGATGGTTTTTGTCATGGTGAACGTATTTAAAAAAAATTTCAGCTCTCTGTCTCAAACAGTTTCCAAGTTTTTCAGAAAAAAAATTATTTTCTGTTTCATATTATTTTTTATCTTAAAACTGAAAATTAGTTAATAGCGATTTTTTTATAAATTCTTACAAGTAAAAGGCATCAAAAATTTTTTTTTATGATTTCTTTATTAACAGGTGATTTTTAGCGAGAGAAATAAAATTTAGATCTTTTGTTCGAAAACCTTTTTGAAAAGTGTCACTCACCAAATTTTGTCAAAAAATGTCTTTTATACTCCTCTATACTCTGGAATTTTTTAGATTTTTTTAGTGGTGGAGCAATACAAAAAAAAATAAAAAGTTTTTTTCTGCAATCTTGCGCTTATATTATTTATGGTCAAAAATGTATAAAAATTATTTTTTTACAGAAAATACATCTTCACTAGAAAACAGCCGATTTTTAGCGAGAGAAATAAAATTTAAATCTTTTGTTCGAAAACCTTTTTGAAAAGTGTCACCAAATTTTGTCAAAAAATGTCTTTTATACTCAGGAATTTTTTAGATTTTTTAAAGTGGTGGAACACAACGAAAAAAATTAAAAAGTGTTTTATTTCTGTAATTCTGCGCTTATATTTTTTTATGGTAAAAAATGTATAAAAGTTATTTTTTTTACCAAAAATACATCTTTACTAGATAAGAAATAGAAAATTAAGACATACCTTACTTAAAATAGTTAAGAAATGTTTAAAGTGGCAATAAATAAATCTTGTTTTTTCATACTATTGGCATTTTTTTTCAGTTTTAGTAGCATAAAAACAAAAAGTTCTATTATAAAAGATATTATATTGTAATATTGATATTGTTAAACAAAATTATTGTAAATTATTGACATTGGTAAATGTAATAAATTCAAACAAAATAGTTTGAAGACTGCTGTGAGTAACCTTAGTCTTCGTCACTGACTTCATTACAACATTAAACTTTTGATTAATAAACAGACGACTCAATATTTCATCATGTTTTACTATTTTTGCTAAGTATCTAGCGTGAGACAGATAATATATGACTGCTGCAATGTGTGAGCAGAATCCGACAGTGCGGCTACCATTAGCACAATTACAATATCGACTAATTCCAGAGCTGACATTCTTATTTGGTTGATAGTCAACAAAACAACAATATGTTTTTGAATTAATGCCCCTACATTGCAGCTATTATATATTATCCGTCTTACGCTCAATACTTGGCAAGAATAGTAAAACCTGCTGAAATATTGGGTCGTGTGTTTATTGATCAAAAGGTTAATGTTGTAGTGAATAAAGACAGTGACGAAGTCTGACGTTACTCAATCTATTTCGTTTGAAATTATTACACTTACCAATGTCGATAATTTACAATAATTTTGTTCAACAAAATCAGTATTACAATATATCTTTTGTAATCGAACTTTTTGTTTTTATGATACTAAAACTGAAAAAAAATTGCCTATAGTATGAAAAAACCAGATTTATTTATTCTCTTTAAACATTTTTCATACTCTTGACTATTTTAAGTAAGGTATGTCTTAATTTTCTATTTCTTATCTAGTAAAGATGTATTTTTGGTAAAAAAAATAACTTTTATACATTTTTTACCATAAAAAATATAAGCGCAGAATTACAGAAATAAAATACTTTTTAATTTTTTTCGTACTGTTCCACCACTTTAAAAAATCTAAAAAATTCCTGAGTATAAAAGACATTTTTTGACAAAATTTGGTGACACTTTTCAAAAAGGTTTTCGAACAAGAGATTTAAATTTTATTTCTCTCGCTAAAAATCGGCTGTTAATATAGAAATCAAAAAAAAATATTTTTTCATGCCTTTTAATCATAAGAATTCATACAAAAATAGTCATTCACTAAATTTGAATATTACGAACAAAAAAATTATAAAACCGAAAAGGTTTTTTTAAAACTTGAAAACTGCTTGATTTTAAGAACTGAAAATTTGACTGTATAATTTTTATTTAGCACCAAAGCGATCCCCCAAGTCGCAACAAAAAAAGCTGCGGGGGCAGATTTCCCATATATATATATCCGGCTATACCCTTTTATATTTAAAGAATCATACAAACTAATTTACGTGGCAGGCGCTACGTTCGGGTTGGAAAGAAAAAATATACCTGCTTATACCTGAGTTACAAGGTGGCCTCCATCATTATTGTTGAGAACCTCTGACGTCACGAGATACCAGTGGTAAAGCTTCTTAAACATAGTAATTCGCAGCCGTCATAGTTGACCAATCTTCCCTTTTCATACTTGTGTAATTCAGTATGTGGATATAGTGTAGTGGTTTTTGTTAATTAAAGACATATTTTTATGTAGCGTGTGAATCAACTACTTGTAGGTACCCTACATTATAGATAGAAGTGGTAACTTATTTTTCAACAAAAAGTAATTATAATGCCCACCACCTCAACTGAAAATTCTAAAGAACAGAAAAAAGTAAAATGATATGCAGAATTGTCATTCAAATTGAGCAATTATAGGGAAAGATATCGTGAGTTAAACAAACATAGTACACTGACTAATAACAAACTTGTACCAGAATGGCGAATTGTCGGAGCCTGCCAGAGAAAATTTTCGGATGTCACTATCTAACAACGAAATGCAAGATCCAGGTACCTTAGGAAAAATAGTATATTTTGCCTGTAATGGTTTAATCAACATGAAATTCAGCAGAGTTGTATTTAAGGTATAGGAAATGAACTGGCGAAGTCAAAAGTTTATTTGATAGTTTAGTTGCACATGAGAAAAACTGAAAAGGGTTCAAGTTCCGCCATAGGTGTTTGTGTATGTCCATTTATATATGTATCTATATTATATAATTTATCAATAAAGAATTACAAAAAATAATGAACGGGCTAATTGTCACATAGGCAGGGCCAATAACAAGTAGTTCTTCACTTTCAAACTCTAGAATGTTCACATCGATTGAATAGAAATGAAGCTATATAGATTTTAAAATGGCATTAATCTAAATTATGTGCAAAGCAAGTGCCACTGGAAACTTAAAATTCGTAAAACAACCGAGTTTTCACTCCAAATCATTTAAGTACTAGCTTCTGGGGGTCCCTATAAACTATCTTTACAACATGTATAAGCTTGAACTATTTCCTATGTTTAGGAAAAAAGTTGTTTGGCAAAGGAATTTTTTTGGGCAGTTTCTTCTTGGAAATTGCGAATTGGACCGTCAGGATGAAYTAGGCAAAAAATCTATTCCAACGGAGGATTATCAGACTGTCTTTAGAATAGGACACTGGGGAGCTGTGAATGTGGTTAAAAATCTACAGAAGCTTTTGTTCAAATTTATAAAGGCTACAGAAAAATTTGTGCCTTATGGATTTCAAAAGAAAACTTGGCTGTTTTACAAATTTAACATTTCCAGTGGCATGCTTTGCATATAGTTTAATTCAATTTCTCGTTTGAGAAATAGAGATTCTGGTCAATTTGGGCGGTACAACCAGCTCAAAACTTAAAGTGACTGACCAATACATAAACGTAGTCTTGATTGCCATTGTAAAATCGGCAAAGCTTCGTTTCAATTTGATCGATGTGAACATTCCAAAGATTGAAATTGTAGAGCTTCACCTGTTACTGGCATTTACGAACAACACGGTTATGTTCTGAAAATATGTTTTATAAATTTAGTTATTACATAAAAGTAATGATAGTCGGGAAATGATCGATATTTTTAGCTTTTTAAGTTCCATTAAAAGGGGCGTTTACCTAGAGCGAATCGGGTCATTTTAAGCACCTACCGTTTTACATTTTACCGAGTTATTCGAAACTTTTTCGAAGTGAAATTTCGAGATGGCAATGACAAAAGATGTAGCTACAACGTAGAGTACGAGTTTTTTCTGAATTTGGTACGGTAATGTAAATATTTGTTGTTATATTTTGCTTAAAAACGCGTATTTTTGGCGAACTATTTCTCGAAAACTAAGGCACATAAACGAAAAATTCGAACTCCACGTTGTAGCTACATATTTCTTTGTACACTACCAAAAACATGAGCACGGTAAATGAGTAAAAACATTCAAAAAATCTAAAACCGCAAACCCTTTCGCACGAGTCCGTCAAGAGAGCGGAATACGAATGCCCATCCCCACCAGATCCGTCGCGTGGTATCCAGAGAACAGTGAGGCTAAGATACAAACCTGTCGGGAATGATCGTGTGGTATACGATTCATTCCGATATGACCGGATTACTAAGCTTTTATGTCTAAATACATGTGACAAGTTTAATGTTAAAAGCCTTTTCATATTAATTTACTGTCTGCCGAAGCAATGGGGAGGCGGAATGAAAATTATTATAAAAGTTCCTCCAGAAATCATAGTCGACATGCAGTTAGAATGAAATGTTATATAGTTAATATTTACAGAAATAAATGGGTTATTCCATATTTTGAATAACCTGGTATAATATCATAGTAAGTTACTAATATCATGCGTACTTTTTTATGCACACGCTACAGTCAGCAATTTTCCGAATATTAGTTTWGCCCGTCTGATCTTTGCGTGATTTCAACCTATCGGCTACCATCTTACGTCCCATGTCCCGCTGGTAATATGGATTGCATAGTTTACATTTTGCCCGATCGCTCCAAGTAAATGCCCCTCTTAAACTATCTAACAAAATTTTAATTTCACCAGTTACTTTCCCATACTTTATTGTATAACTCTGCTGAATTTCATATGGATTAGACCCTTGTGTATTCATATTATGAATATACAAACAATAGTGATATCATCAAAGTATGCAGAAAAAGTGACAGTGTCACAGCAAATTGTAAGAAAACTGTTCCAGAACACAGCGTAACCACTTAATGTGTATCTTAAAATATTCTAACACAATCTATCCTGTGTTACTCTACTGCAGCTTACAATAAAGAACTATTGTGGGGACGGTTTCATTTTTTGTTCGACACTAATAAAGTCATACTATTTTAAAATTCTTATAAGGTCATAAGTTCCCTTTCCGTCTGTAGATAATAACACAAAATTGATCTAGACCAATGTTACTTCACACAAATTCCACTAACATTAAGTTAAATTTAGTTATTTTGTCTCCAGATGCTATTTAGGTATTTGGTATCATATAAAAGTAAAAGGAACATATACAGGACATAATAAATATTCTTATAATAGATTTTTCAGAATTGTAATAACAAAGTTTGGTCCTAATTACAATAACCGGCTGTTTATTATCCACACTATTTAAATCACTCACTGATACGTAATCATCACTTATATAAAGGAACGCAAAGATTTAACAAAAGCATATGCATCAGCCTTGACCCATATCGAAAAGTTCATAAAACTAACCAAATGAATGTTGAATGACAGTCACTGAGCAATAATACTATTATTATAATTCATCATGAACATCATCGTTGCTATCTAATCCTATTTCCCGACATGCTGCAGGAGTTATGAAATCAAATGAATATTCACAACGATTAGGTTCCGACACTGAAGTCACTTTGTGCTCACTACCACAACTAACTTGAACACGGGTCGATCGCTGGGGGCCGTTCCAACATGACTGCCCTTTCTCGAATAACATCACTTCATATTTGTTCTCTTCTGGACCTGCCCAGTCAGCCCATACACCTAATCTAGTTTCCAAACTGCTAGATTTGGGTTGCTGCAGGGTTTTGTCAAATGGACACAGTTTGTAGATGTATTCATGATCCGTATACTCGAAGCACTGACCACGTAAGGTAGCGAACTCCTCATCAGAACCAAAATCTAGCTCTAGGTATTCCTCTATGTCTTTAATTTCATTCTGGATGTCCTTCACAGCTCTCTCGGCTTTTGCATATTCATCACGTGCCGAAGCAGCCTCATCTACTAATTTCTGTGTTTCTTCATCGTATGTCAGTCCTGGCGCTGGCTCTTCTACATGTTCTTCTTCTTGTTCCTCTTCATGATCCTCACCTTCTTCGTCTTCCTCTCCTTCAGTACCTAAAAGATAATATGCTTAGATTTTGAAACTCACACGATCATTTAACTGTAACACAATCTATACTTTGATGACAGTTAAACATTATCAACTACATGTTTTAAACAATTATTTATTGTGGATAAGTAAATATTAGTAGTAAAGACTATCTATAATTGTGTCAACTGTACTCGTCAAATATTAGGGCTATTTACAAGTAAATATATATGATATACAAAGAATAAAAGCCTCTTGGCAATTTTGCAGTATACCAGTTGGAAGTTTTATTCACATGCAATTCTTTCAAATTAAATTTTAGAAATTGTTTATGCAAAGCACCAATTTTTGATTAATAATAATTCCCTTTTTTAATTATTCAAAGTACATATTCTGTAAATGTGGCATTTTTTATCAATCATGATAACTTTCTTCTCAGTAACTGTAAACATTCTAAAGCAAAGTGCTAAATCTTTGATAAGCTTTGAAAGATCTATTTTGGTATTTAAAATTTGTAAATGATAAATGAAACACAATCAATTAAAAATCTGAAAACTGCAAGATAAAAACATTTATAAGAAGAAATGCTAAAAGTAACATAATTATTATTCTCAGCAATAAATGATGTACATAAATAATACTGTTCAACATGTTAACACTTAAGCTACATAAAATGTTCATATTCTTTAAATAACAATTGCCTGGATCAGTGTTCCTTATCCAAGTTTATTCGAAGGACAGATAAAATATTTCAGAATTTTATTGTGGACCAGTAGATTTAGTAATTTAATCTATTTGCATAATCTTTACATTTCTCACTATTTATTTACTATTCTACAATTTAAAAAAATGATGTAAGTACCCATGAGTAGAAAATGTAGTAGATTAAATAAAATAAAAAATAAATAAGTGAATTCAATGTGATTGTTGTTGTTCTTTAGTGCAAACTAAAGTATCAGAATTACAGCAAACTTAAGTAAGCGTAGAGTAGAGAAGATAATAAAACGTTCATTGCTCTTACATGAAGATTCCCTCGTTTTTATATCCGTTGAATAGTTTTTTGTCCTACACCTGATTTTATGATAATAAGTTCTTCTTCTACAGTAGTCGAACTGTTATTTTGATTATGTATAAATGGCAAATTTCCTGCAACTGTATACATCTCATTCCAAAGCATAATATTGTTTCTTGGTGTTTCAAAATGATTTTATAATGCATTTCCGGCCAATGTCAAACTTTATTTATGAAACCACATAAAAAAATTCAAAGTTCTCTTGAATTGAATACACCACACATAGTAGCTAGACTTTGGTTATTTTCATATCGGTTATATCCTTTTTAACTGGCAGAGTAATTATGTTATAATAATTCTGAATTTGGAAGGACTGGTGCCGGTTGTAAAACACTGACTTCGGTTATCCTTTTAACGTGTGATGTCGATTAAACAATGAGCCAAAAACAATTACGGGAATTACCAGGAAAGTTTATACTGAAAATTTCAGCTTGACAAATTATACACGGTACGCATTCTATTTTAAAGTAGCCACATTGTTTTTTTAATAATAATTTTGCTGCAACTTAACTGAACTCTGCAATGGAATCAGTTGTCATCGCTGCAAAACACCACAAGGCTGTAGTAAAGTGATGTTTTGTAAAAACAGAACCTATTTCAGTGGTTTACAGAGATTTAGTTTAATTTAGCAAGGATGTTATTTTTTAATATACAGGGTCCGCCATCTAAAACTCCCCAGGCTCGTATTTTCTTTTTTTCTTTCTTTGTTAAGATACAACCTTAAGTTATATGTCAAATTGTAGGTCTTCTTGAACTCTTTAAAAATAGCATAGTGAGTGTCAAAAATTTTTTTTGCAGATTGTAATATTTTGCAAATAAAGTTAATTTTTGTAAATATTTTTTAACTTTATCCCATATAATAAATATTGCTCCATAGTTGGATGCCGATTTTTGTATTCTTCAATTTGTTTCATTACCATGTATCCGTAATTTTGACTCCTTAGTGAAAAACAAGAAAAACTAGTCGCCATCATGTTCTGCTATAGGGCTGTTTACAATTTTTTAAGTGTTAGTTGAGTAGCTTATTATGGTATAAATTATGCCTACATACCCATCGCTGCACACAAAACCCAAAAATTTTGAGTAACTTTTAAATAAATCAAGTACAAAGTTCGTTCTAAAGAGAGAGAGGCTAGAAAACGAAACCCTGCGATGAGGCTAGTTTGGTTTTCTACATTGCGCACTAGCCTCATCGCAGGGTTTCGTTTTCTAGCCTCCCTCTCTTTAGAACAAACTTTGTACTTGATTTATTTAAAAATTACTCAAAATTTTGGGGTTTGTGTGCAGCAATGGGCATGTAGGCACAATATGTACTGTAATAAGCTACTAAACTAATACTTAAAAATTCTGAACAACCCTATTTAAAGAACATGGCGGCGACTAGTTTTTCTTGTTTTTCACTAAGGAGTAAAAATTATGCATACATGGTAATGACACAAATTGTAGAAGACAAAAGTCGGTATTCAACTATGAAGCAATATTTATTATACGGGGTAAGGTTAAAAAATATTGACAAAAATGAACTTTAAATACAAAATATGATAATCTGCAAAAAAATTTTTTGGACACCCACTAAGCTATCTTTAAAGAGTTTAAAAAGACCTACAATTTGACATAACTTAAGGTTGTACCTAAAAAAAATAAAGAATATACGAGCCTGCGGAGTTTTAGGTGGCGGACCCTGTAGACATATTTTTAATTAAAGGTGCTAACAAAAATTTTGAATATTTTGTTAGAATGGTAACTGCTGTYATGAGTTTTCATAATTCTCTGAACTAAATATTAATTTTCYGCTGCATATCAAATACAACTWCTTAAACAATATTGTGAGAAATGGCTACTTAAAGTTCCTACCARTCAGGCCTTTTKACTTAACAGTCACATATGTATAAGTATACAGCTGCAACAACAGTAAAAATGAAACTCATAAATTATGAAATATAACAAAACACCTTAACTACAAAATAATAGTCACCTTCTAGTTGTTCCTCTTGTTCTTCACCTTCACCTTCTTCTCCATCTTGGGTTACAGGCGGTTTAAACAATCCTGAATCCATCATTAAATAAGGTTTGATGTTAGACCAACATTCAGTTACAAACTTTTCTTGATCAACAGCAGTTTCACCATTCAAGAAATATTTAGCTTCATCATCGGAAACTGAAACAAGAAATAGGTACTTACTAAAACAAATGCAAAACTAACAATTTCCTTGTTTAATTTTATATAAGACATAAGACACGTACTTTAATAAATAGGTAGTTGGTATACTTCAAGTTATTTAAACATTAAGATATTTATCTAACCTTCTCCATTCCTGTCTTTATCAAAGGACTGACGAGTTTGCAATTCAGTCAATTCTATTTTACCGTCCCTATTGGAGTCAAACTTTTCAAATGTCTCCACAGCTTCTGCCCTTTCTTTTGCTTCTTCTTCCTCTCGTTTCTTCCTCTTTTCCTCTTCCTCAATCTTTCTATATTCTTGCAAAGCAACACTCTCTAATTCTTCGGCTTCTTTCTTTAAAGCCTCTTTCTCACTCCTAACTTTTTCAGCTTCTACTTTGTTTCTTTGCAACTGAACAAGCTTTTCCTTCTGTTCTTGTTTCAACTGAGTCCCCTTTTGACTTAATTCAGCCCGAAGCTGCTTACCAGCTTTTATTAGTTGAGCCTTTTTTTGTGCTTCTTCTCTGGCACTTTTCCCCAATTCAAGGCAGTTATCGATACACTTTATATCTTTATTCGAATATTCATCAGAGCCATCACAACAATCACAAATTCCATCATTCACTCTTGACGATGGTAAATTTAATGGTTTATGGCCCGCATTTGTACAATGAAATGCACCATTGGGGCAAGCTGCCGTTCCTGGCTCATCACTAGCATCAGGACAATCACAATATTCATCATTCACCTGTGTAAAAGGTATAGTTAAGCTGCCATCAAAACAAACAAAATCCTTTTGTGGATCATATAATGAAGCTCTGGATAAAGGAACTCCCCTCGGACGTGGTATTTCTGATAAAGTAAATTTTTCAAATACTGTAAAACTAATAAAAATAATACTACACAGTTTAAAATTGTAGCACTTCCACTCCATCTTTTCAATGCCGGCAACAAAACAAACGCAATTTTTAGATTTTTACATGGACTACGAGTGGAGCTAGCACACGACACATGCGCACAAGCAAACTTGTACAGATAACCAACAAAAGACACGTCAGTCAGTCAGTAACGCCAACCAATTACAGATAAAGTACCCCAGATTCCCAGGCAGTGAACAGCTGATTGTCAAATTTGATTTGACGTTGACATGTAATATTTGGCATCAAATCAGTTTTATTTGAGCGGTTAACAAATTATTATAAAATGCTCGCTACTACTCGCAGATTTAATAAATGAAAACTAAATCATTTCTACGCTTCTTAGTGTACTTCTTCTTTGTAACAAAATATTATATTAGTTAATAATACGTGATAGGTAAATAAGTGATGCTTGTGCAGTGGTATATAAGGCACAAAAACAAAAAGAGTGTATAATTTCTGTACATTGTGTAATTTCATAATATTGAATACACAATGCAAACTTCAGTAATGGTAATTTGTTTACTCAGTTATTGTATTTCTTTTCTGGTACAAGGTATGTACTAAATTATTGGTCTGTTGCATTTATTTTCTTATTAATTTATTTGTTTTTAGCATCAGTCCATAAGAATTTAAAATACTTTGAAACAATACATGCTGATAAGTTAAAGCACAAAATAGTAAAAAGAGGTTTGAAAGAAAGTAGTCATCCATTCAACAAAATAAAAGAAGTAGAATTCAGTGCTTTAGGTCAGAATTTTAAATTAGTACTAAGTCCAAAGCGAGAAGTGATCCACTCAAAGTTTAAAGCATATAGTGTTGATGCAGATGGCAAAGAAACAACTATACATTTGGACCATGACAATTTTTACGGTGGGAGGGTATTTGGTGAAGTAGAATCAGATGTTAGTATGCATATTGAAGACGGAGTTTTAACTGGATCAATACACTTACCAGATGAAACTTACCATATAGAGGTAAATATACATTAGTTAAAACTTTTTGTAAAAAAATACAATACATGTATGCTAAACTGGTCATACAGTGTCCTCACTCCTCAAAATAGTTAACTTAATGTTAATTTTTTACTTATATTTTATAGCCATCTTGGCGTCATCTACCAGATCTTGATAACCGAACGATGATTGCATACAAAGCTTCAGATGTAAAATTTAGTTGGGATTCATCCCATGTAACACCTGGGCAATTGGGACCTAAAACCTGTGGTTACGTCAAGGAAGGAGAAGAACTGGAGACAGACGAGGAAGAATTAAATGATCATGAACAATGGACATCAGATTCTCATAGAAGTAAACGTCAGGTTGATCAGTTTGAATACACACCCACTAAAACTCGATGTCCACTTTTGTTAGTTGCTGATTATCGGTTTTTTCAAGAAATGGGTGGCAGCAACACCAAAACTACCATTAATTATTTGGTAAGTGGTTTGCTCTACTGTTTGGGCAGCTCAATACGTAAGTTGCTTTATTATTTTAGATCAGCCTAATTGATAGGGTTCATAAGATTTATAATGACACAATTTGGCAAGATCGTCAGGAACTAGATGGTTTTAAAGGAATGGGATTTGTTATTAAAAAAATTGTTGTTCATAGCGAACCAACAAGAGTTAGAGTTGGGGAATCACATTATAATATGGTGAGAGATAAATGGGATGTGAGAAATTTGCTAGAGGTAAGCATATTGCGTTAAGTAGGTATTTTGTTTGCACAGGTGATACATAATTTTTTGTTAATTGCATTTCACACGATACTTGTATACATGTACATTGCGTATCTACTCATAAATTAGTAGGTATACTTGAAAAAAGTTATTACTCATACCGTATATGTTATACCTACTTGTTACATCTATTAAATAATTATTATCTGAATCATCAAATATTCTATAAATAGTAGTCTTACGTTTCATTTACAATATACATTATATTGTATGTAGAGTATACAGTGAAGGTAAGTTACAAATAAATAAAAATAAAAAATAATATAAACTGGACAATTCGAATTACAAAAATAATTTCAAACAATTTATTTATAATGATTTACTGCACAAATGCAGTAAACAACAAATTTAAAAATTTCAAAATTCCAAAAGATTGCTTCCTTTTTTCTTTTGATGAAAATAATTTATTTCCTTCCATTCTTCCAAAAGACTGTTTAAAAATTTTAAGTAGATAATCTACTTAATCAAAAGTGTAATTTATCTTTATTATTTAAAAATACATTAGTTTTGTTAACGGAGTTTGTGTTAAAACAAATTTTTTTCTGTTTCAATAATAACAATTTTATACAATAGCCGCTCACTACGACTACAGTGAGAGGCAAAGAAAGACACAAATTTATACACATGCGGCAGCTTACTTCCTTTATAATTTTGCTACAACTTGTAAAGATGTGGTAAATAAGAAAAAACAGCACTGATTTTTAAAATAAACAAACTTAACGCAGCTTAAATTGTAAACCGGCTATGAAATAGATAAAATAATGACGGTTTGCAATATACCTATACATTAGAAGGAAATCAAATAGAAAATAACATATTTAAATAAACCAATGTATGTTTATAACATTATCACATACTTAATAACAATAAAAAAAAAACAATATCAATGTGAACTGGTATGAACATGTTTAAAATGAAAAGTAAACATCCTATCTGTACATCTGATCTCGACGACTTCAATATGGAAAAGTATTTTTTTGACAATCAGAAAATTGTATAAACAATGACTGTACAAGTATGCTTAGGCGATTTATTACTTACATTGTTTTACCTTATTTTGGGAAGATATATTTTTGTCAGTTTTTCCCTCTTATTTATAAAATTGTTTGATTCTCATACCAGCATAAAAATAAATCGAATATGAAAAAATGTCTAATTTATGTTCGGAACAGGGAAATTTAAATTATTTTATAAACAAATGTTTAGAAGTATTAAACAGTTCCTCAACAGTTAATTCAAAAACATCAAAAGAACAAACGTTTTTATTAAAATATCTTCTACATCTTTAAATGTTAAAAAAAATAGGAAGGTTGAATGGGTTAAGCTATCCCTGAATGTAAGATGGTTTTTCTTATCAAGCGCTGCTTAGCAAACCCCACAAGACATTGATTTGAGAGATTTTATCATTATGAGTCCCTAATAAATAGTAAATAATGCTGGACTCAACGTGGTCTGGAGCAGTGTACTAATGTGTTTCAATATCCTCTTCTTCAAATTTAATATAAAACTTATTTTTGCTTTTATTTGATCTAACAATTTATTTTCACTAGGAGGACTGCTATCAAAAATATTTTTAAAGTCGTCGAAATATACTTCAGTAGATTTTTTGTCATTAAGCACTGTGCAGTTACCGAATATAGGTGGTTTTAAAAATTTGTACACAAAAAACATTCTGTATAGTTGTAAAAATATTACAAATGTTAAGAGTCTTTTCTACATACAACCAGAGGCTATTCCTCAAATTTACCTTTGGGTATTGAAAACACAGACATCTTATTGTTATCATAGCCACTTCGGCAAAATGGCCGAACATTTATAATAAATATAACATCATGCCATCATTTTATCCTGTTATACCTATTCATGAAGTTTAAGGTAAAACAGTGACAGCTTGTATAATTATTATTAACTTGCAAGCTAAATTAAAATCAGAAACACTTTTAGTCACTTTAAAATTTTAGTAACGTACTGTTGAATTGAAAAAACATTGCTTTTTATAATTTAAAAGGTACATAAATGCATGAATTGTTCATACAGCAGTAGTAAATTAACTAAGTATTTAGAAGTATTTAGATTGCAGTATTTTTTACAGAAAATGTTAGTGTCTGAACACCAATAAATTCGCTTTATGCTTAAAGCCAGTTGTTATTGTGCAAATCTTTTTTAGAATCAAGTGCCTTGTTTATTTATTTGTTTTCTGCTTTGAAGGTATTTTCTCGTGAAGGCCACAATCGCACGGATTACTGTTTAGCGCATTTGTTTACTCATCAAACCTTTATTGATTCTGCAGTGCTAGGCTTAGCGTACATAGCATCACCACGTCCGCATTCTCTAGGAGGAATCTGCAGTCAGGGTTAATGTCTTTTGTTATTAATTTGCAAATAGGTAGCAATGGTACTAATGCATTGTTGAATGATGAATTGTAATTTAATCTTTTCTCTTTACCTATTAATTATTTACAGTAAGCTGTAGAATTTGTAAACTAACAGTTGTCCCTTGTTAATTGGTGCAGGTCTTTAGTCGTGAATATAGTCATAAGGACTTTTGTTTAGCCCATCTGTTCACTGACTTAAAATTTGAAGGTGGGATATTGGGCTTAGCATATGTTGGTTCTCCACGACGTAATTCTGTTGGTGGTATTTGTACACCAGGTAAATTGGGTGTGATTAGTTGTTTGTATTGTGCATCCCTTTTTTGATGGGTTACTTTGTGTTTTTATGTCTATTTCATGCATTGTTTTGCTCCTTGTTTATGCAGTGCAGATTTAAAGTTTCCTCCCTCCCATGTTAAGTTTTGAACAAGTTAGAAGGTTCTAATAAAATGCAGGTAATCACATTGAAAAATGGCTTCTTTACACATGCTATGTTTTTTCAATTTCTAATGTTATGAGGCTTCCAAATGTTACAGTGAAGCTGTAACTGTAAAAACCAGGGTTTGTTCTGGTGGCCGTCAGCACAGTTTTACAGGGTTGTGGGTTTCAAATGCGTAAAATTAAAAACCCAATACTAATCTGTCACAGATCTCCAATCTGCCCCACTATTTATTTTGTGATAATGATATCATCAAAAAGCAGAAAAGAGAAACTGATGCTTAATAAAATATATTATATAATAAATTAATTTGGATACAGCAGGTAGTGGTGCAATTATTATTATATTCCAAAATGTAAGTAGATATTCTGAATGAACAAGAAGTTATAATGATAAACAACACATTAATCGTAACCTCTCCATATATGTACATATATTGGTTTCACACTGATTATATCATATGCAACGACAATGCTATTCCTTTAAGAAAATCATGAAATATTGCTGATATTATTCAAATAGACAAAGAAAGTAATGCTATCAGGAATCATTCATACAAATTTTTATTTTGAATTCTGAATAAAATTGACAACAATTATGCAAATCAGTCTCATGTAATATTCTTGAGTTTCGTAACTATCAGCATTGAATTGCTATTAACCATAGTTATACAAAAAAAAAGAGAAAAATACAAATTAAACCTGACTTATCTGTTTGCATCCTGATGGCTTGTAAATTCCGCAAGAGCAACCCCAGGTCCACAAGAAGGCAGGATTCCAAGGTTACCACACTATTATCAGATGTAGAGTTGAGTGCCGGAACTGTCCATAGACATGGTACTCGGAAGATGTAGTAAGCTGGTACAAAGTTAAGGATAATAGCGTACACGTGAAATAGGTACTGGTTTAAGGGAAATGCAACTACGTGGATACGTAAATATGCTGCACAAACCTTTATCATTTAGCTCCTATAGAAGGTGAACGCCGCGTTTGGATGAAAAAAACCGTTGAATGGCTGAGCTATGTGCAGATCTTAAAATCCACAATTTGCGATATTCCTCTCAACTTGGAATACAAATTAAGTACTTTCAAAATCGAATAGGAAACAGAGAAGCCCTTGGCTGTTCCAAGTTAGCTTCACCAGATCTGACCACATACTCTTAAGAACTGGCATACAGTCGAGCAATAAAAGATAAAACGGTTAAGGCCAGAAAAGGAATGTGACAAAAGACCCAACCAACTGATAAAACTGTTCTGCATGGGAAAATATTTACGCTAAATGAAACAGATTTATGAAGATGAATAAAGTTTTGTACAGACAATTCTTAATTAAATAATTAAATGTAACAAAGCCTTCTCAGATTTAAATCCTCATAATGTCATAACTTTAGATTGGATTATTGATTTCAACGTGATTATGGAAACAATGAAAGTGGATTTTAAATGGTGTAACATGACAGCTATACTAACCACATTTTATCTGAACCTTCTAACTTAACACATTCAAAGTTAACAGAGGTGAGACTTTAGATACATGTGACATAATTTTGTTACACATATTTTCACTGTGTTTATATAGTAGAACCATTTGTGGCAGTTACTGATTATTTTTTTATCTTATTGTTTTGTATCTTTACCTGATTTTCCTACTTTGCTTGGGGATACTTTTTCTAAAATGCTTTGTCTGTTCAAGTTTTTGGTTTTAAGATCATAACGTTCTATTAATTCCTTTTCAGAATATTTCAAAAATGGGTATACTCTATATCTGAACTCGGGGTTGAGTTCAAGTCGAAATCATTATGGCCAGCGTGTGATTACTCGTGAAGCTGACCTTGTAACTGCCCATGAATTTGGGCATAACTGGGGATCTGAACATGATCCGGATATACCAGAATGCTCTCCGAGTGCTAGCCAGGGAGGCTCGTACCTCATGTACACATACTCAGTTAGTGGGTACGACGTGAATAACAAAGTAAGTGCTTGATCATTGCTACTATAACAAAGGGGTCGAGTTAACAATGTGCAAAAAGCCCTAGTGATGTACCACGATATAGGGGATTCACTAAGCCGAATTGGTCAGTAATAAGCATCTATGTTAGAATTAACAAAAATAGTACAAATTAAATTATCTGGAATTAAGTGCTTAACAAAATAAAAATATTTACAAAGTTGGTGCATTTTTGGTTATAGTAGTAGTGTGGTAGGGACTAATTTCGCTATTTTAAATGGAACATCCTGCATATATTTTTGGATTTGTCATAAAATATAGATATTAGTTTATTAATATTACATTAGGCCTTTCGCATCATTTGCAAGGCCACCTTTGCTGATTATCTAAATGTTTTAGCCAGTGAGGATTCAGTGTACTATATTAATGGCAGTTACGTAAAAAGAACAATCATAAATGTTGTTTTATTCCTCAAGTTCAGATGGAGCTGATCTGCTAATTTATGAATGGCTCTAAAGGTCCGCAACATCCAATTCTTGTAGTTCAGTTGAATGTGATAGGTATACTTATTTGTCTCGTTCTTAAATGTGGATTTTGGATAGCAGTAGAAGCTACCAAAACTTGATTTTCATTGTGCATTGTTTATTTTGTGCATTACTTTTTCTCACATCTAACATGGCCAGTTCTATCTTTCAAATGCTCAAATACCGCTGTGTTAGCATGCTTGCGCTCAGGAAAACTTCGGGTGTACACCCTGGAAACGAGCAGGCGATTTTTTCTGCTAACGTCAGGATATAAATCATTAACACTTCTTTACAAAACATTTGTACATTTTTAAATGAAAACCATGTCATCCACTAAAACTAGTGTTGTTATTTTGACAACTGACTTTTTTTAAGAATAACTAAATATCTCAGAAATTAACAGTAATACCAGTATCGACAATCTGTATCATTAGAAGGATTTTTATTTCTGCATCTAACTGCAGGAGGATAATAAACATGGCATCCTATCAAAGAAGAGCAATTTTTGTTTCAATTACCAAAAATTGGGATTCATAAAGAGTATTAAAATTAAAACGGATTTATCAATGTAATATTGTCACAATACTCAGACTCAGGTTGTGCGCCATTGTGCTAGAGATTACCTGAATAACCTGAAACAAAGAAGTAGGGGCGAAGGCAGGAGAGATACGACTTAGGTTCAAAACAAATATTTATTAAAAAGAGATCTGTAAAACAAGTAACATAAAACAAACAATAATAATTGTAGCACACAGAAACATATTAGAATGACAATTAAATATTTTACCTTGTTACTTACATTGTGCTAGGAGGCCTAGCTCCTGCCAGAGGGACGTTTTACATTGTGCAGTACTCTAAGTTATTCGCCAGTTATTCATGATTTATTTATCGATATCTGCAAGTGATTGCCTATTATTTCCAGAAATGAGTAGTGAAAACCGTATCCCTCTAGCTATTTTCGTTTCGAAAATATTCAAAATGGTGCAACACTGTAAAGATAAAAATTAAAAAAAAATTACAAATAGTGTAATATTAATAAACTAATATTTATTTTTTACAACAAATAGAAAAATGCAATAATACACAGGGTGTTCCGTTTAAAATAACGATATCAGTGCCCACTGTTTTTAATTTTTTAGCACTTAATTCTAGCTACTTTCATTTGAACCACCCTGTATAAACAGTATTTACTCATTACCTAAAAATGTTATTATTATTTATTATGGCATTTTAGCGTTTTTCACCATGCAGCCTGCGTTCCATAAGAAAGGTTTTACAAGCAAAATCAGGCAGGTGTTTCTCAGAACCAGAAGAAAGCTTCTGTGGTAATTTGAGGGTTGAAGGTGATGAAGAATGTGATGCGGGATTACTTGGTACAGAAGATAACGATGCTTGCTGTGATAAAGAGTGTAAACTAAGAAGAAATCAAGGTGCAGTGTGCAGGTAAATAAGTTATTTACTACCACAGATATCAACATTTCCATAATCGTAGTCTCTTAAGTTAAAAAAATTGCATTATCAAGATTTATATAATATATTGTATAGATCACTAGCTTAAGTGATGGCTGTACAAATATTTAAAATATCACCCTTGCTGCCTTTAAATGATTCAATTAGGTAGCTTGGAAACAAGTTGATTGAACGTATGTGCTTTGTCTCACTTGCTTTATTAGATAAATAAATTGAACAAAAAAGGTATTTACCAAATAAAATGCATGCAGTGTGACATGATATACATAGACCAACCAGGTAGAGCTATTAAAAGTAGAGTTATAGTACATGTTGTGAGTATAAATTCAAACAAAAACACAACAGGTTTTGCTGACCATTGCATAAAAAATAACCATTACGTAGATGAAAACGACGTCAAAGTTTTACATTGTGAAAGGAAAGGTAAAAAACTGAACCTTTTAGAACTTTCGGAAATTAAAAAGCTCAGCATCAGAAAAAACATTTGGCAAATACACAACTAGGAATTCCCTCGTCCAGTACGCCTTTGATATTGCCAAAATTATAAAGTCGGCCTTCAAAACCCATGCGAGAGAAATTTACAACTGTACAACCCCTGTAAAAAAGGGGACGTATACAAAATTCTGCACATCTGATTTTAGTATAACGCTGTTATCTCTTTGACAATGACCGTGTGGTTGAATCGATCGTATAGTTATCTAATAAATCAAGTGAGACAAAGCACATACGTTCAATCAGCTTGTTTCCAAGCTACCTAATTGATTCGGGATGTTTCACAATGAATGCACCTTGGAATCCATTCAACATACTTTAAATGATTTCTGATAATACGTCTATTATGTAGCTTAAGTGGCACCCAGGCTTGACTATAATTTAGATAGTGTGTGGCAGTAAGCTGTGTGGTACATTGTCAGTTGGTATTGATTCATTTGAAAATGCCTGAAATAGGATATTGTTGTATAAATAAGTGTACTAATCAGAAAAGGATTATCCTAATGGATTCAGTCTGTCAATTTAGCATAAGCAAAAGAAGATTTGTAAGTGTTTAAAAATAAGTGATTTTTCACTTTAAATTTAAAGGACATCCGTCTCTTGCTTTTTTCACTTTGGAATGCTTTTTCGTTTTGTTGATGGCAAGAAATCCAATACTGCTAGTCATCTGCCTTACATTTCAACGATTTTTCCCATGTGACTAGTTATATCAGTAATAAAGTATGATCAGTAAAGTCAGATTACTATTTTTAATAATTTCTATTTTTGCAAACCAGTAAGCACATAATACTATTTCAATAACAAGTATTATTAACTAATTAATAATATTTAGTGGTGCGTACACACCGTTCATTCCAATCAAACGAAGTTTTTTGCTAACGTCTTTCATCAACCCCGCACCACTCTCTTGAGCCACTTCTTTGCTAATTTTTTTTTAATAATTCTTTTAAAAGAATTCAAATTTTTAGCTGGCATTTTTCGAGCAGCGTATTTATGTTTTCCACAGGCCCTGCCTGGGGAACATTAGGAGCATTGTTGTTTTTTATATAAAATCGGTATTTTTACTTTTTAGAAATTCTATGTTTTGAGAGGCATAGTGGCATGTTGCTAAGTCTGGCCAGAACAGCACGTCCTTTTCAGCAATAAAGAGAAGTAGTCGCTTCTTAATGCATTTCCTTAAATAAACGTCTTTATTCATAGTGCCTTGAAAAATGAAAGGTTCCGAGACATTCCCACATTCATCAATTGCTTGCCATAATAAAAACTTCTCGAAAAAATTTTTTTTTAGACTTAATCTTCATTTCAAGGGGTATTTCATTTTCATTACTACAACGATAGAATTTTGTACCTGGGATGTCATTAGGGTCACAGGCGATATAGGTTTCATCACCTATAACGATAATTTTCCGGGATTTCTTGGTTGCTCGTTTTTCCACAATTTGTTGACGGGCTGTTTTTGCTCTCAATTTTTGGGCAGGTGTAGTGAGGAACAATCTTACATTTCCGTGCTTTAATCCCTTTCTTTCCCTTTCAGTTCATATAAATACGACTGGGATATATTCAGTTTTGCAGCAGCTATGTGTTCAGACGTCAGTGGATCGAATTTGAAGATCTTCTTTATGGAAGCGCATAGTATTTGTGTTGTTTTCTTTCCAGGACGTCCAGTAATTTTCTTGTAATTCATATTCCCATTCGTTCACACCTCAATATAATGTTATACAATGATCTCTTATTGTGGCCCTCCTCAGCAAAGTGCAATACAGTTTAGAACTTGTCTCTGTTGGCAACGTTTTCGAAGTAGTGGCATACTCCTCTTACAAAGTCTTCCTTTGATTTACATTCCATTTTTTATTCACCGTTGTGCAATGCAACTAAGACGTGTACTCAATAGTTTGACAACTGTCTAATAAGTGACGTAACAGAGACAGTCGATACGCTTACTAGATTAAGAGAAACAAATTTTAAAAACGGGCCAACTGACTTTACCGATCACGCTTTAATTGTTGTAACTGCTAGATACTTATAGCAGACTTCAACAGCAAGAATACGATTATCGGGAGATACCTCTATACCTGGTATGTCAACTTGCCACCATTTTCCAACCCAAATGAAAGTAACATTAGATGCTGATTCCTTAGATTGGGACCATCGGGTGTAATTGACATATTATACTATATAATCTGCAAATCGTACGGTATGCGTTTGTAGTCAACATAAACTGAAAAACTGTTGTATTTGCCGTTTTATAAAGCTATTAAATACAGATATTTCATTACTTCAGGTATCAAAGGCAAAATATTTGTTGATATCAAGAAGTTATGCTTCACTAAAAGTAGCAAGATTATGTATTTATAAGCAGCCTCTATACAAATTTATTTTAGGAGGTATGGTCTGAATCTGGGTGTAGTTTTAAGTAAGTGTATGGCACATTTTAACGTGAATTTACAAGAATATTTAGATGTTAGCTTTTAATTTAATGATTGTAATTCAATCCATTACCTTTTTGTAAAAGTTAATCAAAATTCATTCTTTAGAAATTTTACAAATACACATATTATTTTCAGACCTTTAAAATTTGAGTTGTTCCGTTCTATATATGACAGCTAATTTGTTTTWGTCAGCTTTAAAAAATTTTGTGTTTGAAGTTAAGTCTGCTTGTTTCCAATGTCAGGAGCAATTTTTTATTTAATAAATGTATAAGATTTAAAAACGTGTTTTACAGCATCACATCTATAACTTTTTATATATTTCCAAATTAACAAAGCAGAGTTGAGTGATCCATACAACAGCAATAAAAGTGAAGCTATCTTTGTTTTAGTTGCTCAAGTGGAGACAAATTGTTTATGTTGGGCCCTGCTTGTTTTATACAACATTACATCAACATAATAGTTTATATGTATTGCTTTGGTGGAAAGTATATTTAGGGGGCATTATAAATGTAATTTATAGTATTTTGAAAAGTGTATTATAATTTTTGTTTGATTTACATGTGTTTATCTGTATTTTAGTGATAAGAATTCACCATGTTGTCAGAATTGCCAGTACATGCGCAGTGGTGTTAAATGTAGAGAAGCCCAATATGCAACTTGTGAACAAGAATCTAGATGCACAGGTATCAAGGCCGAGTGTCCACGTAGTCCACCAATGCCAGATGGCACGGACTGCCAGGAAAGGGGAAAATGTAGGGGAGGAAAATGTACTCCATTCTGTGAAACTCAAGGATTGCAAAGCTGCATGTGTGACATAAGTATGTTCCAATTTTATTTGTAATTAAAAATAATGGTTTTTTTAACATAACTTTTACTTTTTAGTTGAAAATGCCTGCAAAAGATGTTGTCGAGTGAGCATTAACGAAACTTGTTCACCAGTTGAACCAGCTGATATTTTACCGGATGGTACTCCCTGCATTCAAGGATTTTGCAATAAGGTAGAAAAATGCACTTTACTGCCATTACTGTCTTGGAATGTATAAGAATTTAATCAATAACTTGATTATTCATTGAGATATAATGGGTCTCTGTGATAAACTTTTTAAACATTTAAAAAAATGAAATATTTTATCGAATTTTAAATAATGTTGAGATTGAGTACTGTAAGCAAGATAATAAAGAGTGGTATGCATAAAATGTAGTATGTACTAATGCTTCTGGAAAAGTATCCACTCTACTTGAAAAGAATACACTTCAGCATAAAGCTAAATAGGAGTACATACTATTAAACCATAGGAGTGTCATGTCCGGAAATTTTGGCTAAGGTCATTACAACACACCTATTACAGTCAGGGGGAGGAGGCTATGGTTTAATAAAATACAGAATTAAACATTAATTGTCAATCTAACAATGTTTTCTTAAGAAGGTTTTCTACTGTGGCACTGGAATTCAATCAGCCGCTTTAAAAAAAATCTATTAAATTTATCATCCTGAAATTAAAAAATTAAGGGAAGAAAATAACATATTTTAATGAGTTCTGCCTCCCCTTTAATCTCTGCGTCTAATTAATAGCTGTCACATGATATCACAGATTCTGTTATTCAAAGCACAGAATTTGTCTGTTAGTTCATGTGTTTTAAGTTAAAAAAAAATATCAATATTTTTCCTAGCACGAGTATGAGTGAGCCTACTAATTATGAAAGGGTACAAACAATTATTGGCCAGAGAAATGTTTCTTTTTTAAAACCAGTTACATATTTTCAAGTAAATTGCCATAGATAGGCACTGATACTTGTGTTTTGGATACAATACATTAATTTATACCAATATTAAAATCGACCGTTTCCTGAAATCCAGGATGAACTGCATGCAAAATTCAATTTTCTAATTAAGCAACAAGGCTCCACATCTTGTTTCAATGGCATCATCAAGTAAATAAGTGACAAGCCAGTAAACATTTTTTCTATTGAATTCCATACACACAATTATTATTCTGTAGCCTGGTATATGATTCATTACACAATGTATAGTAAATAGCTGAATAGTTCATGATATACATCATCATTATCTGATTATACACATTTTTTAGGGACTATATAATTTATAAAACATTTGCATTATTGTTTGTAGTTTGGCTTACTTGAAATTTCTCACACATTAAGTTTGCTAAAACTGAAGTAAATTATACTACTGAACAATCACTTTTAAGGGAATGGCATAAATTAATGGAGTAGGTACTTTTGAAACGAAATATGTTATTTTATGTATATTGTAGTAAATACTACTTGAGCACAGTAAATGCTTTGTTGGTACAGTAGACCCATCACATGCGAAGTAGATGCTTGAAGAATTCGCATGTACTGCGTTAATACATTCTACCCAATGTTCTACTGATGTGTAGTTTGTGCTAACTTTGTGTAGACATTTTTTAACAGTTTTAAAATGAGCCAAAAATATGCCAAAGCTATCCCTTTCACTGTTTTCATTATAGGGCAATTGTGAAAAAACCATCCAAGATGTAGTGGAACGATTCTGGGACATAATAGAAGATATCAACATAAACAAAGTGTTGTTATTTTTACGTGATAACATCGTTGGTACTGTAGTACTAGTAACTGCATTGCTATGGATACCAGCTGGGTGCATCATAGCGTATGTAGACCGAAAACGCAGAAGAAAAGACGAAAGGTCGCGAGAATGGGAAAACAAAACAGATCTCATTCATCCTTCTGATCAAAGAAGAATTATTCGAATTCAAGTACCTAGACAACGTAACATTCCAGCAGGTACGCATCCCACTGCCACAGCTATCATTCCAGAATAATTATTACGTATAAGTTTGCCATAGTATTAAAAAAGTCTGATGTGTTCCAAGGATTCTTTTTAAATATTTTTATAATTGTGATATGTACAAATATTATTGTTAGGTACATTTGTTAAAAAATACCTCGAGTGTATTACTTTTTTGAGTTGTTATCTTTTAATTCAGACATGAAAAATTATGCTTGTTTTATTGGGTTACCAGTAATTAGGCAGAGTACTTAACTGTTTTATTGCATTTTAATGTTTGTGATATTGTGTTACTAGAAAGTATTTGGTACAGTATATCCTTTAGATACTCACAATACTCTTATTACTTAGAGATCAGGTAATAACTTTATAACTCACAAATATAAATATTGAATTCATATAACATGTTGCTTTTTTATTAACCATTTCCATAAGCAAAGCGACATTATAGTGCAGTTGATTGATGATTGATTGAACCAGCGTACGGTCAGCATTTCTGCCACTCCCAGATATACCTGCCGGGCTGGCCATTTACGCTGGGTTGGAGGGGTACATGCTGATTGCTAGTGGTGCGACTGTCTAGCGCATGTTAAGGAAATATAAGGACTGGAATGGGAAGGTTTTATTGGTACATTCATTTTCTTTGAATAATTTTTTTCGGTGCTGTTGACATCATTATTCCACTTCAGAGTAGCTCGATTAATTTCTTCTTCCTTATCATTTCTAGCTATTATTCTTCGTTCTTCCCTGACTTCTGAATTATCCTTTCTTTAGTTGTTTTCAATGTAAAGCACAGTCTTCCCTTTTTTTGTTAGTCGTTGCTAAGTTCCCAGGTCTTCCTTAATATGTGGTCTGCTTCCTTCCTAGATGTGTCCCTAGTATTTCGTCGCATATGTCTCTATTCGTTTTATGATAGTTCTGCTATCCAAGAATTCCGCTTTTGCCACATGCGTTGTATGTATTTGGTTGAATGATATTTTTGGCTTAGATTGTCATTTTCTTATGTCTTGAGTTATTTGCTTAACCACTGAGTTCGTTCTTCTGTCAGTTGGGACATGTACACCTATAATGCATACTGTTTCCATCTAGGATTTTATATACCACTATTGTGTAATTTCCTGTATACACTTAACTAGATACACAGAACTACTTCACTAGAGCGACAGCAACAACAATGATAGTAACATAAACATAAGTACATAACACTAGGACACGTTGTGGGTTAAACTCTTACAATGGTATGTAGTTGCTCGATCCCTGTAGTTTGTTTAGATTGCTCTTTCATTGTGATGTTAACATTTTCTTCTGTGATTTCATTTATAGCCTGCTGGAGCTCTATGTTGGGTGATATTCTACGGGATCCTTMTTGTCTGTGCGCATTTTTTTATACATTAAAGATTCTTTACGGCCGTGGGTTTATTTCCATGGCTTCCTGGTCTCTAGACATGAATATCATAGTGGTTACTTTTACTCCCTCTTTCTGGTGTTGCTGCTAAGATTTCTTCTGAAGTCATTTTGTTCCAAGTCGTTTATGAGTGCTGGGATTCTTTTGAGTTGTATTTTGGCCGTAGACCTTGAACAGTTTCTTCCAGGCTGCTTACCGAACTTCCACATGTTTTGTCTGGTGTGATTTACAGATTTTCTGTTTATTTTTCTTGCCCGATTTTGTGTTATTGCTGAACAACGTTCTCTCATATATCTATTTCGTGAGCCAATGTAGTCCGCAGGCAGTTTCTGTCGCACAATTGTGTAACTTCTTGTAAACACCTTGACAAAAACACGGAACTACGTCACTGTAACGACAATGACAATAACAACCGCAACACAAACACAAGGATGCGACGTTCATCTTAGGTCATAAGCATATAATATCGTTCTAAGCGGTTCCTCTTTTCCCTTAAATCTATTTTGTTTTCTCCTTTTTCGGTTTCATTGAGTTTTTTCAGTTGTAGAGCATCCTTTTTTTCTTTTCTTTTTACTGGAAGAACGTCTAAAAAGACGAGGCTTGCATTTGTTATTTGTTAATTTGTTGATTGTTAAGACTACGGTATAGGCGTTTATATATTTTGATTTTCTCAATGCTTAGGGTTTATTATTGTTATTTAGGATAATATTCAATTCTCATGCGTAAAACAGGTCAGGATAGCTGTTTTGACTTATTCTTAGACGTTCTGGTTGGTTTTACTGCTCACAGACAGGAAGGGCCTTTTTACCCTTATTGAAGCATCCCAGATGGCCATACCTTGAAAACAAAGACACAGCTGGCTCTGAAAGTACCTGCTATGCGATCGCTTGGTCGTAAAATACAATGGTTTTGCCGGAATGCCGATATTAGTTGTAGTGGAAGAGAAATAGATTAAATTAAATTATTATGTTAGTATGTTAGTCAACTATTTCTCCACTACCTTATTTTATTTTAGTTCCTGTTGTAGGTTGTGGTTAGGTGAGTTCCCACATGTGGTCCAGGTATATTATATATGTGCTCAGGTGGCAACCACAACGCTAGGCACTTGTCCTCGTCTTATAAGCATGCAACACTCACTAATTGTACAGTTCAGTTTATTAATAACAAACAATTGTAGTAAAGCGGTGGTAAAGCTCAGAGAATTGTTCGAATACATGTCTGTCTCCGACCAGCGCCCAAACCCAATTCTTCCAAAGCGACATTATAGTGCAGTTAAAAAAATAATAATTTTAACAATATAATACTTTATACTTTTTTGGCGTGCATAAAAACCTCACAAGCCACAAACTTCCTGTGTTTGAATTTGTACTTGCTGTACAGTAATGTGGTTCTTTATTAAAGTGCATTATCTACTGTGTGTTCATGGTATTTTAAACAGTAAAAGTCATATCTGTATATATTTTGCTGCCTTTTTGAATCTGTTAATAGATTTTCGACAGATTGTAGAAAGCAGACTTGATCTGTGCTTATTTCAAATTAACTGAATGTACTTTCAGTTTTCTACGAATTTTATATTATGCCTGTTTATTTAATTGGTACTGAGTGAGTAGGGGTAAATCTTGTAAGTACACAAAAAAAAACATAATTATTCTAGTGAGATTGTGAAACAAGAGTGAAATAATAATATTTTGGACTGTAAGGTCCTTAAAATAGGCTGAGACGAGTAGGTCCAAAATTCAGAAATATTGTAACGAGCCGGGTTAGGTTGGGTCTTAACAAAAGCGGGCTAGGCCTAAAAGACTAGGCTCGTTGAATGCTCTACTGTGAAGCTTAAGGATGTCTACAATAAACAAAGGGCCTGAAAAGCCCCATTTTGCAAATAAGCCAAACAGGAGATTTAAGCCTGATGCTTCTTGCCAAAGCGAGCCAGAAACCCAGAAAGTCACCGTTGTGTTATGTGCCTGTCGGTAATACAGGTATCAGAAGGTAAGGCGACCAATTCAAATTTAAAAAGTATCTAACAAAATCCACCACCTTGTGTATAGCCTTAATGACAGTAATACCTGAAATATTTATATTACAGGTCACATTCATTTGATGTGGTGAATAATATATACTACCAAAGTAGCAATCATGCAAATACAAAACATTGTGTATACCTAGTTGATAAACAGCTATAAAAAATCTTAAAAAAAGTTGAACTACTTACACCCTAAAACTGTTACTTGATATTAGTCAGCTCTAGGATTGCCCGACTTGTTTTAAATAACTGTACAAAGTGACGACGTGGTGAAAAGTTAGTGTTGATAAAAAAGTATGAGATTAATGATTACTAAATATATTGTATTTCAGGTGTGAAAAAATAAAATAAATACATTTTGAGAGACAAATCTCATATCGGATTAAATCAGCAAGATAGGTAAATAGAAAGTTATTAAAAGATAATAGTCTTATATGACACAATATTGCTACAGTTCGATAATATTTGGTACCTATACATAAATTTTAAATTCTAAAATAAGGTAAAACAAATCTGCAAGGTTCAAAATATTTGGATTTGTGGTCTTGATTCTCTATGTTAATAGATGGTGTCAGCTTTATTTATATTTTGTCACTTTCTAGCATTACCGAGGAATATTTCATCATATAATGCATTATCATAAAAGTTATTCACACACTAAATCAAAATGAGTGTAATTGGTAATTTTTCTGAATTTATAAATTCTGTCAAGGCCTATAGAGCCCTCTGATTCTCCATGAGAGACAAAATCGGCTCTACATAAGCCGTTGTATAAAAAATATTCAATACAAAGGCAATTTATTCAAAGTACTTAGAAAATCATTATTTTTTAAAGTGTGTACTAATTTTTTGCCAGTTAGCTTAAACCTGCAATCCATAATTTTTTATTTCCTTCTCATGACGTGATTTGGTTTTTGAAATTTGGAGAAAGCATATGAGATGTATTATCATACCAATAATGCATGAGAATGATACATGAAATTCATACCAAGGATAAAAAAGATAAGGCGGGCAAATTTTCAAGAGGAACAAATTACGAAATGTTATGGAACGACAGATAGACCATTAATAATTAATAATAATTAATTAATATTCTTAATTAAATTCTTTGTTTTGTAGCAAAATATTTTAGTTGTATTATTAAAGCTCGTGATACATTACAGGACAATATTTGTATGAAACGCTAAAATATTACATAAGAACACAAGTTAATTTAAATTATAAATTATCATTATCTGCATATTAAAAAAAAAACGGGAAAAATTCTGTCCTGCTAGAGTTGCCAGCGTCATGCGGGACAAGACCATATTGTAAAATCCAATTTTACAAAAGGATTCAAAGGTAAGGCTAAAATTAAAAAAAAAAAACGATAGCTTTAAAAATTAAACTATTATTTTTGCAAATATATGTTTTACAAAGAATCATGCATATAATGATATTGTCAGACTTATGAAAATACTGTAGTTCAGGTTCTTGTCAGCTTTTTACCAAGCGGAGCAGTAATATATCTGGACTTTGAAATTCATTATTTTGTTCACTTAGTGGAATCTGGGATATCCTAAAATATCTCTTTATATTAATCAGAAAGCTATTCCAGTTCCTCTGTTGTTTCTCTGAATCACGTAATTCTTGTGCAAGTAAAATTTCTGTTTTCTCATCGGCCAGCTGACACAAAGTTTTCACCAAAGGTCCAATTGACTAAAAAGAGCAAAAAAAAGTTTTAATGTGGTTTTTTAACATTTTATCAATACCTCTTCATAATAAATGCAGTCGGCTAATAGTATTGTGTCGAATGTACCAAAATCAGTTTTAACACCCCATTCCAAAGGATGTACAATTACCTGACCTTTCAAATATGGCTTGCTTACTTTTGCATTTAACTCAAGCAATGGTAAGGCATTTGGTAGATCTGTAAGAGTTACATAGGCCCTAAAATAACCGCTTAACAATTCTTCCACGGCAGATTACTGGAAGCCCATAGGTTAGAATTCTCATCTTACCCTAAACAAGCTGCTGTAAGTCCGACACATCCTAACCCAGACCCTAGTTCGATAGCATTACAACCAAGCAATATATTATTATTTGCCTTGAACAGTTCTTCGAGATACTTTGATAAAACAATTGCAGCATCCCACACTACACAGTTCACATCACCTTCAATCATTTGGTGTAGTAAAAGTGTTTGATTCATTACATCAACTGAATACTCTCTTACAAAGGTGCTTTTAGGTAAAGTTAATTCCATTCTACCATTTAATTTTTGTTGAGTTTAGCAATACCAACAGGTATTACTTGGAATGGCTATGGGTCTCAGTCAAAGTTCAATGTCCTGAAGCACACAATAAGTTACACTACATCTTTAAATATAGAACAACCAGGATCTTTTACTTCAGGATACGGTACGGTTTCAGTGATATAAAAAAAATACATTTTAATGTAAAATTAACTGTACCTATTTGAAAAGAAAGTTGGAAGAATATCATTTTAATTAAATATGAGTACCTACTAAAACTCGACAACTTCTAAATTAGAGTAATGGAGAGGAAACAAAATAAGTAAAATGATCTAGTTATTAACAATGTTATGGAAAAATAGTATTTTATACCTACACATTTTAGTAATAAGCAAAGCAATCTCAAACATATATGCTCATTAAGTTAGGTATATATATTTTTAGAACAAAATCATATACCGATATATTTACTCTTAAACATGGGGGAAGAAAATAATTATTCAAAAATATCTCTTAGACTGGTTGATATAATTTCATTAAATTTTGATTATTATTTTTACCCTTAACCTTAAAAAGAACAAGTATTTTTTCAAAAATATATTTTTTGATTCTTTGGGCTTTACAAAGAAAAAACTTTTTGTTTATTTGGTTCAAATTGACCCTTTCCGATTAAACTGCTGTTTATTGTTAGGGTTCACATTTTTACTGCTTAACTAATATCATTTTGTTTTTTATCAAATTGATAGTGATAAATAATACAAATTATATGAATATTCCATTATTATTATTTCATAATTTTGGCAACAATAAATAGGCTTGACTGCAGATATGCGGATCAATTTGATTATGGTGTTAATCTCAGATCAAACTATGGTAACACCAATATAAGAATGCTTAAAATTCGTTGCTACTGTAGTTTGACCCGAGCTTAATACCACAATCAAATTAATTCGTGTTTGTGCAACTAGCCCATAATGTAAGGTATTGCCAAAATGTCAATGCAACAGTGATACAGTTTTATTATATTTATCACGGCCAATTTGATAAAAACAAAATGAAATTAATTAAGCAGTGAAAATGTGATCCCTAACATTCGACAGTATTTTCTTGTAAAGGGTCAATTTTAGCCGCAAGAACAAAAGTGCATTTTTTCTTTACAAAGCCCAAAGAATCAAATACATATTTTTGAAAAAAAAAACACCCATTTTAAAGTTAAGGGTTAAAATGTGGAGGGTTGGCCCCCTTTAGATCCCTACATAATATTTATTAAAAAAATATAGGCATCATTTTAACAGCTTTCACTTCAAATATGAAATTATATTAACTGGTCTGAGATATTTTTGAAAAACCATTTTTCTTCCTCCAAGAGTGAATGTTTCAGTAGGCAAGCGTTATTTTGAAAAGCAGGTATACTGTAAAATAGTGTTACCCTTGTGTATACATATGTACATAATATGTATACACAAGGGTGTTACTTTTACACACTGTATACACACTAAAAATAAAATGTAAATATTACTTTCTAAATAGGTACATGCATTTTTACTATTTCCAAAAAATCATGTTTGTTTGTACCTTGTTGTGTTTCTCTTGTTTTGAAAGTAATATTATATTATATTATAATATTTGGACACTATGCCGTATTTGAAATTAAATTTTCTCTTATTTGATGTAACGGTTTCAATTGATCATCCTTTTACTAAAATAACACCTGTTTCATTTTGCATTAGATTATGTTGTCTCATGAATGTTTTGTTTTTATTTTCTTGTAGGTAATTATACTTTTTATTAAGTTTTAGAGATAACTTGCATTGACCAAATCATAACACTACTTTTTCCTTGCTGTCCAATCTTTGAACTGTTAGAATTATTTGCGTAAATACTAGCATGTATTAGAACTAGATAACATAAATATCGATTGAAACTACCACTATACTATATATAAACTTGCATGTTTTTGGACAAAAAGTTATCCTTTAAAAAATTACTATTCAAAACGAACTCCATTATTTATGAGACATGACAATTATTAAGAAGTCCGCCACAAACAATTCAAATTCTTGGGACAGTGATTTAAAAAAAAATGTGTAACTGGCTATGGCTATGTAGAAAAGTTTTATCTTGTTGAAAAGATGTGCAAGTAGAATATCAAATAGTACCATTGATTCTCTCAAAAATAGTGAGATTTCTTTCATTCAACCATTGAGTAATGGACAAACATCTATACTTTTTTGCAGCTCTTTATAAAAATGAAAATCTTATTAGTGCTATATCTTCTTTGATGTTATTTTAATTTTTTGCAAAAATATTCAATCATCGTTATCCGATTGATTCCATCTGGTGTTTTCTGGACCTACGTGTGATAAACAATGTGGCACTAACACAGCATAAGAAATTTAAAAAAATACACACTAACATAAAGTGGTGTACATTTCTGTTATAATTATGGTACTCAAAATTTCAAAACTTCTAATAAGGCGTCACCTAAATACTGTACCTAGATTACTGCATATTCAAATAAAAGGTAATTGAATAGTAATGTTTATTTTCCAGTAACTATTACATGCTATGCCTGTGGCTGCTTATTGGATGAGCAAATAAAAAATTATTAGTAAAAACAAGTTTTGTACACAGTGTACTGCATATGTATACTTAAAAGTGCAATATTCATAAAAGGACACTTACTAATTAAAACATTAGCAACACACAATATACATATAATCAAGTGGCAATTGATCAGATGATCAATAGTTATTAATAGGACTCAGCTTGCACCACAACAAATTCTTTTTGTACAGTTGAATCAGTGGACCAACAACTTTGACGACATGTAAATACCAATACAGTCCCATATTCTAAACGAGCCCCATCACATGGATCTCCAACTAGTCGTAACTTTGGAATTAGAGTGGGTAAAATTTGAAATTCAAATATTAGGTCACCTTGACAGTACTGGCATTTTGGCAAAGCTTCGTGGAATGGGTGCATTAGTAAAGGTGATTGTTCATCTCTACTATACCTACAAAACAATGTTTTATGAGTTAAACCAAGTTGTATAATACAACAGCTGTACCTCAACACGTGACCTGGATTTCTTTGAATCCGTGACAGAAAATGATGAAACATTTTGTCTCCATGTGCAGGTGTGCTCTTCTCGTAGTTCTCCATATCTCCAGGACTACCTAAGTTTGCCCCACCTTTATTCGATGGACTCGATAAGTTAGCAGCATTTCCGCTTTTTTGTTGATATTCTTGCAATAACTCTCTAATATGGGAATCATTCGAATATGTAGCAGCATCATTTTCATCCCACACACTTATAAAATATGAATGGAATGCAATAGATCCCTGGTCTTTTGAGTACAGCAACTCTCGTGGTAATGGAAGGGCTTCTTGTAGAAGAGATGGTATGTCTGTTTGTGGAAGTGCAGGAGAATCAATAGTTATAATTTCACCCTCATCTCCCTCTATTTCTGCAGAAGCACTCGGGGAATGAAGACGGCCAACTGCTCCTACACCTTTATATARATGAGATATGTATTTATAAAATGCAACAATGTCAAAAAAATATTCTGTTTAATTAAAAATAACCACATATCCCTCAAATTTATTAGATAATTATCGTTTGTGATTCGTAATCAGTTATTATAAATTACTTTTGCATTTAGGATTACTTAATTAGAAATATGTTGTCCACATCTTCTTGTGCTGTGTGCATTAAAATAATGGAAACTTGTAAAAGATATTTAAGTGTTTCTATTTCCTTTATTTATCATCCACACAACTTGGTAAGTATATGTAAAAAATATAATACTTAAAACATGAAATATTTCTCAAAAACAAATAAGTATATATCCCGTCTCAATAAAAAAATTTCTCATGAGACATGGTTTTTTGGCCGTTGGTCCCCTCTAAGCAAATTTCCTAAATTCATTAGGTCACTTAGAAACAAGCTTATAATAGGTATATGTGTTAGGGTTATTCTCAAAGAGAATCAAAGTTACACTAAGCTCAGCATGAGCAGAATTTTGTTTATGTCCTTTATTTTTACAGGGGTTGTTAAGCGGGGCGCTTACCTTGAGCGAAGCGGGTCATTTTAAGCACGTACCGTTTTACATTTTACCGAGTTATTTGAAACTTTTTCGAATTGAAATTTCGACATGGCAATGACAAAAGATGTAGCTACAACGTAGAGTTCGAGTTTCTTCTGAATTTGGTACGGTAATGTAAATATTTGTTGTTATATTTTGCTTAAAAATGCGTATTTTTGGCGAGCTATTTCTCGAAAACTAAGGCACATAAACGAAAAATTCGAACTCCACGTTGTAGCTACATATTTCTTTGTACACTACCAAAAACATGAGCACGATAAATAAGTAAAAACATTCAAAAAATCTAAAACCGCAAACCCTTTCGTACGAGTCCGTCAAGAGAGCGGAATGCGGATGCCCATCCCCACCAGGTCCGTCGCGTGGTATCCAGAGAACAGTGAGCCTAAGATACAAACCTGTCGGGAATGATCGAGCGGTATACGATGGATTGTATGTCTAAATACACGTGACAAGTTTAATGTTAAAAGCTCTTTCACATTAGTTTACTGTCTGCTGAAGCAATGGGGAGGCGAATGAAAATTATTATAAAAGTTCCTCCAGTTAGAATGAAATGTTATATAGGTAGTTCATATTTACAGAAATAAATGGGTTATTCCATATTTTGAAAAACCTGGTATAATATCATAGTAAGTTACTAATATCATGCTTACTTTTTTATGCACACGCTACAGTCAGCAATTTTCCGAATATTAGTTTAGCCMGTCTGATCTTKGCGTAATTTCAACCTATCGGCTACCCCCTTGCGTCCTATGTCCCGCTGGTAACACGGGTTGCTCCAAGTAAATGCCCCTCTTAAAGTCTCCGCCTGGATTTGAAGATCGACTTGGTAATTTCGGCAATATCAAATGCATAACGGACATAGGAATTTCTTTTTGCATATTTACAAAATGTTTTCTCTGACAGTGTTTTTTTAATTTCCAAATGTTCCAACATGTTTAGTTTTTACGTTTTCTTTCGCAATGTAAGACTCATGTTTTGATCTAAGCAATAATTACCTATTTTTAATGCAATGGCCAGCAAAATCTGTTGTGATTTTGTACGACTATTTCACACTGCACGCATTTTAGTTAGTAAATATCGCTCAAATACCGTTCAAAGTATTAGATTTTGAACATTAATATTTTTTTTGTAGGTATATTATATTTTTAGTGTACAACTCTGCAAATCTAAAAAAGTTAACTTTGTAGGTACTATTTAGAATTCGTTTCTTATTTATGAGAAAATATCTCATTTAATTAAAAAGTACATTTCAAATTGAAAAAAAAGTTATCCTCCCCGGCGGGGAATCGAACCCCGGTCTCCCGCGTGACAGGCGGGGATACTGACCACTATACTACCGAGGACTTGTTCGTTTAAGTTTAAATTTCGGTACATATCCAGCACGAGTGATTCATTGTATATTATTTTTCATATTGCCTTTCCGCTGTTGCCAAATATACAAATTTTTACGCTGATACAATTTCATTACTGATCAGAAACTTTTATCAATATCGAATCAACACCAAACCTCTGTAAAAATGTCAAAAAAGGAAACTGTCAGTACAAATAATTAACACTATAAAATTTGTTAGACAACATAGGTAATATTATGTCAGCGTGAGCCACAGAATTTCCACAACCTCTTATTGCATATAGGAAGTTACTTTGGATTACCTATTCGTTATTAGCTCACCTCGCAATTTAGAAGATAATTAGTATTATTTAATGAGCAACAGTATATTATAGCTACATGCTGCAGTACACATGGAATGTCATCTACGAGTCCATGAGTTGACTTTCCTTTTTTATAAAATAAATGACAAATGTTCCAAAAAAAACTTGTACATACTTTTTATTGACGTTAAACTTGCTGGCAGCGCAAAAATAACAGCATAGACCAAAATAGCAGAAATCTATCGACTGTTTTCCGGATAAAAGAAAGCTACCGTGGAAATTAGGTGTTGAAAGTTGACAATGCTGCACGTATCTGACATTTCATTTTTTAAGCCTAACCTCACTCTTGGTGAATTCGCACGTTTATAATTGCACCTTAATTATATTAATGCAAACTAAACAAAAAGGTAAAGCAGAATGTCAGCGGGTGCAAAGATAAACGGTTCTTTAAACACTGACGTCAGCTTCTTAAATCATGTAAAATATGAGCATTTATTAGCTGGTATCTCTGGTGGTGTAATATCCACATCAATTCTTCACCCCTTGGATGTGATCAAAATACGTTTTGCAGTTAACGATGGACGACATTCTATCCCAAAATACTCGGGCATAGCTAATGCATTCGTGACAATATTTAGGCAAGAAGGGCTGACGGGGTTGTATCGAGGGGTTACGCCCAATATAATTGGTGCAGGATCATCTTGGGGTTTATATTTTCTGTTTTACAACACCATAAAAATGTGGGGCCAGGGTGGTAATGCTCAGACACCATTACGTCCCGCACAGCATTTATTAGCAGCTAGTCAGGCAGGTGCCATGACTTTGGTTTTGACAAATCCGATTTGGGTTGTAAAAACAAGATTGTGTCTACAGTATGGTTCTGGGGAAAAGCAACAGTATGCAGGAATGTTGGATACCCTGGTTAAAATTTACAAAACTGAAGGCTTCCGAGGTTATTATAAGGGTTTCTTGCCAGGACTCTTTGGAGTATCACATGGAGCAATACAATTCATGACATACGAAGAAATGAAGAACAGGTATAACAATTACAAAGGTGTTCCAATTACTACAAAACTTGGCACGTTAGAATATTTACTGTTTGCTGCTAGCTCAAAGCTAGTGGCAGCTGGCAGCACATATCCTTATCAAGTAGTAAGAGCGAGACTTCAAAATCAACATTATTCATATAAAGGAATAATTGATTGTATAAGGCAGATGTGGATATACGAAGGATGGCGTGGTTTCTATAAAGGACTTGGTACTAATTTGTTAAGGGTAACACCAGCCACCATGATTACATTTTTGGTATATGAAAATGTAATACATGCTTTCAGAATAAATCAGGAACATGTGTGTTAATGCTGATATGTAAAAAATGGAAATAGTTCTTTCATATTTTGTTTTTATTATACATAGATGTATTAGTCTGTAATATTATATGAACATTTGTTACCAAAGGTATCTGTGATTAAATTTTTTACGCTTGTTCTAAAGAATCTATATGAAATGTGGTAATTAAGTACTATGTTGTATAAAAATGCTATTTTTTTCAGGTTACGAGAACTGTATATACATTTCATTATTTTTTCTATTGAATATTCTGTTTTAAAACAGCATTCTTGACAGATGGGTACCTACACTCTTTATATACAGGGTCTGCCACCTAAAATTCCCTAGGTTCGTATTTTCTCTATTTTTTTACGTACAACCTTAAGTTATATGTCAATTTGTAGGTCTTTTTAAACTCTCTATCATATTTTGTGTTTAAAGCTATTTTTTGTAAATATTTTTGAACCTTACCTCGTATAATAAATATTGCTTAACAGTTGAATGCCGACTTTTGTCTTCTTCAATTTGTGTCATTGCCATGTATGCGTAATTTTTACTCCTTCTTATTAGTGATAAACAAGAAAAACTAGTCGCCACCATGTTCTTTAAATAGGGTTGTGTTAGTTTAGTAGCTTATTAGGGTGCAAATTGTGCCTACATACCCATCGTTGCACACAAAACCTAAAAATTTTAAGTAACTTTTAAATAAATCAAGTACAAAGTTCGTTCTAAAGAGAGAGAGGCTAGGAAATGAAACCCCGTGACGAAGCTAGTAGGCGATGTATAAAACCAAACTAGCCTCATCGCAGGGTTTCGCTTTCTAGCCTCTCTCTCTTTAGAACTAACTTTGTACTTGATTTATTTAAAAGTTACTCAAAATTTTGGGGTTTTGTGTGCAGCGCTGGGTACGTAGGCATAATTTGTACCATAATAAGCTACTAAACTAACACTTAAAAAATTGTGATCGGCCCTATAACAAAACATGGCGTCGACTAGTTTTTCTTGTTTTTCACTAAGAAGGAGTAAAAATTAGGCATACATGGTAATGACACAAATTGAAGAAGACAAAAAGCGGCATCCAACTATGAAGCAATATTTATTATACGGGGTAAGGTTAAAAAATATTTACAAAAATTAACTTTATTTGCAAAATATCACAATATGCAAAAAAAAAATTTTGGACCCTCACTATGCTGTTTTTAAAGAGTTCAAAAAGACCTACAATTTGACATATAACTTAAGGTTGTACCTAAAAAAACAAAGAAAATACGAGCTTGGGGAGTTTTAGGTGGCGGACCCTGTATGTCTTCATATATAAGGTACATACAGATCTTTCCATCCCACTTTTAATTTCGCCGAATTGTCTTATTGGCTTCTAAACATTTAAGTTGCAAGTTGTTATGTTAGACTGTATATACATAATGTATATTATAAAAAAATAAAATCTGTTTGTTTACAATTATATTTTCTTTCACATATATATTACTGCATGTTAAACATGTTAACTTTTTTTAGCATTTGGATAGATGATAGTACCTAATTTAACAGCTTTGTATTTAATTTTTGAACGCTGCTTGTTTTCTTTTACTTGCAAAGCATATCCAACTATTTAACATAAGTGAATATTACGAAATATTGAGGAATTGATAACACACTGATTTTAAAAAACTAGACTAACATTATGCAGATAATCAAACTTTTAGGAGAATTTTTTTTAAGCAATGCTGATTGGTAGTTGTGTTAGCAGATATTAAAAAAATACAGACGAATATATTATGCACGTCACATTATTTGTTTTAAAGAAGACTGAAATACATTTTAAAATATTTAGTCATAAACATATATTATAAAAATAGCCTTGGTGGTTTTTAAAAGCAATTTTCAATACAAAAAAACTAAATTATGAAACTTATTTGAAAGCAAGGAATCTGTGATTTTGTGTTGTACAAATATTTTCCTGATACCCCCAATTATAGTATATAAGTACCTTGAGTATCTCCTGCAGCACCGCTGTTTGCATTCGTATCATCTATACTTAGATTCATAAGACCAGAACTCATTGAATCATCCATACTACAACTTTCATCATCATCTGACGTCTTTTCTACACCAATAACATTTCCATTTTCTTCTGTAACATTAGCATTAGCGTCATCCCAATCATCTGCATCCGGACACCAGTCAGATGCACTCCCTTTTATTTTTGTAGCTTGTGTTTCAGTTGTTTGCATTTGTTCCATTGTTTGACTCCTGATACAAATCCAACTAAAATATTAATAAAAAAAATTGTATTGGGAAATAAACATTTAAGCAACTACCTAGGTACCTCTCATTGTGATTCCAACAATTTGGATTAATACAGGCAAACAAATAAAGGGTTCTATGATAGGAAGAAGTATCCAGTGGAGCATAAATCTGAACAACAAGTGGTCTTGGAAGTTGACAAAATTGACAAACTGGAGGTTCCAAAACTACATTTCTGGGAAAATCCTGAAAAAATACATAGATACTAGAGCATATTATCGTGTTTTGAGATGACTAATAGGTAATTAGATAATACCCCACCTAATTAAATTACAAATAAATAGGTAGCATATTTTTGAACAGTAGGTAATTTAGTTTAATTTAAAAAAAAACATTATTTTTATGAAAGTAGTAGGGTGTATATATCGTATATTTGAATTATATGCATATAAAGTCTTTGATAACATTAACTCTAATTATTTACATTTTTATTTATAAGTATTCAAATATTAAAAAAGAAATGAACGATCTTCTCAAAGTCCTATAAATAACGATTATATAATGCAATTTTGGTATAGGGGGTGTAACTCAGTGGTAGAGTGTCTGCTTCGCATGCAGAAAGTCCTGGGTTCAAATCCCAGCTCCTCCACGCCAACTACTTTTTTTATCTCACATAAATCAATAACGAACTACTAGTGGTTTTATTAAACAACCTAAATAGATTAAAACGTACGCTTCTTTTGTATAACTATTATTAACATTTCTAATGAACGTAATTAATACGCCTTGATGTTTCAATACTCACAGGTTTTCCTCCTATTTTATTTGTAGTAAAATTTACTTGGTTCTTGTATTTTTCAGTTATTTGTTCATCATCATATCCTAGCAGGACTACAGGACTACTCCGAGCCATGACCAAACAAATTGTAATATTTCAAAATAATGGAATTAGTCCTAAACAGCTGATTCAAAATATAAAACCACTGAATGGCTAGACAGCCCACCACGCACGGCAACGAACGTTTGGTATAATCGGCAGATGCCAGTATGTATTTTATATAGTTCAGTGAGTTCAGTGAGTGGTTAATGCACTGCCCGACCGTACTTTTAACGGTCGGACTACTATATCTTTTAAACTAGGGCAAATATAAATGAACGAACAAAATTGTTCGTTTAAAACATTGAAGGCCGCCTAATGGATACCTCTTAGAGCGGACAACAAAAAAGGAGAGAACAAAGTCGTTCAATATAAACAGAGCCAGATATTGTTTACAAGTAAATTCGTAATATTGTGAAATAAACAAGTTGACATTTTACGTTATTTGTCCGCAAATACTGATAGATGCTACTAGTATCATCTGTTAACAACTACACGTTTTGCTTCTTTTCCTTGACAAACTAGCAAACCACACTTCTTTTTGAAAGACAAGGAATGAAGTAGACAGCGCTAGTTATGGCAGTGAAGTTAAAATTACTTCACAGTGTATAATTAATTACAATAATTACTTTGGGTAAATTGTAATTAATTACTTAACAACACTGTAGGTACATAGATCCGTCACCTGTATATATAGGTAATGTATCAAAGTTAAAACCAACTCACCAACTGTTGTATTCGACAATCRACATGGTTCGTTTTGTAAACAGATCACCGACTTTTTCGAACGTTCATTCAATCGTTCAATGAAAAATGTGCGACTTGGTTATTTGGTTATTATGGCTTTCTCTGTTTGTACACAGATAGCAGATACGGATACAAACGAACGAGTGAACGAGTGAATACCAATGATCCAATGAATCGTTCCTTTTTTCTGCAAGCCCAAGCTTCAAGCCTGTGCTTGTGGTTTGTGCGCTTCACCTGTTCTCAGGTTTTCACCAATACTGTATAAATTGATAAGTTAGGTAACTATTTTTACCATAAGCAAGGACCACCTAAATTTTTAAACTGAAATACTGTATCACAGATAAAGAGGATCGTCTTTCTCATCCAGGTCTCTGCTCTGTATCTGTATTTGTTCCTACCGTGCAAGACCAAGAAGTAACTTATTTTAGATCATAAATGCCTGTGGTGCCGGCACCGTAGGTAGGTATATACCTTGGTGACAAGAGTCTAGGGAGATAGAGACTATCTACTTTTGCTCCCGAGCTTGCGCATGCGCATGTTTACCTACATATGCGTTACGAGACGAGATTAATTCAAATTCGAAGGAGACAAGACACACTAAAACAGATACATAGTTAGCATATTACCAATGTGAGCGATCTTATACCATATACGATAAGTTCTAGAACTTTGGGGAAAAATAATCAAGTGGCAAAGGGAAATTGATAGAAATTATTTTTGGATTCGTAAAACCACCAAAAATGTAATAAATGTATGCAGCAATTAATATTAAAAGATTATCTCAACGAAACTGTCATTTTTGTACGGATTTTTTTTTCAAATAGTAAGCAAAACTGTCTGTCTTGAAAACAGACATTGTCATAATTCAGTCAGGTAATAATTATATTTTAAATTCAATAATTTGCAACCTTAATTCCTATATATTTATTCTTTTACCAATTAAAAATGGTGTTTATAATGCATAATATGTGACAATTATCAACATATCCTATACATATAAATGACAAATATTGTTAGAAAAAACGTAAGTCTTTTAAGTTACACATTTGAACTCCTTATCATAGGATGTGAAATTAAAGTAAAACTGAACACTAATTATTCTGATGAATTGTATAAGTAAAACCCATCATGGCTATTGACAAATGAAAAAAAAAGCTTGCGCATGCGCATGTTGCCACATCTTCGTGGTATTTATTTKTTAATAGCCATGATGGGTATTACTTTTACAATTCATACGAATAATTAGTGTTCAGTTGTACTTTAATTTCACATCCTATGATAAGGAGTTCAAATGTGTAACTTAAAAGACTTAAGTTTTTTCTAACAATATTGGTCATTTATATGTATAGGATGTTGATAATTGTCACATAATATGCATTATAAACACCATTTTTATTTGGCAAAATATTATATATATATAGAAATTAAGGTTGTAAATTATTGAATTTAAAATCTAATTTTTACCTGACTGAATTATGATTGTTTACAATGTCTGTTTTCAAGACAGACAGTTTTGCTTACTATTTGAAAAAAAAAATTCCGTACAAAAATGACCGTTTCGTTGAGACAATCTTTTAATCTTAATTGCTGCATGCGTTTATTAATTTCTATCAATTTCGCTTTGCCACTTAATTTGATTATTTTTCCCCAAAGCTCTAGAATTTATCGTATATGGTATAAGATCGGTCACATCTCTTAATTGATCACCCTGTACATTGGTAATATGCTAACTATGTATCTGTTTTAGTGTGCTTGTCTCCATCGAATTTGAATTAATTTCGCCTCGTAACGCATTTGTAGGTAATCATGCGCATGCGCAAGGTCGGGAGCCAAAGTAGACCGTCTCTCCCTAGACTCTTGTTACCTTGGTGTATGTCGTACCTGCTCTTGAATTGCGTTAATAATAATGTCAGATTAATGTTTGCATTTGTTTTGAACTTTGACAGTTTGACACTGTGAGTGTCTTCAGAGTTTGAGGTTATGTTATGTTTATGTTTAGGCAAGGCAGAGGCATAAAGTTGGAGCACTACTGTGGTTAGTGGTTAGAGTTTATGGAAACTTTTGTACTGTACTGGTCACAAAGGAACAGAGATATTTATAGTGTTATCTGAAGTCAGAAAATTAATTCACAAAGAACATAACATAATAATTTTATGATGGTGGAAAGCGTACAAAGGCATTCTGTGCACAACTTAGTATTTAGATCTTTGAAACGATCTCATGATATGTTCTTGGCACACGAGGGGCTTTTGCCTCCAATTGACGAAAAAGCGTGAGTAGTAATAGCGTTTTTTATATCTCAGTATAAAAGCTTAATAAGCTGTAAAACAAACTGTATTACAACAACTAATGCATGTATTACGACATCTACTTAATAAACCAATTTGCTCTGCATGAAATTTATTCCCAGCACCCTTTAAGATACTCTTATGTGTCTGTTACCATTTTCTGTTTGCAAAACTTTTATATCATTTTTCACAAACAATCATATTAAAATCACTACAGGGAAAATCTGAGGAAACAAATCAAAGCCAGGGACAATTATGGGCTAGTATTTGATGACGTGAAAAAAATGCAAGCTATGAAACATTTGCAAGAAGTGGAAGCAGGACCAAATCCGCCTCACCTGGAACTACAGATGGAGAAGCTATCACAAATAATGACTCCGGAGTCATTGTGCCGTACACGGATAACACATTGGCACAAAGGACTCAGTCCACAAATGCTCCAAACCAAGTAGCCAATGTTATGAGAAAAGCTCCTACCATGCCGAAACCTAAGTGGCATCCTCCTTGGAAATTGTACCGGGTGATTGCGGGTCACTTGGGTTGGGTTAGGTGTGTAACTGTAGAACCAGGCAATGAATGGTTTGCTACTGGTGCAGCAGATAGAATAATTAAAATTTGGGATCTAGCAACTGGACAACTTAAGGTCTCCTTAACGGGACATGTTAGTACTGTTAGGGGACTGGCAGTTAGTGCAAGACATCCATACTTATTTAGTTGCGGAGAGGATCGTCAAGTAAAATGCTGGGATCTTGAATATAACAAGGCAAGTGTCGCTTTTGTATTATTATTATTATTATTATTGAATTTTTTTAGTACTAATGTTAGTCATTTCAACAATGAGAAAATTGTTTTCCACATCTGATCGTTTATACTACAAATACTTTTAATAAAAATTACTTTATTTATTAAATTAAAATAATTAAATTATCAATTAAACTAGTTCTCAAGCATAATAATTACGTCTATGCCTTATCACCTGCGTCAAAACAATCTGTGGACAGCTGTTTCATCGCCTACCTTGGCGTATATAAGGGAAGCCAGATCTATGCCATGTTGTCTGCTTTGAGGCTATAGCTGTGCTGAAGATCACACTGTAATTCTTAAATACAGGGTGATTTTAAAGTTTATTTTTTCCTTTTAACATAAGATGAAGGTCGAAATAGACGTTTTTTCATTTACCACTTTTCCCAAATATCAATACTAATGGAGATTTAGGGTGTTAAAGTTTTTAATTAAAAACTAAAATTATTTAACAACAATGAAACTAAACTTATTGTGACTTAAATAATATGTTAAAAATGATCATCAGGCAAAGTATCGAAATTCGTTTGCCACTAATTTTTGTTGCGGCATCCTCTATATGTGCAATCAATTCTTCTGTTGTATGTACTGAAGTCTTAAAAACTAAAGATTTCAAATCCCACAAAATTAATCACTGTATGATCAAATTGAAGTCTGGTGATCTCCGGCATGCTACTGGACCATTTCGGCCAATCCATTTATTTGGAAGAGTATTGTTTAAAAACAACCGTATTTCCTTCCTTAAAGGGGGAGGTCCCCGTTTTGCAAAAGTCAAATTTCGGTTAATATTTAAAAGTACTTCTAAAAGAATTTTCGCTTGTTAAACGATTTAGTAAAATATCCTATAGGGATATCATTCACAAAACCTGCCCAGACATTGATTAGATGTTGTCCGTACATTTGTTTGTATCACTTCGACTTGGCTTGCAATTCCTTGAGTAGGTACTTCGTGGTGTGTTTTCTTTTTTAAGATGTAAATTTTTTTTCTTATTTTGCACATTTTTGTGTGATAGGTGCCTACCTGCATGACCTCTGCGATGTTCCAGCAAGTCACCAGTTTTTCTGGCTTTATGCACTAGATGGAGAATACATGGTGCTGAAGGGCGGACTCACAGTGGAAAATGTTTCCCGTATAAGCGTGATACGCCAGCAGATAAATAATCAGTATATCAACTGATTCATTATTTTCATAAACATATCCCATTTTTTGGCAATAACAATAAGATTTCAATGGACAACAGTTCATTGATTGATAACAGATAAAGTAATCACAAAATGCCCAGTAGCTTTGCGTTGATGTTTTTTGAGACAAGTAATTTCTAAAAATCACGACATATAACATCAATATAATGGTATCACTTTGCTTACATTCAAATATAAAAACATCTAAAAACAGCGAGTTATATACACATAGCAGTGTAAAATCTAAGTATATTTTATATAAATATATTTTCTGCTGCTTAAATACAGACCTAGATTTTCTACACAGGAAGGTATCTGAAAATGCATTTTACTTCTTGGTTTTGTCACTTGGTAATAAGAAAGTAGTACAATTAATTTAATGTATATTTGCGCAAAAGCACATGTCTGTCCATTTCAACCATCAATTGTAGTGATTTCTGTAAATCAGACACATTTATTTTTTCCAATTCCAATAAGACACATTTTTTTAGCACTTCGAACTTATTAATTAATAAAGTTTACCTTTACTTTATTGCAAATTGATGTTGTCGATCCATACTAGTATATTTTTTAAGTTGATCCATTTATTCATTCTTGTGGTTTCTTTTCAAATGCTTCTTTTTTGTGTTTGAAATATTGAGGTTTGGTATTTATGTACATACATATATTTTAATGCAATACTTTCTTCATTGATTTGTTTCTCAAGTCATTTTCAATCACTGTATAAAATACTGACAAAAATTGTGCCTATAATAATGTGAGATAACATTAATTAATGGAAATTTCGAAGGAACACTTCCATAGTGGGAGGTTTTCTTCAAACAAAAAAAAAACACTTTAAGCTTTTGAATATTGCACTGATTTTTTAAATTATTTTATGTGAACTTAATTGGCTTTTTTCTAATACAATTCTAAAAATACAAACATTGCAATAAAATTAGAGAATTCTTTTCCGCACAAATTGTACAGGGCTTCTATAAATGATTATGCAACACTGGGGGGGGGGGGGGGCGTTGATTTCTAAATTCTTTGTGCCGACTTTTTGTAAGTGCTGACAAGCTACAATATGCACGCCGATAGTACTGAAGGTTGCAGATAAATGTCACGCCAAAGCTCCGTAATGTGAGCATTCTGCAACCTCAAAGTTAAGTATCCCACAAAACACTACACAATATGTTGAAAATACACACTTTCAGGTGTTTTCTCTTATTGAAATAATTCAAAAATCGACAGATGACAAGTATAATATATTAATCTATAATTTCCATAAGCGCCCTAGATGCATGAATCATTTATGGAAACCCTGTATATATAAAGAAAATTTTTTAAATTTTTACAGCAAATATTTGGGGATCAGCTGATATTTCTGTCATATTAAAATTTTTATGAGCTTAATATACACATTTATTCCCATTCTCTCCAATTGCCTGGGTTTGTATTCACTTTGTTAGGCCCATATGCAAATATTAAGAATCGATATTGAATTCTTTTTTTAAGTAGTTTTGTTTAATGGATAATAATAATAATAATGGAAACACTTTTATTGCACTATGATTTCTTGCACCTGTAGATACGCTAAAGTATTTAGTATGGTTTAAATAATCTTAACTTGATTCACAGTGTGTGTTCAGTCTATGATTAATTAATTATATTAGATAACAATATGTTATTGTAAAGCATGTGTTTTTAACTTTCAGGTTATTAGGCATTACCATGGGCACCTTTCCGCAGTATATTCACTAGCACTACATCCGACAATAGACATCCTCATATCAGCAGGACGTGATTCAACAGCTCGTGTTTGGGACATGCGTACTAAAGCCAATGTGCATACTCTCACAGGACATACAAACACAGTAGCTAGCGTGATCGCACAGTCTGCTGAGCCGCAAGTTATTACAGGCTCGCATGATACAACAATACGGCTGTGGGATATTGCTCAAGGAAAATCAATATGTACTTTGACAAACCACAAGAAAAGTGTGAGAAGCCTTGTATTCCATCCAACTTTGTAAGTGAACTTGTTAATTTTTTACTGTCATGGTGCATAGTGCAATGTAGTGTTTATTTTTTCAAATTAGTTAACCACTTATGATGTTTCTGTTGATATTGGAGTTAGAACAAAGTGATCATGCTATCCCACTTATTCTTTTTTTGGGACAACTTGAATATTGCTTATAAATTCTTTGGCGTAATGGCTTGTAATTTGTAGTAGTATTGGAAAGCTTATCAGAGTGTAAAAACTTCCGAATGGGTACTTTTTGAGATAAAATCCATTTTCCACATTTATGAATTATTCTTTTTTTAAAATCTAAATCATAATTTACATGAATCGAAGTTGCTTCAATTTCCTTTATAAGTTTTTAATAATGAGAAGGTATTATAGTCCAAAAGCCAGCCGCAAATTTTCGAGCTCGTCGGATAATGGGATGCTATGTGATCTGCAGGAATGCAAAAATATTGTACAGTACCTCTGCCACCCCTTATCCTGTGCTAAATCCTCAGTGCAGTCTGCTCGAACTGTTAATGCAGACTTTCGACTGTCATGTCGTAACGAGTTCAAACAACATTCGTTGCAAGGGGCATAATGTCTTCTTGGCAGATATTCAAGCTGTGCTAACCCGATGGCACAGGGCAGAGTAGGGTGATTTAAAACATACGTCGTCAACAGCGTGCATTTGGGGAGGGGGTTTCGGGTTATAACCTATCCCCCCCAAGACCTATGATCATGCATTTTTACAAAAACGTGAATACAAAAATTATATTTTAGCTCTGAATATTAGATACTATGATATTACTCGTCAGTTGTGAACTATACAGAAGAATGTTTCTTAATAGATGCAGAATTAAACAGGTGGCAGGACTGCTGTATAAGAATTTTTTTAATTWGAAATTTTCAATCTTAGGACATATAATTAAACAAGAAAAATCAATAAAAACATTGTTTAAATTTTTGTTTTGGAGTCTCCCCCTCACCCCTGTAGACGTCAACTTCCCTAGTCCAAAGTTTTGGGCACCCGTTAGCGCCACGGCTACTTTTTGGGCATTCTGCATGCACTACATCTTAATGTTGTTAATATTTACATTGTCTATCAAATCATAAAAAGCATAACAGCACATGGAGTTCACTTTGTTTTCATTGTTCTACTCTTGAGTTCATCGTACACATTTACTCTCGTAAACCATCAAATTTTTTTGAGGATTTGTTATTATTAAGATACCTAGAATTCTGGTAGCCGAACTTACCTGTAAAAAAGGATTCAAAATATATCGCAAAAATTTAGTTCAGCTTCTAACATTAACACATCAAGGTACGTCAGATTTTGACGCTTATAGGGTGTGTATCTGTCAACACATGCGTGGTAGAAAATGAGAGGTATTTAAAGTTTCAACTGAATTATATATTTATCAACGAGGAACAAAGGCAACATTTGTGGAGCTACTGTTAGTGAAATCGTTACAATGTCTTGACCAAACAACGAGCAATGATCGGCAACAGTTTGAAATAATGTATGTATTCGATTTCTTATTGTATTCCATGATGGGAACAATAAAACATCCAACAATGCTCAAATTTTTGGTCAGGCCACTAACACTTCCTTGGTTCTAGTTTCATTAGAATCATAGTCTAAGAGACACTGCCGAAAACGTAACAAACCAATACATAATAAAGCGAAACCTAGCTTGTAATGAATAAAGTCGCAAAACAAGAAAGAAAGTCGAACGAATGAACCAACACGTGATAGAAACGGCTTAAGGAAATCAAATTGGCGTGTAATTCTATGTAAATTGCCCGAGTAACAAAATTATGAAATACTTAAAAATCAAAATGCTGACGTTTTTGTGACATACCTGGACTAGTGTTGCATCTAACGACAGCTTGTCAAACTAAAATTGTGCATTAGATTTTGACACAGAAATGGCGGMAAGTTGAAATACCACTGTTTTAGGTATCTTGGTTATTATTAAACATTTCTTTTGTGTTAGTGAATGAAACTAGTTATTACTGGTCATATTTTTTTACAGGTATATGTTCGCATCTGGTTCTCCTGATAATATAAAACAGTGGAAATGTCCAGACGGTAAATTCATACAAAACCTGTCTGGACACAATGCCATAGTTAATTGCCTGGCTGTAAACTCWGAGGGTGTGCTGGTGTCAGGWGGAGATAACGGAACTTTGCMTTTTTGGGATTGGAGGACTGGATATAATTTMCAAMGATTACAAGTTAGTAAATGTATTATTTCTTCTACTGTTTTTTTTTGTTAATAAGAATTGTAGTTTATCAGTTTAAGCCTGGATCTAGAAATAATATTATAAACTGTAGGCCTATCAATATATTGTGTGTTCCCTTGAAGATTTTTGGAAGTTTAGTTGTGTCCGAAATTAGAACAAGGTTTAAAAACGTTATCTGCCCATCTCAACATGGATTTCATGCTGAACGCAGCTTACTTGCAAATCTTGTTACTTTTACTGAAGACATTCTTGGTGCTTTTAAAGACGGCTTGGACATCCATGCTGTATATACTGATTTTCAAAAGGCTTTTGATACAATTAATCACCTTATACTTTAAACAAAATTGTACCTGTATGCTATCAGAGATCCTTTATATTCATGTTTATGTAGTTATATCAATAAAGGCACTCAAAGAGTTTTTATAAATGGTTTTCAGTCATCGTATTATTCTGTAACATCTGGGGTGCCACAGGGTTCTATCATAGGCCCTATTTTATTTAATATTTTTGTAAATGATGCTTGCTCTCATATATTATCAGTTTGTTTGCTGTATACCGTACAAAAAAATTCAAACTCTTGATGATATTGCTAATCTGCAATCTGATGTACTGAAAATTGAGAATGGTGCAATCTTAACAATATGTGGAAAAATGTCAAGTAATACGTTTTGGAACAAAATGTTTCTCCTTCTATCCCCCTTTACTTACTGAAGAATAAATCTCTAGCTATTGTGGATGTTGTAAAGATTTGGGAATATTTTTAGATGGTAAATTATTGTCTTTCCATATTCGCTACGATTTTATTATTGGCAAAAATAGAACTGTTAGGTTGTTTCAAAAAGTGGGCTTTTGATTTTAAGGTCATTAGTGATCTTAGTACTTTACAACTCTCTTACTCGCTCCATATTGGAATATAATGGGGTCTTTCACTCAATTTCTTTTAATTCGGAATATCAATCTACATCAAAAATAAAGGAACCCGTATTTTTCCGTTTTTCTGTGTGATGTATATTAAGGTAGAAAAAGATTATTAAAGATTAGAAATTTACGAGCGTGACGTCAGATGCCGCAGTCCCCACCAGTCATACATCGCTCGCTTTGCACTAATTCACTGCAACTTCACGATGATGTGTGTGCCATATTTATTGTTTACATCTTGTAGGTTGAAGGCAGTGTGAACTATACGTTCTTTATGTATATAAACATACAGAAGATTACACCAAAAATTGAACACAGCACACACACACACACACACACACACACACAACAAAATGCTAACCGGATATGCTATTATGTTAAAGGGTTCGTAGGCAAGTGCTCACGCAATAAACAAAAACAGTGTTGCCTGCTCTTCAAACAAAAGGTGCACCGTGAAAGTTTTCATGGTTCAAATATATAATATTTCTGATTTATCTGAGACAACTAACTGTGTTAAACTAATATTATAGATCATACTTTATATCAAAAAAATTATCCAAATTGTGATATACTCGTTCGGTACAATGGACGCAAATTTTGTTTCAAAATTTCTGAAACACTTCAATACAACGCACAATCTGGTTACACTGTACAGAATAATTGTTTCTTATATGAATATAGGAACAGGAACTTCAGGGCTGGTTCAAAATGACAACATGATGACTTAAAGCTTCTGTTAGCTTCAACCAATCTTGCTTTTGATTGGCTTGCGGACTATGACGTGTCATCTTCAAGATTTTTATAATTTATGTTGACGTAACATAAATAACTATACGAAACCAAATGTGTGATGGATAAACAGTGGCAAAGATTCGGAATTTTGTGTCAATACTTGTTTCTACAGATGTGAACGACCCCATTCCATCAACTGGCTGTCATTATTATCTTACGCTTGTTGCTCGAATTGAATCTGTTCAACATGCTTTTTTTTAAATTTGTTAAATTTAAGTTAGAAAAATGCAATTTTTGTTTAAATGATATAGACCTCGTATCCAAATATGTCATTCTCTCCACTGCAAAGCTATAGATATTTTTACAAATCGTGTTTTATATTCAAAGTTGTTAATGGTATAATTTTAGTTTTATTTTGTTGACAAAGTATTTTGTAATGTTCCAATTTGTAATTTACATTAAACGATATTTTGTATGTGTCATTTCGCAAATCTAGTTACCCCTATCATTTGGCGTTCAATAGTACTTTTTTGTTAGCTAACAAATATTCTGGTAAATTAATTTCACTGGTGTTTTTTATGCACAATTCAGATGGGACTGCAAACATGTACTAGGTATTTAATTGTTCTATAATCCTTTATCCTTTATCGCGCATTATTAGTATTGGCATAATAAACTATTATTATAAATATAAAATATATTTTATTTTACAATTTTGAGGCCTTATCACAGTCATTTCTAAAAATTAGCTGCACAAATATTTTATTGCTTATGTAACTGTTTCCTTTTTGCACTTTCATTTTCAATTTTACTTTTTAAAGTACTATAACTGGTTCCCTAGTTTCCCAGTCTACAGGTTATTGTAAGCTTGGCTTTCTAAAATTTACTGTCAAATACTACACTGAAAATTAAGGGGTGAATTTTTGGGGTGATGCAGCTTCCTTAGGAAATTATTGGTACATTGGTATACTGGTTTAAGACACCCTGTATACTGGGAGTTTTAAAATAAAAATTTAGATCTGTAGTTAAAGCAAAAATACATGTTTTAATGACGTGTTTGTGTGCTGCCAGTTTAACTTCATTGTTCATATTTTATTTTAGGCACCTGTGCAACCTGGTTCAATGGACAGCGAGGCTGGCATATTTTCTATGACTTTCGATCATTCTGGATCACGTTTGATTACGACAGAAGCTGATAAAACTATTAAGATATATAAAGAAGATGAGACGGCTACAGAAGAGACACATCCAATTAACTGGAGACCTGAAATATTGAAGAGACGGAAATTCTAAGTAAAATTAGTGCAAACGTAATGTGTATAATTTTTAATAAATAAAAACATTCTTTGTGAATTACATGTTGTTGTCAAGTTCGGTGCGGAATGCAAAAAACTGATGAATCTAAGCATAATCATATTTCTTCATCAAGATCATAGCTTTCTTCTGGAAAATCTCCACATATGATATATTGAGGCTTGACGAATGCTCCATAGTTTGGCGGGCATTCAAAATACTTTTTACCTTTGAGCCTGAAAGCATACGAATACACAATTAATGGTCCACATTTCAAAGTAAATAAATCAATAGCTTTATAATATATAATAAAAAATTTTCTTCGTGTATGTGGCTACAATTAAGAAAACCGATATTAATAATAATAAATTATTTTCACCCATACCAAAGAAAATATATACACTAGAAAATAAAGTTGCATGTTAAAACTGTATACATTTATAAACATTTTAAAGTTTGTCCAATAACAGATTTTTCATTGCCTCAAATGTAGGTGATATCTAGACCTGGGTGTTTTCCTGTAAGTGCAAAATGAAATTTTACTAATCATGTTTGAAGTAAACAGTAATGCTTCACATTATACATGACTATCGGTAGCCTCACACTAAAAGTTCTGCTTTACAAAATTATAAATACATCTATGAATGCAATATCTGCTAAAATTGCTGAGAATAAAAAACATTATAATTACTGCATTATGTTGGCAGAATTTTCCTATAGTTTATATACTGGAATAAAGTAACTTTTTGCTTGATAAAGTAGTGAAATGATTTATATGCAAAAACACAAAGTTCGCTTGCCATGAATCATATTGTTGTTTTCTTTTTTATGTTTATGAGGTGATTTAACATCTTTCAATGTGTCACATTACTTACATATTTATTATTACTGCTTATTTGAAGTTTATATAAGWAAACATAAGTATACTGAACTAAATATTTAATTCCTATCGCAGAACAAGAAGTTTTCAACTGTATTCTATTCGTACATCAACATAACTATATTTTACTTAATTATCATAATCACATAAAGAAACGTGACTGCCTATATATTGTTTTTTTTTGATAAATCAAATGTCACTTTCCTTTAATAAACTTTTAGTACAAATTTCTCCAAATGCCTGAAAAAATTACACGTGTAATTAGAAGAGCAACTATCATTTTAGTTAGTCTGATGTACAAAGTTATATTTACTGATATGTTTACGGTAAACTGAGATTATTATTAATAAGTTTAATTTCCAGCCATTGAACCTTGTTCTGATAGAACACTATATATGCTTATTCATAATGTTTTCTGTACATTTTAGCCATTGATTAATACATTTTCAATATTACATCCTAATAACTTTCATACATATACATATTAAATGTGAAATAATTAAAATTGAGAAAGCAGATTGATCAAGAAAGACAATTTTACTTCCAACAAAAGTTCTGAACTATTCATAAATTCACCAAGTCTGCGCAATATAAATTAAATGTTCAATAAATTGATATTTCTCCACTGTTCTGAACCATCAATTCAATAAAAAAAATATTAAATTGAGAATTGGTTTAGATCGAGTTATTTGTAAGATGTTTTCGTCATCATTTGTGTCAGTTTAACAAATTACTGTTATAACAAACTTAACTTATGCTCATTTATTGCCTTTTTTCGCATTTGCGATGGTAGAACAAGCTTTAAATTTTCTCTTGAATTTTATTTCTATATGATATTAGCAGTGCATAAATAAGCCTTAAATATGAACAAATTTTCAGAGATTATTTTTATATCAATAGATAGACAGTACAGATATGACTTGGAAATTCATCAAGTGAAGTGACTTCATGATTTTTATCTTGCTTTCTACAGTATACACAAGTTATGATTGTTTCAGCACTTACGATCCATCATTCTTTCCTAAAGGTTCATCATATTTARCTCCTATCCAGTAACCAGACAGTCCTTCAACAGGACCAGCATACATTACTGTTCCCAGTTTGATGGGTACATTTGGGACAGTAACTTGACACCTAGAACCAATAACTGTGGATTCAGCCAATTTCTGTTCTTCTTCTAGCTGTTTTTCCTTCTTCTTTTGATTTTCTTCATTGTATTGTCCTGAAATACATAAAAATATCAGTAGGAAGGAAGGTACTCCACTACTACAAAGGTTCAATAGTGTTTCTTTTTTTATCCTTAGTAGTGGTTATTCAATAGGTATCTGAACTTCCACAATATATAAGAAGTGGCGGCTCCTGAAGGAGGGCTCTAGGACGTCGTCCTCCCATAGAAAATTTATATCAATTAATATATATGTACTATGTCATATATTGTATTTACTTTCCTCACTAGAACTAGTTATTTTATTTTTTTGCAAGTTTAGACAACCAACTTTACATGTACACAAGTGTTTACGTCTAATGGTTTTATACACTTGCTACGTCTTGTTGTCATGGTTACCGCATCATTCTATTCGAACTAATAATTTACTTCTGTATGGAAATTTTTGACCCTGATGTGGGTCCACAGTCAGTGTCGCTGCATTAGTACATTTGTAGCAAACACAGCGTTGTCTTGCAGGTTTGGCAGGATAGTATATATGCAAGACAAGGCTGCAACCTACTGCATTTGCTACATATGTCTGAGAATACAATAAATAAATTAGAAAAATAGAAAATCATGAAATACTGAAAATGCATTGACTCCAGTAATAATTAAATAAATAATAAACAAAATAAACCATGTATCGTTAATAACCTTAACGTCAACCACAAAAAACATGCCACTAATAATGCATTTTTCATAAATGGTTGCTATTATCACTTATTATACAAGTATTTAACAAAATTTCCATTCAATGTTAATAACTGGAACAAAATTTAACGGCAACTTTGTAAGTAATGGGTGTCTTTTAAGAGGGAAATGTCTACAAACCACAAGTTTGGTGGGCACTGGCCCAAAATTTGTTAAAAAAAATAAATAATTGTTGAAGGTATATTAAATTCTTGGGATGTAAAACATTTAAAAAACTAAATATTTTGAAGACATAAATTGTTATGTTTTAAGGGTAGTAAATAGTATTGAGCCCCTCAAAATCGGAGGGCCACGGGCTGCCACTGTATATAAAGTATAAACATAAAAATCCTTTCTAAATCGTCTACTAAAATAAAACTCACCCAATTTGTTCTTTACTAAAAATGATCTAACAGAATCTGTCCTTTTTGCATATATTTCAGGTGGCATTTCATATTTTTCAACATTGCCAAAGTCTAGTTCGTTTCGTATAGAAAATTTATCTATAACGTGCAATCTCATTCCATTTTCAATGGGGTAAGAACCCAGTAGAGCTTTATCATCTGACAATTGGCATATGAGTTTGTTATCCTTATCGTACACCTCTATTTCCATTGTCTGACAACTTCCACCAGTCATTAATTCGAGTTTTGCCTGTGCAAAAGTGAATGATTTCAAACTGTTAATTGAAAATAATAGGTCTATTACCTTTAATTCCTCAAGGGTTATATCTTTTGCAAACCGTTTTTCACCAAAGGATATGTCATCTTTAGAAGTTGATATCTGTACATTGATGAAATCTGGTGTTATTACTTTGAAATCTGCCATAGTCTACAGAAAAAAGTGCACAGTTGTTTCGAATTTTTCAACAACTTTTGTTTTTTTGCAGAATTAACCAAATTTTGACATCTGACTGTTGACTCAGGTTCAAAATGAGTCACAAGAAAGACAAGACACAATCACACCCACTTAAATGAAGAAATAACTAGAACGCTGACTGGCCACTTAGAGTGAAGCCGCAAATAGAAACGGGCCCGTTGCTGGCGATTGGGGACAATCTCTCTCGCACTCACTGTGGTTAACGTATAGACATCTTACTATTTCTAAATAGATTAGCATGGCATATGGAATGCGCGTGAAAAATTTCGACAAATTGAACCATTACATCCACAGGTCGAAAATCGCTTAGCTGCGAGGTATTTGGATTTGGACTTGTGCATTAGATGGAATTTCAGTTGACGAACTGGCCAACAGAGGGACTAAAATGCGCTGAAGGTTAAAGTCACTAGATAGATAAAGTACCGCAATTGTCCTCCATTTTAGTGCAAAATAGCAGCGGTAAATTTAAATGTTTATGTAGAAGACGCGATCAAACCTATTTGGTTTCTATGGTTTTGGTTTGATCCGCCATTTTAGTGCAAAAATAAGGACAATGAATTGCGGTACTTTATCTATCTAGTGACTTTACGCGGCGCGCAAAAAACACGGCCTAAACGCCTCAAAAATCGCGCGGTAAAAAAACAACCCCCAAATCTGCTTGAAAACACGCATACGCGTAGGACGTCCGGCCGATAAGGAGTATGCGACACCTCATCACAGTATACGAAGAACACCGAGTGTCGCCAAAAACACGGCCACGCGGCCTAAATGCCTCAAACATCGCTCAGTAAAAAAAACAATTTCTAAATCTGCTTGAAAACGCACTCGCGTAGGACAACCGGACGTTAAGGAGCATGCGGCACTGCGCGGCATAAGAGAGAACACTCCGCGTCGTAAAGTAGTTCCAAATTGAAATATTTATTTCTTGAAAACTAGGCGCGACCGCAAGAAACGGATTTCATATTCATGTTCAGGAGGCCACTTTCTAGAGGTACGCACAATTTGAGCTCGATAGGTGATGGGACGCTATAGTAAATAATTACCAAACCGATTTATGAAAACAATCAACGCCGATGCGAAAGAAAACCACTAGAAACTTTCAAATACACACACTGACAGTGAAAAACGATGTAACGAATGACGATTGTCAATGTCAACCTCAAAATTAATTAATGAAAGATACTGGCAACATTGTTCATTGTTGCCAACTTAAATCATTTCTGTTATGCTGTTTGCGTGTATGTTATGATGGTAATGGCATTACGTCATTGGTGACGTGCCTTTAAACTTCTAAGAATTCCAGTGTAAATATTTTTTAAACTAGGATAATACTAATAGTGCCCCACTAAAATTTTTCAATTAGAATAATGTGCTAAGAACTTGGGTCATATTTAATTGAAGTCAAAAAATCTCATAAAAACGCTTGGTGGCAAGAATTTTTTCGCGAAATACTGTTATATAGAATTCAAATTGGATTGGAAAGTTCCTAATTGGACAGCTGTTTTTTTTTAGAAAAAGAAGACCACTGCATATAGGTATAAGGTACCGCCAACTCTAGTCTCGGGTTTGATGCAGAAACACAATGATCCTTTTCCCTATGGTGCAAGAGAGATGTGGTATTATACCAAGTATTGCTGGAATTCAACTTCGTCTAGCAACCACCGCTGCCAAATCCGGCAGTAACAGAGATGGAATTATCAGAAACAATATGGAAACTATATGTCAAAACCGTTGTCTCCACCTTTCAAGATACAGTGACCTTATAGAAAAGTAGATGCCAATGCTTCCTGTCAGTAGTAAATTGACACAATGACAAAGCCACCTAGCTGCCTTAACGGAACTACTTATATCACACTGATCCTTTCATAACAGGCAAAACCAGTTTTATGCCATTATGTCTGCACTACATCTAAACTATGATATACAGTAATAGAGATATAGATCTGTATGTAAGTAGCTAGTTTCAGTGCAGACAGTATAGCATAGACATGTATCTTAAACTAAATTATTGTTTCTTTACTTCTAAGGTTTATTTCGTGTTCAAAGGTGAATGCTTTCAGCATCCATAATATCAGATAATATGTTTTTGGGAAGATTGCTCTCACTATAAAACACTGATAAAAATGAAATGACATTTCTATTACACCTGTAATCTGTCTTAAAATGGTCTTAAAGAGATCCTCAAAAAATCATCTGACACGAGTTACTTGAGTAATGAGATTAGAAAAAGATAGGAAATTGACTGAACAGTTCATCATACTGTCATGCCTCTTATTTTTACCAAATCATGATGTCTTGAAGCGTTTTGAATCATGTACAATAACGACTTTTTGATTATTTCCACTTTGTGTAAAAATAAAACATGTTCTGTTTTTAAGTGAAGAATTACATGTTCCCTTGGTTAAGTACATTTTTCGATCAAATTGTTTACAAACACAAGAAATTATTCATGAAAGTTAAGAGGAGTTGCTCATTTGTATATGTTACAGTTCTGTAAAAGCCTTGAAGATGATCCGAGACAAACCGATCAAAACCTTGGCTTTATTAGTTTCTTTTTACTCTTTGGTCAAATTCCCCAACCTTTGTAAATTGAGGTAACACACCAATAAACATGTTGCTGTGGTAATATGCGTAAAGGGAGAGGTTTAATATTAAGACATTTGCACCATAGCTAATTTAAATTACCATATGCAATTTCTTGAAGATTTGAATTGGGAGGATTGAACAACTTTTACATCTTTCTGTTCAGCTCTCCCAATCACTCATCTAAAAAAATTACACATATCATATTTTGAAGGAAGACAATGTCTTTAATTTGTAATTCATTTTATTTAAATTTGTTTACAAGCCAAATATACAAAATATCTTGTGCTTTGAAAACAAGAAATTTGTAAAGTAAACAATGTAAACAAGAAAACTAAGTTGTAAACGTATTCACAAAACAAATTTAATATTGTCATAGTTATTAGAAATACTTATGTCCTTTAAAAAGTCGTTTAAAGAAGACATTTCAACACAGAGAAAATAACTAGAAACTAATAAATGTGAAACACATTTCTGAACAAGAAAACTTAACTGCAAAATCCATTCACAAATTAATAGTAATACTGTTGGAACAATTAAAAAAATAATGCTGTTGAATAAGTCATTGAAATAATAAACATGAAATAGATAAAGAACAAAAAAGTAATTACTTTAAAGGAGGATACAACTCATCAGAAACTGCAAACATTCGGCAAAGAGGGCAGACGGCTTGACGCTGAAGCCATGTTCTGATGCACTAAAAGAAAAACATATTCACTAATAAGAAAAACATTTGTATTTATATACCAGTACCATTGTATGAAATTTATGCTTGCAAAGAAGCATAACAACAGTACCGTTTCTCATGTCTTCATAACAAATGGCACAACAGTCATTGTAATTTGTGTTATTCCACTGATTTTCTAAAGCAGTTACATTCCACACCTGCTTTGGCCTGCACAGATTCAATAAAATAAATGCTCTAAGTTATCAACAATATACTCACACGATTTTCGTTTTTGAACTTCACTTCTTACTAGTCCTAAAATTGTTTCACGTGACAGTCCACTCAGCTTTCCATTATTATTGTTTCTCACTTCTTCTACAGCAGATACGAGATTTTCCTCGGGTTCGTTTGGGATTTGCATCTTTAGGTAAACAACCAAGCGCCAAAAATTTGGCCCACCCATTTCTAGTGTTCTTGGTAAAAGCTTTTCAATTTCCAGCTCAATCCAATCTGATGATGACGTAGGTGAAGGTGCCGAAGGTTGTTCGCTAGCGTTTTTCACGAGGAAGGATAAGGCACTTTTACTACCGTTTTTGGAGGCAGTTTCTTGAACACCATTAGACGAATTATTCTCTAGAGAACTACTTGTGTTAGTAACAGTTGTCTCTACAGTTTCAACGGCTAAAATTCATTCAAATAGTAAGTTGTCTAAAACGATTAATTTTATCTTACAGCTTATTTTAGATGGTACATTCACTTCCGCTGAACTAGAATTGGATGGAATGGCAGTAATTGTACTTGTGGCATTAACTAGATAAAAAAAATATGTATGTAGCAAATCAGTCAGTAAAATTGCTAATAATAATACTAATTTTATCTTACAGTTTATTTTAGGTGGTACATTCACTTCTGCTGAACTAGGATTGGATGGAATGCTTCTACTTGCGACGTTAACTGGATAAAAAATATGTATGAAGCAAACCAGTCAGTAAAATTGTTAATAATAATAATATGAATTTTATCTTACAGTTTGTTTTAGGTGGTACACTTGCTTCCACTGAACTAGGATTGGATGGAATGGCAGTGCTTCTACTAGCCACATTAACTGGATAAAAAAATATGTATGTAGCTAACCAGTCAGTAAAAGTGTTAATAATAATACTAATTTTATCTTACAGAACAATTTTAGCTTACCGTTTGTTTTAGGTGGTACACTTGCTTCCGCTGAACTAGGATTGGATGGAATGGCAGTGCTTGTACTTGCGACATTAACTGGATAAAAGAAATATGTATGTAGCAAACCAGTCAGTAAAATTGTAAATAATAATAATACTAATGGATTTCCAACAGAAACGTTAATTACAGGAAACATCAAAAGAAACAAAATGTACCATACTGAACTAATCCAATGGTCTGCAAAGTTAGGAGCAAAATAAATCAATGATACAACAGCCACAACACAAATTAAATTAATGTATTTTAGATACTAATGATTATGTGGTCAGTCCCAATAGTAAGAGACCACAACAATTCTGCTCGCACAGCTGTTGGCCATACTATTAGATTTGAAGTTTCCACTTCTCAAAATCATCATACTGCTCGTTGCAATGCTCAGTCTTAGCAGCCATTTGTATTGGAGCTTCCACTTCTCGGTACTGCCACGTGCAAAGTTCTCGCAGTTATTTTGTTTGTAAGCACAAAAGCCAATAAAATGATCGAAATCCAGCGATTGTTAAGAGATGGATTGTAAAACATCCGCAAGTGTTGTAGTTTTCAGCTGGTGTCATTGAAAGTCACAACAAAGAAATAATGGAGGACCATCAATCACCGACGAGGCAGTTGTGAAAAACAAATTATAAGTCAAAACAAGAGGATCCCTCTTTGATAAACTTTGCATTTTGGTAAGTGAAATGCCTAGACTTTGTAACCTGCGACAAGTGAATTTAAAAAAAAAAGCCCCTTTCTTCTACATACCACCCATGAAATTGGTAGGATGCATCTTCAATAAGCTTTTATGGGTCTCATATTGCATACACTGCACACGACATTCCAACTTGGTAAAAGTCCTGTAAGAGGTGAGTTGATGAACGGAAAATTAAAACGCAGACATCACAAGGAGCGATCATTCGGTCTTCACAGATGACTGATTGAGTCTTTGTGACTCTCGTCAAAAACTAACAGGCTCACTTGTCAAATTCAGACCCATTACATGCAAACTCTACACTATTTATAATAATAATTATTATTATTAATACAAAGTAAGACCAGAAGCATGGCTTGTATGTTCGATTAACAAATTAGAAATATATCAGGCCTACAGAATGTCAGAAAGCAAACTAAATAATTTTCAAAAAAACTAAGCACAAAATTAGAGACGTAGCAACAAATCAAAAAAAGGCATATGTATATGAGTAAAGCATACATGATTTTTCAATATAACCTAAATAAATATGAAAATAAACTTTGCTGATGGTTTAGTACTACATACACTACAATGTCAGTCACATATGAGAGAAAAAGATAGGGCCCAAAACAAAACCCTGCGGGACACCGCTTAGAATGTCCCAGAAGGTCGACCAACACTCCTCAATCTGAACATTAAAAACACCTACCATGAAGCAAATCACCGATCCACTGCAATAGCCCCCCTGAATCCCTAAATGTTGATGTAGTTCTTGATTCTTTGCAATTACTGCTTAATCAGTTTAACAATATGGAAACTATCTATAGATTATTTGAAAACTTGGAAAGGTTTATTTTGAATATGGCATGGGAAGATAGCTAGTGGACACCCTGGATAATATAGCTTCGTATTGGCACCCTATTGGCCTATGAACGGTTGTGTCTGAAACTATCCAATTGTTTTTGATTATTGATTATTTCCCATATTTCAAATGTAGAAATAATCGTAGTAATAAGCTCGTCTAACCTTAATCTTGCACTATGTGTTACAATTACATTTCATTTTTTGTGCGAAAATGAATTGAAAAAGTTTTATTAATGTTCATTATACCAACGTAACTATTATTTTATTGTTATTATTGTTAAGGTGATTAGATCAAAAAATGGGGCCCCTTCAGGTGTTTGCTCGTGTTAATTAAGAAGATGAAATGTGTGTTTTGATAACGTCATAGTAAATAATGATCCACCATTTGTGCTTAAATCCTGATAACTTTTTAATATTTGCGGTATGGCAAGAAAAGAAACAATATAATTTTAATGTAAAAATGTGTAATTACTAACTTTAAATGTCATGATATTATTGTTCTTGAACTTGATTTTTACATATTAATACAATAGACCCATATTTACTATGTTAATTAATTTTTGCTCACAGTTAAATGCACACATGTGTGAATTTCATAAAGACAACCTCTGTATCTTGCAGTTTATTTAGTAACCATTTAAGAGCAATCTTAGTTGTGGCTCATTTTCAACCAACAGCTCCTTTATTTATCAACAAAAATCAATTCAGATGCTGTTACCATGTTACAAAAAAAAAAAGATATATGTATATGTTACAGTTACCTTTACATGGTTGAGCAGGTTCTTGTTGATTTGTTTCGTGGTCACTTTTTACTTCGTTTGTCTCCCGAGTCTTATTCCTAAAATAGTTTAACACATCATTACTACAAATAAATGAGTTTTAACTCCATCAACGTGTTTTCTCACCAATTCACCTGGACAAGATTATTTTTGGCTTTATAAATACTATCGATGTATAACTTGTGGAAAATGTCTTTATGATGACTTAAACAATGGCACTGTAATTTTAATGCTTTTAAGGCTATGCGTGGATTTTCTGTTAGCTTAAAAAAAAATTCGCCATGTTTGTTCTGCAACAAAGATCACATTATATTTTACATGACGTGACTTATAATGCTGGTTATTACCTGCAATCCACTTTGACATATGCTAATTTGCTTTAATTTATCTTCCCAGAGTTTAATTTCGGAATCAAACAGTGTCTTTATTCTAATATCCTCTCTACGTGTTTCTGAGACTATCTTCAAATCTGCTAACATGGTTTGACACTGCTGGCCTAAACTGAAAGTAAGAATGTTGAATTTGTCAAAGTAAAATCATCCGATCTTTACTTACTATGAATTCATTGTCATTTGAAGGTAATTAATAAATTCAAACGCTTGAATTAATATAGTTTTAAGTACAGTTATTTCTCCTCTTATTGCTTCCAGTTGTTCATTTTTATTATCTCTGAAAACATTGCAAGTACAACAAAATATAAAGCCCATTATTTAGTAATACTCATTTGAACATACTCTAATACTTTTTTGACTAGTTTGACAACAAGAGTAGTGTCTATTTTTGGTGTAGCATTATTTTCACACAGCTTCTTAATAATATTATCCTTGTCCTCAATAATCCGTTGAAGGGTTTTTATCTAAAATAAAAATGTTATTATATCCCAGTTCCAAAAAAGGCAAGGTGCTATATACTGWTAACAGTAAATAAGTAAAATGCATGTATATGCTGTGCTGTCTGCACCGCAACCAAATGCAGACAGATCTATTTCGCTATGATTATAGCTCATCAGTGCAGTTTAGATCTAGTGCAGACAGMACGGCAGAGAAGTGGTTTTGCCTATATACCAAAGGCTTGGTATAATATAAGTAGCAATTTATTTATGAGCAGTTTTGAAACTGTAGCAAAGTAATCTTGAAATACACAATTTCTCGCTCAAAGCAATAATAAGTATTTCATGTAGTTTTGAAAATGACTGGGTATAAATTAAATATTTGTGCATGTTGTGCATTTTGTTTTTACTTTGGCAGGAACGGAAGTCATGTCCAATTTTTCTGGTATTTATTGTGAGACAACAAATACCTTGAAAACCATTTATTTAATTGAAAAAAGTAATTAAATATAATTTGCATTATATGAATAGAAAAATCATACTATAAGGTCCACGTTTGGTTTTATAAATGCCATAAACGTCTTTCAGGTGTCAAGGCAGTTTTGTTAAAAGATCACCCCGAACATTATTGCCTCTTTGGTTTCACTGTTGAATTCTAAAGTAACTTTATTAATGACAATTATGGTCTCAGGACTGCCATTTTGACGTTATTTGACATTTTGTGCAAACTATGACATTTGCAGTGGTTTGCGAAAATTCACAATATTTTTGAAATTTACAAGGATGACAAAATGTGGTGTTTACAATGATGAATAGAGGAACGATTATACTATTTAAAAAATAAACTATCATAAAAAGATGGTACTATCAATTTTGATAAATTTAGATGTGGATAACTTGTATACTATAAGGTCTACATTTAATTTTAGAAGCAATTTAAATTAGTTTACTAAAAACATAATTTTTATTACTGATCAACTAACTATATATGCTATAGTTTAAAGCAACGTCCGTTAATTTAAAAAGTGTTCAAATTGTTGTCCATTCACTTCAAGGCACATATCTATAATACCCAAGAATTGGATGCATGCTGTATCATATCAGGTTTAACATTACTTATTCTTTATTTCGTATTTTCGATGTGAGTGGTGCCTTTATAATGTAACCCCACAAAAGCAGACCAATTTATAAGGCCATCCAAGATACCTAGAACTCTGGTAGCCGAACTTACTCCTGTATTGCAAAATTTTTCTTCAGCTTCTGATAACAGATGACACTAGCATACCATTAGATTGATACTAATAGGTTTTGCATCCATCAACGAGTGCATGTAAAACATGAAGTGCTTAAGGTTTCAAATAAATTATATCTACAAACGAAGGCAACCTTTGTTAAACTACTGTTAGCGAGAATGTGATCAAACAATGAGGAATAATTGGCAACAGTATGAAATAATGTACGTAATCGATTTATTACTGTATTCCATGATAGGAAGAATAAAACACCCAATGATACTCGAATTTGTGGTCATGGCACTAACACTTTCTTGGTTGTAGATTGTTGAGAATCATGTGTGGACGACACAAAATCCATAGGGGCATTATACTTGCATAATCAGGTATGTAAAACACAAATGCTAAAGTGAAACCCAAATTCTAATAAACAAAAGTAATGAAATAAAAAACAAATTAAACGGATGAACCGATAGGTGAAGGAATCCTAACTTAACATTTTTAAATAGCATATTTGTTTATCAGTGAAAACTGCATTCATAAATATGCATATGCATCATAAAATAAGATTATCAGTTGCTTGTAACTTGTAATAGCCAAGTTGGGATCACAACTGCAGTTTAGAATCACTCTGATTGGATTAGGCTAACCACAATCATAATCCCGATTATAATAGGAAAATTACTGTTTTGGCTCTTTCCTAATTACAACACTGTTCAAATGAGACTTACCTTTACATCATTCTGCTCAGTCTGCATTTGCTTAATAGAATTTGAAAATCCAGACTGATCTAGACTGATTTTTGCTAATAATTCTCCATGTCTGTCTAGTGTATCTTGAATATTGGTTTTACTTGCAGGAACAGGCTGGTTCTGCAATATATCAAAAAGAAATCAGGAAAATAAAGCACTAAATCACACTACCTCCCGCTGTAGTACCTTCTGTTTATCAGTTTGTACCAAACGTGATTTAGTTTGTTTAGTTGCTTGAGTTTGGGTTTGCTTGCTGGCTACATTAACTAATACTGTTTGTGTATTCTTTGCGGAAGTGTTCTGCAAACATATTAATATAGTTAGCTCCAACTGATGTATGTTCCGGAAAACAAGATGTTTTGGCATAATTTGAAATTTTTGATAGATTGTTTGAGAAAATTAATTTCTCCCCCACTAAAATCGCCCTACAGACAGAGAAAACAACTATGTTGTATGGTTTCAAAAGTGGATTCATTGTGAAATATTCTGCTTCAATTAGGTAGTTTGAAAACAAGCCGATTGTTTTGAACGCATGCACTTTCTTTCACTCGATTTATTGGATTTTAACCTAAACGGTCATTATCAAAGAGATTCCAGTGTTATACTAAACTCAAATGTGCAAAATTTTGTTTACGTCACCTTTTTTTACAGGGCTAGTAAAGTTCAATGGTAAAAAACCTTTAGCCTGGGTTTTGAAATCCAACTTAATACGAGGCGTGCTTTTTAAGTAAGTACCGTTTAGAAATTCTGTGCTGTCTTTAATGTTCCGCATATGTGCACTGTGTACCTACATGAGTTGACAAGCCACAGACACCATTACTTCAACAATAAGCTGTGTTTAGGTTTTTTTGTGCGAATTTAAAATGGCGCCACCGATTGAGAATCCCACCGATTTTGAAATATATGCCGCTATTCGTTTCCTTAGTGCTAAAGGTGTAAAAGCAGTTGAATTCATCAACAAATTTGCGAAGTGTAAGGACAAACCATTATGAATGATGGAACGGTAGAATGGTATGAAAATGGGTTAGAGATGGCCGCCAGAATGTCCATGATGAGTGGCTTTGTGCTCCTCCGTCCATCGCCTGGACCGTTCCTCGTCATGAACATTCTGGCAGCCATCTCTAAAAGCACTAACTCGTTTCCATACCAATACATCACTCATAATGTTTTGTCCATACACTTCACAGATTTGTCGATGAATTTCAACTGCTTTTATGCCTTTAGCACTAAGGAAACGAATAACAGCGCCGCTGCAGTGGAATTTCAAAACGGTACTTACTTAAAAAAATGCCTCGTAATTTAGGCAATTCATATATACGGCATAGCTGAATTTGCTATCCCTTATTTTGCTCCATGCAGAAATTAAAGAAATATTATCATAAATAAACCACACATATGCTGTTTAACCTTGACATTAACTTCTTCAAGGATACCAATGAATTTTTTTTAAACAATTTTTCAGAAAATCAAAGAGCAAATATGTACTTCGTTCACAATTCCAGCTCACACTTTTACCGACAATCATTAGAAGTATGTCGCTGAGTGCGGATTTTCAAATGCCCAATAATGTGTGATGTGTAAATTGTAAATATGTCTGAAAATAACCTCATTCCTCAAGATAAAATTTGTGTTTAACTGCCGCTGATGTAACATTATATTTCACATTTGGAATGTCGAACTGCTCATCATTGAAAACAGTGCAATCTGTTTCTTTTTTAAGTAATTTATTGCCTGCCTCTTACTGGCCACTGCTAGATTTCAAAGTAGCACTGCTGCTACCACAGACTGGATCAGGTAATGTGAAAATACGGAAGAAAGAGTTGATTAAATTATTACATATCTAAACATATAAAAAAAATTATTTTTCTATGATCCGTATTTATCGGGCTAACAAAGACCTGAATGTTGCTCGGGCAACATGACATAATGAAATTATAATTTCCCAAATTTGGTAGTGATTTCAATGTAGAGTAAAGAATATCTGCATAACACAAATCTCTTGTTCTGTTTGAGAACTATTATCAATAACAGATAGCACCTATTGAAGTCAGTAATTTTAAAGACCTAATAATAAGAATATCTGTACAACACAAATCTCTTGTTCTGTTTTAGAACTATTATCAGCAACAGAGAAAGCACCTATTGAAGTCGGTAATTTTAAAGATCTAATAATGCAGAGTAGAAGAAGTTAACAAAATAAGGGAACTGGATAATGCATGAGAAGTTTGTGAGATCATCCTGAAAAAACAGAAGTTTATAGTGCAATGCAGACGAATAGTAACACAAAATAGTCATAAGGAAAATTCCGATAATGAAGCTTGTACTGAAATGGGTGATAATGGTAAAAAAGGCCCTGAATACTGCCATAGAAGAAACAACTGGGATACCACTTTATATTTTAATGAATATATCAGTTAAAGGAAAGTTTATAATAAAACTTCGAAGATTAAACAGTTACAGATGTCCACTGAAGACAAGAGTTTATCAAATAATAATAAGGTTAAGATCAAACTGATACTAAAAAGTGTAAAAGACACCCAAAGGTACTTACATAATTATTATCAAATGTGAAACCAATTATTTTTCTGGAAAAGCTTTGAAACTAATTTTCCATTGGTTCTGCTATATAAAACAGTGAGCAAAGTACTGGACTTGAAGAAAATGAAAACTAATTTCTGACCATGAGAAGATTTTCATGTTTTGAAATTTGTTTTATTAATTTAACCCATATTTGTGTTAAAAACAATAAGACCCAGTTGCACAAAGCGTGGTTAACCAGCCATTGCCACAGGCACCACCAATGAAGAACACTTAAACCAGGGGGGGTCTAGTTAACCACACTTTGTGCAACAGGGCCTAAGAGTTTCTTCTAGCTTCTAACTCCATACAGATTGATAACTACACAGTTTTCCTGAAAAATTGTGATTTCTAATATATTATATTATATAATGAAAATACTTGTACGGTTTAAAACACGGGGCACATACAATAAACAATTGATGCATGAATAGTGCACCTAAGTCAGTAACACTTTTACTGCATTGCAAACGATACGAACTGTTATGAGAGCTTCGTCAATGGATAGCCACTCTCTACAATCCCTACTATCATGTATTGCATGTGCCTCATATTTTTGATTTTAAATCTTGCAAGTATTTTCTTAGCTATTAAAAATTCATAATACTAAAATTAGTGACATTATGGCTAAAACAGATAAAAGAATTCTTGAGCCTAGCTAACTTATTTTTGTCCTTGTTTGTTTATAGACCATAAAGAGAAACTTAACGTCAAACAAAATTTCTCTTAAGGTTCTCAAAACTGGTACTCTGATCTTATATTAATTTGTACTGTAATATAATGTGATTTGATCTCCTATATAAGTTTTACAATAATAAAATTGAAAGGGTCCAGTCAAAATTTGCTAATATTTATCATTTAAATTAAATACAATTATGATAATATAAATAAACGAACTAGATTCCAATTTCTGGATCTACCAACACTAGAATTTTGTAGAAAAGCTGAAGCTGATATATTTTTGTATAAAATTGTTAATGGTATTGTGATTAGTTGAGTTGTTATTGGTAACTAAAACCGGAGTTCTTTCCAAACACATTCGTGTTTTTTTCTAGAACAGAATATCGCACCAACTACTGACACATCATCAGTGATAGAATGATTACTATTTATAACTGTGATTTTTATAACTGCGATATTTTTCATCTTAACCGGGGTACATTTAAAACAAGTATTTTTATACAGCTAAATCTTGTAGCCTCTTTATAGAACGTGCCATTTAGAATCATATGTAAATGAAGAAATAAATAAATATTTATCTTGTAAATCATTATAAACACAATGATAACTGACTACTCACTTTTTTAAACTCTTCTTTATTTGATGAAGACTTCCCTTTAGCTGGAGCTAATTCTCGGACATCTTCCTTTGACTTTGCCCGACTGATAGTTTGCGAGCTGAAATTGAAAAAACTTAAATAACTGAACAATTTCTGCAAAGATTTCAAATTACCTGCTTGCTGGCTTTTCTTTAGTTCCATGATTAAATTTCTTATCAATTAAGATTTTTAATTCAGACAATTTGGTTTTTAAAGTTTCCGGTTGGGTGATGAAAATTTCGGTCAGTGTTCCAGGCCAATAAGCTCTTTCATGATAATCCTTATCTTTTCTCGTTAACATCATTTGGCCCCTGACAACACTGCTAAGTGCCAATTCATAGCTAGAGAAATTGCAATTACTTAGAAAATGTTCTAAAACTGATGCAAACATGTAAAGTTTGCTATTCGATTTGAAAATTTATTAATGGATTCTAATCAAATGTATCATAGATATTAGCTATTAAATCAAATCTAAGCTGGAATTAAAAGTTAATTTCTTAAAAAATCAAAGAACAAACTGCACAAATGAACATCTGCAAATCTGTTTGCATCAATATATGGTGATTTATTGAAGATAATTACTTATTATTGTCAAAATATGCTTTTCCAAGCAAGTAATGCACAGCAGGTTGTTTGTACTGATACCCTTGTTCTATTTCAGTTAACATTTCTATAGCTTGTAGTTGTTTGATGTTTCCAAGAACATAACACAGACAGAGAGAAAACTGTATCATTAATACTTCTATAGGATGTAGTTGATATTCATCAGGATATGGATCATTGCTCAGCAGAGACAATGCTGCTTCATAAATCTTAATAGATTCCTTATATTCCTCGATAACTGCACTATGTGCTGCATCGTGCAGCATTAAAACAAATTTGTTTCGTTTCTCACTAACAATATTCTTCGTTTGCATTTTAGAAAAATGCTGCTCTAGGAACAATTTGAAGATACTAGGTTCATCTTCGTGAGACATGATTTTGTTTGGTAAATAAATGCAACCTATAACATACAAAACATTTACTATTAGTGAAATTTAAGGAGGATTATTCCCTAACTTTATGGAAACAAACCAGGAATCAACGTTTGTATTCGTTAACAACTTATCTGCTTACGTTGATAGTTATCTCTTATCTATACTCAGAACGCGTCGCAGAGTACGTCAGTAAAACTAAAATCAAAGTAAAATATTAATACTGTGACTTGTTCCGATTATAAACATTATCATACTAAATAACATTTACTGCAACGGACACCTTTTCATCAGTGTAAGATAATTAGTTGAAACAACTTTTACTTAAAAACACAAAACTAAAAGTAAGAAGGGACAAATCGTGTTTAACAAAAACCATAACCCATAACCATTACAAACCCAAACCCTAAGTACAAATATTAGCGGTGTTGCCCATTCCAAATTAGCGTACTCCGCAGTGCTGACAACACTTAAGAATAACATTAAACTACACTGGTGTTACAAAACAACCAAATTTTTCTTTTTAGCATAGAATATGCATTTTTTCTGTTTTCGTGTAATTCATCCTTAGCAATTTTATGTTAACATCATTGCCTAATAAGTAAATATAACTAAACACCGAATTGTAAGATAATAACACGGATTAATAATTTGGTTGTTTTATAGGTACTAGTGTATTTAAAAAAATCCTTTATGTGTTTGTGTCCGTTCTATCATTCTAATATAAGTGTTGTTCTATATGTAAAAATATGATATGTTCTAAACAGTAAAAATTTCATTCATCTTTATTATATAGGCAATGGCAACTTAAAAATTAAGAGCGAAGAAAACTTTAGATACTATACCTACCTACGCGAATTGGATCATCTTTATATCAACAGGTTTTGACAATTTTGTTGTTACCCATTTAACAGATATATAGTAAAAAATAATATATGTGTTTATTGCGAGGCTTTACTACGGATAACTCAACCTAAAAACCACCAGAATTGAGTAATACATTCAATGACATTCTACTAAATTTTATATTAAACACCAAACCAAATTTTTCTTACACCAAAAGACCATTAAAATACTACCTATATAAAGGATATAAAGGATAACAATCTTAGTGGAGCTACTCACGCCGTGTTCGTCCACCATGCACCACAGAAATACACAAACACAATAGTTACCGATAAATTTAAACCAATCGTAAAAGATCCTCGAGCATATAGGATCAAACGCATGCGCAGTAAAGATTATATGAGAACGTCATGGCAAAGTCACAACAAACAATAGGACCTGCTTGTCAATCGCTATAGGCAAGTTTACAATAGTGACACGACATCTGGCGGCAGATGCATAAACTATTAAAAACAGTACTTTAATGCTGGAAAAAGGCGGAATTATTGTGTAATAGTGGTGTTTTTGTTAACGGTGCACATGAATCAGCTGACACTTAAATCAACCGACACATGAACCAACCGACAAAGTTACTAAACGTCAGTGGTACCCAACAAGTTAGAAATGAAGCGTTGTCGGCAACCAACTATGCAGCTACGTTAAAAATGTAATGGCATTGAGTGCTTTATTACTTTAAATTTAATTTTGATTGAGAATAATGGTCGCAACTTGTTGAATGTTCAAGCTTCAGAAGTAGGGGGTATTCGACCTTTTGATTTAATAAAATTAAGCGAACTCTTTTTCCATAGCCAAGCTTTCGTCATTATTTAAGACATCATCAGGGCTTCTACAATAAATTTACAATGGAATAAGAATATGATAAAGATAAGTTTTATGTAAATCTTACCGAATGTGCGATTAATTTAAAGAAGTCTAAAGCTTAAAGTTTAATTATTATATATCTATCACACGTAGTTCTAAATGGTTTGGCTAACATCAGTATATTATATTCTATATTGAAACATCTAATATGTTGCACACATGTTTATATAACCTTGTAAAACTCGTGTAAAACTTGTTAAAAACAATACAATATTAAGTGTTGTTAAGTAATGCCCTTGATTATAATATAAATAATAACAAATAAACTTGTAATAACCCACCGGGTGTGGATAGCCTGCGGGTAAAGAAAACTCAGCGGAGAATTATATACAACCAGGTATATTGTAAAAATTAAATATATACAAAATGAAACGTGTTTACATTATAAGTTACGTTAAGTTATAAGATTTACAATTAGGAATAAAGAAAACAATGATTAGTTGTTCAAACATTTATTAACAATGCTGCTGTTGAAAAAAGACGAATAAGATAATGCAATTTTTCAATTAATATGTATATATATCAAATAATAAACTTAAAAATATGAATAACACAAACGACAGTCCACACTAAAGGTGCACACTGTCGTTTGTGTTACTTATGACCCCAAAAAATTGTTTAATAGGCATTATCGTGTTAAACTTTCTTTAATGATGCTAGCTTCATCATGTAGTTAAATATGAATATTATAAAGCTACTGAAAAAGTAATGCCCTTAATTATACCTACCCTGGAAGCATTGGAAGAAATTTTTACACATCAGTTTAGGAACATCCTTATTTAGTCGTTTAGTTGTTTAAGTACATACTTAAACTGTCCGTGTTTATATTTCAATGTCATTCCAAATGTTGTTTTTGTTAAAATTCGTTTGTGGAGCTAAATATGTTTTTGAATATTAAAAATTTATTTATTATCTTAGACGTTACTTGTGTTATTACATTTTTAAGATTACTCCTTCACCTGCAAGTAGTTTTTACTAGTTCCTTTACTAGCTCCTGCAAGCACATTTACTGAACATCGCGATAATTCAAATTACACGTGTACATGTCGTGTTGCCTATTCCATATTTTGCTGTTTACACCAACTATGGAGTACCACTGGAAATCACCAGATCCGCCATGTCAATTCCCCCAGATAAAAATTCATAACCTATATCTGTCGGTTGATTCATATGGACTCTTTTTGTTATATCGTATTAGCATTTTTAAATTGTGGGCAGTGAATATTATTAAGAAAAAGGGGATACATGTAAACACAAAAAGCATGTGTGATATTATATTATAATAGTACTATGCGGTTATCACATGGATTATTGCCACGAGTGTGTTTTGGTTACCATCACCATTTCCTTTGTAATAATTATATTGAATATACTCGGTTGCGAACCCATCTGTGTTTCTTTTTGCGATACAGACGAGTATATTATAATAGCAAGTACTGTTTATTTCCGCCATTTGCAAAGACACACTAGCGCCACCAACGGTCGATAAACTCTCCTATCCACTCCGATCATCATGGTAAAATATCCTTACAATGGGCTGTTTTCATGATTTTTTTATTGCATCATCTGAAAGAGCATATCAGAAACTATAAATACAACACGTTTTTTCGTTCCGATCGGTAAATTGCAAAGCAATTAAAATGGAATTTGAATTTGTTCTTGTGACGTAATAAATATGTCTCTGTATGCATCAAGTGGTTAACAAAGTTTTGATAGAATATGTCTCTTATTTCTCATAGGAATGAGTGCGAAGAAAAATCGTATATACAGTTCGTACGTGAATTAGTAATTCGTAGTTCACTTGTACTACTGCCATTGTGCCAGTCGCGCGTTTGAGTTTGTTTTGTATTTGTTATCGTGCGTAACCTAGCTCAAGAAGATGTTTCGTGTAAAGTTTTCTTTTGTGCCTTCAAGCAAAAACCTTCACTAACTGCACTTCTTGACGACATCGTAAGAACCCGAAGGCAGAACACAGAAAAACAGTTAAACAACAATGTAAAACAACAAAATGAAAATTTGAGGTTGGCAAATAATGAAACACCTGTGCGGGCGGTTGCTCTACTGGCTTGCTGTTAATTGAAACTACTGCAGAGGCGAGCAATGTTGCCGACATGTGAGGACAATTAAGTGAGATGTTTTAAGCCTTAAAATTCGAAACTTTTCAGTTAATATATTATTATATTTTCGTTCTAATGTGTTATTGAAATATTACTTTTTTGTTTTACACTAATAAGTAAATATAGAAGCTCAAAATAAATAAAAAGGAAATAATACTGCCTATTAAGTGTTACATGTGATAACACTGTAAGGTAGTGGTTTGAGGGCTTCCGTGGTTGTCTGGTTGTTGTCGATGACATGTTGTTTTCCGGGCTGGTTCCCACGTTGGTTATTAGACCTTGACGTTTCGACACTCATGTCGGTGTCTTCCTCAGAAGCTCAGTAGCTCTGAAACTACTTCTGAGGAAGACACCGACATGAGTGTCGAAACGTCAAGGTCTAATAACCAACGTGGGAACCAGCCCGGAAAACATGTCACTGTAAGGTAGTTTATATGATTACAGATTTATGACGTCATATAAACTTTAAACATTTATTATTAATTATACAGTAACTTTGATAGTTAATCAAATGGCTCATCCAACTCCAAACACAAAGTACTTTGACGCAAAATTACTTATTTTACGTTTTTTGGTTGAGTGGAACTAGCCCATTGCCCTAGCTGTTTAGTATTTATTGTAAACCTTCTTCACCCAGAAATACACCTACTATATACTGATATTGTTTTCAAAATAACTAGTATTTCGAAAAAGTTGTATCTATACTATAGTATTTTTAATTATTGTTTAAATAATACCGCTTAAATATCAAATTATCTCCTTCGTAACAAACGTTTATTTGGATCGCTCTGACACATGGTGCAGAAAAGAACTTAACATAACGATATGACATAATAAATGACAGACCAAAAAAAATGACAAGCAAGAATTTTAAATCCTGTAGGAGTAGAGAAGGATTTTCCCAAATACCTTATAATGTAAATATCATCACATCTTCGCAATCTAACTAAAGTGAAGCAAACAAGATGATTTTCTATCTTTGCATACCGCTTGTACGGAATGCGAATGGCAAACTAGAAGAGGGATAMAGAGAGACAGCTGCCGCCTAGCCCCAACCGGCAAACGCTTTTTGGACAAAGATACACTTAAAACCAATCAAATGCTTCCTTTTCGAGTCTGCGTACTTTTAGTTGTCCCATTACAAGGATGGGACATATACCTATTCTTTTCTAAATGTTATCTTCAAGGGATATGCCTTGTTCTCCGTATATTTAATTATAAGGTATTTGGATTTTCCATTAACTGGGTATGTTACGGTTGAAGTTTCTACTGACAACAAATTGACAGCGTTTAGATGTAATTATTTTGACAGCGATTAGTTCAGTATGACGTTAGGTTATCTGCCTATTGTAGTGCAGATGTTTGGTCACTATAACCTTAATCGAATTCAACGTGGATTGTGGATTTTATAATTTGATTTCAACCATTCATAATTCACCAAGAAAGCTTAGATACTAGTTATTGATATAACTTAAGTCGCACTTTGATAAGCTATATTTAGTAATAAGAATGTCAGAAACACGGAAAACGGAATCAGTTGCGAATCAGAAGAAACCAAAAAGGAAGGCTAAAGTTATAGTATATTCAAAGAAAAGGAAATACAATGAACCAGAAACTGTATTTATACAGAAGCTGCAGCAAAAATATAAGGAGGTACTTAGAGTTTTAGACAGATAGAATTGTATTTTCACTTATTCATAAATTTCTAGATTAACCAACAAAATATTAAGTCGTTTACCGATTTACCACTGTCTCCAAAAACATTAAAAGGACTTAAAAATGTAGGATACATTAAACCTACTGAGATACAAAGAGAAACAATTGGCTTAGCATTACAAGGAAAAGATATATTAGGTGCTGCACAAACAGGTTCTGGTAAAACACTGGCTTTCATTATTCCTATATTGGAAGTTCTTTATTGCAAGCAATGGACTCACCTGGATGGATTAGGAGCTTTGGTGATAACTCCAACAAGGGAATTAGCTTACCAAATTTTTGAAACGTTACGTAAAGTTGGTATATTTCATGATTTCTCTGCCGGTTTAGTTATCGGTGGGAAGGACCTCAAATTCGAAAGGAAAAGAATGGATCAATGCAATATCATAATATGCACTCCTGGTAGATTACTTCAACACATGGATGAAAATCCTCTGTTTGATTGTGTAAATATGCAGGTGAGAATAAAATAATTCTTGCTTTTTATGTTATTAAGCAGATGTGGTTTGTGTTTGTGGATAAGGACTATAAAGCTGTAGAACACAAAACTTGAAATATATTGTTAAATGTATAATTATCCAGTTTATGACAGTCATGAGTTTTGGAAATTTTTGTAGATTATTGTATTGTAGAGCATATTCAGCTAATTTTTTGGTGTCGGCGAAGTCAGTTTTTCGAGAACTATTTTGTGATACACTGTGTTTTTTGCATGTTGCTTAGAGACACATACCTACTCTGCTGTGCAATGCCCCAACTGACAGCGGTATATATTATAAACAATAGCCCCATCCTGAATTTTAAGTTTTTCTTTGTCAAATGCAAACGTAAATTAATGTAACTAACAAGAGGGATAAAATAAACGAAAATAATAAGAAGTAGACTATCAGTCATTGATTAACAGCTCCCATATTTTACTAAAATTATTTCTTAATTTTGTACGGGTGCACAACTATAGCCCCATCTAAATTTAACACAGAATTGAACACAGTTTAACAAAATATTTATAAATTAATAATGGGTTTGGCCTCCAGTCTTCCTAAAATTCATGCCTCCAACCAAATTATTTAATATTCTTGATTCCAAATTGGCCCGAACCTCCTCTAATGAATTTTTATTTATGGTGGCATAGTGTCGTTTATCCGCATATACTCGCCGAACTAAGATACCCCAAAGGTTTTCAATTGGGTTCATGTCAGGTGAACAAGAGGATCACGGTAAAAATTCGACATTTTGGTTATCAAATTAGGCCTTCGATACTCTAATGACATGATTCCTTGCATTATCTTGTTGAAAAATGAAATCTCCTTCGTAATTGTTATTAAAATAAAATTAAATTTGTCCCAAGTACTTGATTGTACTCTCGACTGTTCATTCGTGTTGATGTAAAGGCACCGCATAACCATTAACATACCACCTCCAAAGTKTCCTTTCGAAAAATACTCAGGTTCTCCTCAAATCTCCCCAATAACAATTGAAACCATCTGGACCATCAAGATTAAATTTTTTTTTCATCAGAAAAGATATTCTGAATTTTTTTAAACATAACATGGTTTAATTCTAGCTTTAATTGTAAAGTTTTGGTTTACATTTTTCCAATTTCGATTCATATGTTCATGAGCAAATTCCAAACGAGCTGTTTCATGATGAGGAAAGTCTCTGACATTTTCTTAGTTTGGGCGTACAATGTGTTGACTTTTTTCAGAACCCTCCCTACAGTCCATTTTGAAACATCAAGCCTGCACTTGTGAGCAATGGGGTTGTTGCCCTTGACAGTAAATCGTTATTATAACACATGTGTGACTTTGCCTGGACCTAGTGGAGTTAGAAGCTGGCAATAGAAAAAACATTTGTAATGTTTTAGTGTCTTATTTTTACCTTTAAAGGTTTTCCGCCAAATTCAAATATTTCGTGATACATCACCGTTCCTGGAAACGCACTCCGCTATTGCGCCGATGTGCCGGATGCCCTGTTGCATGCTTGACACCTTTGTCGCTGTTGAACATGCGTATGTTCTGTGATTCTGTGCCTTTGTTTACGTTTTGGTTTGAGAAGAGTCCTCCGTTAAAGTTTTGTTTTTATTTACTTGGTACATTGTTGTTCAAACATAGACTGTGCAATTATGGAGCAAGATTATGTAAAGGGTTCTTCGGACAATTCACCAAAAATTGACTTACACATGATTGACGAATTTTACATGAATGGAAACTCGTGTGGCCAGATAGTTCGATTTTACGCAAATTAGGCAATTTTACTATTTAAAGGTTGTGCTTGAATAAAATGATGTAATGGCAGCTATACACGCTGTAACTCAGGTTTAAACGAGTTTACCTACCTAATAAATAGTTGTTCCAGTTTTAATATCACTTGAAATATGGACTTATCCTGCGGCTGCCATAAAATGAATTCTGTTTGCGATATGTCCGCTACAAGTTAACGTGACGTCAGAGATTCAAATTTTAAACATAAACAATCTTTTTTTAATCATTAACTAAATACTTTGCGAAAAATAAAAAAAAGGGTCTATTTTTTCTTATAGATTCATATTCTGCAATAAAAAAAAGTGGGCAGAGGTCATTCTTTTTCGGCTTTTTAAAGTGTTACTCGCTGTAGCAATAATTCTTATTGCAGCTCTGGGCAAAATTTTTTTCTTAGGCCCACCTTTCTTGTTTGTGCCATACTGTTCAGGGTTTTGCAAATAATTGGCGACAACTTTACGAGACCGGTTAATTCTTTGAGCAATTTTTCGGCGACTAAAGCCTTCATCCCAGAAAGCCAAGATTTTACCTTTTTCCATGTCACTCAGGTACCTTCCATGTGGCATTTTTAACACAATAGACTATATTAGTGCTGACGTAAGTGTCGGCCATTTTTCTGTGGTACGTCAAAGTCCTGGATCATAACAAACCCAGTTTCCATAACGTGCGTAATAGAGCTCAGTGTTGGGTGCAATTTTGTGACTTTAAAAGAATATTTAGAAGTGTTACTGCGCTTATTTGAGTTGCTTACACTCCTTCGTTTTGCTTCATAAGTATTACAAAGCGAAATTACATTTAGTTTAAATCCCAGATCAAAACAAACCAAGTTGTCAAAACATGCCTAAGGGAGTTCAGTGTTTGGTAAAATTTTTAGTGAAAAAAATATTTTAAAGTATTACAGTGTATGTTTGAGTAGCTGACACTCCTTCGCTTTACTTAGCAACTATTACAAGCGTGAATTACATTTAGTTACAATTGTAGGTATTGCTGAAAAGCTTCACCTACAATAAGTGTGTGTGTGTAGAGCATTACAATTTACATGTTGTACCAGAAGATGGTAACATGCTAGGCTCCTGGATGTTCTCGTTCTAATGAGAGAGAAACCTATAAACTTTAAGCATTTATTTTAGATTGCTTTCAACTATAGATTGCAACTTAATGTAATTTTGGTTTGTAATACTTAATGAATAATACAAAGGTATGTAAACCACTCAAACATACACAGTAACAGTTCAAAATTTTGCATTATAGTTGATTTTGGTCTAAACATTGAGTGTTACTGTGTATTTTTAGTGGTTTACATTCCTTTGTATAATTTAGTAAGTATTACAAACAAAAATTACATTTAGTTGCAATCGATTGTTGACAAACAACCTAAAAGAAGTGCTGTAAAGATTACATGTTTCTCTCTCATTATAAAGCGACCATCCAGGGACCCAACCCATTACCATTTTCAGGTAAAACTTGTAAATTGTAATGCTCCACACACTTACTTAGTGTATGTTAAGCTTTTCAACAATACATTGTATCTAAATGTAATTTCTGTTTGTAATGCTTGCTATGTAAGGCGCAGTAGTGTAAGCTACTTAAACATACACAGTAACACTTTAAAATATTCTTTTAACACTAAAAAATTACACCAAACACTGAACTTCCTTACACACATTATGACAACTGGGTTGGTTTGGGTCCGGGATCTTGACGTACCGCAGCAAAATGGCCGACATCTACGTCACACTAATATAGCGTATTGTTACAACACAGTGACAGTTAATAAATAATAACAAAATATAAACATGTTTTTGACGTTCGATCATWGCTACCTAAAAGTTTTTTAAGTGGCGCCACGCAAATTTTAGAAATTATATCATTAAATTATGGAAATTATTAATAAATTACTATAAATAGTCCAGTTCCTATTATTTTTATTTCTTTTATCCTTCTTGTAAGTTACATTAAATTACGTTTACATTTGGCCAAGAAAAACTTATAATTCACGGTGGGGCCATAGTTATGCTCCCCAGTGTAGGACACTACTTTGAGGAGCATTTGCAGGATACACAATTTTTAATTTTATTTTGGATTAAAGAACCTGCTGGTTTGGTTTTCTCTGGTAATTCTTTCTATATAAACGAGGATTTGTGATATAAATTCCAGATACTAATTAACAGTATTGTTATAGATATTAGTATTGGATGAAGCAGACCGTTGTTTAGATATGGGTTTCGAACAAACAATGAATGCCATTATTGCTAATCTACCACCAAAACGACAAACTCTGCTTTTTTCGGCTACACAAACCAAGTCTGTCAAGGATTTAGCAAGACTTAGCCTTAAAGATCCTTGTTATGTGTCTGTTCACGAGCATTCAGAATACAGCACACCCAGTAGCTTACAACAAAACTATGTTGTTTGCAGACTAGAAGACAAAGTTTCTATATTATGGAGCTTTATTAAGAATCATTTAAAACAGAAGACCATAATATTTTTATCAAGTTGTAAGCAAGTGAAATATATTTATGAGATATTCTGCAGGTATGTTAACAAGCAATAAAAAGTATCTTCTTTGTAAAAATGTTCTTTACAACATTAGGTTACGTCCTGGTGTTAGTTTACTAGCATTATATGGAACTTTACATCAGTTACGTCGAATGGAAATTTATGAATCATTCTGTCGTAAAACATCTGCTGTCCTTTTTGCAACTGATCTAGCAGCGAGGGGCTTAGATTTTCCAGAAGTCCATTGGGTAATTCAAGCAGATTGTCCAGAGGATGCTGCAACATACATTCACAGAGCAGGGAGAACTGCTAGGTATCACCGGGGTGGAGAAAGTCTGCTTCTGTTGTTGCCAAGCGAAATTTCCATGATCGATTCATTAAAAGAACACAAAATACCTATTAATAAAATAGAGTAAGTGGTAAAATATCAGGAAGTGTTATGTAATAAATATTGTTTTTGTAGAATTAATCCGCTAAAACTCAACAATCCGGTAAGAAAAATAGAAGCGTTCATAGGACGTGATGAAGCTTTGAAAGAAACTGCTCAAAGAGCATTTGTATCATATGCGAAGGCAGTATTTCTTATGAAGAACAAAGAGATTTTCGATGTCGAGAGTTTAGACACAGATGCTTTTGCCAAATCACTAGGATTGGCTATGCCGCCTCGGATCAGATTTTTACAGAGGATGAAAGCTAGAAAAGAACAAGCTTCAACCTCTAAAACAAGTAACACAGACAGTAAACAACTGGAATTGAAGGAGAGTGATGTTGATGATAATAAAAATCAGGATTTAAGCAACACTAAAAGGAACTTTGAATCTTCTCAAGTATTCGGTGATAATGTACTAGGTGATGGTTTTGTGAGGGTCGGAGAGGCGTGCCATGATACTCTTCAGTTACCTACTGAACAAGAGTTATTAGCTAATGAAGTTAAAACAACAAAGAAGAAAGCACCTATAACAAAAGCAGCAGTTGTAAAGTTGATGTTAAAGAAAAACATTATTCCAAACAAAAAAATTGTGTTTGATGAAGACAGTGAAGACAAATGTATCGAGCCAGCACAGGAGCATGATGAAAGTGAGGATGAAGGTGGCATTAATATAAAAAAAGTTCTTGAGGAGAAGAAGATTGGTAGGGAGATGTTCAAGGAAAGGGTTAAAGCTAAACATAAGATTGAGAAAAAGAAGATGAAAGAAAAGAAGAAGAGGGAGCAGGAAGAGAAAGATGATTTCGGCAGTGAGTCCGAAGACGAACCTGATCTTTCTTGGCTACCAGATCCAGATAAGATTTATGGCAAGGAAAGAGAGGATGAGAATCATTCAGATAATGAGAGAGAAGCATTCTCAGAAAGCAACAGTCAGCCAGAAAGTTGTGTTTCAGACGAAAAGGTTGCTAAACAAAAGTAAGTTTTTATTATTTATGTAACTGTTGTTGTGTAAGTTTACAATGCAAGCAATGCTGTTTAGTAAAAAATAAAGTAGTTTTAAAGCAGCTACTTTGAATACTCAAGTGAAAAATGAACTAATGTAAAAAGAACAATTTATTCATATTAGTTTTCATTGTATTCACAATTTTCTTAATCAGTCACACATTAATTAATCTTTTAATTCATAGTTACTCAGAAACTAATTTAAGACTCCCTAATGTTATCTTTTTTGTTGCTAAATTGGGCTTTCGGTAATGTTTCTTCAGGATAAGTGAAAATATGGGTACTTTTCATCATAAATGTGTTAAAAGCTTTAGCTTACTATTTTCACCTTTGGCTACTAATGCATTGGAATTGGTATTTGTAAGAATAATATTTTTAGGGAAAATTTGTCTTTCTTAAAGCTTTATTTAGTAAGATGTAGGTACGAGTTTTCTGTTTACAGCTTTTCTTGCATATTAAATGGACTTGATAACTATATACATACACATACCTTACATTTTGTTGTAAACAACTTCACTGATTCTTGTTAATGGCATAATCTGTATTGTAATTTACGCTAATAGGAATTGCATTTGTCTTTTCTTGTAAATCTACAATTTTACTAGTGTTCAGACATACGGCAATCAATTCCAATCGAATCGGAATCGCTAGTTGTAAAGCGATTGGTGCATTGAATCCTCTTATTAACATGAAATTTTAGGGCGTTATATACTCTCCAAGTGACATAACTGTCACTATTCATATTATCAACTTTGAATTTGGTAGTGACCAGGTTCAAACTACTATTAATCAAGAATGTACTAAATTTGAAATCAGGTTAAAGTCAGTAATATTACATATAAGTATCAAATTATACCACCAGGAAGGGCCTGTTAAATACTCCAATATGTGATTGTGCCTGTGGGTGTGAACTCAACATCATTTTGTAAAATGATTCGCTTCGCATATGGCAAATGGTGTCTCCTACTTCTTCAAAGACTGACAAACAAATAATTGCATACCATTCAGAATTAACAGCTCCGTGTTGCTGTAATGTTACAGTTACCTGTTTTATTAAAAAAAAGAAAACAAAAAGCAGGTGACTATTGCTTCATGCAGGAACAACTTTTTTGCGCCTGACTTATTTTCAGACTACTGTTCACTTCCGCACTTATAAGTGTAGATCCAAGATTCGTCTCTGTTCGTGCTTTTATAGATGTCTTTTGAAGCATCGTGATTGTATTTTTGGAGCACTTCTTTCGACCAATCAACTGGAATCTTTTTAAGTGGATGTAAAATTATGCAGAATCTAATAATAATTTTAAACAAAATTTTGCGATCTTTAATGTCACATAATTATCTAGCTAAGATATAGATACATTTAAAATTTGTTGAATTGAGTTTTCATTCGGCACTTAGTAAAACATTGCGAACTAATGTAATAATAACATAACACTTGGACTGTTTTACAATTAATTTATAATTTATAACCCAAAATGGCAGTTGAGTAAAAATAAATTATTTGTACAGCTGTCCAAGTGTAGTGTTATTATTAATATAATGTTTAAAATTATCGTTCCAGAGTCTAGAATTGATATATACCTAATTTTATATTTTGAATTACTGCCTTACAACCCTTTATTTTAGGTCTGCTAAACGGAAACTCAAAATCAAGAAGCCAAAAGAAGAGCCAGCCAAGAAAAAGAAGAAAATCACAGATCTTGGTGAAGAATTGTCAGTTAATCAAGCCGAAGAACTAGCAATGATGCTGTTGAAAAATAAATAATAATAAACAGTATTTATGAATACAAATTTTATTAATAAAAAACTGCATTTTTCATTAAGTACAAAATTAATGAAATGAAATAGAGAGTGGTTTAGGTATACCCTAAAAGTTGAACATAAGTATGTGTCAATCGTAAGTCATAGAGCATCAGACCCAGTCTTTAGGGTTCTTTAACACCTCTATCAACCTTCCTTCCCTAGATTTCTGATTTGGCTGATGCATGTACTCCCACCTCTAAAAAAAATATATTATTTGCATGGGAACTTTCCCAATTCATATATTTGACTTTTAACTTACAGCTTCTAGAGGTAAAGACATCAGAATGCTTTCATAACGGGCACCTGGTGTATATAGACCAAACTTTGTCCCTCGGTCATATATTAAATTGAATTCAACGTAACGGCCTCTGCGCAACAACTGCCACCTCCTTTCCTCTGGTGCATAAACCTTATTTTTATGCTTCTGGACTGAAATTTTACCCAAATGTTTGTTAAAAATAAGTATTTGATTTATATTAATACTTGGTGGGTCTTATATAATGGCATTAGCTAGTTTACAAATAAATGTGAATTATTTTTGCATAGTTTTCAAAAGCTTTTATTTATCTTTATTAACATCAATTTAACAAAAAATTTTATTCCCTTTTAGTACTAGTGCGAATGCTCAATTGTGATTTGTGTAATTATAGAAACTTTAGCTTAATTAAATAGAGATGTCACATTTTTTTAAATTAAGAGTTAAGTAATAGGTATTTAACATTTTCTGGACGTTTTTAGTTATCTTTTCGATAAACCCTAAAGTAACATCAAACACATTTAGATAGTAAGCTCTACTCAACAAAATATTAGAAATGTGTTACAGTAAAAGTGTTGCACTTAAATGAAAATACTATTTTGAAAAAAAATCTTTTGTGTTCCACTCTTTTTCTCCATTGGAATATAACAATCCACAGGGTAGTTGATCCAAGTTTAAAGAACTGCAATTAATCACTTTTATATAAAGTACTCGTAAATAGAAACTATTGAAATATGGTTTTTGCGTTTAGTCTAGAGTGACATTTCGAAAACTGAGTTTATATCATACTACGGAGGTAGTTAACTATAATCATGAACTTTAAACATTACATGATCATGCATATGCTATTTTATGTCCTGTTGTATAAATTGACAGCAAGGCTGATGAGCATAATATAACTAAACATGCTGTTCGAATTACTAAGATCGCCTGTTGTTAACTTTGCACTAAGTGACTCGCCTTGCTTGCAGTTTGTCTGATAAATGGCATCACAATTAAAACTCCTTTTAGAATCTTTACAAGTGTGGCTTACTCAAAGATCTAGTAAAACCTAAAATGGATGGCAACATAAGAAAAGGATGGCTAAAAAGTGTCACATGATTTGTGGTACATCCTGCTAAATAAAGCATATTTCTGCTATAACAGTCAGCCATGTGACATTGTATGTGTGTGTTACCAATAGCTGAGGCAATTTTATAACATACATATATACTTGAATAAACATATTAATCATAACAATGGTTTGTGATGCAGACAGTTGTAAAAACTGTTTCTTAAAGGTGTAGGTATTTCATATCGCAGATGAATTCTAAAAATACCTATTTAAGCTCCAAAATATTTTGATTAATTTAGCTGAAGTAGTACTTGAATATTAGAACTAAATTAATTTTTTTGCACCAGTAGATATTCTTAATTAGTCATTTGCATTGCAATGTTTTAAACTGACTTCAGTGTTCAATGGTTGCGTGTTATCAATATTCGGATTTATTAGATCTTTGGGTTTACTTGACAGGGCTGTATCAATTTTAGGATAAATACCTTTAAATTATACAAAAACAGATTAAGCCTACTGTAGCTTTAAATTGGCAATTTAATCCTAGTCATAGTTGGCATACATTAAAAGTTGGTGTTAATAGCTTTACTCAAATAAAAACTGATCCATATTTGGGTAGACATAATCATGACATATTGATAGTGGAATAAACCACATTTGTCTACAATCTGTGGACTGGTACAGATAGAAATACTTTTATTTCTTTAATTCATACTAATTATGTCATTGGTGGTGCTTTTTTTAATCATGTTCGTAAAATTGCTTCTTCCTCAATTTTGCTAACATGAACCTTGCATTTGAAATGCTAGATGCTTTTGTTAAATAGTTTTTGGCTTAAACATATTTATTACTTGTATCTTGTTTTATTGTTTGTAGTATATAGCTATAAATATATTTTAAAGTTGGTGTTACTCCAACATACTAAACTAATTCATAACTTTTAAAATGAAAATCCATACAAACTGAATATAAAACTTTCTGAGATATAAAAGGCACCTTATGTTAAATTACCTATTGGGATGTATGAAGGCATTACTGCTTCGGCACAAGAGGTAACAAATGCAAAACAGTCTTCTTGATTAGGTGTATCTAGGTCATCGAAAAATATTCCTCCAACACCCCTATTTTCTCCCCTGTGTGGAATATGAAAGTATTTATCACACCACTCCTTAAATTTAGGATAGTATGATTTATTGTGTTTGTCACATGCAACTTTTAAAGTTTTATGAAAGTGTACTGCATCATTTTCATCTAAATAGTAGGGTGTTAGATCAGTACCACCCCCAAACCACCACTGGATTTCATCACCATTCTGCACTTCAAAKTAACGATAATTGAAGTGTATTGTAGGCACAAAAGGATTTCKTGGATGTATTACTGCGCTTATACCTGCCGCAAAGAAAGGCAGTTTTCCTTCTTTAAGCTGTTTACCCCTGGAGCGCATTTGCGCCACTGCCGGTGGAGGTAAAAATCCCGAAACCACAGATATATTTACACCAGCTTTTTCAAAAATCTCTCCATCCTGCAGAACACAAGTGATTCCACCACCACCTTCAGCCCTTTCCCATCTATCAACTGCAAATTTTTTAGCACCCATTTCCTCTTTTTCCAAAGCTTTACAGAATTCTGCCTGTATCCTGAGTATCATTAGTTCCATGCGAACCTTCATGTCATGGTTATTTTCTGATAAAAAGTCTGTAGAGGTAACTGGAGTTGTCATGAACTGGCCAGTTTGTATGGCTTCTGCCATGTGAACATATTGTCTGGATTTGTAGAGCGCAAAGGCAGTTCCCAAAAAAAATGACCCATATTTTCTGAAAAATATGTGATTAGGGGACTATATATATGATATAAGGGACTAATTTAAATTAAATTAATTTATTAAAGAATTTATGTACAAAAAGGGTGGCACACCATATACGCATTTGTCCATATAACAAAAACAAGAGCATATAAAAATCTTTTGACTGGAAAGAATGTAGGTTGATTAGAAGCACATTCTTAAATTAATTCAGATCTAAGTTGTGAAATTTTGGAATATCCTGTAGGTTCTCAATACTATGAATCCAAAAATTAAGTAATTCTTAGCTAACTCAAGTCGTTTTTGAAGTATTTGTTTAATTTGTTTTTTTTAGAAAACGTGAGGCTGAATATAAATAGTACATATACATGTGTAAGTTCAGCATTTTAAATCATTGCAGTTTTGTAATAAAAGTATTACAGGTCCTTAAAGTAAATAGTATAGTAGTAGTAGAGTATTCAAAAACCTTATGATTAAATCTACATACTTAAGTGGCTTATTTTAAGTGGGAAACCCTATGTTTAATTAAATAATCGTGGCTACTAAGATTGACAAAAAATTGCATGAACTGGGATTCAAAATTGTTAAAAATTAAAAATGCTAATTATTACAAAACTACTAAATGTAGTTTTTTTAGGAATAGGGAACTTAAATGCAATTTAAACAAAATGTAATAATAAATACAGGGAGTGCCATTTAAAAAAGCATGTTTGCTGTTTTAATCATAAGTAAAATAAAAAGTACATTTTTAAATTGTTGGTAAACTAATGTATAACAAAAAATGTTATTTACATTTTGCTCCACATTAAGCTATAGGGCATATAAGAGTAATTTGTATCTATTAGACTCATAATATCGAAAATACAGCCACCTTATATAATCCACAATAATTTTAGAGTGTCTCCTAAACAACATATGAGTACATATGTACTCTCTCCCTGTTTTTGCCCGTGGATCATATATGAGGCAGGCCTCTCTGTATATTGACGAACGGCACCAGTACAATGTCACAAAACTATTCACAAACATTTATTGAAAATAAACATATCCATAATGCGGTTAAAAATATTTAATCTATTTGTAACATGTAAAATGTTTCCTTTTATTTTAACATATTAAAATGTATTATCTAATGTTTTTAAAAGAAAACTCCTGTCAGAAGAAAAGCAGCATCTATAATATGAAAAGTTATTTGTATCATTTTCATTTATTTTGTCAACTAGGTAATTAAATATTTAAAAAAAGTCAACAAATATACGTAAGTACGTAATACATATATTATTTAAGTAAGAAAGGTGATCCATAGTGCTCAAAGTGCAGTTACTTGGTTGATATATATTTTGTTGGGTGCTGCGTTTTTTAGTTCATAGTTTTATTAGAACTTTAAAATCAGAAAAAAAATTGTGTATTTAGATAATTTAGAATATAATAAAGTATTTATTGTGCTGCCAAACTAGCTCTGCAGGTCTCTAATCCCAATACATGCCCAAATCAAACACATACCATAGTGAAAGCTGCCATCCTTTTCATATTTCATAACAAAATATATAGATATTAGGATTTCATAAAATTAAATTCACAATACATATTTGTTTTAGATACCAAAATAAAATGCTGCATATCTAAACCAAATATTTCTAGAAATTAAAACAAACGAAATTATATTCACAAAAATACAGTTTGTGGGCAAATTCTTGACTATAATACATCTGTGAAGTTTAGTTAGAAAAAATAAGTAGAACATTTACACAGCTTGGTTTGTCTAGGTTATCAGGTATTAGAAAATAAACTCCTCTTAAGACAGGGGACGGACATTGGGCATTGTGCAAAAATCATGGACTGTCACCGATTTACCAGAAGGAAGAAAACCACTGGATACAAAATGGGTTTTTAATGATTAAAGAAATGTGGCAGGCACAGTAGAAAAATATAAGGCTAGATTAGTTGTACATGGCTGTGCTTAGATTGAAGGTATCTATCGATTACACAAAAATTTATTCTGCAGTTGTGAGATTGGCATATATTCATTTCTTTGTGCTATAACAGCAAAACTTGATCTTAAGTATCAGATGGATGTAGTTTCAGCATATCTTCATGAAGAGTTAAGTGAAGAAATGTATGAAAAACCTCCAAAGCAGTTAATGGATAACTCAAAGTATCAAAGAGAGATATGGCATCTTAAAAAGATCCAGTAATGGACTGAAATATAGTGKACATRTTTGGAACGAAATCCTGAATGATCCATGTATTTATTACAAAAKTAATCTAAACAGTATTTTAATAGTAGCTATTTATGTTGACAAGTAATGAAGAAGAAATGCAAACAGTCAAGAAAATGCTATCTCAAGCGCTTAATAAGATGAAACATCTAAATTATGCAAAACATATTTTAGGAATTCAAATCAACACAGACATGCATATTGTAAATGCTTCCTTAAATCAAACTGCATACATCGAGAAAATGCTCAAGAAATATATAATGTGGCAGAATGTAAACCCGTTTCCATACCTTTCAATCCAAATAAAAAATTAACTAAGAAAATGTCTGCCATCTATGGAAGAAGAGATAAAAGAAATTCAAAAAGTGCCTTACAGGGAAGCAGTATGGAGTCTTTTATTATATGCTGCTCAAGCAACGAGACCTGATATTTCCAGCGCTGTAGGAGTAGTTCGTAGCTTTGTACAAAATCCTGAAAAAGCACACTGGTCAGATGTAATAAGAATACCTAAAGGTACTTTAACTACAAAACTGGAATACAGTAAAATGGAACGTAGGAGTCTAGTTAGCTACAGTGTTGCAGATTGCGCTAACGATCAGGATACTAGATGAGGGTGAATGCTTTCAGCATCCGTAAATACACTGACAAAAAGCTAATAGTCTGACGTTTCGATTACACCTGTAATCTTTATCAAAGACGAAACACGTCAAAACTAACCAAAATATCACCTTCTGAAATACTTAAACCTTTTATAATATCAATAAAGTCTGAAGAATTTTTGATGAAACTACTGGTATTTCCTACATAAGGTTTTAAACAGTTAGCACAAAATTTTGCCAATCTGTAACAAGGACTGCCAATCGTATTGACTATGGGTCTTAACGGGACATTGGTTTTGTAGATTTTGGGCAAACCATACAATTTAGGTACCTTGCAATCGGAAACAGTTAAAAGAGACTTCTCCTCATTCGAAAGATTTGAACTTTTGATAAGATCATTGGTAATTTTGGAAATTTTTGACAAAGATTACAGGTGTAATCGAAACATCAGACTATTAACTTTTTGTCAGTGTTTTCAAGAGACAGCAATCTATCCGACAAAATATTATCTTATAGGATACTAGATGCTCCATTACAGGGATTATTTTTATTTTACAAGGAGGTGCCCTTACTTGGCAAAGCAAGATTCAAAGCATAGTTGCCCTTTCTTCTACCAAAGTAGAATATATGGCATTAAGTGCAACGTATTAGGAAGCTATGTGGCTAAGATCATTAGCAAAGGAATTAGAACTCGAACTGATTAAAGAAGCAACTATAAGTTGTTGTGACAACAAGGGTAGCGTTGACTTAAATGAGAATCATTCTAGAACAAAACATACTGATATACACCACCATTATGTGAGCGAATTGGTAAGCCAACAAAGTGTCAGTGTAAAATTTAGAAGTACAAAGGAAATGATAGCAGATGCATTGACCATAGCTGTACCATATCAGAAGTTATACGATTATATGAGAAGAATTGGAATAAAATAAGTCTTGATTATTTGCTCATATGGGGGTGTTAAGTGTACGCTTGTGTGATTGTTGATATGGAGTATGCTTATGACATGTAGGTAGTTGTCAGATATAAATATAATAAAAAGTTGATTTAGAATTTCTTTTCGATATTCATCATACACCACTGTAAAATACTTAAGATTAATCAGATATTCTGATTATCCAGTAGGTACTACAATTTTGTTAATTATTATTTGTTATTTTCAATTTATAGGTATACGTTAATTAGTTATTTGAATTTTTGCTTTGCTTTTGTTGCTGAAAAGACAGTTTGCTACCGTTCGTCGGTTGCTTTCACTTGTTTTCGTTTTGTTTATCAATTTTGTTTTTGTCATAATTATCTTGAACATTTTAATCTCGTCCTCTTTTAACACTCCAGTTGTTTGCATAACCTTACCTTATCGCGTTGCAGTTTTTCTGATGACAATAAATTATCGCACAATTCTTTACAAATGCATTCAGGAACATATTGCAACTTCGGAACGATGTCAAAACAAAATGAACAGAAGGTATAAAAAATACCCAGTCATTACATACCGAAATATCTAATCAGCTGTTAGTTCGGTTTGTTACAGCAACGTGTCATATAGGTGTCGAAGCGTCATAGCCCTCTGTCTTTTTCTACTTTATTTCTCTCGTATACAATCTTTTGGGAACGTACGTCTTTAGTTACAATACCCAAACAGCAACATGTGCCAGCAGGCACCATCGATCTGTCAAATCTAATTAAAAGTGTTTATCGAGGAACGTATCGTTTTAACGTGTGGTGTGGTGATTATAAAATTGCAAATAGTCCGGAAACGCGTAAATACTTCCTTTGCTGGACTATCACAAGTGTTTTCGMTTGCGCGGTTTTGCAGTGCCTATGGCGCAGAATTGGAATCGTGTGGTTCGAGTTAGGATGTTCCAATATTGACTTTTTGCGTAAGGCCCGTAGGTCGGTGAGAAGGCCCTCCGTTGCAGGAATCGTGGATTCCCTGTCCCTACGGTTATTTATCGGCTGGAAGTCTAGGCATCCACAGCACACTCTGCAGGTCCGTGTTGGCGCGGCGTTATTCGTGCATAGTAAGTCGATAATTTTGCTGCAGAGAATGGAGTGATTGAAATAAACGCGTTCGAGGATTTCACAAAAAATTTCGACAATACAATACACTTTTCACTGACATTCACATTATTTCCATATAATGCGATGAAACGCGACAAGGATCCTGATCGCCGCGAAGTCATGAAGAAGTTCACTTTCAAAGGCGTTCTCGATAATTTTCGCACGTCCGTGGCCCAGCCAAGCAGAGCAGATCAAGAGATCCAAGAGACGTTGAGGCCCGAAAACTTTCAAGTTAAAAGGGTAAGCATCAAATTATTTTTATGTTATCGGTTCATGTCATGATAACAAAAAATTCGGATGAACGCAAACTAGGGTTTGATTTTAGCCAATAAAACCACGTTACCAAGTTCAAAACAGAATTGTATTTTTTTCATTAGTGCCGCGACAAAGGGATGACGTAACTATCTCAGTTATGTATTGTACAAGTTCACAGGTTACACGTTTATTATTGTGACCGATGACGGAATTGTGTGTTTAATCATTGCAGTGGAGAATTTACTCATAGGAAAATGCTTTTGCGATTAGGTTTCATATGTATACCTCAAAATATTTGGCGATATATAGTTGCGATAATTATTGTTAATTATGGTTCCTAAATGTTTATTTAGATAACTTTAGATGCTTTTAATTTAAGACCTCACTTAGTACCTAGGTATTATTTATGGCCAGCAAAAACGTTTGTTTACTCAGACATAGATAATGCGTTACCAGTTACGATACCTGCTGCTTGTTATTGTTAATATGTAATTCGGTAAGCTTGATTGTTTAGAGAAATATAACATCATCAGCTTATGTGTATCACGTGAAAATTATTCATTTTATTATTTAAACTGGTACTACTACTATAAATTATATACATTCATTAAAATGCCTCATATTTTACCTTTATTAGTGTAAAGAAGCTCTCCTGTATTTCATTATTTACTTCGTTTTTATAGGGGAACCGATAGATTTTATATTGTTAACAATAATTAAGTCAAATGAATAAATTGTAATCGTAAACAAATTTATACTAAACTTATCTACAAGTAATAAATATGTACTAACGTGATAACTTGGTTATTAATATTTTATAAGTTTTATCGACATAAAAATTAAAATTACAAATCACAACTATCCATTAAAGTTAGTTAAAAAAATAAAAACTGCTGCCTTTCCTCAACATGGCAAAAATTATCATAGCTTCATTCACTGCGTAATCTTTGTTTTTTTTAACACATTTAGGTCGATCTTTGTAAAAATTCTTTATGGATTGCCATCAGCTTGAGGTTGTTGTTTATAAGAGATACAGCAAATATCAAGGATAAAACAGGGTAAAGTTACTCAGTTTTCGAATTCAAAGAAAATCAGCCATAAATATTCTGTAATTTTCAAGACAGGTACCTATTAAAAAACCACTTAAAAGTTGAGATCGGCGATGACAGTTTCCAAAATCTCATCAAAATGTTTATTCATGAAGTGTATTTGCAAACAATCGTAATGCCGATTTGGCTATTTCGAGCTATAATTGGGGCAATTGCTTTCAATGACTACTAATCTTACAACATTATCTGACTTTAACTAGTTTTATGGTATTTTTACATTTACCTATATGATATGCAAAACAAGTTTTAAGTATATCATTTAATCAAAAAAAGGGGACAATAAAAAGAGCCTTCATATTCTTGATACCTTGTTTATTAGAGAATTATTGGCAGAAAGCTAAAATTATAATTTTGACTTTTTTAATGTCTTTAAAAACTACGTGAGCAACTACGGCGATATCTTCCATTTTACGAGATTCTAATGTAGAGTACCGAATAGGAGACATTCTTATATAGCGGCTCGGGTTTTTTTGGCAAAATTAACAGGTTTTCCGCGTTTCGCTTCACATTTGAGTAAATAAAGAGTAAAATTAAGCCAGATCTCTTTAACAGCTATTGGGCTCGCAATTAGGGATGGTACTTATTATTGCATAGGGTTTGGTGTTGCGATGAAGTGTCAATTTATTGTGCGTCCAGTACATCCTAAGAGATATGTTACTCCATTAATACTGTGCTTTCAATAAATTTTAGGGTACAGTCAATATATGCTTGCACAATCTCTTTATTCCATAAGTTCTGGGCGTTCACATAGAATATGGTAGGAAATTTCATCCTCCATGCACTTCCGACAAGTATAGCATCATTCGCTATACTAATTATACAGGGTTTCTATAAATGACTCATGCAACGCGGGCGGCTTTAATTTCTGAATTTTTTATGCCGCCTTTCAATAACTGCTGCTCAACATCAATGAGCACAATAGTACTGAAGGTTGCAGATCAAGTTACAGTCACGAAATTGATGGCTTTGTAAAGATTTTCCAACAATTTACGCTTCTGTTTTTCTTTCAAAGATAAGAAATAACAATAATTATTGGTATAGTAGGCTTGTGGTAACCAAAGTTATACGAAACCGTGTCACCCCACAGCTCCGAAATGTGAGCTTTCTGCAACCTTAGAGTTGATTATCCTACAAAACACTACAGAATATGTTGAAAGTACATATTCCCAGGCGTTTTCTCATATTAAAATATATCAAATAATTCAACAATCATGACAAGTATTTGTCAAAGCAATTGTTGCGTTCACTTTCTTGAGAGGCGGCAAATTGATTTAATCGATAATTTACATAAGCGCCCTGGATGCTCGAATCATTTATAGAAACTCTGTATAAGCAAAAATTAAATAACTATAAAGATGGCCTAGTTAGAAAAATAAACGCGCGACAGGAAAAGAATAGAAAACAATTCTTATTTAAAGGTCCATTCTCGGAATCGTTCGGTAGCCGCAAGCACATTGGTCCGCGGTAGTGCCCTTTTTCGCAATTTGTGGCTTTCATTTTGGAGAAGTCGTAATTCTGTTAGTATAACCAAGTAAACAAATAACTCCTGGTGGCATACTGCCAGGCATGATATTACGTTTTTATGATTGTATGACCCTCTTACCCAGTGTGTTATTACTATTCTTGTTAATCGTTATACATGTATAGGATGTAAGGAGGTATTACACACATTATATGTACTACTAACAGCCAACACAATTTTAAAATGAGTCTTAAATATTGACAATCTCATTACTGTCTGTATTCATCACCGTCTAATAATAAACCTTAAATTCCATGGATTGTGAATGTCAACGTCTGTAGATATATATACGACATATAGTACTACTACACAATGAATACGTAATATTATCTTCCAGAAATTTCCAGAGTTTTAAGACCGCTGTGCTTTCTCCTACCAAACTTCACCCCTTTTTTAGGAAGTAGCAAAAACTTTGTTTTAAAGTGTACCGAAAATTTTTGTATTTAGCATGCATTTAATTAATTACCTGGTTTGTAAAGCTCATTATTAGGTATTTACAATTTCTGTGGATCATATTTCCTTAAGTGTACTGGTTGCACGGGCGAGGTTTGAGGCCCTAATAGTCTACAAATTCGCCAATAGTACAATATAACTAAAGTTGAAGGATTTCATCGATCTTCGTTTGCAGTTGTGTGTTAGGAAATTTAAAGATGTACTAAAGGCAAGTGCACTGTACTTAATCTAATACCTAAAATCAAATTACACAACAGCACTCTCAGGGATTCACAAAACCAGGAGAATATGGGGTAAAGGGAAGCCAGTTTTCCATAGGACGCTTAGTATCTAGTCTTTTAGAAGCTAATGGCCTGGCTGACATTTTTCGGTTTCCTTCCTTTTGCAATAAAACGGAATAATATATCAGGTCTTTTTATTGATACTAAAAAAAAATAGAAATTAAATGCGGAATTATCATTGGTCGCTTCTTGTTTTAAAAGCGCACGCGTATATAACATACTCGCCAGAAACGGTCTTTGTTTTAATTTTTGTTTATATTCATTACATTAATGATTTTCTGCTTCAATAAAGCAATTTAAGACGCCCGATTCTTTGCTTATTTCTTTATTCATGCATATTACATTCTCGAGCAAAAGATGTATTTGTGTCTTGCCTTTCCGTGCAATTAGACTAGATCAGCTTAATACATTTTTAAATACTTTACGTGTTCCAAGCAATTTTCTACTATTACACAGTTCTTATGTGAACGGACACCGCATAAGTATATGGTAAACAGCGTGACCATAATTCATGTCGTATAAGAGAAAATATTTTCAGTGACCACCGAGGAATAAAAAAACTGTATACAATCGATACGAGTCTTGGCGAGAAATGTCGGGCGGACCGCCAGAAAGTCCTCCCCATTGTGAATTTCATTTGTAATTTACGAGGTTGACCTGATTTCGATATTCGCGTGTCGGGTGTCGTGATCAGGTGTGGCGAATTCATATTAGTGAATTTCGTCTTGGGTATTACGTGGATTTCGAAGGTTAATTTCTGCGAGCTTTGGTTTCAATAACCCGGCCCCGACTAATGATGGTTTTTTTAAGGAACGGAAATTCAGGAAATTCGAGTCCGCTTTACGAAAGCAAGAAGGCTTCGTTACATCCTGATCCATATTGTAGTTAATATTCAGATATTTTTCGTGTTATTTTTTCATTTTACTTCAAATCGGAAAGTAGAAAAATAGATAATTATATAAGTAAGGGAACATGTGATTCTTGCTCAATGGTAAATGCGTTTGTTTCGTAAATTACAAATGAAATTAGCTTCTCTGTATTGTAGCCCACGAAAAGATGTACGCCGTGGTCGAAAACTGTACACTAGTCTGTTTTTTTATTTGCCTGTGGGGTGAAAGGTGCTAACAAATGTACTTTTTCTGCTGTATCTTGGTGGATGTATCTTTTATTGCAATAGCTTTCTCATAAAATCTTTCCAATTAAATTATTTACAAGCTGGTATTTAACAAATCAACTCATACCGAATTATGATTTTTGTGAGTGGAGGGTACTCGGCAAAAAGGATGTTTTTTATTTCTCATTCAATGGCAGTAATTTTCAACTTTTGTAAAAACAAATATACAGGGTCCGCCACCTAAAACTCCCTAGGCTTGTATTTTTTTTCTAGGTACGACCTTAAGTTATATGTGAAATTGTAGGTTTTTTTGAACTCTTTAAAAATAACATAGTCAGTGTCCAAAATTTTTTTTCTGCAGATCGTGATATTTCGCAAATAAGGTTAATTTTTGCAAATACTTTTTAACCTTACCCCGTATAATAAATATTGCTTCATAGTTGGATGTCGATTTTTGTCTTCTTCAATTTGTGTCCTTACCATGTATGCGTAATTTCTACTCCTTCTTAGTGAAAAACGAGAAAAACTAGTCGCCGCCATGTTCTGTTATAGGGCTGTTCACAATTTTTTAAGTCTTAGTTTAGTAGCTTATTATGGTACAAATTTTGCCTACATACCCATCGCTGCATACAAAACCCCAAAATTTTGAGTAACTTTTATATAAATCATAAAAAGAGACAAAGGCTAGAAAACGAAACCCTGCGACGAGGCTAGTGCGCGATGTAGAAAACCAAACTAGCCTCATCGCAGGGTTTCGTTTTCCAGCCTCTCTCTCTCTTTAGAACGAACTTTGTACTTGATTTATTTAAAAGTTACTTAAAATTTTGGGGTTTTGTGTGTAGCGATGGGTATGTATGCACAATTTGTACCACAATAAACTACTAAACTAACACAATTCTGAACAACCCTATTTAAAGAATATGGCGACGACTAGTTTTTCTTGTTTTTCACTAAGAAGGAGTAAAAATTACGCATACATGGTAATGACACAAATTGAAGAAGACAGAAGTCGGCATTCAACTATGAAGCAATATTCATTATACGGGGTAAGGTTAAAAAATATTTACAAAAATTTACTTTAAATGCAAAATATGATAATTTGGACACCCACTAAGCTATCTTTAAAGAGTTTATAAAGACCTACAATTTTACATGTAACTTAAGGTTGTACCTAAAAAAATAAAGATATTACGAGCCTGGGGAGTTTTAGGTGGCGGACCCTGTATGTCGCATATATACATATAATAAAATGCCTCAGTTTTAGGGATGTGCGGTGTTTTAAAATTCTTACGCTTGTTTAAAGTACAAGGGCTCACCTAAAAAATTGCATGTCTGTAAAATGCAGCATAATTTCTGCGTACGAAAAGAAAAATTTGCGTCACGTAGATTGGCTAGGTTATCTTAAGTACATAAAACTTTAAAATGCATGTCTATGCTGTGCTGTCTACACCTCAACCAACTGCAGATAAAACTTTGTTTAATTTAACGTTTTCATATTTAAAAAATAAAAACCGTTTTCAGACGCACCTTTTGATTTTATATATGGTTTACAATAACGTACTACTTATCAAAAAATCTTTTGCGGAATCACCCTTCACCCCTGAAATACCTATTTTTGGGTGCAGCTTCATACAGAATATTTTTGTTTTTCCTTTGTCTTTCATTTTATTACTTACATATAAGCGGTATGTATGTACCGGTTGAACATTATTGCCATTGAACAAGAAATAAAAAATAATATTTCGGGCAAGTAGGTACTTTCCGCTTTAAAAAAATCATAATTCGGTATGGATTAATAAAAAAAAAACAAAATTACCAGCTTGTAGGTAATTTAGTTGGAAATATTGTATGATAGAGCTAGTTTTGCAATAAAAGTCGCCTCAGCCGAGATAGAGCGGAATATTATTTTTAATGCAAAGCAAAACCATAGAAATCCATAACCTTACAACAACTTTGCAAAATGTGCAGCACTTCTTTCCTTACAGTAGTATAGAAGGTTTTCGAACTTCACGTTTTGAAACGTTTCGCGTGGAATCCTTTGGCCTTTGTTAATAATTCTTTGTTGTAAATCTTCCAGGTTTGTAGGCCGTGTTTTATAAACCACTGATTTTATAAGTGACCCCATAGAAAGAGATTCAAAGTGTTAAAATCTGGTGACCGTGCTGGCGCGTATTCAATTGTTCCACGCCTTGCGTTCCAGTGATCAGATAATCTATGGCCCCATTTCGTTGGTAAAACAATTGGTATTCGTCCATTACATGATTTCCTTTAATACCGCGATGGTTTTCTAATTGTTATGTGATTAGAGGATCAATTACATATTCAACCATTTATAAATACATTTCACCATTCAATGAAAATTGGACCTGTAATTAGGTAGCCCACACATTCAGTCTCTGACGATCTTACTTATAGCCTCCTTGAAAAATATTAGGATTTTTGTGACTTCAGTGTGCGTATTCAAAGGTCATTCGAAAACAACGTGCATTCGTCGTTTAAGCAAATATTATTCATATAACTTGGATTTACGATAATCTTTTCCGTCATAATTTCGTAGAATGTTCATCTTATAGGAATCGAATTTGTACAGCTTCGTAACTTTTTCTACAAATTTATTTATTTAGGTGCAACACCCAACAGCCGCAGCTAGTTACAGGGTGCGTAAAGAGAACAACAATAAAATGATATTACAGTTTGTAAGCGGGGCATATACAATTCAGTTAGTCTAGCATTACAAAAAATATTTAAAGTATCGATAAAATATTGTACATTTTAGAATGATTTGAGCTGTATTTGACAACTGGATCCCATAAACAGGCGCGTATACAAAAACGTTCCACAGTTGTTTACATATCGTTAAAATAGGAGCGCTCTTATTATATGTATATCAAGAGCTGGTTACTAGTGCTTTTTCTTTTACTGATTATCTTAAGATAAACAGGAACGAAACATTCGCGAGCTGTGTAAACAGGATAAACAATCATGCACGTCGGGGTYATCAGTTATGGTTATTCATTACCAATCATGCAGGCATCTCTGCCGAAAACTGTAAGGTTAGGRATCATGGTGTAGATCTGTCTTTTTACGTTTGTTTTCTATTGAGTTGAAGCCATATTAAGCTGAGAAAAATAGATATTATTTATTGACCTGTGTTAAAGGTCGGGAAGAGGATTAAGTTCAATTTTTATGTTGTATATATTACTTTTTCAATCAGGTTTTGTCAAAATCAGTTTATTTATTTTTTGAAGTTTTTAATTTGAGATAGTTTTGAGATGTGTTTTCGCAAACCTATTTTTATATATGTATGTTTAGAATGGTATTTAGAATATAAAGTGAATTAAAATTTATGCACAACTAATTTCAGTTATTCTAAAGTCAGCAAAACGAAAATGATGGATTTCCGCAGAAAAATTTTTGTAATTTTGTGTTTGGGGTGGCTTCGATATGCTGAAAAAGAGTTTCTTATATACAGGGTGTCTCTAAATTCGATGTCATAATTTCTAGTGCGCATTTCTGACGTGAAATCATGACGAAAAGTMTATATAAACATGTGTCCGAAAATGCTTCATTTTTGATATACAGAGTGTTGAAGTTAAAAACAAGATTTCGATTTCTTTTATTTTTTACAGAACGGTAATTTTGAATCTTTACGAATTTTGAGAGAATGTTATAATAGATCACGGCTAATAAACTGGCATAAGGCAGAAGGGTTTTCTCTTTGAAAAAAAGTTGTGTGTGAGATGTCAAAAAGCTCGTCACTATTTTCAGAAAGTGCAACAAATAAGGTACAAAAAAGGACCTCTTATTGCATTTCGCTAGAACAAACCGCTTTCGAAAAAATCGACAAAACCTGAATTCCTACAGGTTGGCGTAAATAGACCAAAAATTAACTGTTTTTATTTTCCAAAGAAATTAACGTTTATATGGCAAAAATTTTTTTGGAATTAATTGAACTATATCATGATAAATGGTCAGACACAACGATTACCGGATTACCACCATATCTAAACAGTGGCGGTAATTTGGAGGGGGCAAGAAGTCTTTTTTATAAAAAGATTGTTTCCACATTTTTTAAACCGTTTCAATAATTATAAAGACCAGTAAAATATAAAAAAAGAAAAATTAAATTAATTAATTAATTAAATTAAACTAATTATTTTTAAAGCTAGATATGCAACTTGCATTTGGCGTTATTAAAAATCTTTAAAAATGCAATTTCTTAATTTTACAATTGTTTGTCTTAGCAGTATAAAAAATAAATTTTTCTTCTTTTAACATTTTTATTTTAAAAAAAGTTAATTTTTGGTCTATTTGCGCCAACCTGTAGGAATTCATATTTTCTCGAAAACGGTTCGTTCTAGCGAAATGCAATAAGAGGTCCTTTTTTGTACCTTATTTGTTGCTCTTTCTGAAAATAGTAACGAGCTTTTTGACATTTCACACACAACTTTTTTTCAAAGAGAAAATCCCTCTGCCCCTCCCCGTACGCCGCCTCTGTTAAAGTTATGAAAAAATCTTTTACGCCGGATTATTAGCCGTGATCTATTATAACATTCTGCCAAAATTCGTAAAGTTTCAAAAAACCGTTCTCTAAAAAATAAAAAAAAATCGAAAATTTCTGTTTAACTTCAACACTCTGTATATCAAAAATGAAGCATTCTCGGACACATGTTTATATAGACTTTTCGTCATAAATTCACGTCAGGAACACGCGATAGAAATTATGACATCGAATTTAGAGACACCCTGTATAATGTGGTTTCAGCTAAAAAAATTTCACCCGACGTTTTCTCTACAGATAGCTTTTATTTGGCATTTGTCATTTTGCCAAAACATAATGACGTTGTCATGGTTTTCATTGTTGCAAATTGCCTTCTCCGTATCACAGATTATTGTAGTACAAAAACCACGATCTAATTATCACTTCGCTACCGAACTAGGTCGACGATTGCTGATAGCTGGTCAACTCGTCGTTCCTTCCAACGACATAGGTAAGTCTGATGGAAATTAATTCCTAATTTATTATAACATGTATGTATATACGATTCATGCTGTGGACAGTATAGTACATTCTGCAAAAAGAAGTACATTTTGCTATTTCCTCGAGCGTTTCGCGTTTTCTGCCGTAATCACTGCTTTTGTAATGAATATTTGATCGCGTGATATTCAGGGGTTTTATTTCTGTGACGTCTGTGCTGGAGCATGCACGTACCGCCGTTTGTACGATTTCGGTCTTGTTGTTGGAAACGGAAAAATGAAGCGTCGGATTTTACAAAGGGATTCATTAGCGGCCATTCTTTTATTGCAGACGATGAGTTGATACATCAAAGTGCTGTGCTGCTTTGTTCCCTTTGTATGACTGAATCCGTCAGCATCGGTTTTCCCATGTACATATTTCGAGCTCGTATAGTTTGTGACAAAAATTCGCTTGAGGAAGACTAGAATTATTTTCCAGAAATACCAACTGCAAAATTTCTACCGTCCATGATGGTGGCTTATGCGACTTCATTGTCACAACGGGTCAAAAATTTAAAAGAAGCTCATTGTAAAAACTTATGTTTAAATAAATGCTGTTCTGTCTTAGTTTCCCTTTTCTGAAATTGTTTTAATCAGGCTATGCAGGGTTAAAAATTTTTATGAACGTATTAATTTTCTTATCGTTAAAACTAACTTATTTTAAATCTAAACCTAGAGATTTCTGAATTTGTGACGTTTTTAGCTCGATGTTTTTAATAAAATGCAGTGTTTTAGAAATTACAAAAAATAACAACGTATGTTTGCACTTTTCATCATTAGACTTGGCATCTCATTCTTGTGTATTAAAGAGCATGACATAACAAATCCATTGCAGAACTAAATATAGGGTTAGTCAGAATTACGGAATAAAAGGCTTATTTCAGAAAATATGAACTACAGCAAAATAGTCTTAATAAAAGTTTTTTCCTTTTTATTTTTAATTTTTTAACCAAATTTTTGTTTATTTACATATGTCAACAAAAAATGACTTGGTGCTAATTTCGTATGGCTTGATAACAATACTGGTTTTTATTCATCCAGTTTGAAGTACCATTCAATAAGTAAGATTATTTTTCGCAGACTCTTCGGGTCCAGTTTTCAAGCTGTTGCCAGTATCACCCGTAATATATATTTTTTCGCTATCTTGATTTATTGGTCGGCGACTTTTTACGTGACTCGCATCAATGATGAGGAACGCGAACCTCCAGAGTTTTTTAAGGGTCAGGATATCAGCAGAAGCATTCGCCAATAGTGTTACCGATATTCGCAGAACGCAATGTTCTGTATTTAGGTTGACATCCATGTTTTGCAAGTAGCTTGCTACTAAGTCTAGGCATTTTTGATAATGTATTTAAAACAACTGGTTGATCGGTAATTTCCCTGGTCGATAATTCAAAAAAATAAAATTAATTTTCGATATATCACTAAGCAATTGAAATTATTTTTTCACAACAAAAGAACGGGGCTTATAATTTTTCGTCTTAATAATGTTGACAACTGTTATAGGTATTTTGGTTTAGAGGCTTCCGTGGTTGTTGTCGATGACATGTTGTTTTCCGGGCTGATTCCCACGTTGCTTATTTGACCTTGACGATTCGACACACATGTCGGTGTCTTCCTCACAAGCTCTGAAAAAACAAGCGTCGTAGTCCGCTCCGGTATTTATACTCGTCCGGTTCACTGATGCGTGGGCGTTGTTACGCATGACCGTTTTCCAGATTCCAGGTAGTTCCATGCCTTGGTCTCGATTATAATTGTGCGGAAGATAAGGAAGAACCCAACAAGACGCATCGAACGGACTAACAACTTAGCCATACGGAAATCGAAGATACCAGATGAGCTACATCGCGGCATGATCAAAACAGATACAAGGACGCCACAACTATATTGCCTACCTAAGATACACAAACCAGAGATACCACTAAGACCGATTGTTAGTGCAACAGGATCTGCCACCCACCCTCTAGCTGGCTACATCGCTCGGACCCTGAAAGGACTCGTAGGGAAGGCAGAACACCACGTCAGGAACGCCGGAGACCCTATTGAGAAAATGAAGATCAGACTGGACCCGGAGGACATCTTAGTAAGGTTTGATATCACCTCACTCTTCACGAAGATACCATTGGACGATGCCTTAAAGGGAGTTTAAAAAACGTTTACAAGAAGAAGACCTGGATGAAGAACTAGTCCAACTAGCTAATATTTGCCTGAAATCTACATTCTTCCAGTTCCAGGAGGAATACTACGAGCAGACAGAAGGTGCTCCTATGGGGTCACCGCTTTCTTCGCTGATAGTTAACATTTACTTGGAAGCCTTCGAGACAACTGCATTGGCATCGGCACGCCTTAAACCTAAGTGTTGGTTTAGATACGTGGACGATACTTTCACCGTCTGGCCGCATGGAGAACAGAACATAAAGGAGTTCCTGGACCATCTAAATGGCATCCACAGCGGCATACAATTCACGATGGAGGTGGAGACCAATGGCGCCCTACCTTCCTAGATGGAAGGAAACAAGACAACACGCTAGGACATCGGGTCTATAGGAAGCCAACCCACACGGATGGCTACCTGCATGCAGATTCACACCACTACCCCGCCCAAAAACAAGGAGTCATCAACACGCTGATACAACGAGCGAAGTTAGTTAGTGAACCAGACCACCTATAAGAGGAATTAGAACATCTACGCAGAGCACTACGTAAGAATGGACATACTAAGGTACAGATTGAGAAGACTATCAACATCCAACCACGGCGGAAGGAACCAGAGGAGCACATCGCTGTATGCCCTACGTTATTGGATGTACAGATAAGATCGGACGGTTGCTGAGAAGACATCAGATAAACACCATCTTCACCGCCCCGGGAAAGATAGCTAACGCCTTTCCGAAATATCGTTCGACGACTGAGGAGCTACAAACACAAGGTGTGTATAGCATCCCATGCAGCTGTGGGAAGGTTTACATCGGCCAAACCGGAAGGCACATCAGCACGACAATCAAGGAGCACATCAGGGACACCAGAGACCGGCAATGTGACAGATCGGCTGTAGTAGCAGAACACCGAATGGAGACTGGCCGCATCATCAAATTCGAGGAGGCACAAAATGCTGTCAAGGAAAGCGAGATTCTGGCCGACACTGTACAAGGAAGCTATCGAAATCCAGAAGAATCCGCACAATTATAACCGAGACATCGATCTGGAATCTGGAAACTGGTCATGCAAAACAACGCCCACGCATCGGTGAACCGAACGAGTATAAACAACGGAGCGGACTAGGACACTTCAGTTTCGGAGCTACTTCTGAGGAAGAGATCGACATGTGTGTCGAAACGTCATGGTCAAATAAGCAACGTGGGAACCAGCCCGGAAAACAACATATCAACTGTTATAGTGAAAAACATAGAAACACTAATGCGGGAGTAATTAAGAAAAACTTACATTATCGCCGCCTTCATCCGTGGGTCATAACAATACGGTCACTCCGGTGGACAGACAAGGCGGTTTCACATACGCGCGGGAGATGCAAAAACAAAACATAAGTTACTCATCCGTTAAACTCAAACAGATACAGTTAAGACTCACAGAGGGGTTTTCACCCCAGGGCCTCATCCTTGTCCTGTCTATGGCTTCATCCCTGAGATTACATCATTAGTCAATGGTGGTTATGAATACCTTGTTAGTTTTCTCTCTTCAACAACTAGCTAGTGTCAACCTGAAATAGTAGAGGCTTCCCCGAACGCTCACCCTAAGGCCTATAGGGTCGCATTCCAATAGCCCGGATCGGGGGCACCTAATAAGGCTACCCTCTCCACCAGAACTATGTCATTCGAGCAGCCCGCATTACCCCCCGGAATGCAAGTCACCCACTCGAAGGAACCACGGCTGTTAACCGGGCACTCTGCGCTAGGGGTTTAAAACTGCCTGAGGCACATCATGGCCAAAGACCTTACTCTCTCTGCCTGAGGCACAACATGGCCAAGGACCTTACTCTCTCTGCCTGAGGCACATCATGGCCAAAGACCTCGCTCTCACTGAGCCAAAATCAAGAACATTTCTCTCTGTCCAAAATGACACATACATACTCATTGCCTACTTTTGCATCTCCTCGCGACGCTGATATTTCTCGCCAAAACAATTAATCGCACGCATACGCATTCGCTTCGATTTTTGTTTTTATCTTATTAACAGCGATTCTAATATAGCAAGAAATTAACAAACGTACAAAAACACCTTTTATTTTAATAATAACGCAGATACAAAAATTGACATTTAACAATAGGTACTTTTTTAAGATTCACTAACTCATCACACGTATAGGCGCTCTTAATTCCCAACATCCCAATACCACGATAATCTTCATTAGCAAGTAAATCTCTGCAGGAGCTTGATTTAGAAATTTTTCTGCCACTTTCTGGTCAAATGTCTTCGCTTTCTTAGGTTGATAGCTTTTCGAATTGGTTTTTAAAATCGCAAACAATTTTAAACCTACAAAATTGCCTTTATGATTACAACCAGCAAGTCAATTACGAACTACGAATCTTACTTCTTCATATCTCTTTTTCTGAAAAACAAATAGGAGGGATTTAAGAATCGAAAATATAGACCTCAAAGAAGAGGCGAATATTTTTCTATTATCAATGAAAATAAACGGCTACCACTTCTTCAGTCACAACATTTGCGATTCTGTTCTCCATCTACTACATATTTTTGCAACTTCTTGATGTTCCTGTTTTTAGATTTTAGCTTCTAACAGAATGTCGTGGGGTACAAATACATCGTTTTCTTTTTATATTATATCTATACACACTTTTGCAATGAAAAATCATAATTTGTTGACAAGATAATGAGAAATTCATTGTATGTTTGATAACATCCATAACAACAAAAATTAAAATTTATTCTATTGAATTTTGATATGCAAGATTGTACAAAACACTATACAGCACTCGAAGAAAACTAAATCACTCATTTGTGTGTCGTTTCACACTCTTAATTCGCTCGTGTGTAAAAGCGACACATATGACTGGAACTCTAGTTTCTTCACTTAGTTTCATAAAATTAGTTAAAGACGCACCCTCGTGCTATAATGATGGAATACAGGTTGAAAAGTTTTACTGCTATGTAACCTACAACCTGTCGAAGTTGAAGATTTTTGAAAAATTCTGAAATTATATTTCATCTACGAAACGTCAACGTTAAAACAGTATTAATGGTTTTATTTACTTAATCACCGATACTACAACTGTCCGAGTACACACGAAAGAGAATTTTTCAAATATTAATATACTAGGACGACAATTCCTACTGTTTTCTTATTGAAGAATATGCAAAAGGCTATCCGATGAGACTTGCTATTCGCTTAATAAGCAAAATAAAATTTTGTATGCTTTTTTAGTATTTTAGAGTTTACAAATAAAGCCTAACCTCAGTTCGGTCAAGCCCCTTCAAACCGAAATCCTGGATCCGCCACTGTAGTGATTTTTAGTGAAACTGAACGAAAATCTTAATGATGGTCTGCTATGGAGATGACGTTCATCCGGAGAGAAATCCGATTGTCCAATCCATTGTCCAAATTAGTTTAAAAATTTAAAGAAACTGGACATGTAAAAGATATCCCAAAATCCGGACTTTCGAAATTGGCTACAAATGAAGATCAAGCTCTTATTGTACTAGTAGCGGTATAGAAACTCATCTACGTCAACCACGCAACTTGCTTTAGACAATAACATTAGTCAATCGTTAGTTGTTCGAATATTAAAATTCAAACAAATATCCAACCTACAAAGTACACCTCCATGAGCTAAATGAAGATGATCTTGACAGAAGAATGCAGTTTTGTGCGAGGATGATGCACATTACAAACAACGTTTTAATTTCTGACGAAGCCACTTTTGCCTAAATGGATTTGTAGAGACATAACTGCCGCTACTGGTCTAGTGAAAATTCTCATTGATGATTGAAAATCATACACAGTATCCTCAGAAACTAAATGTGTAGGCTGGTATTATTGGACATAAAAGAAAATGTAACAGCACATATCTTATCTACCGGAACCTACTGCGCGAGTATGTCGTATGTACCTGACTGTCAGGGTGTCCCATTTTCGTTGTAATTGCAAACTGTCTCGGTAACTATGTATTAATACTAGAGAGTTGCGGTTTGCGCATTACTTTCTTACTTTTTTGTTGTTAGTTGAACTGTACCATCGTCATTTTTATATCGTCTTTTGTTTTAAAGCTACAGCTAATTTTCTAATAACTAACATTTCTTCTTCAGTTCTAAATATCTCGTTTGGGTATGTAAATAGAAAAAAAGAAGCTGTAAAGACATTTTGCATAGATATTGTTATTTTAAATACTGGGCGTACCCTTAATTTTTAGGGATCACACTTTCGATATACGACACATTTTTTTTCTAATGGAAATACCTGCAGAGCCTGCTTTCATAATGCTTTTGTCTTTTATTTGGAAACACGATATTTGCCAATGATTTTGTTGTCGAACCATATAAAATAAATATCCGGTCATTTTAAGGATAAAAAGAGAGATACCACAGAAATACAGTTACCTGAAAGTTTAAAGCACTGATAAGATTTTGTGATAAATGATCCTCGCCATTCACTCGGTCGCATTTGCGAGTTACTGCGCAGACTAGCTGCCCTACAAACGAGCAACATTGCGACTTACTATTGGTCGTCACAAAATTTTCTCGCGCGTGCCATGAGATTTAGGCGACTAGATAACATACACGATATCTGTGAGCTATACAAGTCTGCAAAAAAATCACTTGACTACCATTTAGAAAACCAGAAAATACCCGTCCATGAAAGTGCATTGATATGCAAAAACTAAAAGTAGGCTAAAAATGAAAAAAAATAGCAAAGAAATTTTTGTCATGGACATTTTGCTGTAAAGTTCACATTTACATACCTTTAGCTAACCATCTAAGTATACCTACTWGGATTAATGGCGTTKATAAATTTTTTCAATCKTCATTTGTTGATAACTCACCGAAGATAAATCTACAACGCCCGTCTAAAGCGAAAAATTAGTTGTCATAAGGTAGTAGCCTTGATGTTAAAAATAGTAACAATTTCTGCGTTCTTAGTTGTGCTCATAAATAAAGTCTTCATAGCTGTCCATCTGTAATAGTGTAGTTTGTAGGTTTTTGTACTTTCTGTACCACCGCTGTTCATATTCTCGTAAAATATTTATTAAGGTCTTGGGAAATTGATTTAAAGTCAACTAATGCTATTCCGCTCACAGTTTTTATTCTTGTGATTTAACACATTTCCATAATATTTTCCCTAGTAGCCACGAACGTAGTGTTTGAACGACAAATATTAATTTATTACTGTAGATACCTACAAACTTTAAACACATCATTTGCCCGACAGATTTTTTAGACCATTTTTATACATTGTCTATATTTGCCCATGCTGCAATATTTGTGATCAGAAAAAATGTTCTGCAAAAGATGTGCCCTGGTAGTAAAATCATTTTGGCTTCGAGATGCTCTCTAACTTTTAACTAACATTCGATTATAATTTAATATGAGCTCGTATTCAAAATAATATTTTCCATTAAGCGGTTACGGTATTAAAATAATACTGGAAAGCCCATAATTCAGACACTGGTTATTTGTGTTGGATATTATACTATATGATAGCTTTGAAGATGGTGCACTAGTTCGGACACTTGTTTTCTTTTGATATTTTTTTAATTTAAATACTTTGTATATATGAAAAGAAGCGTTCATGGACCTATGTTAATTACAAACATTTCGCTTTAAAATTTTTCCGTCAGCTGTCGGAACTCTATTTTATATTTTTGAGGCTTCTCGAAGGATTGCAAGTTGAACATAAAACGTAATTAACTTATAAATGTCAAAATGCCAAGCACGAACTTATCGGATAATTAATAAACATAGCCCAAAGCAAATCTTTTTTGCAGGAATTGAATCATTAGTATTCCAGGCTTACCCTATACAAGATTAAATTAACGCCAGGGGGTTACTTTATTCCGAAGGTTTATTAGATGTCGGTTCATAATAAATCCGATAATCGAAAAATGCGCGGTGGTCTTGACTATTTTCCGATGTTTCATTTTAAAATTCGATAACGTGGCTTGTGCGAGCTACAAGTTTACAGGGGCCTAAATAATTCATCCGCGGCATTACGCCTTTAGTGAAGCTTGATTGCTACACGTTCAAGAAGTGTTTCGACGTCGGCTGATTGTAACAGATGTTGCAAACGTTTGCATATTAGCATATAATTACATTGTTGGACATGCCGGCGTCTCGACGCTATTGACGTCGTCGCTGGATCGAGATGTTACCGTGATCATAGTAGGCGCCATCGACGTCGTTAACAATAAAATTACGGAGTTCTTTTAGCACTTTTAATAGAGATGAGTGAATCTTCCTACTTTTCCTTGGCCTAGGCAGTCTTACGCTGTTTTCTGGCCATTTAAGTTAAATAATCGCTTTCACGTGTGATTTTCTAATGAATTTTATTGTATTCATTCTGCTGGATTAAACAGGCTCATATTAAATACTATAGAAATGTGTTCGTGCAAAAGAATCAGCAATATTGCATATCACAGAAAACATCAAGAGCTAGAAAGCGTTATCCGCATAGGCAATAAGTGTGACGTAAATGTTTATTTTGTGGGATAAAAAAATATCCTTCTATTTTAATAGTATCATGCCAGAATCGGGGGAACTGGCTACCGTACACTAAGGCTACTTGGACATCTCTTTTACACATTTTTGCAAAAATCTCAGCAATATTGGCATTATAATTTATAAAAAAATGATCTATCGTCCAAAAAAAAATGTTGGAGCTACTTGAACAGTGTTTTTAAACGGCTCAGATTAAGTACCCAAATGATCCTACTAATCACGTTACCCCGAACAATTCTTGTACAAACACATCTTCACACGTTTTCCTTGTTTATTTAAATCTCATGTCAAAATAATCCATGACATACAGTGTATATATTTGGCTATTTTTCGTATTAATTTATCTATATGTTCTTTATAGGCTGGATGTAGTTTTAATTTTGTAATGTGAAGAGTTTATACTGTTGTTTGTCGAAGAAGTTTTTTTGGAATTCTTACGTTTGATATCCTGTTATATTATTTTTTCATATTATTTATTGTTGTTTTTGTAATTTAGAAGGAAATATAAAGTCCGAAAGCTTGGAACACAAATAAAAAGATAACATAATCTACCTCCGTAGTTGATCCAAACTAGCAATTACGTCAAATTAGAAATATCATCAAACGATCGTGGAAAACAAATATGGCTCTAAGAAAATAAAACATAGCAGAAATAAAAATAGCAAAATTGATACATGTGAAGTGACCCTGTAGCCCCGCGGTGGTCAGGTCAGGCCAGGTATTGTTATGAAGCGGAACGATGGAAAATGCGTCCCTGATTTTTGGACTAAACTCAGTCGACTCCGTATTCTAAAAACTAACAAATATTTAAATTTTTTGTGTTGATTCGGCTCGTAATGTGATGTGATCATTTGCGCTGATTTCGTATTGTCTTTACTTGCCCTAGCTATAGAATATAGATGATGGGGATGATGGTGCTGTACGGGATGTTCTTGGTCTGCGGACATTAGTTTTTCTTTATCGGGGATTTTTTGCGGTTGTCCAGACTTTCTATGGCTATCCTTTTTCCATGTTTTCCTGGTTTGCGTATCGTATTATCGCGCTGTCGTAGTGATTCCTTACGCTTCTTTGAATTCTGTATAGCAATGCTTATTCGTTCCTCTGTATCCTCCGATTCTTCAGTGCTTTCTTTCAGTCAGAATGTTATTGTAGATTTTAGACGTTGCCGCTGTGATTTCATCTCCTCAGAAGCCATCTTAATTCAGTTCGTTTAGGAGTACCGTATCTCTCTAGCCCTTTTCACTGAATTGTACTTTGGTTAGTTCTTACATAGTTTCTTCTAAGCTATTTCTGAAGTTTTATTATGTTTTGTTTATAATGACTCATAGTTTGTATTCGTATTTCTTTTGTGAAGGTTTTTTCTTATTTTTTTTATATCTACTTCCCTTAAAAGACAGTTTCCGTCTCCAAGCGCGCCTCCACCACGCGTCACACCCTGGGTCTGAAGTTATGCGCCGTGGTGGTAATTTAAATTGATTTTAATTTAAATAAGCTTGCTTTTCCGATATCCTAATAAATTACAGTCATTACACGCACGAAATATAAAATTCTTTAGTTAAATAATGGGGATTATGTGCACTTTGGCCACCAAGTCTGGCCTTCGCTGGGTGTTTCTTCTGAAACTCTAATACAGAGTAATCTTATCAGCAAATGGGTGAATGATGGTCTGTTGGTTGTGTTATTGGTTTTATAAAGATTTTTGTTTTATTTAACAAAATAGGCAAAATTTACACTTTGTGGCTGGCTCCAGAAGGCTTTTGGTGGTTTTGGGAGAATAAATAGAATTTAAACCTGAATACAGTAGTAGGTTTCGTTGCTCGTGGTTCCAGGAAAGCTGAACACAAAGAGCTAGGGGTCCGGCGCGAAAATGTTGAATTTTTGGTTCTGAAAATCTCATTCGTTAATAAACAAATTGTTGCTATTGGGCTGAAAATAACCCCTGATTAATTCGTTAAAAACGTCTTTTTTACTCTAACCAATGATGTGGTTGTGCTACATCTGAATTCGGAATGATCGTCAGGCCTGTAATTCTTTGAGGAGGTAGGCGTGACGTTTATTGAATCGCAACGTTAAAGCTCTATGTTGGAATTCTTCTGCACCCTAGCGTGGAAGAGATCAACCAAGAGAAATTGAGGAAGTGTTCCCAATGTAACTCACACAGCCCAAATTTCACTTTGAGATAAAAAATGTTTCTCGGACTTCTGTCTATCTGAAAGGTGACTTGCATTGCCCGTCGTAGCTTTTGCGATTTATATCCCTTACCAGAGCTAAGGGAGCTCATTATTCAAAGGTTTGACGTTACAACCTTGGCTATCTGTAAATCATTACTTCAAAACTTCAGAGGATGTTTCTAACAGTGTGTTGCTGGTGGTGGTGGCCATGTAGGAGGCAATACTTTCAAAATTTAATTTGTATAAAATGACAATTACTACTGAATTCCAAAATTAAAAGTTTTTTTTGTCTGCTTCTGTTGAGTTGTATAATGCCAAACAATTGCTTAATTGATTTTGCTACACCCTGTGTTGGACATGACGAAAAACACTTTTCAAGCTCCTTTTGTTTTTCTCTATTATTATCTCCGGCCGTTTCACTTTTTTTATTCAAGTATACGCGTCCGACTGAAATAGTGAATTTTAACTTTACGTTGTAAATCTTGCCAACAATGCGGGGTGGTGCAGATGGTGATTCGCCTTCCTCTTCAAAATAGATGTTGCTAAATTAGGGTGTAAGGACCAACAGGTAAAATGCAAATACAAAGTTGCACTTTATTGCCGACTAATCATGGTCTGTTTCACTCCGCATTGTTGTCAATATTTACAACTAAAGCCAGAATTCACTATTTCGGTTGGATTAGTATACGTCTACTCACGAATGTCCCATCTCTAACTCGTTTTAAGCGGTGCTAGGCAATAGAAACGTCTTGGATGTTTATACATAATTTAATCTTGGGCTTGTTAGAGAGTCGAGAGCTTTTTATCGCAGAATGAATTGCTTTTTGATGTCCTGTTGCGCGGTGTTTGTCGAAGAAATGATGTGCTTACCGACTAAGTGCCTACCTACGAAGCTGAAATTGCCAGAATTAATTGGGCAGTTTCGCCATATAATCTTGGCTTTCCAATAAAATCTTAGGCGTTCTCAAATTTCATGCTTTGCCACACGCAATCTGCATTCAGATTAGAAAATATCAAACGCAGCGTGCCTCATGCATTAAATTATAGTATTTAATTATGCATATTTCATAATGTTCCGTTTTGTCAGTTCAACTTAATAAAGTTCAGTTATCCGAAGTGAAGAGAAGACTCCGAATAACTGCACTTCTTTTTTAAGTTAAAGTAAACTTTACATCGTTGGATCATTCCACCATTGTTATTTCATCTTGGGTGCTCTTTATTAAAGAAAATAAGCGTGCTTTGTATTTTGCTGTGGTTTTATTCATACGGCTAAGGGAGTATCAAAGCTCCGAGAACGTGGGCGTGTGATAAAATTGCCCTGGAAATATTTCATTATAGATAAGTTTGACTTCTTAAAAGCTATCGCGTTTCTTATAATAGGATGTACAGTACTTTCGTCGAAGTTTTCCTTGTGGTAATGGTCTGTATAAAATTAGCCGGGATCGAATATGGCTATTAATGACGTATCTTGGGACTTTTTACATAATTTTAGATTACAATCTCATTGATCACCGATAACATATTCGTTCTTGAGGTCTCAAGAGTTTGTGGATTGCTGTTAAGCACGAAAGTAAGATGTAACAAATTATAGGAGCTTTCTGGGCATTTAATACATTACTCTTTGAAATTAGGAAATCAAAAAGTGCTTGGCACAGTAAGTGGGACACTTATTTGTCAACAACCATTGCTCTATGTTTTTGTGTATATACACGTGCGTGTATATGCATCCTTAATCAATCATGATTACCATTGTTAGAGTTTAAAAATAAATACTATATAGGGTGTCCGGTAAAACAGTCTAACATGTATGGGAGAGGGGGTGATTACTTACGTCAAAATAGGCAAGTAGTTTTTGTGTACATGTTTGAAAATGTTTTTAAAGGGAGCTAGAAACTTTTATAGAGGGTTATTTCTTTTCGGTTGTTTTAAGTAACGGGCTCAGACAGATTTACTTCATTTTCCATCCGAGGTAGTTTTTATTTAATCTACCGATGTGGTTTTATTTTTGTAGGAAACACGGCACTTCCGAAAAAAGTAAAAACTATCTTAAACCTTGAATCGACAATTAAATGCGCAGGTCTTGAAATTTGTCTGTAGTAACTTAACAAATTAACCATATTCCATGAAATTAAAAAAAAACAGCTAATAAGTTTGACATAATTGTGTTTTTTCATCTTTTGTTTTATTATATATCCTCTGTCTCAGAACTTGTGACAAGGGTAGGGGAGATACGATTTAGATATTTTCAAGTAACAGTTTATTAACAATAATTAACTAAATAAACCTGTAAGAAAACAGGTACATAATGTAAATAGTGGACAGGGTAAAGCAAAAGTGTTTGTTGTAACTTATATTATTTCTAGAGGGTTGGCTACTGCTTGGGCGGTCTCCTGGTCTAGTATTAGGCTGATTTATATTTGACGAACTCTACTGTTTATAGTAAAACTAGCGCTTACGTCACATAGATCGTACAACGCGTAAATAGCTGAGCTAGGGCCTTCCTACTTGCAGGAAGCGCAGTGAAAAGCAATCCGCGAGAAAAGGTTTTCGCAAACGTTGTTCAAGGTAAAATTTTTGTTCCTTAAATAGTGAATGAATAAATATAATAATAAAAATGTGTAAGTAATAAATTAGGAGGCTATTAGAACAGATTCTGTTAAAATGCATGTCTATGCTGTGCTGTATACACCTCAACCAACTGCAAATAGATCTATTTCGCTGTCATTACAGCTCATCAGTGCAGTTTAGGTCTAGTGTAGACAGCACGGCATAGAACTGGTTTTGCTTATATACCAAAACAATGGTATGATGTAAGTAAGAATTTAGGATGGCAGTGCCATCTGTCAGCATTACACTGATATGATGACAAAGCCACCTAGCTGCCTTAACGGGTACTACTTCCTAAAGGAAGTGACCTGTAGCCTGACAAATTGGCATGCAACTGCATACTTCAATTTGACAGCAGGCCCCCGCGGCACTTTTTGCTAGCGGGCAAGAACCGACATACATTAAAATGCATGTCTATGCTGTGCCGTCTACACCTCAACCAACTGCAGATAGATCTATTTCGCTGTCATTACAGCTCATCAGTGCAGCTAGGTGGCTTTGTCATCATGTCAGTGTAATGCTGACAGATGGCATTGCCGTCCTAAATTCTTAGATTTTGTTAATTTAAATTTTGTTTAGGAACAGTTCAGCTATTGATGTATTAAGCAAAATATGCTAGAATCAGTAATAATGGTCAATAAATATCATTTACAAAAAAGAATAAACATGTGCTAAAACATTTGTATAATTATGTCTCAGTTATAATTACTTAACGTTTGTTGAATTTATAGCTTGAGCAGGCGGAGTATAAGATAATTTAAGTATTTATGCTTTACATTGAAATTAAAGCATCCCTAATAGAAAATGTAAAGTGAGATCTTATCAATCAAAGCGCTTTGGGATTAGCAGTGCCTGGGCGTGAAGGAGTTCTTACGCATAATTCATTACGTGCATGTAATCCCTTCATAATTTAGCTGTACGTGCAAGCATGCCCAAACGTATATTAAGCCCTTTATCAAACAGGATTATGAATAAAATCAGGTTTGCTATGGCCTCGGGGATGAGTAATGGAGAACGGCGTTTATTACAAGCAAAACCTCTGAGGAAATCTTTGAAGGCAGTTTCAAAAGGTTAACTGCTTTGATTTGCGGACTAGAAAAGGGTAAGAATTTTTGTGGCAAATGAGTCAATGTTAACTCTAGGCTTTTTGGTAAATACGGATTTCATATAGCTTTACTTTAATTAAAACCTCAAAGCAGCAACCTTTGAAATTTAAATGGAATTTGAGACTTTTAATGCTCGCGGTTAGAAGAGCGGAGATGCGATTGTTATGAATATGCATAAGGAGCGGTTTTAATGGTATCGTGAATGCTGTAATTGCTGTCGTGCAGTAACGTTCGTGTATCGTAGTAACGGAATAAAGATTTGATATTTTGTGCTTAAATGTTTGGTTAACAAAAGCATGACGCAGTGAGGTTTTTACGATAATCGTAAAGAAATGCCCCATCGATTCGCCAGTTCTGAAACATTAATAACCTTACACTTTCCAGTAGATCGTGTCATCTCTTACTGAAACTAAGTTGGACCAAGTTGTCGATTTCAAAAAGAGTAATAGTTTTTTTAATTTCTTGTTATTTGGCGTTGCGGTTATGGTGCTCCTGAGACCTCTATTTAATTCATTTAGCCAAACTGGTTTTGTCGATTATTGGTTTCAACTGTGCATTTTTGGTGGAGGTGCAGGAGTGATATGTTGTAATTATTAATTTTGGTATATTCGGATTGTCTGGTTTTATAAAGTGTTGTAATGTACCATTTTCAGATAAGTTGGTCATATTTTGACATTATTGTAGTAATGCGCGTTACCTGATTCTATAATGTATACAAACTGTATTAGCACTTTATTCTTAAACTTTGTATTGACCTGAGGCTTGACTTAATAATAACAGTCTTAATAAATAACAATCAGCTTCAGTTATGAACCGCTGCACTCGTTTCGCCAACAGTTTTACACCAGACTCATTTTACTTAACTATACTTTTCACTTGATGTTTATGGCGCATTCTCTTATCTATGCAAATAAAATAGGCAACAGCAAACACAAAAAACTAGTCGTGTCAAATCACTTCAATATTGTGTTAAATGATTATTCCATCTTTTTAGTAGGGCTGGGCAAAGTATAGATACTTACTCAAAGTACCGATACCTTTGGCGGTATTGAGTATCGATATCACCTTTTCGTGGTACTCAAGTATCGAAAGTATCAAAAGCATCAAAGTATCGAAGTATCTAAAGAATTCCAAAGTATTTAAAAGTATTGAAAATATTTAAAGGTATCGAAAGTATTCAAAAGTATCTGATTTGTCGAAAGTATCAAATGTATTGAAAATATCGAGTATTGCAATAATTTAAAGTATGAGAATAGATATTGCAGCATCCAAAGTATCGGCGGTGTTAAAAGTAATGAAAATATTAAAAATTGAAACAATACAAGGTTAAAAAAATACGTATTGAAAAAAGTAGAAGCGTCTAAAATATTGACAGCATCAAACATATTGAAGGTATCGAAATTTCTGATTAATTTAAAGTATAAGATTCGAAATTATTGCAGTATTTAGTGTATTAGCGGTATAAAAAGTATTGAAAGGCGAAGGTCCTGGCTGGTGGAGCATTCCAAGGGATTTGTTGCTCTGGAGTTAGGAATACAATAATCTAGTGATTCCCCTGTTTCATAAGTTATAACTGGATCTAACATTTGATACATTGTGCATGCGCCTCAGCATATTCCAAACTATTCCTGTTTCTATAATTTAACCATTGATTTATAGCACCTATATGTAGCGAAGCAACTTGATACGCTCGACACTTTCAACACTTCGATATTTTCGATACTTTTAAAATTTCGATACCTTCGATATCCTAAGTACTTTCGATACTTTGATACTTCGATACTTTTGATACTTTCGATACTTTTGATACATTCGATACTTTGATACTTTCGATACTTCGATACTTTTGATACTTTCGATACTTTTGATACTTTGATACTTTTGATACATTCGATACTTTAGATACTTTAAATACTTCGAGACTTTCGATATTTTTGATATTTCGATACTTTTGAGTAGTATCGATACTGCATCGGTATCAAATATGTCTATTGGTATCGCCCACCCTGCTTGTTAGTTGTGCTCTACTGAATTCGTATTTAATCAAATTAAACACGCAGCTAATTATACCACTGAAAAATTAGCGAAAAAATTGTGTGAGGATCGTTGTTTTGAAAAGAAAAAAACAAWTAAGTCCAGAACAGCAACAAACGAAGGATACTTAGTGACTGTTCAACCACTTGTGAGATTAGATCCCCATATTTCAATTTGTCAGATAACGACGGAGGCAGATATTTGCTTTTCATCAGTACACTTTTAAAAAGCAATAAATTTCAACTATATAAAATACATTTACACCAATATTTATTGACTGGGAATTATGAGAATTATTTCGCAGCATACTTAGCAGTTGCATGGGAGCTATTTTACAGAATATAATTGATCAGAAGATAGCCAGGGGCTAAACCTGGAGGCCCGAGTTCGAATCCCGGTGAGAGCAAAGATTTATTTTGTCCCATATTTGCCTTTGTTCCCATAACCGTCCAATATGTCAACATAATTACAGGCAACAACCTCTATTCGCGAATAATTAAGCGACATTGGGTTAATATAATGTCCTCTGCCGTCGCAAAAAATCTAGCAGTCTAGCAGGTACCACTAATGTGATTCAACCCTAATCTGGTGGTACTGTTAGAGGGATAGAGGGGTAATAATCAAATTAGATATATTTACACTATTAATAATAACCTCTCACCGAGATTCAACAGACCCTCTTAGCTTAGATAGTAAGAGGGCTAGGGACTAAACGTGGAGGCCCGGGTTCGAATCCGGGTGAGAGCAACGATTTATTTTCTGTAATACCCACAAACATCCATAACTGTCAGTGTTTTAAGTGCTTAGTGAGTGAATGTCGTGTTTGAATAGTGGTTAATCGAATTAGTGGAGTTGTAATAGTGGTGAATTGTACTAGTATTTATTGTATATCAGTAATGGTGTTTAAATAAAGAAAATTAAGTTAGAAATACGTATTTTTCGATTGCGCACTCGTAACAATAAAGTTACCTTATAAAACAACAGTGAAAATACAAACGCAATAATATAGTAACAAAAAACAATTTTAATAGAACGCTCATAGTAAAAAATATACAAATCTAAATTTTCAGGGTCAAAACGTCAGTAGTTTTAATAGCCTGCTCAGTTTGTGACCTCCTGTGTAGATACCCATATTTAAGGTCCAGATTGGGCGTTAGTTGTGATACAGTTGACAAGTTTTCGTTAGAGTTCCATCTCCATCAATCCATTTAACAGTCACACAGGTGACTAGCCGTTTAAGGCTTTTCCTTTTCTATATTGTACTACTTTTATTTGAAATCGTTCGTTGAAATAATAATATATAAATGCATGTGCTTTAGTTCTTTTTACGTCTTTCTGTATTGTTCAATATCCCCCGGTATTCCGACAATTCGTCTCGGGCCTTAAAACAGCTTTATTACACAGAGTTCGCCGCTTCCACAAAACCAAATTACAAATTCCGGTTGCACTAGGGCTTGTTCGACAGTCGTAAAAGTGGTTATTTCCCGGTTGCAGAATGCACCTATCGTGAAAAAGCCGTCGGCTGGTTCACGTACTGGCACTTCTCCAGCGAGTTCCGTCCCACCGATGGCTTATTTCCTACGGCTAACGACCAAATCGATCCTCACGTTTATTACCGTCGAAATTCATCGACGTTTTTTTTTGCTAGTCGACGGGGTGGAGATTCCAAAATAAAAACTTATACACGCCGGGATGCATTATTGGCTGGCCGAAACACGTTCCGAACTATTCCCAGTGATTAATGACTTTTTAATGAGTTCAATGCAGAAAATACGGAGGTAGGTTGATAAAAGGAAATGAACGGACATTACGTTTTGATTATTAATCATCGGATCACGTACTTATGTGTGACATCCAAAAGCTGGGTGCCCGAAAACAAAAAAAAATGGTTTACTAGGTTTGTAGTAAAGTTGTGATACCCATAGTTACATATGCATCCTTAGTATGATGGCACAAAACCACCAAAAAAGTGGGAGAGACATGCTAAGCAAGCTACTAAAATTCAGATGCTTGGGAATCCCGTGGGCGATGCGTAAAACGCCTACTGCGGCTATCGAATTGCTGCTGGATCTGCCCCCGTTACACCTTGTTGTAACATCAGAGGCACTGTTGGCAGCTTATAGGCTGAAAATCGCAGGACATGAAGACATATCCGTTGGAAAAGGAACCAGGAATCATTCATGAGATAAACGGGGATTTTCGGACCTTTTGCGAAACGGCAAAGAAGCGTGTTCTTATGCTTTCAAGTCCACTTTAATGTTATTTGGTAAGGTATCCCTAGAAGGGAAGTAATGGATCGTTTTGGCGATTTTTGTAAACGGTGAACTGCGGTCGTGGTGAAGCGGATAGCGTGCTCGCCTACTCTGTTGAAGGTCCCGGGTTCAATCCCCGGTGCAGACAATAACGCTGATTCGTCGAACGCGATGGCAAACCACCACGAGTAAATTTGCCTAGTATGCCATCTCAGATAGAGCCGCTCGCAACCGGCAATAAACTGTAGGTTCCGTATGTCTGTGGAAAAATCTGAAAAAGTACGCAACGCAGACGTATGCGAGAGGTTGCCTAAGTTCGAAACGGACATGGCACTAGAACAAGAAGCGGTGTATTGAGACTGCAAAAAATGTAGGAGTAATGTTTGACATTAATTAAAATTTACACGTTAGGCATATTATTGAAAAGGTTTTGGGAATTTGAAATTAATTTATTATGTTAGAAGGTAACTGGATCGCAAATCCGAGATACTTCTCCGGAAAGTTTGGTGCTGTCGCGTTTTAATTATTCTGCGTGTCTGTACGGCCCTTGTCTTTGCAAGGAGGATAGAAGGTGAATTCAGATTGTGCAAGATTCGTATCCGTATAATTTTTGAAGTTAGAAGGGGACAGCTTAGATATAACATGTAAACTACGGTTGGTTCCATGGTCCTCTATGTTGACAAGACGGTAGCTGTAGGCCGCTTGTATGTATCACAAGATAATACCGAGTAAGACGCCACCATAACTGTCTAACAAAATTCGTTTTAGAGTTGATGTACACAATATTAATATTCGTCGAAAAGATTTTTTTTCTATTCTAATTTAGCGGCACTTCTTTTTCGAAAAAGTTATTCATACGATGTCGATAGAGTGTAAAACAGTATAGGTAGCTGATTAATTAAAGACACTTTCTGCAGATGTATTCAAGCGTGGGTTGAGGCGATTGCTGCTCGCTTGTTTTGACTGATGGGTGTAATAGAGAATAGAGAAGACCAAGGAAGGGAAGAGGAAAGGGAGATGAAGGGAGGAAGGAATAAATAGGGTGCCTGTCGTTGCTGGCCGCTGGTTGAATGACATATCTCGTTTGCTTGGTTTCAGACCTTATTTATTGGTTCGATATGCCGGTAGAAACCGATTATGATGTTTGTGACTGCTGTGTCGTAAATGGGAGTGGGAGATCAGCGCTACTGTTTGCTGATTAGAAGCAGGTCATGAAACTTCGGCAGGGATACACAACATTCGGGAATGCGAACCTAGACAGTCTTGCAACCGTTTTCCAAACTGAAGTCGTGACAATCATACCATGTATTAGGGCAATGGTAAAATAAACGGATCGGAATTATAACCGACAGCCAAGCGGCACTGAGAGCCTTATTGGCGAGCACATCCACACGCTCCTAGGTGTTAAACGAATATCTAGATGCACTTCGTGACTTGGGAACACACAATAGGCTTATTCTGGAGTAGGTCTGTGAGCACCAAAGGATCGAACACAATTATAGGTCAGAGCTACTAGCAAAACTACGAAACTACTACTAACTGACGGTGCATGGAAAGTCAGAGAATTAAGAAAGAAAATCAACTTTAATGGATGGATGTTCTCGGACTGTGATAATGTTCATAGGGAGTTCGTCCCAAGTACAAGCTACAGAGCTGCTACAATTAAGCATGTCTAATCTAAGAACATTAATTGGACGATTACGGAACACTTTATCTAGGATTGGTATAGCAAATTATGCTACATGTCGGAGTTGCATGGAAGAGGACGACACCACCCTACCACATTTTATGTGAATGCCCAGCACCCAGCACTTACGGGGAAAAGACGACGGTTTTTTGGGGAACCATTTGCGGAATCTGATGAGATTTCACAAGCACCCGTATATTCTAAAATTTATGGGGAATGCAGGACTAATACAGTAACATACTTTTTAGAAGGTACTGAGGGCATAATAGCTTCAGCGCCATACACCATGCAACAATAGTAGGTGCCCGAAATTTTTACACAAACAGCTTTCTTTTGAAAACTCGTTACAAAACAAAACTCTCCAGTAGTGTATGGACATTTTCGACTGGTGGGAGTGAGGAGAATTCTGGCATGTGCATCTGTATTAATTGATCTTTTATAAATAAATACTTTCTTTTGTGATAATGCAATTTGGTTTTAAAGTTTCAGTCCTGTCCACACGTCTGGTCCACTAAACAAGAAACATTTTGCTTTAGATCCCGCACCACGCTTTATATGTAGTAATTGCGAATGGTGGCCTCCACGACATGTAGCTTTATTAAAATGATTTCAACATTTTACAATTGCGTCACAAGTATTATTATACCCACACATTTATTGCTGAAGAACTTGCGCATGACCTTCCCCAAAAATATGGGGAATTTCATTGCACCAGTAACGCACATTATACCTATTATCAAGGCCATTTAAAAAAACGTGCATCCATTGCAGCAGCGACTATTCTTTGTATTTCTTTCATAATTTCCCAGAATTAAGGTTTTCCGTTGACATTATCTTTGTAGGTTTCCTTACACATGAATTATAAGTCCAGCGGCAGTAGAAACGCTTTGCAAGGAGCTAGTTAATCTGAGTGTAGTCACAAGCTACCCTATTTGCGGCTTTCTTTATTTAATACTTATATGATTGTTTACCAAAACTACTTAATTTCACTTTAAATGTACATGTCTATCTGGATATTTTAAGAAAACATAAACGCTTCACAATTCACTCCACATTACGAGAACCGAAGACATAATTGCTGCTTTAACTTCCTTTGAATTTTGGGAGTAATTCCATTAGTAAAATGGTAGCAGTTGAAATAAAATTTGTATATTTTTATAATAGCTTAATTATATGTGATGTTCCACGATTTCACAATGCTTCGTCGTAACTTTTTTCTAAATCGCACCTTCTCTGAATTAGACAAGTTGTTTCTAAATTAGGAGTGTAGGCTCAGCTATTAATTTGTTATAGTACTGTCAAAGCACGTGTTAATGACATAATGTTAAAGGCGTGTCTTTCTTCTCAATATACATGTGCTTACCTTAGGAACAACATACTTTTATTACATATTGTATGGCCTAATTAGAAACAATATTATTGTTCATTAAACTCATCAAATTAATAGAACTGTGTTTACCATAAACTTCACCAAAAAACGACAACAATAATAACGAAGCCTTGAAAAAGGATGATGAAAATTTTTTTTTTAAATGGGATGAAACAAAAAATAACGTGCTTATCGCTGGCTGCAGGCAATTTTGACTATTACACTTTGACGGCGAACTTTGTTTTCCATGCCACAGTTCGTTAGGCGAGATTGCACCACAAAGGATTTTTAATTAGTATTTCGAACTTCGCTCCAATGAATAACCTAATAGCACAGTGAATTAAACACATACACATGTCGAGAGTTTAAAAATAGGATTGTACAGTAATGCCCCCAATAAAAAAGGTAGAATATTCGACTTTTGGTTCAATTTTAAGTGAAACAGGCGTATTTGATGAAATCATAGCGTTATTGGTATAAAAATTAAAATATGTTAACCATTGGGCTAGTAATGGGCGTTCCTTTAAGAGTTCCCGAATGTTCTTTTTTTTAATGAAGCTGAAACTAAATAATAAGCAGTGAAATTCTTCATCAGGTACAATTATTTGTGAAATACATAGTGTCTGACAAATTAGCAGGATACAATGATTTAGTGATTAAGGACAGAATGATCATCAACTATATTGGTAGTGTACTCTTGAGTTCTACATTTAATTTCCTCTTTTAATTTATTGACTTTTAATATAACTAAACAAAATATAGGTGAGCTATCAACGTTTCCATTTGTTGAGAGAATTTGCCTTTACTGGTGAGAGCTTGACCGTCTTCATTATAAAAAAGTATGATGCAATGATTTCCCCAGCACAAAAATTGCACCAAACAGTCACCTTGGCAATGCATTTCCACTGCCCGAGATGCGAAAATTCTGGTGTTCATAATGCGCTTTGTCTCTTACGAATATTTTGTTGCAATAATAAACTCTTCTCTTTACAAGCCTCCAATTAGCAAATTGGCAACATTGTTTTTATTATCGGCCGACTTTAAATTCCGTTGAATTTGTAAGGGTGGAATGCCAAGTCTGGTCCTAAAATTCGCCATGTTGTGGTCTTGCTACACCTTACTTGTTGCGAGTATCGTTCCGTGCTCATTTGAAGATTTTCACCGATACTTGGCTGGACCAAACAAGCTTGACTTGTACGTTTTGCTGCTTATACATTTTGGACAGACCCTGTGATATCAAACCACACAAGACTTATTTTCAAAATATTTTTTAACAATGTTAATAAATTGCTCTAACCAGTGGCGTATCTAGAAATTTTGTTTGGGCGGGGTAATGATTAGGTTCAAACAAAAATACCTACCCACTTATGATATTTATTTAGGAAACACAAAAAACCTGTTAGTTTGAAACAAGGATTTTTAATACAAAGGAAGATCACAAAACAAAGTCTAGCGTTCTACGATTTTTACTTGCAAATCTAACTATTATATGGGAAACATCTGTCTTCACATCCCATGAACATGACTTCTTAACAGGTCATGTGTCACTACGCGAAGCTTTAGATTCAAATGCGTTCCGTCGAAGCGTTTGTTACTATCAGCCACCAGTACTACTACCGTTTGGGGGGGGAGGGTAATTACCCACATTACCCCTCCATTAAATACGTGCCTGGCTCTAACGTGTATCGCTGTTCTGGTACAAAAACGCATCAAGAAAATGCAAACAAACATCTGGAAACCTTTGGAACATTATACTATTACACTCGTTTAACCTAAAAAACTTAAGAAATGTTCCTGCATTTTTAGAAATTATACAATGGTACAAGTTACCAAGTAGGTATTGATATTAATTTATTCTTTGTAAGTTTATGTTTAAGGACTAAAATAAACTAGAGCTGTTATTGTCGTGCATGCATGCAGTGGTTACTACTGCATGATATAACGTGTAACTCTATCATTATTGTGTAAAACCAGATATTTATCCTGCTATACAATTGCAGACGAGTAAATTACACGTTTATCGGGAAATTTGTCATGATATTAATAATTGTCGCTGCCGTTCCGAAATAATGACGTTTTAGCATATACCCACATGCTACTATCAATTTTCGCAGTTTACGTATAATTTAACGAATCTGACTTCGAAAGTCTTGAGTGATGCGAGATGTAATATTTATTCACCATATACAACTTCTCTGTATGCCCAACATATTTTTATTATAACAGTATATGTTGGGTTTTGATAGCGCAACGTTTTTGCAGTATTGAAGCCACAGTTTGATTGACTTTGAACATTTCATTTACAATATCTTACATACGAGGATTAACAAATAAAATAGTTACAAATCCAACATACTATTCAAATATTGCTATCGGCTTAATGGCTTAAGCTTTGCTTTATTATTTCTGTTAGGCACATAATAAACAATTTGTTTGACAAATTCTCAGTTAGGGCTTTGTTTGATTATATGTTTCCTAAGTTCGTACTCATTGTGCGTTTGCTTTTTTGCTATTAAAAAATACGGCTTGCATTTAAGTATTATATCCTTTTTACAGTTTTTTGTTTACTTTTTCTTAAGCTTTGTTATTTATTATAACAATACTTTAATTTTGTTTCAGGTGAGTACACTTCATTTAATTAGAGGAGCAGTAGTTTTAACTTATGAAAAGGTAAGTTAGTTAGCATATGTGTCAAACAGCTCGTATTTTTACCCATTTTTAATAGTTTGTTGTCTTGCGCGCTCTTAGCCGTACCTAGAACTTTTATTACGCCCCAAGGACGGGACCTAGGGTCCATTGCCCGCCCCTAACCTCGGAGAGATGACGCTTGTTGCAAGACAACTTGTTATGTACTTTTCTTTTTTTAACCACAGTATAAGTGTTAGTCATTTAGCTTATTCTAAACAAATCTTCCCCGACATTTTTAAATTTATTATTTTATAGCATAATCTACTAAGTCTAACCTAAAGCTAATCTAATCTATGTCTTCCCGGCGGTGCCCAGGAATCCAAAGGACCCCATGGACTCTTACACGGCCCCTGGTCCATGGACCCCACTTCGCCAGTGTTTTACTTGTTTCATTTTTTAACTTTTCCTTTTATCTTCATTATGCATTTCATATTGCACGCAAGACATCCTGTCCGCCAGCCTTTGCAGCAGTTTGGCTTTATCTGGATTACGGAGTATCCGTACAGTGTCCGTAACCCCGAGCTGCGTTCTCAGGTTTTCCACCTCAGGGTGTGCAAGGGCATAGAGGTAGATCTTCCCTATACTCGCAGGTTGGTTCCTCTCTCTGTTCAAACCTGTGTAGATTTAGTGCATACTGACCGTACCCTCTTAGAAAATCCACCAGACCCTGTGTCGTGTCCAGATGGTGCAACCGTAGAGAAGAAGGATCTCATCCTTTCCTCCTACACACCTTTCTGCCACTCTCTATCCCATTCAGCATTATATATTGTCTCGGATATTTCTTTTTTTTCTCTGCACCCTGTCAAGTTCGTTCATCCTTAGCCAGTACTGAGCTGCTCTTCTCCTTATTTCAAGATTTAGGGGTAGCACGTCCATTGTCACTGCTAGGGCCTCAAAGACCGTGGTCGCAAAGCCTCCAGACAGTCGAACGAGTACCCCTCTCTGTGCTTTTCTGATATTTTCCTTGGGCTTTATCAGTAGCAGGCGATATGCCCACACACTGGCTGCATACCCCGCTATCGATGCCATCATGGTGTTCATATATATGCGCATCGTTGCTAGCGTTAAGGGTTCTGTTCCCTCTTTGTCTACTGGCAGTTTTGTGCTTGAGCCTCGAAGCTTTCCTGCTAGCCTGTTCCAAGTGGCTGAGAAAGTTTGTCTTTTCGTCCATGGTGACGCCAAAGTAGCTAATGGTTGTGCACTTTGTTAGCTGGACTTCCCCTTATTTTATGATTGTATCCCTTATAATAGAGCGTAGTGAGTCTTATTCGTCGCAATGCTCATCTTGTTCTCTTTGCACTACTTATCCAGCATCCTCGTCGCGGCATCCGTTTTCTTTTCCAGTTCAATCCTGGAATTCCCTTCAATAATTAGTGTCAGGTCATCCGCATACACAATACTGGCCTTTACATTCGCGGAACTGGGAGTTGATAATGGCCTTCACGTGAGAGGTCCTGATAAAAAGACCAAATCCCCTTAAATGGAGAACTGGCAATATGTAGAACTTCCAATGCAGAATCATTTTCTTTTGTACGTAAAAAAGTCAACTAAAAATGAAAAATTATTCTAAATAAATAAAATAAAATAAATAAATACAATAGCTTCATTTAACATAACAGAGTTATAATCAGTCATAATGAATTCTAGGTACCTACCTTTTCAACCTGTTACTTTGACTCCATAATTTGTCAGTGATAGTTTCAGAAGCAGATACTGCTACTAATTTTTATCTCGAAACACATCATTGTCATCAAGATCATTACTACATTGTTTATTTTCGTATATATCTGCAATATTTTCCTTTGACAATTGGGTATTATCACTTTTTCTGAAAATTACGTATCATGAATCTTGAAGTGCATATATATATCGTACGCCATGTTAAAAAAAACAAAAAAATATTTGTAGGTAGAGAATTTCAGGTCTGAAATTCGAATCTTAAGAGTCACCTCCAAAACGCTTCTAATCAAGGTTATTCAACTCGTGACGTCAAGTGTCACGTAAACATTACCGAGGAGCATGCTGTTTAATGGTGTAGTATCATTCTTGTATTGGAAAAGCTTTTGTGTGGTGTTTATTGAAAGGAAGGTGTAAGAGGTCGCACCAAAAAGTGATTTGTGTAGTTTTACAATCAAATATTATGTATGGAAAACAAAACAAGTGTTGTTTTGTACATGGTTAAAAAAGTACTTCAGTCAGTACAGCTAACAAAATATTTTTGTAACCCTTCCTCGAGATTATCAACGTATGAAAAAGTTTTTGTACGGTCCCTAGACGTGATATGCCGAAATCGCAAAGTTTGTTTTTCTGTTGTGAAGATCATCTATTCTTAATGTAAGTTTTATTATTCTTTTTGGGGTTATAGGTGTTTACCATTCAGTTTCCATTTTGTTATAGCTTAAAGAGGATATGGAAAATTATATGCATTTTAAGTTGATAGAGCGAAATGTTATAATAAAGAAAGACGTTTGTTTCCCATATATTCGCCTGTTAGTCAGACTGGAAACGAGCCGCAACAGCCCCGAAAATAAATGGCAATTTATATTTATTCTGACCTCTAAAATAAATGTCAAGTTTCGGGTACATTTTTGATTCTTACATTTTTATCTTTACAAATGGTATGTGTCCAACAACCCACTGTGATCAAATTATCAATGCTACGTTAATTTGATAAAAAGTTCACTTATGCTGTTGCTTTTACGTTCCTCATCTCCGCCGCGTTGAACCGCTCGTCACTGTACACAAATTCCATAACAATGAACATGCCTTCAGAAGTCATAACTCATAAGTAATTCACTTTTTCTTGGCGTATTTTAATTCGCTTGTCACAAAATGAACGCAAACAACAAACTGATAAATTGACGGGCTGAGGTCAACGCGTGACGTGCTGACCCCAGATGTAAACAAGCGGCCATTTACAAGACAGGTGACGTCACTCCCAATATGTTCACGTTTTGGCGGTCCCTTTAAATATTCACAATTTTAATATTAAAAATACACTCTACGATCCATTTTTTCGAATTTATAAGCTGTCATAGCAGTTTTGTGGATTAGATGCTACCTATTAATATGCAATTTAATAAAATATAAATACATGGTAAATACCCAATTGATGCCACAATTTAGGAAATGTTATCAACTTTTCCTTATCATTATTTAGTAAGACATGCACAATTTCGCTGGTTTTAAGGAGATGTTTTGGCTCCATAGTTGCCGCTCACTTCCAGTTATCCGATCCAGAATTTCCCATAGAAAAGATAAAAAACCATCATTATTGTTATTGTTACATGGTGTGCGCTGATGAGAGCCCACAGCACTGAAGCTTCAGCTTATTGTATCCGCTGTACCGTACGAGGTATGTTACTCCATTAATCCTGTATTCTCAATAAATTTTTGGATACAGTCCACGGTGCTTGTACAATCTCCCAAGATTTCGCAAGAGGCACCCCAAAGTAACGTTGTCTTTTCTCCGTAAGCGTCGGGTATTCACATATATGTATATAGTAGGGGGTTTCATCCTCTTCCACGCACTTTCTACATGTAGCATCATTTGCTATACCAATCCTTGATAAATATTTCTTTAAACAGCAATGTCTCATAAGCAGTCCAATTACTGTTCTTAAATGACGTCCACTTAATTGTAGAAGCTCTGTAGTACTCTGTACTTGGAACGAATTCCCCATGAACAAACATAATTGTGGTAGTCCGGGGAAGTCCATCCAATAAAGTTGATGTTCTTTTCTTAGTATACTGATATTCCACTCCACATGTAGGTTGAGGCCCTACCAAGGCTTCTTTAGCTCTCCTTTTTGCTAGTAGGTCTGCCCTCTTATTGCCATCGGTTTCTTGGTGTCCACGAAACAACTTCGGAATAACCCTATTGTGTACTCCCAAGGTACGAAGTGCATTTAAGCATTCATTTACCACCTTGGAGCGTATAGGTGTGCTTTCAAGGGCTCTCAGTGCCGCTTGGCTCTCGGTCATGATTCGGATCCGCTTATTATTATAAGCCTTGCGCATCATTGTTTTAACATATACTGTGATTGCCACGACTTCAGCTTGCAAAACGGTTGCAAGACTGCCTAGGTTTATGCTTTCGCATTCCCGAATATTATACACTCCTGCCCCAGATTCGTCTTTTGTTTTTGAACCTTCGGTGTGCCATGTGTCGCCCGATCTTGCTAGCATGTTATTATGACTACCTACTTCTTCAGAGTTGAGTGCTCTAAAGGGTTTCTGGAAGTCAAGTATCACGCTGCTTCTGTCTGACTGCACACGTAATTACCGTTTAACCATGAGTTCCTTTTCTAACGGATATATCTTCATGTCCCGTAATTTTCAGCCTATATGCTGCCGTCAGTGCCTCTTATGTTACAACACCTTGTTGCAGATCCAGCAGCATTTTCATGGCCGTGGTAGGCGTTGTATGCATGGCGTCCGTGATTACCATGCATGGAAGTCTCTGAAGTTTGCTTAGCTTGTTTCTTGCATTTTTGCTGGTGGTTTTATGCCATCATACTAAGGATGCATAAGTAACTAACTGCAGGGATCACAACTTTAGTACAGACCCAGTATACCATTTTGGTGTTAGTCCCCACGTTCTTCCTAAAATTTTTGTTGCTTTGCTGGTAATCAAATAGGTCGAAAATGCGGGAGTGACTGAGCAATTTGGATAGGCACTGATTTTATTTTTTGTAATATGTTGGAGATCAATGGTAAGTACATACATTTGGTTACAAATACCCATTCTTTCTTCGGCAGTTATAATTTTTCCTCCTAATAACTTTTTAGTGATTTTGAGAGACAATTATCTCGCATAGACCTATTGTAGAAAACATTTTTTACTCGACATTGTCATCCTCCAGGTTAAGAATCTTTGAAACGTTAACAAAACACAGACGCTTTATTCGATCAGACTTTTCCTTTATCTTTTTGCAATCACAAAATGTGCAGCCACTTTCCATTTGTGACCCTGTTGGTTCGTGCAGAGCGAATCGCATGAATAAATAAAGGGGGTGTTGTTCTTATGTGCCGCCGCTGCGCACTTTTCCGTGCCAAATTGGGGTATTTGTGTGATGGGATACATCAGACAAGGTTATGTTCTGTAAACAGTTACCCGGAGGTGACACGCCAAAGAAAGTTTCCGTTGTTTATCCACCTTACGTTTCGTGTTCCGCGTTTACTACGTTATCCCTCGGGCTGGTGAAATGCCGCTTTTCCAATGCCTTACTGTTGTAATAATATCCTGAAGGGGTTTATCCCGGCATCTCTGCTTGTCTTCGTATAATCTGTGTGCTGMAAGGATTTCCGCTGAAAAGTCGACCGTGTTATGATATGAAATCTGGAACATTTAAAGTAACACTATATTCATTGCAGTGCAGGGTTTAGACGAGCTGTGTCCTTAACTGTATATACTACGGTACTTATTTATTTTATAATCAGGGTTTTGAAGTCTTTATTTTGTACACTTTAATTATCATATGTTTGTCAAGGGCCAACCACTACTACTCTACCTGCGTTTATTACAATATAGTGTGGTAACGTTGATTTTAAACAAGCGTAGATTAGACGTTTTGTTGAAGGAAAAACTGGAGGATTTCCTGCATGGCAGTAAGTTACCTGATATTTCGCCGTTTTATAATATTTGGATTAGACCTAACCTCCTAACCATTGACTCTCGATGTCTAATAAGTAGTGTTAGTTATAATTTTTCCGAAAAGTCGACTTAAAATAAAGAAGCTTTAGAAATAAAAAAGTCCGGTTTCTCCTTCACCATAACCTGTAATTTACACTACCAATCAACGGATGAGTATGAGTAAACCAAATAGAAGCATAGTGATCTTAAATATCAATTTGCTGAATATTGAACGCCTTATGTAAGTATCTAACTAATAAAAAAATATACGCCACGGACTATTTTTACAGGGTGCTCCAAATTTGGGTGTTTTCAGGATATCTTAATATTCATAAAAGATAGGAAAAAGGAAATGTAAACATTTCGGGACAGATTTTTTAATTATTTAATCGCAAACTTTAGTACCTAACCGCATACAAACTAGTTTTTAGTAATCTAATCTATATTTAATAACGCCAAAAGAAGGTGTTACTGTTATCATGGAAAAGACACAATACCAAGAGAAAATGCAAAAAATATCTGATTCGGAAGCATTTGTTATTTTAAGGTCTCGGATTCGACTCCCGGCCAGGGCGAGTAACAACTTTTTCATACCTAAATATTGGCTTACATACCCGTTAAAACAATTGTTGCACGTTATTATACCAATAGGCGATAAAAACAACTATTATGCTTGATAAAAGTGTTTGACTTACGTTTATTGGGATGCACTCCACAAGATTTGCAAAAGCGGCACAATAAACTATTCTTCACAAGAATAAAAGAACGAAGTTTTTAACAACAATATATTTATTATTATATTATTAATCAAACAAAACGGCGTAACCAAATATTCTTAATCTTTTACATATTGTATGGCCTTCAGTCGGTAATTAACAATTTGAACCTAGTCGCCAGTGACACGATGAACTTGCCCGAATTACCTATGCAGTGTTACTGGAATTACGGGGATTCTAGCTAACGCTTTACTTGCTACGATCAACTTAACCAAATTACTCTTTACACACGAACTCAAGTAGATAAGTACAAAATTCAGGGAAGCCGGACTAAACCCACTTGTGTGAATTACATCAAGACGAATACCGGGATTTATATTTCTACAGTTTCTACAACTTACTAACTGATTTTGCCTGATTTTAATAAATTACTCTACATAGTCGGCTGAACCAAAACATGACTTCCAATCTGTATGAAAGATGGATCTAGCCTAACTTTAAATATCCTAAAAATATTTTACTTTCTCCGTGATTTTCCAGGCTAAGACCGAATTGATCAACTCTACTTTCACGTATTATGTAGACGCGAAAATGGCTATGTTTCCTCTTTTACAATCTATTATTAATTATTAAATTAACAAAACTAACCCAAAGCTAAATGAATTATAATCAAGTTCCGTCTAACTAGCTCGTGGATTTTCTGAATCAGGAGTTACGCGGATTTGGCAACGAATTTCATTTCTAGTTTCTTTCATTCTAATGTCCCCGTATGTTTGTAGAGAAAACGCCACTTGAAACTACAGCGTATCAAAGCGTCCCTACTTCTTCATCTAATAGTATGAGAAAATTGAGCGATCGGATCAGTCAGTGAAACTAGTCAACTACTAAACTACTGAAAATAAGTCAAGGAATGTCGAAAGCTTCCGTCTCCTTGAAGAATTAGAAGGAAGCCATAAAGTTGTCTCTTCGGAGAAGTTCGACTACCTAACGTTTTTGTCCCCCGATCACAGCTGTTACAACTGGTTGCAAATAATAAATCCCGGCATAACAACTATGCGAATATCCATCCAAAAAACCCTTACAAACTTATGACTCTTCCTTAGAAAATGAAGTGAAGAGATTTACCAAAATTTGACGGCTACACCTGTGTTTGTTGTTTTTAAACACAAAGAAACATGTTAATATGTTATTTCTGCAACTTATAATAAGGAATTTATTGGTGTAAAAAGCATTTCAACACAGTCGCTTGTTTCCTAAGGATGTACTAAATTTATTTTAATAGTGAGCTTTATACTACATTTAAGGTTTCGCTATTTGGTCGAATTTATTTCCTATTTTAGCAGATTTTTTTGTGAATATTTAGAAAATAAAGACGTGTCTAACAATGAATTTTCAAAATAAATATATATTTTTTTGGTACAAATATGCTTATGATATAATTTATCTTTTCCGTTGTTCCAGAGAAGAACTTGATGACTTTCTTCTTTACAATTAATTCTTTACATTCTTAGATTGGTTTCGCTGTGAAATTTAAAATAATAAAAAAACGTGTTTTTATCTCCATATTATTAGAAATTCTCAATTTACTTTTGAAGTTTAGAAAATCCACAACTACCTTTTCTTGGTAACTTTATGCCTTTAGAATATTAATTCTGTTTTTAATCTTATTTTAATTCCTTATTGCAGTGTTTATATTTACCGACTGTTTCGATTCTCCACTTAAAAGGATCTTTGCCTCTCTTTAGAAAGAGAATGGTTAGTAGTTTGAAATGTCATCGGTAGATGGCGGCAACTAACAAGAGTACAATTTTTCGCTCCTTTTTATAATCCTATTTAGAGTGAAACACGTAATAATGATCATGCGATAGGAGGACGTGATATAGGAATATGTGATATAAACTTTCAATACTCTCTGAACCGTTACAACTCGGAATAGGTTAGGTGCTTTTCTATTTTTAAAATTAAGTACAGTTTCATAAATTCAATTTACCGTTTAAGTGTTTTTGAACTTATCATAGTTTGAGTTTTGTTAAATTGGTTGTTCAATATTCGATTTGGCGAAATTTAAGGTCGTCGCCTAGAGCAGGAAAACAAATAAATATGCGGTAGTACATAGCTTCTTAATTGTTATATTATGATAAGCATATATGATATAATTTTATACTTATGGCGATAATCTGAATGGTCTGTGAAAGAGGAAATTGTGTCACATTCTGATTAACTTTATTAAAAAATTATACACTTAATACGCCACCTATCGACAATCCGTAAAAGCTTGAATTCGCCGGTATAAACATGGACGCTACCGAATCGTTTCTTTGGTATTTTTAGTGGAGTTTCCGTACTTCCGTAGTTATTTGATTAAGCCGAACGTCACAAGCATGTAGTAATATCATTCATATCAATTCCTATTTAAGCATGTGTCGGATTTCGACCATGCGATAAATTTGTTATGTATATTGTCTCATTTGATTTATTAAGTAGTCTGGTGCTATTTTGTAATCCTTTGTATGGATGTGTCATTTTTTCGCTAAACACTGATGGGCAAGAGGTAGATATATATTGCCTAACTTTCAATTTGTTATAGTGTATTTAAATAATTTTTAGATTGAGGATGAGAATGGATTTCCTCAAAATATATACATGTAAATCCCTTTCTTTTTATCAAAATTAAATGATGTGCAATTGACACTGATTCATAGTTTTTTAAATTTTATTAATAAGTATAAATGTATTCTGAAAAAAATAAACAATTTTTAAATTATATTGCTTTCTGTTCTGTAAATAAGTCGGTGATGAACCGTTCCAAATACCCCTGACACCAATACGTTTTAATTTATTCAGTATGTTATGGTTTACAGCAAGATACCTTTAATGCGTTTGAGAAGTCAGCAAATTAATATTGACACTGTCAAGTTACCCTCATCAACCCTTCTCGACAAATTTTCCGTATAGTTGATTGTTACCGCACTGTACTGCTATTATTTAAGAATGCAGTCTGGAAACTACCCGTTTGTTTACTGTTTTTGAAGGAACTGCACATTCGCCTTGATATTATCTGTACTATCTGTACAGATTTGTAACACGTTTTTAGGTTGGTCCATAATTTTGGGCTCTATTTTACTAGATAGAGTATAAATGATTTGATATGAATGTTTGCCTAAGTTATATCTTAAAAAGCCATATTTGCACCTTTTGCAGTCATTTATTGGCAGGCTGGTTTAATTTCAGTTCCCAGAAATTTGTTTAATGGCTGATACCTCAAAAAAAGTATTAGGTGGCTTTTAGACATTGTGAGGTACAACCTGTTCGGTAAGGGTACGGGTAGAACGAATATCGACTCAAAGTACATTTAATGCCTTTGTTCCGGGAACGCCTACTATCTACTGATCCTAACGTCTTCGTGGGTGTTTTGCCGTTGCTGCACCTACGTTTTCGGCTTTACTCGCGGCCTTAAAAATTGCGCAGTGTACGAGATACCGAAAAATCTCGCTTTGTGCTCGGGAAAGATAATGTCCTGGCTTATTTTATGCCATGATTGAGGGGGCGGAAGATAATTTTTTGCTCGACTTTGAAGCGTTTGTGGTCCTCGGAACGACCCTCCGGGGTTAAAAAGCGGCATTTAGTATTATCGATATTTATGGAGGGATTTTTGGTTACGAGCTTTTGTATATGCTAATATAAGTAGTTATGCTCAACCCTTTATCGCTGGAAAAAATGTAAGGGGTTTTCAGCATTATTAGGGCCGATAGAATTGAATATACGGAAATTGTATACGAAAAAAAGACGTTTTTCGTGTCTTATTGTTAATTATGTTGCAGCTTGACTGTCATGTAATTAAATTATTAGTGTTTGTATACTGAACGTCAAATTTAAACTTCGTTATTTTAATCCAATTTTCTTACGTACTGGTATTATATTATTTTTGTTAACAATTCATATATGTCAATATCTAAAATGCAATTTGGATATTGGAATTCGGAAGTTTGGAAAGAATCTTGCAGTTCATCTGGTCGAAGCGGACACCTTTCGTTCTAAAAGACGCAGAAAACAGTTTGGACATTTGTGTTAAAAAGAAAAATTTTTGCTTACTTCCTCTAAATTATGTATTATTTTTTAGCTCACATGTTTGCTTCTAGCACCGAAAAATGCTTTTCTAACACATAGTTTCAAATTTTGCTGTGTAACAAAATGTAAATGAGGCGTTGATCTGTAATCCTCCATAGATATAAGAGTTGTCACAGTGTTGTGTTATCTCTCATACAGGTATTAATACTGGCAAAACGCAATTGAAATAATAATGTGACTAGTAAGTAATCTTATATGTTGTATATCGCGTCTTTTTCGTCCTGTTATACATGTATTTTATTGATTAAATCAGAGAGATTATACATTTGCACTTGACGGCGCAACAAAACATTTTAGGTATTCTGAAATTGTAAATTCTAACACTGTTTAACTCATTCACTGCTCTAGTCGCCGCTGATTGAAGTAAGGGCATTTTTCTTCAAAATAGTAAGAGTTATTGTAGTTACATTTACATATGCGATAAAATGTAGCAAGATACCTGTATATTAAACTACGACTAAAGAGGTACGTACTTAAATGATTTATAAAGCTTATCTATAAATACCTAAAACACGATAACACTAAGGGCCGGATTTATAAATGCCAATTAACTTAACAGCAGTCTAGTTAAAGATTAAGCAAATGTTTTTATAAGCAACACCTATAACAATACCTGAAAGTTAGCGTGTTCATGACTACACCTGCTTGATTGCAGTTAAAGTTAATTGACCCTTATGCAACTGACACTTTAATTATTTTACAGCTACACCTGTACCTGATCTATTTGTACCCGTAATATACAGAGGCCTCTGCATTTTATCGTTTTACTGGCGTTATAATGTTAATTGTGTATGTAATACAATAGTGACCTATTAGATTACTTGGCATATATATAAAACCATATTTATAACTAAAATTTGTCAGGCAGACCAATCACAAACTTTTAGAGCGGCTAGGGACTAACTGGAGTATTTTTATAATTAAAGTAAACAAAACACCTTAATAAACATGAGTCCTCAAATAAAAATCCCCATGCTCTGACTGAATCTGGGCATTGGTCACGTTTTTTAATTAAACATTGTAGAGTTGGCCACAGGTTTCGAGGTCATGTCAACGCATTAACAGGAGCTGTTTACCTACACTTTCTGCAGAACACAATGGGTGATCTTTTCAATTCGACATTCCTTTGGACCAAAGGAAAAAATGTGGTTTCAGTATGATAAGCTTCAGCCTATTTTTCGATTGCCCTTAAAGAGCATTTACTCATTTACCAAACTTTTCCGATCTGCCTTGTGCCCAGCAAGATTGCCTGATTTAAACCCTCTAGATTTCTTTTTCTGAGGATATTTGAAAACATTCGTCTGTGACTCTCTTGTAAACGGTCTCGAGGAGCTGCAGCTACGAATTAATAAAAAGAAATGCTAACAAATTCGAGCCATTATAAAAAGATCGAATGTTCTTCATGCATGCCATGTCTGCTTCATAAACGAAGGTGGGCACTTTAAGCATATTATGTAACTTTATGTTTGTTTTTCTAGAAGCTTTTTTATTTGTTTGTACATAATAAATGAGTAATAAATAATTGCAAACAAGAAATGTGTTGATGTTAAATACTTGTTTCAGTTCCAATTCCTTTTCCTTTTAAAACCAAAAGAATGGAAAAGACAAAACCATTACGAAATATAGGTATTCTGTACATGGCTAATAGTCCCTTTTTACCCCCATTTACCTCAATCCTTTGGGAATCTCCAAATAAACCTCGTGGAGTTTCAAGCGGCCGTGTGGTTGCCGTTTTCTTCTCTCGCCGACCGAGACAACCCACATTCCATTGAAGTAGGGTGGTAATGGTCAATTAAAATGATATACGAGGCTTCGGAGAACAAATGACATTATATACCAACCGATCCTCTACGTTTTACCCAATCTGACTTGTTTTTAATTAAAAAAGGTGACTTAGGCCAGCGGTTCTCAACTAATTGCTAAGATGTGTCTTGGGACACACAAGCTCTCTAAGTTCTGTTGTATGTTTGAGATGGGGAGGCAGTAAAAGCAGAAAATACAGTTTCATATAGATAAGACGTAGCAAAAAGTAACAATAGTTTTGGCTTTTAAACGTATTAATCTATTAGTTGTTTTTCTTGCAGTGTTAGATTGGTGATATTGTTATAAAGTCTAAAGCAACCGATCCCCATGTTTTAGCATCTACAATGTACAATCTCTCAACCAATTATTATTAGTTGAAGGGTGGGGCTTTAAGAGGAGGAAAAGCATGATGTGTTTTGTAATCCACTAATTTTGATTGCTGTTCTATACTGTTTAGTGTATTTATTCTTATGAAAATCATTAATACATTACACAGTTCTGTTAATTTCATGCGACTACGGTCGACTTTTATAAAAGCGTTGAAAGAAAAAAAGCTTTTCATTCAAAGATAAGAGATCTCGCATTTACGTTCTATCCAGAATAGATACATACATGTATGTATTTATGCTGGATAGAGTATTGAAGAGAACCACAGAAAAACTCCAATCATATCTCGATTGTCTCAACCCAATTTTCAACACCTTCATCAACACGATGGATAGACGCAAAACCACCAGGCCATGTCGTACGGGGGCATCTGTTGACCATATGTTCAATTGTTTGGAGGAGGTCTCCACATTCACAAGAAGAGTTGATACATGGATCCCATTTATTAAGAAAAAAGTTGCATTTTCCATGACCAGTGCGAAGGCAATTTAGAGGGCTCCAAGACTTTCTCGGAAATCTCCGGAGGAGCAATGTTTGAAGGAATCGGAAGCCAAGGTAATGAAGTTGACGTAATTTTTCCAGTGATTAGTCGCATTGCAGTATTCAGTTGAGTGTCAATTTTTCCTCTGTGATGACTATTTTTCCAAACAGGACAGCAGTACTCAGAAGTGCCATAAAGCAAGGCAGTTGCAGATGTACGGAGTACACTTGCATCTGCACCCCAGCAAGCCTATGCAGGATGTKATTTCTGGTCTGCAATTTTTTACTGATGTTTTCTAGATGTTTCTTGTACGTTAGAGACGTATCTAGGGTCAGTTCTAGGTATTTTGGCGAAAAGTTATATTCAAGAATTATGTTATTTGATATAACTTGATGTTGTTTTGTCTTTTGATGTCTTTTGTTAGAGCCAAGACTTGGTCACAGCAACTTCTGTTCTTCCTAAAACCTGCTTGTTCCTTCGGGAGTGAGTCTTAAATAATAGGTCCTGTTCTCTGGTCGAGTAATCTCTCTAGTAACTTGTAGCAGACACTGAGAAGGACAATAGGTCGGTAACTTCCTGCTCCTGCTTCATTTGGAGGTTTCCCAGGCTTTAAAACAGCAATCACCTTCGTTTTCTGAAACAAACTTGGAAGAGTACATGTATGTATCTAAAATATTATCGTAGAACAATAACAACCATTTTAAAGCATACGACCCCAAGTTTTTCAAGAATTCTGGGTAAATACCATCAAAATCAGCAGCATTGCGGGCTTTCAGAGCACAAATAACTTGCCGAAGTTCTTCCAATGAGACTAATTGTGACAACTCTACTGAAGGTTCGCATCTTTCTCTTAACTGACGAAGTTATTTCCGTAGATATTTGAACAGAATTTGAGATATTAACCAGTCGAGAGGCTAAAACATTAGGCGAAATTAATGATGATGGTTATATGTTTCATTAACGGTTGGTTCTAATTTTTTCAGCAGGTTCCAACTGCTGCGACTGGAGTGGGTGAAGTTCATGCTCTGCATTAGAGTATCCCATTTTTTCTTTCGAGATTGATTCAAAGATTCAAGAGTCCTGTTAGCCAATTCATAATTGCGATGAGCATGATACTGTCTATACAAGGCATCAGTGTTTTTTATTCCAACAAGGAACGTAGCATTTTCGAAAACCTCTTGGAATAGTTAATAGTTCTCTTTGCAGCAGCCTTTATTACACCAGCAAATCTCTCGTAATTTTCAGGAGTTCCTGGGACCCATCGAAGATTCATGTCAATTTGAGTATTAAATCCTAACAATTCCGCTTTTTGGAAGTTCCATGGTGGTTTCTCAAGTGATAGCACATTTTTAATCTGTATCCCAACTACTACTGATTGTGAGCGATGTTGGTTTCGCGGAAAGTCGTTCAACACTTGCCGTGTCACACGAAGACGCATTACATTAGCATCACATGAGGAGATGCAGTTTATTCTACTTAAGTGGCAATTCCATCAACTTTGTTTTTCTCTATTATTTGCGTTTAATTTTTGTGTTTTTAGAGGTAATACTCTGATTGTATGTCTCCTACTTGCTTTTCGCAATACTTCCTGGTCCTCCCTCACTATTCAAGAGCTTTCCAAAAATTAACTGTATGTTGTCAGCATTAAGTTTCAAGCCTTATGTACGACGATTGCGTTCGAAAGTTTAAAATTATAAGAGAGTCTAACGTAAATGAAATAAATGAGATATGAATCTGGCAATCAGAACTTTACCGGCAGGCAGACAAAAGACAATAATAATGTTATTGATCTTCCAAGCCTTTTATTTTTGTTTTATGAAACGAATATTTAATGTCATTATTACAATATTTAAGTATGATCACCACTTATAGGATTTAAAAAGCTGCGAATTTTCGTAATGCAGGCAATGATAACATTGTGTAACTCGCTGTGTTGTGTTAGCTGATCTTTCAATCCGAATTCAATCGTTAAAATCTGGGCCTGTAAAAATTTAGTTAGGCCCGATAAACAAAACTCGCTTACTCCAATTTCGTCCTGAACCCAGGGGATTAATATGTACGATGTTTATTGTTTTTGGGCGTAACAAAACGGCTATTCATTTTCAGTTCGTGGCCGGTGCACGACAACGTAGGCCTGATATTTATGTTCGGTGATTTTATCTGGACCTAAACCCCAACGTAAAACCTTTTGTATTCGGCTTTGTGTCGGAGCTCAAAAGGAAATCGATCGAAATTGAAATGTACAATTTAATTAATTATTGGGGCGTGACGGTAAAATCTATGTCAACTCTATTGTAGACGACTGCGACGATCGTCATATTTTTGTTGCGTAAAATGCCTCTTTTCGAACGATTAGATTGATTTGCTAGATATAGCCAAGTGAAGGCAGTTATACTAATGAAATGTTTCGTCATTCTACTTTTACAGGTTAGCGATGTATATTTAAAGCAAAATCAAAGGGGCAGGCTGTAAATGCAATTATAATAAAATTTTAATTTCTAGTAGCGACTGATGATTCTTCGGAATGTGGTTTCATGTAGATTCTTTAACGCAGTAGATGTGCATTGAACTTATTAATTCTCTTATTGCGATAGGACTGTTAGTGTTGGGTCTCCGATTACCTAGTAATATACAGGACAGAAGCAAAGTATGGAACCAGCAGGATATTTCAGGTTCTGTTCGACAGATTTTTCTGAAATTGTGCATGGGCCTATGGGTAATTAAAATAAATTTTCTGGAATTTTTTCAACCCCGTGTCAGCTCTCTTTTCCGAGATATGGGCGCAAGTTGCATTGTTTTAATGAGAAGGGAGGTAAAAGGCACATCATTGAAGAGGATATTGTTTCCTGATTTCAAAAATGTATCACACTTATACAATTTATTGCTTGTGAGTTGAGAAAAGTGTGATAACAAACTTGGGTCTTGCAAAAAACTTCGGGATGAAAACCATATTCGTTATCACTAAGTACGAACAAAAACTCCACGTGTCTTCATTTTCCTCGTGACTGGTGATTATTTTCATACACTTTGTTGTTTACAATCGCAATGCCTCAGTTAACTGAACATCATCGCATCGAAATTTTGATGATGATTGGTTAATAGAAGGCGAAGTTATTCGGAAGTAGTAGCACTCTACAATGCAATTCATGATCAACAGTTATTAAATCATTGCAACGTTTTGACGAAATCGGCGGTGTTAAAAATCGTCAAAAACCAGGACGTCCAAAGGTTACTACGAGTAAGGAAAATAGTTTGAATGTCCTTTTAGATGTGCAAGAGATTCCCAAGTGTTCCGTAAAACACTATGCTCTCACTCAGCATATTAGCAGAAGATCTGTTTCATCCATACAAAATCACTTTTTTGCGAAACTGCGAAACACAAATCCACATTGGATGGAACAAGTCCCCGAAAGTGAATGTCTCGTGTCGTATTATCAGTGAGCACATTATTGGGCCTTTTTTCATCGATGGAAATTTGAATGCGGTCAAGTATTTACAGCTCTTGCGCGAACACATTATACCAGAACTTATTCGCCTGTTCCCTAATCGTGAAAATGCTGCGCGTCCTTCTGAACAGATATGCTTTCAGATGGTGCACCGCCCCATTTTGCAGTCAATGTTCGTGGATATTTGAATGCCATATGTAGCAACCCAAAATTTAGATTAATGAAAATGGATAAATCTGTCACTTCATGTGGCCATTACTACGAAAGAGAGGTGTGTCTTACTAGAAGAAAACAGCAGGTCAGCAAGGGCTAGGGCAAGAGGCAAGGGCTGCAAAAGAAATGGGACAGTCGGGCATAGAGTGTGCTAGAGGTTAGCACGAGAGTATGGCTCTGTGTATATGTGTGTGTGATGTAGTGCCCAATGGTAGTGGTGTGTCCACGTGAGCATTATGGATAAGTTGCATTACCTGTGTGACAGGTATTTATAGAGGTATATGCTTATTGAAAGGGGTACTATGTGTATTGGCCATTATTGTAATTGTGTGGGCGCCGGTGGGCGCAGGACTAATTAGTAGTCCGGTGGCAGTGGCCACGAGACCAAGTGGGTCTGTGCAGCAAGTGGCTGCGGAGGTTTATGGCAGTTCCTCCACCCTATAGCTATAGGAGTCCTGGACGGCGTGGTCTCGACCATCCTGTCCGTGACCTGCTGCTAGCGGCAGTGACCTGGCCAGTGTAAGTGCCAGGAGTTCCTCGCAGATGGAACAGAAACCTCTGTATACCGTTATTCCACCAGGGGTTTTAGGTGGTTTAGTGGGTCCGTACATTCGGCCAATGTATGGAATGCCTGGTTGAAAGACTGGGGCCTAAGGGTGGCAATCCCTGCTAATCACATGTTACAGGTTGCCGGCCTACGTGTGCTTCATCCGGTTCCAGAGGGCCAGCGCCAGGGTGCAGGGCACACGCCGTAAGTTAACTATGCATCTCTGTGTGATTATCTCGCTAATGCGTCATTTATTTGTATTTCCATGTTGCGTTTTGATTGGCTGCCCGACTGGTCTAATTAAACGTGCTAGCCTTGTCCGTCACCCGGAACTCGAGTGGGGTAGTGGTAAGAAAGGGCGTGAATGTGATATAAGAATAATATACAAATTATTTAACACTAACCAATAACGACTAACATACGCCCATCTCTATTTTGGATGCTACAATTTTTGTCAGGTGTGGGGTGGTCGGACAAGGACAAGTGCACGCATATAAACAGATGTTAGATAAAGACGGATGTCTTGAGCCATGCCATTCTAGCTCAAGCTTGAAGCTGTTTTCGTAAATATAACATTGCAAGTGTAACTAAAAGTTTCAGACCTCTTTAAAATAAACCAGATGTGCCATTCATAGAAAAAATTCCTAAGGACAGCTAGGCCTCTCGAAACGTTTCATAGCTTCAAGGTTTATGACTTGAGGTAGGTTCCTTATTTGACCGATCATCCAGTTTGACAAATAATTCATTTAGAAAATGAATTGAATAGGCCCAGATAATAGGATGAGTGTGACTCAAGTGAATACTTTAAATTATGTAATTGCCAGTACGCTGTTATCTATGATATACACTTCCGTTGAAAAAAAATTTAAGCTACCTGTGCGTAGAAGTTTTGGATAGAACAACATAATTATTTAGTGGCAACATGACAGATGATGTAAAAATAATTTAAAGGTGAATTTACATAAATATTTCTTAGAATGTTAGGTGTTCATCAGTTCTAGTAATCGCTGTATTGCTTTTATTAGATAATATCATTAATGAGAATATGTGAAATTTTAGCAACTGTATCCGAAARAACGTGTAAAWAGTGGATTAGGGTTCTGTAAATACGCTTTCCACAAGAACCTRATTTAATAATTGATATTTAAGTATTKCTATATAATAAATTCAAAGCCAACAAAGCTCTGTAAAATAACGCCAACATGACAAGATGATTATAAAAGTATATCAATACAAGATATGTATAGAATAAAAACGATAGGTGCTAAGGACAATAATAACTTCATGTCATTAGTCGGAATATTAACGAGTACGGATAGATACTTTTCTAAAGCTATCAGAAAACACATTCACAAACATGTAAAGAAGTAATGCTAATTATTAAGTGTACACAAAATATCAAACAGTAAGGCACAATGATAATTAAGATATTAGTGTGACTAATAGAATAGAATTTTCAATCCATGTTCTGACGGTAGATACTAGCTTGCCCAATACGGTTGGGGCTGTCGTTAAATTATTGGTAGTAAAAGTTTAGATTAATCCCTTAATGTGAGTGGGTTATTGAATCACGAAGTCAAATAAACACCGTCATCCGTTTAAAAAAAAATGAAAGTCTCTAGTAACGTTATACTTAATGATCATCGCAATCTGCATATGATAAAGAACTAAATTTGGTTATAAGTATATATTAACAGTTTGAATTCATCAGAGAAGTGCATCAATAATTAATCAACTGTTCCAAATCACATAATGAACCAAGAGTCATACAAAGCGATATGATTTTCCGGTAAAAATGATTGAAATAAAAGACCTAAGCGATTACATGTTGCATGCCCTTAATTGTAAACCTAAGTTAAATAAATTGAGTAATGCTGCAAGACAAAAGCTTGCTAGCACTGATCTGTAATAAAAGAAATTTTACTGCTGCAAAAGAAACTTAAAGACGTGCCATATTTACAAGTGCGTTCTGTTAGCGAGAATTATACAAGCAGTAATCAAGAATGTCTTTGCTAGTGTCTACTATTGAGTAGCTCTCCAGTGCAATTTATAATTCTTAAGTTTACATGCTAATCAACTGAAGTTAGTACAGGCGAGCTGATGTCATATTATATCAGTAGATCTGAGACAATTGTATTGCTGCTTAATTACATTAATATAAACCTTTCTTTTGCATAAGTGAGTAGAAAACCGACTTAATTGTTAAAGAACTAACCAACGATAAAAATGCTGCAGTGAGTGTCATTCCAAAGACTTTTCTGTGTAAATACAAAAAAGTAACCTTTCACCAGGCATCAGTCCCTATAATAAATCTTTCCCAGATGACCCGAGGGCCCAACGACAAACGCCTAAGAAATAATACGGACATTGCGGCATAAGCGTATAATTAGTTTACACATTAGTCGAATCTTCTGGCCTTTAAACAAAACTGAATTTTTTAATGATACATACAGTAGACGTAAAAATAAAATCTAATTGTGATATCAAGCAGTGCATACCGAGATACTTCGTCGTTGATACGAATTAAATGGGGTATTCAAAATCCGCTGAACTAAACACTACTACCTCCTATATGGCATCGCTTTGACATACAGGTCATACCGTTCTTCTAAATATAAAAGGTTGATGTACCGTTTTATTAAAGGAAGACTTTTAGATAATTTGGAAAAAATAATTGGCTAGTACAAAATTATAATTGATTCTTAAAAACTAAGTTATCTCACATTAATGGCCTCCTTGCCACGTATTGACTAAAGAAAGTGTCTACTTCATAGTTTAATATATATATTAGTGCGTTAGGTCTATTATCCGCTTACTATCAAAGACCAATGACAGAAAAATCGAGCAAATATAAGTGCTTTATAGTTCTTTCAAGGCAACACGCAATAAATGACTAATATTTTGGAATGAGTAATATAATCTGTACGGGTTTAGTATCAATTCCTTGTTGATGTTATAAACGCTTTTTTTATAGGAACGCTATGCTTTAAATCACATAAGTCTATTTCGTATTAGCATATGATCTAAATGTTCCAAGTAATAATGATGAGCTGTTTACAGAAAAATACGAAATTTATTCAGAATAAAGCCAAGGATATCTTCTGGAATCTATTTATGGCATTTGATAGTTGAATAGTAGTACAAATATTGAAAGCATGAAGGCAATGCACAGTTGCCATCTATGAGGGTTATCCTAAAAGTAATTCACAATTGGCCCTAGCTCGAAACATATTTATTTAATGATGGACAGTAGTACAACCATCGTAACTGCGATACTGGTTCCAACTCCAAATTTATTTCGTTGCCCAATTTTAATTTTGCATTATATTAATTTTTTATTTACATTCTGGATATAGTAGTTAGGAATAGGTTCTTGCTAATTGCTGACATTATTCTACTGTTGATTAAAGAATTCTTGAGGGACCAAGAATGGTCAGGTTGGCCGAACTGTAGCAACCCAAAATTTAGATTAATGAAAATGGATAAATCTGTCACTTCATGTGGCCATTACTACGAAAGAGAGGTGTGTCTTACTAGAAGAAAACAGCAGGTCACCAAGGGCTAGGGCAAGAGGCAAGGGCTGCAAAAGAAATGGGACAGTCGGGCATAGAGTGTGCTAGAGGTTAGCACGAGAGTATGGCTCTGTGTATATGTGTGTGTGATGTAGTGCCCAATGGTAGTGGTGTGTCCACGTGAGCATTATGGATAAGTTGCATTACCTGTGTGACAGGTATTTATAGAGGTATATGCTTATTGAAAGGGGTACTATGTGTATTGGCCATTATTGTAATTGTGTGGGCGCCGGTGGGCGCAGGACTAATTAGTAGTCCGGTGGCAGTGGCCACGAGACCAAGTGGGTCTGTGCAGCAAGTGGCTGCGGAGGTTTATGGCAGTTCCTCCACCCTATAGCTATAGGAGTCCTGGACGGCGTGGTCTCGACCATCCTGTCCGTGACCTGCTGCTAGCGGCAGTGACCTGGCCAGTGTAAGTGCCAGGAGTTCCTCGCAGATGGAACAGAAACCTCTGTATACCGTTATTCCACCAGGGGTTTTAGGTGGTTTAGTGGGTCCGTACATTCGGCCAATGTATGGAATGCCTGGTTGAAAGACTGGGGCCTAAGGGTGGCAATCCCTGCTAATCACATGTTACAGGTTGCCGGCCTACGTGTGCTTCATCCGGTTCCAGAGGGCCAGCGCCAGGGTGCAGGGCACACGCCGTAAGTTAACTATGCATCTCTGTGTGATTATCTCGCTAATGCGTCATTTATTTGTATTTCCATGTTGCGTTTTGATTGGCTGCCCGACTGGTCTAATTAAACGTGCTAGCCTTGTCCGTCACCCGGAACTCGAGTGGGGTAGTGGTAAGAAAGGGCGTGAAAGTGATATAAGAATAATATACAAATTATTTAACACTAACCAATAACGACTAACATAGGCCCATCTCTATTTTGGATGCTACACATATTTCCAGACAGACGGATTGGTAGGCGCAGAGCGATAGAATGCCCAGCACGTTCGCTTGATCTGACGCCGCTTGATTTTTTCCTGTAGAGGTATCTGAAAAATCGTATTTATTATGATCGGACACATAATGCAGAAGATTTAAATGGACGAATCAGGGCAGAAATTCAGAACTTCCCTCCAAATATGCTTCAAAGAACATTAGAAAACTTTTACTCAAGGCTGAATTACTGTCAGGAAGTAAATGGGGAACATTTTGTAGTGTAAATCTGATAAAATACAGTATTTTTCACGGAATCACGAAAATTTTTACCAGTCAAGGAGAAATGGAAATACCTGTTTTTTTTGTCCATTTTAGAAATAAAGAAAATAGAAAATTTCATTCTTTTCGTTCTTGGTCAGACTCAATTATTGTATTTACACATTTCTAAACTCACAAGCAATAAATGGTACAAGCGTGATACATTTTTGAAATCAGGAAAAATATCCTTTTCAATGATGTGCCTTTAAAAAACGCAACTGGCAACCACATGAAAAAAATCCAGAAAATGCATTATGGGTAATTAACCCATAGGCTCATGCCCAATTTCAGAAAAATCGGTCGAACAGAACCTGAAATATTCTGCTGGTTCCATATTTTGTAGCGACCCTCTTTTATTTGAATAAATTTTAGTACATATGTTTGTTTAAATAATATTTAGAACAGGTGTACATTTAATACTTAATTTAATACATAAAAGTATCCTTAATGCTGAAATTACTTAACCACTGAAGATGCCTACGATTATCTGTTAAACCCTGACGTACTGAGCACGGGCGCAGATTTGATCTGCGTCGAAACTCTATTCCTGCCGGTGTTCTTGATCTATTCATCTTCTTCCCTGGAGTGCTCTACTTTTCAAGATGATTGGAAGCTTTCCGATATTAACAACCCCGGATAACTATAGACATACTTGTATCTTGTATTACATTTCTTTCTCGTACACCGAAAATCTTCGAGAGTATTCAATCTCTGCACCCAATTCCTCAAAAGCTTTCGACCCATATTCACAAAAGGGTTAGTATACTTATTTTTTTTTGGTAGATCGACAGTGAAAAACGTATATGTATATAAAATCTTTTTAATTCTTCTGATAGAGGAAGGTTTTTACTTTTTTATTAAGCGATGGAAATGTGTGGTAGCGAACGGGTTTTGCCGTGACTGAAGCGAGCTGAGATTAGATCGGGTCAGGTTAGCGTTGTGCATCTAGACTTGAGTTGAGCGATATTAAAAATTTGATATCGCATATCCATATTTTTAGGTATCGATATTTATTCGATATATTGTGATTTTATTATCTTTAAAAATGACAATGGTACAGTTCAATTCACAACAAAAAAGTAATAGAGTACCATGCAAACTGCAACTCAGTAACATAAATAGTTACTGCAATTACCTGTACAAAACAGACATGTTCCATGGTATTTGATTTGTGCGGTTGCTCGATATTGAAAATCTGAAATCGTACTTGTACGGTAATAGCAAATATCGATATGTCGGCACCTCGATATTCGATACATTGGTATAATATTGACATATCGACTTTCGATATATCGTAATGATATGATAAAAATGTCGAATGTCGTAACGCTCTACAAGATGTCGTTCTTTGATATATCGAATCGCAGCTCTATCTAGACCATGGACCTAACAATTATGGACTGCGCGTATGAGGAGAACGATCCATCCTTTGACAAGTAATTTGCAAAGTTTGATTTTATTACTACTGGAAATAACTGAAATATAGGTACAATTTTAAGTAGGCGAATGCAATTCGATGATTTATTTTGACGACATTGAGATAAAATTTTAGAAACAAAATGCGTAGGACCCAAGGCATGTGAGCAAATGTAATAAAAGAATGCTCTATTTCATAAGTCTCGATTTGATGTATCAAAAATATCTCCATTGTACATAAAAAAACTAGGGATCGATTTCGTAGCAATTATACTCTGTATATTCTCAAAATGCTAATACATGCGATCATGGTGCTGCCGGAGCTAATTTTAAAGTTTTTGCCATGCAGTGTCATGCTACAATTTTGTATTCACATTCAGTAAATGCGAAGAATCGGCTCTGGAGTCAACTGGCATACCATTTTATATTATTATTAATTATCTATTAAACTGGTCCAGGTTTTAATCTTTTGTCGCAGTCATAAATTCTCAAATATATGTTTTTTTAATCCGCCACTATTACCTTCGTTACCTTGCACATTATTGGACAAGACGAGTTATTTTCTAAAAAGTCTACTACAGTTGTACATGTTTGCCGCTTTTCACAAAATAAAAAATCGCAGACTGTTTTWAAGTAATAAGAATTAATTTTTGTATTTTGTCTTTGACTTATAACATCTGCCGCCACATTGATTGAGGTACGTTTATTTAAATTTTGGCCAATAACTGCATATTCTAAAATTAAATTTCAAATGAAATAGTAGAATTAAGTAGACCTATTGTATTCATGATTTGGATCATTACGTTGGCATCACTCAAAAATGGAATTGCGTTATTAGTACGCTTAATTTTTTTTCCATTAATCAAAACGAAATTGTTAGATAAGACTAATGTACCTATTGCCTACAAAATTACTTTTTTGGTTTGGTTACTGCAAATTACTAGTTTGTATAACTACTTACTAAGGCTAGTTACAGTTAAACACTAGATCCAAAGCATTAACAATCGTAGAATCTATACACATTTGCCACAAAATTACTGAAATTACATCTCTTACAAATATCTACAAACAAGGATACATATTATGTTCATATAAAATGATACATAGCTTTCGTTATTTTATCGATTTGTGTAAGAAGTACTTGTATGTATATATCATTAAGAAAATAGATTAAATATGGTAAATAATATACCAAACAAAAAACAACGAATGTTAGGTTATAACGCATTTGATTGGACACCTGAAGCCCGTACTTGTGCAGCACTGCCATATCACGCTATTATACAGCGCTCTTGCCCTTAGCTAGTGGACGTGGCTCACTACTCACGTTACGCCGAGATCGGTACATACCTCTCTCTACGAGTGATCCGCTAGTTTGATATTATCATATTAGACCTAAATCGAGCGGTGTCTTCCGATGTACAGTTGACGTCAATTATATTTTAACACAAACGTTATTTTTATGGTCTTCAAATCTAGCTGTTCGTTTTTTTGCTGACTATTTGAAGAATTACAGGCCAACCAATTACTTTGACGGGTTATACGAATGATGCGACAACAGTTATATGTATATGTATATACAGTTAATTATGTCAGTAAGTGTATATCTGTACTGTTCTCCAAAAAAACTTATCTCAAGCTGTCCACAATTAATATTGGAAGTATAGTCTTAGGTGTGGTGACTCGATTAGGGATATATGAGTTTCGTATGATGCCATATTAAATTTCGCTCTCCAGTTTCATTGAACTGCGGCAGAGACTGGTAGAATGCTCAGAATTATCGCGCGATAATGTAGGAATTTCAAAAGCAGGCCCTGTGTACTTTAAACTAAGACTTGGTTCTGTCTCTAGTGAATGATTGGCAAAAAAATCAGTATTTCAAACACCAAACTGTTGTTTAATAAAATTTTAGAACGGTACAACAGCCTCCACAAGTTTCCTTCCTCTTTGATTTTTTTGGTGTTTGTTTATGAGCACCATTATTTTGCAAAGTGTTTTGACTCACTTTAGTGCTTAGTGCTAAGCTACGGTTTTATTGTTAATGTTTGCGAGGGGTTTCTCTGTAATAACTGCCACGTGTTCCTTTATCCGATTTAATCCTCTTAGCGGTGCTTTGAATCGACACAAATTCACACGTGCACAAAACCTCACTTAAAAAGGATGGCTGAAACCGATCTCATTTAGTTTGGTTTGTAATAAACGTTCATGAGGGTGGAACAGACTGAATAGCAGTTTTTGTTTGCACTAGCTGTCTATATTTTTGTTCTGATTTGTAAGACGACAACGTTTTGCGTTGTCTGATAAATTAATTGCATTTTTAATCATTTTGGTGATTCTCTCAATGGTTTTTTTGTGATTATACTCTCCAACCTCTACAGTTAAAAGAACGCGCACCAAAAGCCTTATCCAAGACCCTTTTCAAGATAACCATTACTTTTGAAGATTTTTCTATTTACTTTCTAATTTTTTGTCACCTTTTGTTAATTTTGCATGGTTATTCATCTATATTTCATATGTCTAGTTGTGTGTTTGTTTCTGATGTACTTCATTTTCGTATTTACGATTTAATCACCCTTAAAATACATAGTATTTCTATAGTCTATAACAATATAATAATCCTATCATGTGCGGGGTAGTACCCCTTTTCACATTGATATCTGATAGTTATAAAGCACTTTCACCATTTAGACAATATAAAACGTTACCGGTCTATATACACATAGCTTGCATTTCTCAGGTGAATTATTAATTTGCTATTCTAGCGTGAAGTTGCATTAAATCGTTTTTCTCCAAAGACATTAGACCCTTGCAGCTTTCCCATGAGCATTTAATAAATCTTCTTAATTTCATTAAAGGGAAAACGTTTTCCTTTATCTGCCCATTTTGCCCAACAAGAGCGTCTAATGGTCGCTTACAGGTGATGTACTGCATGACTTAGACTTCTAACGATGGCACCGGGTCTTTAGTTAAAGTACATTTCCTTCAGGCTTAAATACAAAGCTCCCAGTACAACTATAACAAAGACGTAAGAATGGCCTAGCAATTTCTTAACTTAACAGAGACCTTCAATTCAAACCCTTTTGGATTTCTTTTCCTTTGATTTTGAGTTATGCAATGGGCTTATTGTTAATTGCTTAGGTATACTAGGACTCCATTTGTGCAACTTTGATTGATTGATTGATCGATCGAATTGGCTTCGGTAGGCATTTATACTACTCCTGCATATGCCGCCGGGCCGGCCGTCTACGCCATTGACATATTATTAAACGGACACGACATCTCATTCATTTTATACAACAAACACTAATTTAATTTCGTTACAAACGGGAAAAAAGTTTTGGCTGAATGAAAGCATCCACACAGTCCTAGCATTAGTATTCACTAATCAACACTTAACGAGAAAACACTCGACATTCTTCACATAGAAATATAAGGAAAAAAATTCAGAAACTGCGAAAATTTATTGTCAAATAAAAAGAAATACATAAAATCAAAATCCGCATCAGATATCACTGAAGTACTCACTCCAAACACATCGGCTGTCTTCTTCTACCTACAAATATTTATTTTTAAAGCGTCTACCACTAACAGTAATCATTTTCCATATGTATTAATCCTTCACTATCAACTTCATTACATTTTATAAAAGTAATTTCGATAAATTTATCAAACGACGCCTATGACAATAAATATAAACATAACCTAAACAATGCTTAACGGTGAAATGATACGGTTTTCTTCTTAGAGCCCACCTTTTTGCATACTTGACACATCCGCACCGTTGCCTGAATTAATTTTTTATACGATTCGCAATAAGCTCTTTTTAACCAAAAATTTACATCACACTACTCAACACATACAGAACATTCTAAACTCCAGTAGTACAGTGGACCATCTAATGCGCGTGAAGACGGGCAATCGCACGATGCATTGAGTATTGCTCTGGTCAACTGTACGTTTCTGTTTTCCTCCAATTCCACCTTAGAATGTGCATATTATATTGGCTTCACTTGAAAATGTAAACAACCTACTCCAGACACCTCGATGGTCTACGCTAAGTTGGAGGAGGTGACACGTTTGTTGCTAGTGGGCTCCAAGGTACCCGTACCACGCAGTGCATAGCGCTTGTTACGGGAAGCTGATTGGAACGGGAAAGTTTGCAGGTTGCACCCAATTGGGTATTTGCCATGTATTTATATTTTATTAAATTGCATATTTATAGGTAGCATCTAATCTACAAAACAGCTGTGACAGCTTATAAATTCGAAAAAATGGATCGTATGGTGTATTTTTAATTTAAAAAATGTGAATATTTAAAAGGACCGCCAAGACGCGAACATATTAGCCGTGACGTCAGGTGTCTTGTAAATGGCCGCTTGTTTACATCTGGGGTCAGCGCGTCACGCGTCAGCCTCAGCCCGTCAATTTATCAGTTTGTCGTTTGCGTTCATTTTGTGACAAGCGAATTTAAATACGCCAAGAAAAAGTGAAATACTCAGGAGTTATGACTTCTGAAGGCATGTTCATTGTTATGGAATTTGTGTACAGCGACAAGCGGTTCAACGCGGCGGAGATGAGGAACGTAAAAGCAACAGCATAAGTGAACTTTTTATCAAATTAACGTAGCATTGATAATTTGATCAGCAGTGGGTTGTTGGAAACATACTATTTGTAAACATAAAAATGTAAGAATCAAAAATGTACCCTAAACTTGACATTTATTTTAGAGGTCAGAATAAATATATTTTCGGGGCACTTGCGGCTCGTTTCCGGTCTGGCTAACAGTCGAATATATGGGAAACAACGACGTTCTTTATTATAACATTTCCCTCTATCAACTTAAAATGCATATAATTTTTCATATCCTCTTCAAGCTATAACAAAATGGAAACTGAATGGTAAATACTTATAACCCCAAAATGAATAATAAAACTCACAGTAAGGATTAAGATGATCTTCACAACAGAAAAACAAACTTTGTGATTTCGGCATATCACGTCTAGGGGCCTTAAATAACTTTTTCATACGTTGATAATCTCGAGGAACAGTTACAAAAAATATGTCAGCTGTACTGACTGAAGTACTTTTATAACCATATACAAAACAACACTTGTTCTGTTTTCCATACATAATAGATGCTTGTAAAACTACACAAATCACTTTTTGGAGCAACCTCTTACACCATCCTTTCAATAAACACCACACAAAAGCTTTTCCAATACAAGAATGATACTACACCATTAAACAGCACGCTCCTCGGTAATGTTTACGTGACACTTGACGTCACGAGTTAAATAACCTTGGACAGAAGCGTTTTGGCGGTGACTCCTAAGATTCGAATTTCAGACCTGAAATTCTCTACCTACAAATATTTTTTTTATTTTTTCTAACATGGCGTACCATATATAAGCACTTCAAGATTCATTTTAGGTAATTTTCAAAAAAAGTGATAATACCCAATTAGTGAATGATTTCCTTCAATGAACATATTTGTGCTTGATGTTGTTTTAGCTCGGCTGCATTGTTCTTGTATGATATGCTACATAGAGTTGCGTACAGATTTAGGACACCTTTATTTATTTTTATTTCTGTTGCAAGTGGCATGTACAATTCCCGTGTCTCGTTTACGTTGTTTCGTATGTTTATTCTGTTCGCTTGCTGGAGCTTTAGAGGTGGTGACGGTGGTCTACAGGATATTTCTGGTATGTATCCCTCAATTTTTCCATCTGGGATGCTTTACGGTGGTCCTGATTTTCTGCGATGGCCTTGTTTTCACGTCTTTCTTGTTGCTGTATAATACTATCGCAGAATCATCCGTCCAGCTGGAATGTAGTTTTCCCCGTGCTCCATGTACTTCTCCTCTCCTGAAGCAATCTTCGAGGTCGTTTATGATTTCGGGATTCTGTTGGCCCTTTCTACAGTCTTGAACAGTTCCAAGCTGCTTATGATCTTCCATATGTTTTGTCTAATATGGTTTATACCCTTTCTTCTTCTCATTCCCTTTTGTCTTGTAGGGTTTTTGTATTCTTATTGGGTAATATTTTAGAAGGCATTTTGCATTTTCAGTCTCCCTGTAGCACAATAATTGTGTAATTTTTTGTAAACACCGTTTCAAGCATTTTTTCCTATCTATCTTGTCCTCTTCCGGCTGCGTTGAGTATGTTGCTAAAACAATGTCTAAAAAGATGAGAATTTTTTTAATGTGTGTTAGTTATTCGTCGTTCTACGTGTTAATCCTAGGTAAAGTTAATACTATGATATATATGTAAATACGTATTTTGGTCTCCTAAATGCTTAGGGTTTTACTAGTTTTACTGGTATTTTACTTATTTATTGATTTACTGTCACACTTAAACAGGTAAAAAATATCTAAAAAGTAAGAAACAATAATATATATTATGTTTCATTTGTACATTCTATTCCGCTGTAACTTTGTCGGTACACAAATACACAAATGCTCCGTTATAATGTTAATTTCCAGTACTCAACCCATTTGACAACAATATTAAATTATAAGGAAGAGAGATATGTTTTCTGGTAAATTAATGTTTTGAAGAAATGTATGATTTGCTTTGACAAAAATATTATTAAAATATTTACCTACTTTTTATAACTACTCCTGTTATGTATATGGAGTAATGAACCCTGAATAAGTATAGATGTTACGATTTTGTTGTACTTCATTTATTAATGCTTTATGAAATTTTATCTGTATCAGGAATATAAAAACAACTAATATTTTTTTTAATGAAATGCGACTTTATATCAGATTGAATACACGCGAGGCATTAATCTAAAATAAAAAAAAACATATAAGCAGCTTCAACCGAGGTTGCTTAAACTTTATTATCAATATATTACCTACAAGAAAATTGTGTACTTCGAAGTTATATTACAATCCTCTCCGAAAATAATAAGTAATAAAAGGAGTATAATTTCCTTCTTTTCAGTTTCCAGTTTTTCCAAATTTAGTAGACTATTCGTTCTAAAATTTTGAAAATGCGTACCTATTGAAGAAGAAAATAGGTATACACTCACAAATAATTTTGTATTAAGCGGTAAGAGCTCAATAGAAGAGAAACTGTGGTTTTCACTAAATTTTTCTCCCATTTCCGCCGTTTTATGCTCACGCCGACCATAAAATATTCGTCAATTGCTTGTTGCTTATCTCTGGCATTACACGAACGGAGCCACCGACAATAACATGACGTAAAGTCTATCCTAAATATTCAGGAATGCAAGGGGTATTTTATTAAACGTCCGACTAGCGGCGCTGAATACGCCGCAACGGCGTCGTTGTCTGAGCGCATTTTACCGTGAAACTTCGGGATATAACTAATTTATGATTTAAGTGCAATTTGCGTACGCTGGATTAATTAACTTGCCTCGTATTAATCCTGTATATTGCACAATATATTCTGCAGGCGAAGGGGCGCCTAAATTTTGGGCGGTATGTGCACATACGCGAATGATGGTAGTAATTATGTTAGCAGTTTGATAAATGTTAGACTGGCACACTTCAAACTCGAGCTTTGATGGAACAATGGACATCAAGGTAATACATGTTTAATCAGTCGGGTGATAATTACAGGGGTGGTTGAGGGTGTGATCACTTTGTTTTGAAAATGCTTGAATAGCTTTGGAATTCAACCTAATTTGAAAGTAATTCTTCCATATCTCTCATCCCTACTTTTTTCCACCTGCTCTAATATCGTCCTCTTCTTTACTTCTTGCTCTCTGTTGTAAGAGTCTTTTCGGTATTCTTGTCGGGTGCTACATATTTCCATCTTCATCAGCGTAATACAGGTTCCGGAATAGGGATCCAGGATTGAGCCTTGTGGCGCTCCTTGTACATATTAATGTTTGCTAGCCATCTATATGTAAAAATAGTTTATTTCTTTAATCATTCCGCACCACTGGACTGCGTTTAATATGTTTTTAATGTCCAGCGATTTTGAAGACAGCTTTCTTTGTCCGGATGATAAATTTCAATTGGATTTTATAAAATATATATAGTTTATATTGTACTAATTTGTTAAAACTAAAAGCATTTCTGATTCTAAGTAACCTTAATAAACAAATATAAATACTGCAAAGAATTAACTCTAAAAATAATATGTATGCATAATATACATTTAAATCTATTACCTTTATAAACATAAAGCCAAAATAAAACTTTTACAACTAAATCCAAAAATTTAACTCTAGTAGACAATTGTTCCCTCCTTAAAAATACTACTACTCAAAATGGTGCAGCTAAATCCCTCAACCAAACTGGACAATTTACCCCTTTGAACTGAAACCTAAAATCTTCACGAATACGCAGGAATTACCCCATTATAAAGTGCTGTATTTCCAAGCAGTGACCAATTAATTGAAAAATATCTTCATCAATGATCCAACGGCCACAAATTAAACGTTCTTTGGCTTTTCTATCAATACTAATCCAACGGTTTTCCATATGTTTGGAAAATCCTGTTCCTTATTGTACTGTATACATCAAATCATTCCTGTTGCTAGTATGTTGTATGTTGCTAGTTAATGGCCTCCGATGGGAGTATTTATCGGTTAGACTTTTTGATAAATTGGGTCTTCTGTCCATCTTACTTTTGCTTGTTTTATCTGGTACCGAGTTACAGAGTTCTCCTGTTTTTATTTTTTTTAACACTTGCTTAATTTATTTTTGTTCCTACCGAGTAATGATCAAAATTCTATTCTCTCTCAGAACGTTCCCTGTTATGTATACGCGGCTGTTTGTTTATGTTATTTTTTTAATAATAAATATAAATATTTGCAACGTTCAAAATATGTGAAATCGTTATGAATATTGCTGATTTGTACAATTTAACGTAGCATTCTTTTATTAAGCTTGAAGCATCCTATTTTGTGTTTGGATAATTTAACATTATTTACTGTTTGATAGTGTGTCGCTCGTTAATGTCAAATATAAAAGAAGTAATGACATAATGGTGTGTATTTTCATGTAGGTAATCTTTCCTGTACTATCTATAATAATTATTGGTTTGGGATCTTTCTGTGTATGTAGCGGTTGTACTCATAGTTAGGTATCAGGTTGACCTAGTAAAGAGGAGTATTCATTGCTGTTATTTGTTAGTAATATTTTTAAATACAAGTAAATAAAATGGTCATAGTGTGGTTAGTCAGTTATTGTTATTTTATTATTAAATAATTGAAGGAGGCGTAACATGATCACCTTTGGTACTTAAAATAATTGACTTAATAGCGATTGTGGTGCTATTTTTAATATTAAAAAAATATGGCTTTTAAACGGAGGACATTTTTCGGTGATCGTACCCTAATTTCATCCGAACATTCTAGCTAGTCCCGTTTAAAAGTTAAGAGGTGGGACGTACAGAGGGGTTTTGAGATACTCTGTTTTGAATTTTCGAAACACTATAGCGTAGAAAATAAAAGTGCTATTTAAACATTTTAGGTTGGTAGTGAAAGTAAGTTTTCAAGGATCTTACCACATCTTATCAGAACCTTTTACTTACCACGTTCAAAGGTTAACATGAGAGAAAGTGGAGGAGTGAGAGACTTAGGCACACACTACATTTTTAGAAGTATACATTTTTATAGCTGGGTGTTGTGATTAACGGAATTCCTGTAGATATTTCCACTGGTTTGTTAAATTTGAACGTAATTGTAATTGATATTGGCAATTTTATTACAACTTTTGACCAAAAATTGATTGTTTACATTAGTTGCATATCACCAAGAATATTTACATGACATTATTAAAAAACTATCGCACAACTAAAAAATATAAGAGACAAGGAAATAAAAATAAATCTTCCGTTTATTTTGGCATATGTGGATGACTTAGTGGTGATAACAGAGAAGGAAAAAGATTTGACCGAATTTCTAAATAACATAGAAGATAGCCTAGCAGAAAACGGGCTAACCATAAACTACAACAAAACCACTGGCTTGATGAGACCCCTTTAGCGAGAAAACGTTAACGACAGGTAGCGTATACAAATTAGGGAGCCGAAATATAAGGTTAACAAACAAAATAAAATATCTGGGAACCTATATAATAAGCAAACTCAACAAACTACCATTTGTAGAGAAACACAAGCAGGAATGGAGCATCTTGAAAAACATATACACATCGGTAATCGTGCCCATCATGACATAGGTACGGAGTCAAAAGTGCCGTTACTACCAAAGCTAGCAGAACAAGCTTGAGAAACGCAGAAGGAAACATCGTGCAGTTATTGGCCAAAGCTGTCAAAGAAACAGAAAATATAGGGACAACAGAACTCCTAGGGGGAAAGGCAATCACAAAAAGAATAGAAACATATGCAATGAAATATTGGAGACATATTCAAAGGAGAGAAAAAGACCATACGCTACAAAAAGCGTGGAAAATGAACAGCAACAAGCTCAAAGTAGGACAACCGTGCCACACGTGGAGGGAATCAGCAAAATCAAACGTAATTGAAGAACAGTGGTCATAAATCGCAAAAGACAAAAAACAATAAATAAGGAAGTCGTAACGCTGTATACAGTCTCAGACAGCAGCTAGTCCGACGAAGAACAAGAATAATACAGCCGAACTAAGCTACCATCTAACACAGAAGGCAATAAAAAAGTATCCTCTAGTTGGATGCCCTGAAAACCGCCCCATTCAAGTCCCCAAACTACTGTAACATGCACTATGTGGCAGCCCACTAGCAACAAGCGTGTCTGTCACCTCTCCAACCCAGCGTAGACATAGCCGGCCCGGCGGTTTATACGGGAGCGGTAGAAATGCCTACCGTACTCAAATTATGATCAGATGATGTAGCAATTTTTACTAATTCATTCATTAGAAAGTTTTTACTATCGAGCATGGTATTTAGGATATTTTAAATACAATTAAGTAGCTGTATATCGGTAATCGATATCAAATTTCGCATTTATTACATGTCTCCTATTGTATATGGCCCACTAACCCCTTTGGAGCTATCTGCGGCACCGAAATGGCCTACGGTCATCTTTGTAATTACCTCGTAACATGTGCTAATAATCCAGTTAGTCAGTTGTGCTGCAGATTCAAAGCCGCAATGCATAGGGAATGGCAAGGTTTGCTAGTTTGTAATCTGTAATAAAATAATCGCTAGTGCTAATTTGTTGTTTACAGCTAAATCTTAAGACTGAACGCTTAGCTACATTTAATTCTAACTGATTATCTTCACACCACTTTACAATGGAATCTATATTTTCTTGAATCAAACCACCTTCACTGTTAGCTGATACACTTTCAAGGTCATCAGCAAGCAGTAATATCTGACAATGCTTGACTGTTGTTGTACAAAGCTTTAATAGTAGTATCTCAATGTTAACTCGGTCAAAAGCTTTGCCGAGGACTATGATTAGCTTTACGTGGAATGAAACAACATCTGAAACTGTCATCTAGCAACTTGGCTACAGGCTGCATTAAAGAAATGCTCCTGTAATATTTTAAATCCTGCTTGCAACTATATAAATTGGCTCTATGTAGGAAGTTTTCCATAGTTCAGGTAAATACCCTTCATTTAGTGATTTATTGAACAAAATCTTTAGGGGATAGCACAAATTAATAGCACATTCTCGTAAAAATATTGCAGGATTAATATCAGGGCTCAGATTTTTAGAGGGCTTCAAGGATTTTTAATTATTTAAAATAGTATTATCAGAAATTATAATTTGCTTTATATCTATTATGTCACACAAACCAGAAAATGACGTACTGCGGGTTTGGTCGGTCGAACATACCGAATGAAAATAAATAGCAAACAAATTGACAGTTCACTGTATCACTGTTTCTATTAGAATTAATAAAATTCCAAGAACGTTTAGAGTTGCATAAAATACTGTCCTCAACATCGAGGATGTAGCGCCTTTTCCACCTACTAACTACTCCTTTGCATTCTCTTCTTAAAGAATTGAAGGTCAAAATAATAATTTATTTCAAAATTCACCTTATTTTGTGAACACAGCTAGATGTGTACCTATATATACAAAGTTTATCAACCTCCAAACCAGCAAACTAGCGCTTTCTAAACTATGCTCAATAAATATAAATTTAGCTATATTGGGTAATCCATTTTTGTACATGTATGATGTGCCTGATTGAATTTTGTATATAATGAATCATCGAAGTTTATATTTTAAATATATTGTTTTATTATGCACATAATAATGAAGATACTAGCTTTTGACGAGGAAACTTGTTAAAAAGTAGCATGAAAGTACTAGCCCAGGCTATTTCTAGAACAGCTCGCAGAGGAAAGTAATCGCAAATTGCTGATGGCAGTTCTAAAGCATCGCACATTTGTTTTTAGTTTGAAAGTTGCAAGCCCGCATTTGGCGATTGTAGATAAAGTGCCAGTTTTGCGAACTTCGCCCATTTATTACTCGATGAGATTTATTTCACAGAGCTAAATAAATAAAAAGCGAGCGGTCCAATAGTTGCCTTCCTTTGCGGACGCTCCGTGGGTTCGAAAGATATCGGAATTACGCCATCAAGAAACAATATAGTTCGAAAGATGTGTGATATCAATTTCTATCTCGGTAAATTGCTTTCGCGGAAGAGCTCCCTGAAGTGTTAATGGTACACAACATTCGTGAAAATATTAGATTACACTGCAAAGGCAGCTCCCGCGAGGAATGTGGGTGTTTGTGAACAGGCTTTTTAATGGAGGTGAAACTGGGTTACTACTGCAGACCCCGAGCCACAGATATTTACGAATTGATTTTTGCGTTAGTGAAATAAATTTTTGCCTAAATGAGTAATTATCAGTTTCACTGCTAATTCTTGTACAACATGAATACATGGTCTGGTTGAATTGTGGTTGTCAAACTGTTTTAACAAAAAAAAAAATTCTTACATGCGCCTATCAAATATGTAACCTATTTTTATGAGTTTTCATTAGGGTTGTCTATGACCAGACGTAAGCCTTATTGAAGAGATGTAAAAACTCCGAAATATTAATACCTGGATGAGCACACATATTTTACATGTATTTGTCAGCCTTGCAGGCATAGGTAGTACCTCTTTCTGTTCCTGTAACAAAAGGCTGATAATACGGCCCTTTCTAAGTTAACTAGGTTTTGCATATAGCTTGCAAAAAAATATCTATCTGTAAAATGTATTCCATATGTGTAAGATTGTTGCTATATTATACTTAATTTTTACAGCTCTGTCACATCAAACGCATTTTTTCCACTAGATGTAGTTTTACTGCGAAAAGTAACTAAATGTGGCCACACAAGGAAATTTATTTGCAACTCCAGTTATTTGCCCTAGAGCAAACTATATACGGGCTAGTCGCTTGGTTAGATCATAAAGGGTTTGGCTTGCTAGAAAATAAAACTAGAGCCTACCTGAATCTTTCAAAACTTGAAGAGAAGGCTAACAACTCACAAGGAACTGCCCTCGACATTAATTCTGCAAATCATTTTGTTTGCCACAACTACTATGTAGTTAAAAAAGTTAGAAATGAGGTGATGATTATATAAGTACTACAATTGTTGTAAAAACCGTTCAGTGAATAGTTATCTTTCTGTAAATAGCCTTTTTGCTACCAATATAATTTCCATTAAATATCAAACAATTTATAACCCAGTATGGGCGTATTAATTATTAACTAATATTAAAGCTGCCTTTGCTGTTTATGATCACTACAAGCTTTACGAATCAGTTCAGGAGATCGCCGTTTTCATACCAACGCTTATCGCTCCAAAGAACGGTGAAAATGTGTGAACAAACACACATCGAACATGAAGAACCAAAAATTCTTCCAGGAGGAATTAGCAATTACTCGTATAGTTACAGAGCTAATGGGAGACCTTGATAGAAGTCTAATCGTCTCAATGAGTTTCGTGGTAACTCAATCCAACTTCATCACAACATCCATCTTAGCTGTCTAGAGGATAATCCAAATCACGCGTAAGAATTTAGATTTATCCGACGAGTGATAGCGATTGCAGTTTACCAACGAACTCATTAAAATATGTATAAATGATCAAAAGAATTTTTTAATCGAAGAGGTTATCCTTGATTCAAGGCACTGCATATCTGGCTCATAATGTAGAGGTTGCGGGTTCGAATTTCATCTAGCGCATGAGAATTGCGTTTGTCTATGAAGTGTATATTACACTTTGTATGTACCAATTATTCGTTTTTCCGCAACTTGCTATCTCGAAGAGCATGATATTTGGGGATATATGCTGAAAAAATTAAATCTGTCCCCAAGTAATCTCAAATACCAATTATAAAGATAAATAAAACCACACCTCCAAATAGGGCTCTGATGTCACGTACCGCGACAGGTGCTGATAATTTTTTTGCTGGCCGTAATTATAATATTATTACGTCGTACGTGTTCGAAAAATGCGGATTTCTAACAACTACCTTTATTTAAACACCAGTACCAAAATACACTAAATCCAACTAGTTCAAAGCACTACTATTAATCACTACTAATTCAGTAAATCACTACTGAGAACTGCACTCACTAGCACTTAAAACGCTTTAAAACAACTGGTTCGCTTTTGTTCGCATGCTTCACCACTTTTCAAATCATCCCGGAAAGTTACTAGACTGTTTTATGGTCGACGTTTTCACACCATCGCGCATCGTTCTATTACTAGGATCACTATCTAAGGGAATCCAGTGCTCTGGCCTATAGATGACGCTGATGGTGTCACGTCATTCGCTGAAACGTAGCAGTATTTCTCAGTATGTCAGTGTTTAAATTTCCCGTCCATTCCATTTTCATTGAGAAAGAAAAGATATTGTGTAGTAACGGTAGCAGTATTAAGGTATTCAACGTACACTATGCCTAAGCAGTATTTTTGTTGCGTAAGGCGATTTTTTGTAAATTATCTGATTAGCCTTTCACAAAGCCTAACTCTATCGTGAACAACGTACATAGATGCATCAACAACATTTTCAAATTGATAGTTACACAGAAACGTAACAGACGAAAAGTTGAGAAATCTCAGCTTTCGAATATGGCTGAAACCAGAACAAATTAAACCGATAAATCTGTCTTGCGTATATTTCATACTTTTTCTTTACTATATATCTCATTCCATGAGTGTTTCCGTTACTTAGTCACATCATGTGACTGAGAAGTTAGACCAAGCGGTTCTCGGATTGTCCTGATGCAGACAACGTACCCTACGCCATTGTTTATTCATATCACATTGAAATTACACGCTGCTGTCATTTCATAATTAAATTTAATTTGTTCATATAGTTAACAAAAGCGCACTCGTTCACATAGCTTATTTTACTGCTAACCTGCCGTAAAAGATAAAATTATTCCGGAGTGTAAATGACGTTCGCAACATTGCTCGTAACAATTATTGCAACGCATTTATGAAGGATGATTATCTTTGTGTTGAAATAAATTTTTATAAATACTCTTTTGTACAAAAACATAATCCCATACTAATTTATTTAATTATCGCTTAGTACTAATTTTTATTAACGAGTTCCCGTTGGTGCACTTTATATTAACTAAAACTACGTGATCAATATAAGCTTAAAGAAATATATGACCTTTTGCTGAGCCAACACCGCTGGAATTGAAATGCGATAGAGCAGGTCTAATGTTTATAAAGCAAACGCGTGTTGCAACCTAAGCTGGTCCCATTTTCCGGCGAAACGTAACAAAATACGACTCGGCGAGGTGTGTTTTCGTTTATTCTTCTGTGTTTATACGGATTAACTGAGAAGCTTTTTCACGTAACGCAATTTGAGTAAGGAGTCAGTTTCGGTTATATAGCGGACTTTAATTCTGGGCGACCGGCTTCGCTCTGTTTGTACGCGGTCGAGAAAGTCTCTTCGAATTGTGTTTCAGTCTAGCGTATACATGGAAGAGTGGGTGCATCCGCCTGACCTAAAAAGGTACTATATTGTGTTTGCTGAGTTCAGCGGGTCAGTTTGCGCTGCGATAGCATATAGAACGCATTATTATGCATATCTGTGAAAATTTATGCAAACCAGCTTAGCAATAGATATTTTTAGGTAGATATTTGAAAGGTGCCGAAGTTGGAATGTCCTGTGCAGCTATGTATTCTCGGCCACAATCCTATTTCGTACTTTTTGGTTGTTTGTGATGGTGAAATTTGGTCGCTCGCTGGCGCCTCCACCATTTGTGTACTAAAGGCAAATCAAATTGCTTACTACAATGGTCTACAGAATTGTGTGTTACTCTTGTTACACACAAACATAAGCCTAATTTCATAAGTTTATCTGTATTCATATAGAAATTGTTACCTGTAGGTAATTATAATAATCTTAAGTTTCGTGGATACAAGGGTAATATATTGAAAAAGATCTTTTGCTTTCGTCGGGACTCGAGCTCAAGCCTCCAGGTATATGCGCTAGCAATGCGAGGTGTATTATTGTTTCTGTAGAAGCTTATTAATGACGAAATTTATGAGCATGTGCGTTTTGTTTTGGATAGCGTAGCAGTAGTTTCGTGCTTATAAATAATACGCTTATACTGAGAGAGAAAAATATTTTTTTCGACAATTTATTTGTAAGATAATATGTTTTCGGAAAGATCGTTGTCGCTTCAAAACACTGACAAAGAGTTATTAGTGTGACGTTTTGCTTATGCCTGTAATCCTTGTCAAAGACGAGAACTTAAAAATATAGTCTGACACGAGTTCAAATAGAATTTTGAAATTAAATAAACAAATCACCGAGGAAGCGAGACGTCGTAGAAATAACGTGCCAACCTGAAAAAATTTAAACCTAACGATGACAAAGGATTTTGCTAGTGTTTTAAAGCGACAGCGATCTTTCCGAAAACATATTATCTTACATTATGGACGCTGAAAGCATTCACCCTCAAATTTATATTATACTCACGAAACTTAATAATTTTATGCAGCATAATACACCCTTTATTGGTAATAAACTAGCATTTTAAAATACTAGGACTTCTTCCTTTATAATCTACTGTTAACCTTGAGAAGTAGGTACATACTTTATTGGCTGTTTTAATGTCATTTTGTTTGATTTAACATTGTCTTGCTTATTGTTAGATAAATGTTTATTAATTTTTAAGAAAACTTATTTAAAAAAAACCTTGAAGTTCTTTTTGCAGCTAAGCTGTCATATTATAGTTGTTCTTTAACAATTAAGTGCGTTTACCACAAAAATCTCCCATTTCTGTATAAACCATGTTTGGTGTTTTGTTTATCTTTTGGAGAGTACAGGTACAGGTTGAACGTGGAATATATAGGTAGTCAGTCTTCGTTGGGCCGAACGCGGTCTAACTGAAGTTTGCCATACTGAAGACTGATATTCATCGCTGAGTAAACCTTGAGGGTGGCTGTGGTTTCCTTAATTCGAACAGAGTTCAAAGTTAACTAAAGCTACTAAAGCTGACACCTACTAAACGGGAGGTTGTATACTACGCAGGTGATGTTTTCTTATAATTCGGAAGATTATGTGTGTTGCCAATTTTCACTGCAGAACAACAACATTTGTACTTATGTCCAAATTTAGGGAAATACGGGAAATGGGAGGGATTGTGACACAATGTTCCGGCCTTATAAATTTTTTTTTTATTTTGACGTTTAAATGAATATTGTCAAAGAGAAAAAAACTTCTTTTTTCTCTACCCTAGTAGCCATCCCATTATTTACGAAAATCTTATTAGATCCGGATAAATAAATTGAAAGAAATTCTATCGCTGGTGAATTGTTTTTTATTTATTTAAAAGGTATATTTATTTGTACTTCAGCAAGCCAATAATTTAATGCTCTTCTATTTTTATTGAAGTATGTTAGGGTCTCGGTACTTGCGATGACATTTTCACTACCTCCGTGACAAATGAACGAAACGAAATAAACAGCAAATAGAAAACTGTTTAATCAGGCTAATATACTGAACCATAAATTGAATAAATTATAGCAAGAAGAAGAATGAAATTAAAAACACAGGAATATTCTATGTAAACTCAATCCTTTGCATATTCCCAAACGAAATGGATCAGAATATCGTAGCGGGAATTTATTCAGTACAGTATACTAGCTTGCATTAATATCATTTCTTAAAATAAACATATATCTTTTGCTATCAAAATTTTCTTCGTATTACGAGTATCCTGTTATATTTATTGCACAAACTACATTGAAAATTCAATATCTGGTCTCACTTGTCATCAGATCAATAATTACTATTGTATCAGTTGAGTAAATAATTTTTTCAAAACTTGGCTTTAACTATTCATATGACCTAATAAAATTATCGCTTTCCTGAGAGTTAATTTTTTACTTCATAAACTCTGTAAGTTTTATTCATCTCTCGAAATACGGTGCTAACGAAGTAGTGTACTTACACTTTGCTTGTGACAACTAACTTTACTGTAAAAATAATTGCTAAATCCTGATTTGTATACTTATTGCAAAAAGTGTATTATAAAACAGCAATAAAAATCACAAGTAACTCCTAAACCTTTAGGGTTGGACAAACATACCTGAATAAAAAAGGAAGAGCATAAACTTCTGCTCCCGACGGGAAATCAAGTCATTAGAAATGGAAGTTTTTTAAATTGAGTTAGCAATAACTATTAATAATTTTAATCGTTGTTAGTTAGTACCTAGTGTAGAATGTGTAATCGAATGAGTTCGGGAATTGGTGAAGTTTTTGGCACAGATAATGACATAGATATCTAAAGAACATTCAGAGTTTAAACTGCTATTAATTGTATTCCTAAAACAATGAAAGATAGCCCTTTATTAGAACGAAGATCAAATTAATAGCAAAAAGTGCGAAGTATGCAGTGTGCTTTGATATGTATCCTGAAAGGGTATTCTGCTTTGTCATTTACTATAATTAAAACTACGGCGTCATCGAATATTTATTTATTTATTTTTTTAAGGTTTCTCTCGTTTATTACCCTCAGTTAGTTTCATGTTTTTAGTTAACGGTTTATGCCTCATTGCGACGAAATTTCGTTATTGCGCTTTATCTTCCCGATATTTTCACATGGCAGTGGTTTTTTTCTGGAGAAGCTCATAGAAGAGTACCGTTATCAGGGTACCTGTCTAAATTGAACTTTGCAAATCAGTTCCTGTAATTACTCACATCACGAGATTAAATTATCGATTTAACTTTACTAGGGGGCCTTTCATAAATAAATCAATATAGGCGATGTATCGTAACCGGGAGATAACGCTAGTTATCTGATACTATTGGCGCACATTATACAAACAAGGGTGTGGCGCGAATCCCGTGCTGGGTTTGCATTTCCTCGTGGGCAGGATCACCCCCGATGACTTATGACTCAGTTAGGTATTTAGGACGAATGTGGACGTGTTTTTAGATTAATGGGTCATAATGATTTATTAGTGGTACCTAAGGCGACGGTTTGTGAATGGAGAATGATGGGCATAAATATTTGCAGCGTATCTTTTTTAAACTAGATCTGAATTCTAGTGGGTGGAATAATTAATAATTAAATATTATTTTCTTTACACAAAACAAAATTCCATGTGTAAGAATGAAATGTATTTTTAAATATTATAAAAGTGACTTGACTTGCGCCAACTTTTTTGTCACCATATTTCTTATGGTTGTCCTACATCAGTAAAAAGAGAAATATAGTATCAAATTTAGGCAAAATCTAATATTCGCCCATTACAAATAAGAAAGTTAATCATACTTTATTCAAAAAAGAAGATATCTATAAATCCATGAGGCGGACTGACAAGGTGGTCCAATAATGTACTGTCAAAAAATGTTCTGCAGGTCAAATTAAGAGAGAAACTCAAAAAAGTGTTCCCGATAATAGAGTATTTTCCTTTTAAGTGGACTTTAAAGGCTGTAATAATTAGTGTGATTTGTATAGTGTGGCTCGAATTTCCTATTCTGGTTGGCCTAAACTTATCGTATCGTACCCGCATATATACATTTGATCAAATTACTTATTAAGAAACCACCGAGTGAATCACACAGCCTTAACTAACAGTTTGATAAATAAGTAAAAATATTAACTATAACACAAAAGTTTCTCTTGTTGGAATACGGAGTAACTAAAAAACAATGCTTTCGTGGACGCTGATGTGGATTTGACTTGTTCTTGATAAGCTGATGAAAACGTTGGAATGTTAGGCGACATTTTCAAAACGTCGATTTTTGGGTTTCTTCCGACGATTACCGCAATATATTAGGAGATTTCCCTCCAATTATCAGTGTTTCAGAACTTTCTACTGTGCTCCGTCCCACTTTTTTGGTCGAGAAGGGCCTTAATTTCATGAGCAGCAACTAGAATTTTTAATTTAATTATTAATTCATGTCACCCAAGGAGTGTAATTGATTGGGTGAATCTTCATCTTCGACGGTTCTTCTGTTATAAGCCCTTCCTCCCCAAGCATTCTCGAATCTTCTAGAGATTGAATGTTCATGTGGTCTGTTGCCAAAGTGGACGGCAACGTTGTCAGCTTGTGCAAATTCACTTAGAAATTAGTTATGCTCTTTGTTGTTGTCTAGTAACACTGCGTTGCAGATATACAGGGTGTTCGGTTAAACCTTCTCATTATCAGTACATATTTACGAAACATATGATCATGGAAAGTAGGAAAAATCAGTAACAAAGACGACATCTTAAGTGGGGGAAGAATATTTTAAACTCCTCAAATCTAGAAGTAAAGATAATTCATTTGTGGGGCGTTTATTTAGAAGCTTCGTAGACAGGAGATATTTAAATTAATAAAATAAGTATAAATAAATAAATAAAAATAGTTTTAACATTAACTTTCTTAACAGACATTTAACATAATTATTCAAGCTTGTGTTTTGAACTAAGATCTAGTAATAATTAGGTAATATATTTTGCTTGCGAAATGCAAGTTTGCTGTTTGTTTCTCTTATCCTCTTATCTAGCTCTTAAAATTTTAAAACTTGGAATTAGAAACCTAATGCTATTAATTCATTGTATCGTGGATGTCGATGTGTGTTGATATTCTGTGAAAGACACATTCCGAACGTAAAACCACCCTGCACTGATTTTGAGGGATTTATTGTTGCCAAATTAAAAATTTATGCTGCATGCTGGAAATATATCACATTCTGCACATACGTGCGTAGCCTCGGAGAATAGAATAAAACTTTGCTCATTCGTCATACTTCTCGCAGAACCGCTTACGTGATTACTTGGGTTTACATGTGACAATGGAATTAATTAACGTTATGGTATAAAAATACGGAAGAATTTTTTTAACTTCCCACTCCTTAGCAAAGTTAGCATATCTTTTACATTAACACATTCCGTGCAATTATCCAGAAAGCTTTTTTGGTTGCGCGTGTTGCTTCACTAAAGATAACGGTTTTAAAGTTTTGTTAGTATGAAATCGATTTGAAGAGTACACAACGCGTTAGGTATTTGCTTTTCTCGGCTGAACTGTTCTTGCCGCCTCTCCATTCTAAATGGGATTACGTGATTCTAAGACAACATGGTGATTGCATTTTCATAGAAATTGCGTGTTCGCTTCTCCTTCCACGGGGAAAATTATAGTTTCATCTGAATTTTTATGGAGTACGTGGGTTTTTTCTGTCTCGTATATATGGTTCGCTACCTTCCTTTTGATGCTGCAGAATAATATAAAACAAACGTTTTAAGAATCTGAAAATTCTTTTTGGTTTACACTTACAGGTAATAACACTAAAACTGAGATAATATACCTAAACTGAAACGTGTAAATACTGTAAATGGAATCTTGACGGAATTTTGAATTGACAACACATCTGTCGGTAGCCAAAAGAACTAGGATAGTAGGTTACTCCTAATTTAACCTCTGTAATATTTTAAGTGTTACAATACGTTTAAGTTCATTGAATTTACGCGTTACAAGAAAAAACTTATCAATCGGCCTATACCATAGCAGTTGCTCTAGATTTTCCACTATTAATCGAAGATTCTCTGTGACTATCTCATATTTTCTTGAAAACTACTTACAGTAAAAGTAGAATTATACTTTGTTGTGTGAAATACAGCTTATTTTTTTGATGTKCTACAATAAAATTCAAGTTTTCGACCTTGGTACGCTAATTCAGTAGCTTCAATTCAGTACAAACATCAAGAAAAATATACTGTTACACTGTTACGTTTTATTTTTGTTTAGCAAATATAACTGCAAATAATGCATTTTCAACCGACATGCGTTTACTGCTCCCATAAATAAGGTAATGCTAAAACGTCTCCGCAAAGTTTGAAACTGGAATTTGCTACTTGATAAATAAAAAATTTCCACATACAATGAAATTTATAGAAATGGCAAAAGGCATGTAGTTCGTAAAACTTCGATAATTTTCTTAACTTTTCGCCAATAATCCCACTTCTGGGACAGTGTATGGCACTGCTTTGTTCAGTCGGTATGCATTTTTACAACAGCATCCTGTCGTTTCAATAGCAAGAAGAAAATTGGTTTCACTGTAGCTCCCCGGGGTATAAGTTCATCAGTTTACATACACCGCATGAGTCCCACGGGCTGAAAAGTTGGACGCTTCCGCATCGTATGTGGAAAACCACAGAGATGTTCTACACCACGGATTGATGCATTTGCAGTTGCCATTTTGAGGGAGTCGCTGGTGCACTAGCAATTTGGTAGAGGTCGTGATGGGAAATTGCGTGGCCAGTTTATTCCCACATAATATTTGTTTTCAACTTGTCACAAACAAAGGAATTGATTACCTATAGTCTAGTGAAATGGTTGGAAAAAGATACCGGTCGAACTTTACGAGTATTTTTTTCGATTTTGTAAGAGGTAAGTGATAAGCACAAAACTCTGTTTCTAGGATTGCAACCCCATCCATTTGGCCGCCATTCAGATTGTCAACAACCTTTATTGTCAACTTTTTAAAATTAAACTTAAATTAATGCAATATAGCGATTAGATTGGCGTTACTAGTTAATAATCCTGCAGTTATAAGCCTACTACCTCCTAAGAGATGAGAATTACAATCTTTGTTTATGCACTGCATCCTTAAAAATGTGGTCTAACTAAAAAAAATCTTGTGTGGCTCCATCCACATGACAAATAGAAGTGAAAGCTTCATGTTTGCAAATGCATTACATCTAGTGCTTACCGTGGCTGTAGGGAGAACTATTTGCGATATGGTGGAAAACCAGGGTTTAAGTGCTATTGTAATTATTTTGTATTTGATGCAAATTTTTGTGAACATATTTAATTTCCGCTTGTTAATCACTGTGACGACAACTATCAAACATTGAAAGTTAGAAGAGCTCATAATGGTTGGTAACTGGTGAGAATGCCAAATTTTAAAGAAAATGAACTTTTCATGGAACATTTTAAATTCTACTGAACTGAAACACTAATTATAAAAAAGTTATATATAAATACCACATTTTATTGCTCTCAACACCACACAAACACACAACAAACTGCTCGAACGCGCGTGTCTCGTGGTGAGCATGTCCGTGCTTTGCATTCTGACATTATCAACAAAAAAGCAATGTGTCAACGGATTACGGCGTGTTTTTACATGTGAGGCGTTAGGTCAGGTCAGGTCATCGTCATAAAAAATCTCTAGTCAGACAGCTGACAAGACAGTTCCACCTGCTGGAATGAGGATGTACATACCATGTCTAATAGTGTGACCGTCGACAAACAAGTTGGCGTGAGCAGGTTCTATGTTATATAAATAGGCATAAAATTGGGTATTTTCAAAATTTCCGAAAATAGCTCGAAGGGCAAGTGTGTATGGACTTAAATACACATCATGTATTTTGAACATATTATTTGATGTAATTACATGAACAAAACTAACAATACTTCCAAAACTCCCTTCAGCCTGTTGCGGTTGCGCAGTCATGTAACGTAATTTGTCGTATTTGCAATTGCAACAATGACGTCTTTAGGGCTAATATACATTTACCTATACCAGTTTAGTAATAGAATGAACACCCAACACATCGTAGAATAAAAAATGCAAAAGGCGTTGTCTGTAAAGTTCTATAACTGTCAAAAACGAGAAGTTATACGACTTTATGCGTCACATTCGTTTTCGACACAGCTTGTTTTTGGATATTTTTCAAATGAGTATTGCTTAATAAATACATAAGAATAATCATAGCATTGCTTTGTATAGTTTGTAACAGAGGTTGTATATAACAAATTCCACATTGTTTTTTCTACACTGAAAAACCCGGTGTGCAATTTTTGATTTAAGTCTACCATGCCTCTTTAAAGCTACTGGCAAATATTTAGTTAGTTAGCTAGCTAGAAAACAAACCGATTGTTTGATTGTGTTTTGTCTACAAGATTTATCATGACCGTTAAGTCCAAACGATCGTTATCTGATAAATTTCGTAAAACAAAGCATATTCAATCAGCTATCTTCCATTTTTTCCAAGCTACTAAATGAAAACAAAATGTTTCACAATGAATGCACTTCGAAACCATACAAAAAATAAAAAAAATCGTTTTTTTTAACTCGTCTTATGATTTGTTAATATGCGGCAACTTAATCTGCTGTTAATTGTTCAAGCAGGTGGGTGTCTTTTTGTTATTTATTTATCTTAAACTTAAAGTCTAAATAATTGTTCGTTGGCAAAAAATGAAAGTTACATTTATATTGGGCTTCTGTGACTGTTGAATGGGATACATCATTGTGTTTTGGATAACATGCCATTAAGGAATTTGTGTAAATTAATAGAGTCCTGATGGTCATAATTTCGAAACAATTTATGGCGTTTATTAAGTGACCCGGAATGAAAAATACATAAAAAATATATAAAATATATAATAATATAAAAATATATATAAAAATATACAGTTATATTGCCTAACAAAATAATATTTCATTTAAATTTGTGTGGTATCTAGCATACTACTTGTATTATGGTGATAACATTGTTGAAATGATGTACAGGGAACAGTTAATCTGTGTAACACCTTTAAACGGCTGAAAACTAGTATTTGAATTTCAAAGCTTTAGAGGAGCCCTTTTGGCGTGCTGCTGCCAGGAAATCTGCAATTCAGATATGAACGTTTTGTAGGGTGCACAAAAGCTTGACAACGAACCGTATTCTTAAGAATCGCGAATGTGAACGTGTAGATGCATTATTTAGATTGTATATCATTTTTTACCATTTTAAGTGTGACAGCATATGGACACTTACGAACTTTTCATTTCTGGGCAGAACTGTAATTTAGATTGTCAACAATATTTTCATTTATAATTCTGGTAGTTTGTTAAGTCGATACTTTAAAACGATGAGGTGAAATCCCTAAGCTCTTAATAAAACATCCGTACAATTTGTTGTGCTTAATTTTTTGTCTAAAAATGTACTAAATAGCTGCTACTACATGAAATAGAAAATCACAGAGGTGCATCTTCGCATGGTAATATGTTATCTTTCGTTGTTTTTTTTTTTACTTGTTTAACTAGTCTTTTGGTTAGCCCTTATAAAAAGGACAATAATAATAATTATTATTTACATGTTTAGTGGTGTAAAAATTAACGTTTTGTTTCCAAACAGTTATGTTGAAATGATCGAAGTAGTTTTAACCCTGGTTTTCATCTATAAATCTTAGTGGATTGGATTTCTAGATTTAGTTTTAGCTTTGCTGCGTTAGTTCATTAATAGCACGCTAAGTTGTAAATTTAACTGGTGTAACTCAATTTCTCATAAATAGTTTTATAGGGTAGACTGAAATGACAATAAAGGGTAACGACTTCTCTTCTACGATAGGAAAGTTTTAATCCAATATAGGGCTTGAATTATAACCAAGAATGATCCCGCATACTAATTGTGTTTAAGTCGGAGTAATGAAATGAAGCTGATTACAAAAGTAATTGATTTTAATTAGAAAAGCTGCGCCACGGCAATCTTCCTGTAGACTTCGATTAACGATTTAATTTGTCCTTTCTCCGGAATCAATTACTTGCTGAATTATTTACTAAGAGGTTCTTTTGTGCTTTAGCTTTATCCCGTATTACTATCGTCGTATTACTTTTGAGGTTGGTCTTACAGCCGTATCTTATATTTGGTACATATATTGTATTCAAAAGCCAATAACTTAGCACGAAGAAAGAAATTGTACAACTCCGCAGAGTAATACCCTGCTAACTTCTATATTTGGGTTTAAATTTAAAAGCTTTTAGAATTATGCAAATAGCTTATTACTTCAGTGGTAGAGTTAAGGGTTTCAGAAGGGAAGAACACGTACGGTTTTTTATATAATTGAAAATTCTAATTCGGGGTTATTCAGTAACGAAAGATATGTACAGATGCAAATAAAGAAATATATAGATAGGTTACACAGGTTGACATTTTTTTTATTTTGGGCTTTGTTTTATTTTATGATTCTGTACATAAAAAAACAAAATATCCGTCTTTGACCCATAAAGTTTGCTTTTGTTTGTTTTGCGTTGATAAGTAAGTTCTGAAGATTTTACGAGTAATTGATTGCATCAGAAGCAGGTGGCAACATGTTGAAATAAAATGGCGGTTAATTGAGTATCATTTGCATAGTGCACACAGTGTTCACTTGTCTGTCACAGTTGTAACAACTGTTTTTGATAATTGCACCAAGACAATGTAATAATGATGTTGATTAATTGTCTCTTCGTTGCGGTAAATTTTATTTTATTTTATTATTTTTATTTTTATTATTTATTTTAGCAAGAAGCATCATTTTTTTGGCAAATTGAAAGCTTTGTGCAGCTTATAATGCCTATTTTAACCTATGAATTAAGATAAAAAATGGTTTGCAAAAACACTTTAAAAGGTAAAAAAATTAACTCTAAAAATGTTTAGATCATACTATATTTTCCTAACTTGAATGTCATTATTGGACAAAATAACTCATCATAATTAATGCTAATGAGCCACGAGTTTAATTATTTTTTTAATAATCAATAATTTCAAAATATATGTATTTTTAACGTTTATTTCAAAAGAATTAAAATAAAATAACTCTTAATTACATAATTTATCTTATATTAAAACTGCACATAGCTGGATCAGTTCATAATTTAAAAAAAAAATAATGAACAATAAAAGATAATATTTTCTCGGAAAGATCGCTGTCGTTTTTAAAACACTGACAAAAAGTTATTAGTCTGACGTTTCGATTACACATGTAATCTTTGTCAAAGACACAATATCAAACAAAATTTTTCGAGAAAATATCATCTTATATTATGAACGCTGAAAGCATTCACCCTCGAATAATGAACAATGATGAATTTTCACAATTACTCATATTAATTAAAAAAAAAACAAACCTGGAACAATATTAAAGCAGTAGTTTACAATTTTTTTTGCATTTGTAATATTTGTATCTGTTATTAATCATAATTTTTAAATAAAAGTGACTCAGACTCGGCAAAAATTTGTTTAATATTAAATTAGAATTAAAATTAAGAAAATAGGTAATTTTCCTTAAAATTCGATATATAACTCTGGTTTCTACAAAAGCAATTTCTAACCAAAAATTACCTTTCCCTTTATTAGTCATGTCGACCGGTGTTATATTAACATATTTGTTCGTGGAAACAAACGTAGCAACTACAACTGACGCTTACAGAATAATTGGCAACATATTAAAAAATGAAGTGACGCCCAACATTTTGCTATAATAGTCAAAAGCTTTGTAATACGCCTAGTCGTTTTATAGAAGGTGCATGTGAGCTTAGGCTTGTTGCAAAATGAAGTCTCAAGCAATGTTTTGAACCCAAACGGTTGAAGTACCAAATATGTAAATAACAAACTTGTGCTTTGGGGTTAAAACTACTATGTTAGTCTTAGTATGCGCAATGGATAGATGTTTCATCTGAGTAAGAGCCAAATAAATACATAAATGCTGAACACCAAAATATAATGAAACAATATTATGCTTCTATGAGTAGTTTTTTCGCGCCTCTATGTATTGAAAAACATTATGTAGCTGCATACGTTTATTTTGATAATTTCCTTGTTCTTCAATTAAAAGTGTTGTACTATTATGTAATAGTTAGTCTTCAGAGCTTCAGAGCACTTGATTGTTTACCTTTCATTGTGAAAGAAAAGATATTTATATGAAAAGCTTCGCGGATATAAAGCTTTTTACCGACCGAAACCTGGTACGCTATTCAAGTACCAGTTAGCGCAATTTTTATTTGACACGGTTAATATACCCTGTTCGCAACATGCTATAGCAAATATTTAATTCAAACACCAACTATACAGTTTTTTATTTGAATGCAATTGGAAATACGGGTCGTGCTTTTGCCGGTAGGAATTTTAAAAGCTTTTTTGCTACAGGAATTCGTTGTAGAGTAAGCTCTACTGATGTTTTACGGTTTGTGTTTGCATTTCCCTCACAATTGCCGCCATTCGTGGATAAGCTGTATAGCTGCTTGCACAGAACATTCAGATTCAGCTTTCAAATGTCCCCAATGCAAAATGCGGGTTTCGCAATTCAGACTAAATACCACAGATTTAAAGTCGTGTTTTTAAATGCGGATAGTTTTTTGATCAGAGAAGAGGATTTCGTCGCACAGAGAAAAGTTCTTTCAGTCGCAAATAACAGAACTTGGTGTAAATTGTTAAATCGTGCCGCAAAGTCTTCCCAAGTTTTATTAAGGAAGGAACTATTTCTGAAAGATGTTAGATTGAAATTCAGTGTTCTGTAGAAGCGAGACTTTTATGGCTGACAGATCTCTTTCGCAGCTTTATAGTTTTCGAAGTTTTATCGATGCTGCCTCTCATTTTCTTGATTAATCAGTCACTGTTAAAGAAAAAGACGGCTAAGCAATTCCAGTTTATTGGAATTCTACGTAGAGATGTTAAGGTGAAATGGAAATACATAACCATCATTAAGATACGTGTGAAGCCCAATTTAGCATCTATTGTAGATGTAGCTTTAGGAAGTTAGCTTTACAATAGTGACTAAGGCGGTTAAACTTAGAATAAACAAGTTTATCATTGTTTGAGTTAGGAAATATATCTTTAAAAAACTGAAGTTGTCACCATCAAATGCTTTACAAAATAAACTAACTTTCTTCGCGCTTTTATGTATTTATATTATATTCATTTTTATACATTATTAATAAAATCTAAAGTGTATTATTTTTAGTCCAGAGCTTATTTACAAAGTTAAAAAGGAAATGTTGATACATTGCTTTTTTTCTGCTGTAGTATTATATTATTGACCTCTTATTTAGGAAAAAAGGGATTCCAAAATTTCTGTTTTATTGCAGTAAGGATAGAAAACGTTTGTTGGCTGATATATCAAAAGTTACAATGGCACAAAAAGGTTGATTTTGGTTTGAGTAAATGTGGAAAACAGTTGAATATTTATTTGCAGTGTAGAATAAATTTCCTCTTTTTTCCGTATTATTTTCACATATGTATTGTTTAATTTTTGTTCCAATTCCTCACTTTCCAGAACTCTGCATGTCGAGTATGTTAGTATGCTGGGGAAAACATCAACTATATCACTATATTGGATCTCTATCAGTAGCAAGGGCCAACAGTCGTATTTCTCTAGCTGTTTTTCATCTTTAGGGTAAACTATTTCACTATACAATTAGTTTTGGGAACAAATTGTGGTTTTTTTAAAAATAGACTGTACTTTATTTAACTGGCATGATGGAAATGTAATCCAATCAATGGTTGAAGTTTTATTTTGCGAGAGCTTTAGGAAGGCTTTTGCTTAGCATCAGCTATTGAAGTCAGTGCTTTTATTTTTTAGGGGAGTTGCTGAAAAATAATTAATATAAAAAATATTAAGCAGAATTTTTTACGTATTATGTATAAATTAACAAAAAAATAATAAAGTACATTGGAGTAAATATATTACTTCAGTAAGTACAGTAGTAATTTCATGTAATTAGTGCATACTTATATATTTTTATTCATATTTTCTTCCTATGACGACTACTACTGCCTAATTTATAACATAATAAAAACATGTGATTATTAATTTTGAAACACGAATAACTGTAAAAAATTATAACGTATCTAGGACACAGCAAGGGGTAATAGTTTGTCTAGTTGGCCAGCAAAATATCAACTTTCAAAAACACTGCGCCCTCTCAAGTTTCAAACAGTACATTCTGCTGAAGTATTTGCTGACAGAAGTTTTTAAAAAAATATTAAAAATTATATGACTTATATACTACCCTATATTTTTTCACTATGAGATGCTATCTTACAAAATTGATTATTACGCCAAACTATTTGCAATAGTAAGATCTATCTATTACATGGACTTAATAGCAATTTTATACATTTACTGTTAAACCGGTTCAAGCGTTTTATTTCCTTGTCTTCCTACACACTGTTAATATGTACATCTTTTTAGGTTTAAGTAACACTGCTGTAAGTTTTTAAAATGGCTTATCTCTGAGCTTTTTTAGTTTTTGAACATTTCTTATTTGTTTCCTTTTCTGGGAATCATCAGTATATAGAATTTACTATTAGCAGTATCTGAGACGAAAAATTAAGGACAGGGGGTTGAAGTATACTTTTGGAAAGTTAATGAGAAACCACAGTTTTTCTAGGTTACTAATGTTGGCTGGAGGTGCACGTTTTGTATTTGCCTCCATTTGCACCTACGTACCGTCACTGTCACACAGGTCTATTAAATTGGGTCGGCATAGCCCTTGCTATTCTAGAAATTATAAAGTACGTAACAGGATTATAACAGAGTTGGCTGGATGAGGGATTAGGGCTTTGTGAGCCACCGAGGCCCTTGGGTGGTGAGCCCCTAATTTGCATGCAGGATACAAAGGGTAAAGGAAAGATCAAGCTGAAATTTGAAGTGAAGTCGTTATGTGCGTTTTAATGCTGTACAACCCATTGTATCATGATTAGTATGGCAGTTGAAAGGAGATGCGAAATCGACTGGGGGCTTTCTAGTTCACGCAACCGAACTGGGTAACGGAATTTGTGATGAATGCAACTCGTTGCAACTAAAAATTATTCGAATGTTGTGACTTTGGTTTTATTCATAACGCAGTTGTACAATGTATTTTGCCCACTGGTTTTTTAGTTATTGTACCGGGCAGACTATTTTCGTTGTGATTTCGGAGTATAGGCTAAACGGTAACAAGTATAAAAAAAGGACCTAATATAAGCGTTACGATCTCTTTTCGAGCATAGTTCAGTGTCACAGAAATCTTGGCTAACTTTTACTAATTTTATGGACACCCGAACTTCGATTACTATTGTTATATATATTGGTGCGACAAATGCAGATTTCCAACTTAACTTCTTTTATTTACACACAAGTAAATACAAACACCACTAGTTCGAATAACCACTACTACTTATTAGCGCTTAAAACACCTTAGAACACTTGGGTCGCTTTGTTCGCTTGCTTCACCGCTTTTCATGTCATACAGCCTCCACGCGCTTACCCACCAACCGTTGAAATGTTTGATTCTCCCAGAACCAAGCGCAAGCTTCGATAACATACAAGAACAAAAAACCGCAGGTAACTGCAAGCGCATTAGCCTGGTTTTTGGTTTCCCCACATCATTATACTGTAATAGCTATCGAAACATTACTATTATCATTATTAGAGTAACATTTCTAGTGATGTGGCATACAAGTTCGTTCTTAAATTTGCAAATGTTTCTCATTTCGTGTTTTCGATTTGTATTTGCAGTAATTAATCATTGGCGTTGAACATATAAAAATGTTTTGCGTATTTAAACTATAGGATCCATAATTCCTGGCCCGGATCCAGGAGGGAGCACGCCTGTGCACTTGCCCTGGGCGGCAGTTAAGGGGGCGGCAAAACGGACTTCTGCATGTTTCATATTTTTATAATTAATTATTTTATAGCTTAAATTATCAAAGTTAAACGGTTTTAAATTGATTTAAATAAGTCATAACAAATAACAAAACAAAATAAGTGTCTCACTCGATACTTTGGACTTGCCGCATTGCGGGAGTTGGCGACACCTACTTCCGGTACATGCGAAATCTTTGCATGTCTGCACTCTAAGCGTCCACATCAGGGATGTTAGACGTATGATAAATATCATACTCTATATACCTATGATATTTTGCTCAAATGTCCAAAAAGTATKTAAAAATGCCGCCTAAAGTAAACCATTTAACAATGTCGAGGTTGGTACGCACTGCTCCGCACGCGCACGTAKTTGACCGTTCCCGTTACGTTMATGTAATGTGTAAGGCGTTGCTTCATACTGTGGTATGATAGTTAGGTTAGTTAAAGAAATTTCGACTAGGCTAGAAAGTACAAAGAAGCTCAATGCCTATTTCTCTTTCTAGAATGGATGCGAACTAATCAAACTCCCTTCAGAAGAGCTAAAAAAAATATGGTGTTGATCTTGCCTTAAAATGCAAAAGATTTAAATGCAAAAGATTTTAACCAGGAGCTGTTGGGTTTTTCAAGACCAATAATCAACTTGTTTAAATCTTCTGATTTAAAAACAGCCATTGCTCTCAATATATTGGAAATGATTTATGCAAATAATTTGGAAGATGCATTCCCCTAAATATGTGTATTGCGTTGCGGTTGCGCATATGTCGTACACTGCTTACTACTGCTTCAAGTTGCGAGAGAAGTTTAGGTAAATTAAAACTAATAAAGAATTATATATGCGTTACATGCGTTCTTCCATGAGTCAGGAAAGATTGTCTGGACTCGCAATTTTGTCAATTGAGAACACTTGCACAAACAATAAATTTTGAGTCTGTAGTAGATATGTTTCCTGAAAGAAAAGCTCGTAAAGTTAATTTTTAGTCAGTCATTTCATTTTGTTCATACCTTCCAGTGTATCTACCACTTACTAGTGTTTGTCATTTCTCTCTCATTTTACTCTAAACTTTAAATTTTTAATATCCAAACCACGTATTTGCACATATAATTCCGAAATAAAGTTTACACCTAAACAAAAGAGGGCGGCAACTTGTACCTTTACCCCGCGCTAAAAATTTTATAGATCGGGTCTGCATAATTCTATAATTTTTGACTGCAGTATAGACTATAACAAATTATCTTGGACTGACACCACAATAGACCGATCAAAAAGTGTTAATGTTTTCCAGTATAAAACATTTTTTAGACTAAATCTACTAAAAAAATATTACACAGAGTTACTGGTGCATATGCTTTTCATTAGCACATATACTTTTTGATAAAATAAAGAAATCTATAGTCGTGATTTAAGTTCTTGATCAAAAATGCAAAGAGCAAAAATGACTTACAACCATAATATTATAAATACTGTTTTCATTTGGTAACTTTCAAAGTTAAGTAGTCATGAATTACAAAATTCATACTGACGATGCAATGCATATAATTCAGGAAGATAATTCAATTTATACCGTGCAAAAAATCAGAAAGGTAATAACACGATAAAAAAGACATGTTTAGCTGTTTTATTTTTTAATGCATTGGAAATCCAGTGATATATTTTCGTTTCGTTGCTGCTCACACAAAAAAAATAAGTTGAGTCATTTTTAAGTTTTAGAAACCGGAGAAAGTCCACGTTTAAGGTGATTTAATTTTTTAATTTCCTGATAAAAATTTTCATGGGCAGTTCCAAAAATTTAGGGTAGCTCCTTTTTATTGAAACACCAGGTATTTGTCGAATAAGTTCAGAATCCACAAAATGAAATATGCCTATAATACATAGTTGCGTATACTATTTGTATTGTTTTTTTAATACGCTCTGCTCTATTTCGTCATTTTCAGCGACTTTTGTATTTTAATGGAACATTCGGTGTATTATTTTGTCTAATCTGGAATCCGTTTCTGTCTCCTTTTGTATAGGTATAAAACATAGAAAAAGTTGTAACATAAATTGCTTACATTTATCATTACTKACAGTTGAAAGTCGATATTAAAAAAAAATAATTTTATTTTATTTTCTCTATTACAGGCATATTTATATCAGTGGAAATTGTTTGTACGCTTAGAAGAATAATGCAATATGTACATTATAATCTTCACCATTAACTTACTAATGATACCTCTTTTTTCCAGGTGAGTAGCTACCTCTGCGGCTGTCACAATTCTATGAGTGGTAAGTTCCTTAGCTGTTTGACTTACGTCGTCCCCGGGATCCAATTAATTCAGCTGCACGGGCTTGCCAAAAGGTCATTTAGGCAAATATTTGCGCAGTTCCGTAAGGATCGACAACTAAATAAATTCCGCCTTCTCTGGAGGGTCGGTAATTCGTGTTTCTCAACTAGTTTCCCTTCGTGTCGAGTCAACGCCTACGTTACGAATTGACCTGAAAACGTTTCCAATTGACCAAAAAAACATTCTCGCATTCAGCTCGCGTTGCGAGCGTCGGTGTCCGTTAATATCCTAGTGTCAGGTGTGTTCGGCTTTTTCGATTTCCGCGCCTTTGTGTCACGTCTGCTTTTCCTGAATAATTCTGTTCAGCCCAGCTCGCGCGTTTGCGGGACGATAGGAAAAAATTGGTTGCGCGGAGTAATATTAAGTTGTTGAATATTATAATAGCGGAGCTGGTTCCAAACTTCATTAAACTGTTAACAGAATCGGTTGCCATTCCCATCTTATTTGAGTACAATCTGTACGAGAAAAAACTTCGAACCAACTTGCATTAATTGCATTCCTTGTGAATGGGGCACGTGTGCGCGTCTATTTAACAGGCAAAACGTACACGTTTTGGACATACAAGTCTGAACTGTCTTCTAGTCGCTAGGTGCTGGATGTCAGGTTGCTGAAAACAAAAAGGAAATAAAAACTCTTGTAAAGTGTGTTCGTTTTTAAGCTAGTACCTATTTATTTTACGCGTGAAATGAAAATCAGGTGTAGAAAATATACAGAAAAAGCATATTAGTAAGTTTTGTTAAGTGTTTACTTCACTGCGCTTCAGCGCTTGCGAACTTACACTTTTCCTTTTTGTTGCTAGTTTTGCAGTTTTAGCTGGTGTTTTATTCAGCATTCTTTTATCTATACTATATCGTTGTACTGGTATTTCTATATTTTTAAAGTTGTAAAATTTAGCTTTTCCTATGTCTTAAGAAAGATAAACTTTACAAGTATCGCTTTTTCGTTTTGTCTAAAGTTGATTGATTTGTTGATGGCCCTAAATTGTGTCTTACTTTAATTATTTGTTGATTATCGATTCCAGATCAGTATCGAGCCCTGCTCGACCACTAATTTCAATCATTTTTCCAACTCATTGCTTCACGGTCATTGAAGAAGAAATCATAACAAAATTAAAATTAAATGGGTTTTAGTTTGTTAAAAAATCACTTCTGAAATGTTTCGTTGCTCTTTATGTAATTGCTTTAAATGATTTACTTTAGATAATACATATTGTCAAACTGACAAGTCAGAAGATTTATAAGTGTAAATTCTAGATTATCAGTACTTGTGCCCTACAACAGGGGATGAATCATTTCCCAGTGGCGCGCCTTGGGCAACGTCCGTATCACGATTAAGTAGTCCACAACTTCTATATCGACAGTCTGAAAGACCATATCTAGTGGAAAACCTATTGCAATGTAAATGTTATGTTAATTATAGTTTATTCTCAATTCTCTAGAGTGCTGCGAATTTTTAAAACAATTGCTTTGCATGTCTGATCAGTTCATGTTGACAAAAGTAAAAACTGCCACCGTGTACCATGTTCATAACAGGCGCTAAACCACGCTAAAGCCTAACTAACATTACCTGAACATTTTCGAGTCTTTAATCACTTGCATTCCTCTTCATCAGTAACAACCATAACACGTTTACTTCAGTAAAGGCTTTTTCAAGATTACAATGTTTGGTCATAACTACAATCGTACTCATAACAACAATAACTCACATTTTCTCAACTAAAATCATTTATTATAAATCGTATTCGTCTATACATTTAACAGTTGGTCGTTGCACACTGCTCAAGATACCTAGAACTCTGGGAGCTCAAGCTGCTACTGTAAAAAAGATTTCAAAACGTATTGCAATAATTTAGTTGAGTTTCTAGTAACAAATGACTACGGATATATTTAAAAGGATAACGATCTTTGCCATCGGTCATACTACAAAAATGGTCCTGTTTGATAGAGGTTTTAAGTCCCACCGGTAGATGGCGGCAACTTACAAGTGTAAGATTTTTACATTTATTTTTATCATCTTAATCAAAGTGAAATACATTTTAATGATCATGCAAGAGGAGAACGTGACATGGGAATATGTAATATTTCCAGCTTAACACTCGGGCCGCTTTTTAAACTTTCTTCACCGCTTCAAATAACACGCTTTATAAACCTTGTATAAGGTAGCTTCCGGCCTACCTAATTCCAGCAAACGTTTCTGCAAAATTATCATTCTGTTCTATGCTCGACATTCATTCATATGCCATCTATTCGATTAATAGCTGACTACATAGCCGTCTCTAGCGTCCTGCAAGCGTTACCTGTAGCAGTATACCGACATATGACAGTAATATGATTATTTGCTTTACATTCACTAAATATTTTGCAGTACCGCAATAGTCCGCCATTTTAGGGCAAAATAGTGGCGGGAAATGTAAATATTTATAAAAGAAATGGGAGAGGAAACTAAAACTATCAAACCTAACTATAAATATATAATAATTGTTTTAAGGGGTATGTAGGTCAATATTTAGATATAAAAAAGTTGTTACTCGTCCTGGCCGGGAGTCGAACCCGAGACCTCTAGGACGGATCTTTAGCGTGCTAACCAATTACACCACCGGGACACTCAGGTTCAAATTCCCTCCAGCACATTTATAGCTGTGATCTCCATCGTTCAGGTTTTTGAACTTCAGTGAATCATGCCACCCCTGATCGGGTAAGTATGCGCCACCGGCTGCCTATCTCTTGTTCGCGTATATTAGGCTGCCCAGAACACGTATTTGTCATTCAGCCGCCATCTTTTAATGCTCTAATAAGATGGGAAAAACAGTTCGTTTTGGAGAGCCAGTTCGCGCGAACTAGCTCGCGCAAGCGAACCGTTATTAGTTTCAATAGTTCGTTCGCGAACTGAAACAACAGCTGTTCGTTCGCGAACGACGAACTTTCAATGTCACGAACCAGTTCGCGCAGTTCTCACCCGAGAGCCATTCTTTTTAACAGTTCGTTCGCGACCGACCCCCCTCTACGTAATTTAGATTATGTTTGTCATCCAGCCGCCATTTTTGACAGCATTCTGGATAGGCTAATTACTCGCCTGGCTGGGATTTGAACTGGAGTACCCCGGTAGCCTCATTGGTTAGCACGCCAGAGATCCGTTCTGGAGGTCTCGGGTTCGACTCCCGGCAAGGCCGAGTAATTACTTTTTCATACCTAAATATTGGCCTACATACCATTTAAAGCATTATTATTATTATTATTATACAAATAGACAATAAAAACAACTATTATAACTAACTATAAATGTTCGAAAACTGCCAGATATCAGGCTCTGATGCAGCTAAGTTTGATAGTTTGATTTCCTCTCTCGCCTCCTTAAAAATTTCTGGCATTATTTTGCCCTAAAATGGCCGCCTTTTGCGGCACTGTAATATATTTTTTTTGCGTTCTTAATGAAGCCATTATGAAACACAATATGCGTTTCGTAATACAGCCATTTTGAAATGGATTTCTTTTCTGTTCCAATATCGGTATCACTAAAAATCTCCGAGGGAACATTAAACAAACTACACCTCGTAACGTAGTAACCGTCATGGGTCTTGCCAAAATTGACGCTTTGGCAGGTTCAATTTCCCTAAATTTTTGATTTTGATAAAATTTTTCGCATTTTCTTGTGTAGAAGACAGAAATCACGCAAAATAGAGAAAATGTGTAAAAACCCGTTTCATAAAACTCTTTGTCGCATCCAGACTTTACAAAACGAGCCGAACAAAATGGCTCCTTTTGAAACTAGTTTTAATATATTATTGTGACTGTATATATGCTTGCCGATGACGTAAGGCTCATGCTTTATGATTAAGACTTTACCTTAGGTGAAATACTAGAGCTCAAAAGAAGAATGCTTAACAAGTTAAATTCGAGGGCAAATTATCGAATGACCTTATTAAGCTTTGGCAAATATATATTTTCTTATCAATTCACTTTTTCGTCTTAATTTTCATTCTATTATGATCCTTAGTGCCAATTCACAATTAACGTAATACGTACTTAACCAAATTTCTGTAATGCGTCAAAATAAACCTCATACATGTTTAGGAATGTGTTTACAATAACTGTACGTAAAAATTACGATTACGTTTCAGTCAGGTCTCCATAAAACCTATGTAAAGTTGAAATTATTTCAACTTAACGTTTTTGTAAAATTTGTATATTACGTATTAGGTTAATTGTGAATTGGCACTTACTCATCTACCTCTATTGGTTCTAAATTCTTAGTATGATTAGGTGTTTTAATTTGAAATTAGTATGCAAGTAATTATTGTCAGATGAAAATATATAGGCAAGCGTCATGGTTGTCAGGATAAACATGTTGTGCCAGATTGAGCACTCTTAAAAATAAGAATAATACAAGCCAGCAGTAAAATTGCAGAAAATTAGACGTTTCGCCTAGGGCGGTATTTGTCTTTATAACGTCCCATTACGACTTTAACATGATGGAGCACGTAGCCACTTTTATGTCCCTCTCTCACGCGAATTTATTGTCTACGTAAACTAAATAAAACAATTTGCATTTCGTTATGAAAGTGTGTCGAGAGGTTCCGCGGAACTTCCGATGTGAGGCSTAAACTTGCCCTAGAGTCGGTCTCTGAATAAGACGGAAATTTTAGCGTGCACCGTCTGTAATTTGCCTTGTATTTTTATTTGCGTTCCTATTCAAAGACGACCGAGAAAATTCAGTTTACTAGGAGTTCTCTGTGATAATATAGCAGCCTTTGTGGCCGCATCGAGGGTTGTTTGGAAACATTTCTATACGTCTATATCGTTTCAAAATTACTTATTTGTATCTTATGGATGTAGGTAGCTTCCAGACTCGCGTAGATGTTCCCTTGAGATGGACACGTCTTACGCTGCACTTTGAGGGTAATTTTTTTAAGTGGTAATGAGTCGTTTAGCGGTAGCTTTACGAACTACGACGTATGTTGGTTGAATGGCGATTGCCTAATGAGCGTTTAAGCCGGGGCTTTCGACAGTGTTAAGCAGACTGTCGAAGTCTCGGTTTGAGGTCATTGGTAAATCCCAGCGAAAGAGACCAGTGAAATAAAATTAGTTTGAATTTTTAATCTTTGTCCTATTCATTACAGTTCAGAATTAACTGCATCCTCTACCATATATTTAAGACAGACGTGTTCACGTCAAAATTACGGGTGTTTAAGTGAGATGTTGGCAATTTCGGGAAACTTCTTTTTTATAATTCTTGATTTAGCTGTACATTTATGCATTTAATGAAATTTTGGATGTACTTCAAATCATTTTACGTTCATCAAATCTGTGAATGATGAAATCACAATGCAAAAGTAAGTAGTATATTATATACTTAAAGGATGATAAACAGCATTTTTCGTTTTTATAGCAAATTTAATTTTCCCTGCGGTCCTGGGTATTGATTTGGAAATCGTTTATACCTACCAGAAATAATTCAGCCTATGTAATGAAATAAACACCAATGGAGTAGTTTATTAAAAACCTAGTTTCATAAGGCACCATTTTGCTTCCGGCTCGTTTTGTAAACGTTGGATGCGTGCAGCCAAGACCCTTATGAAACGGATATTTTTTTATACATTTTTTCTATTTTACGTGGTTTCCGTCTTCTACATAAGAAAATATGACAAAAAATAAAAATATGTATTTGGGAATTTTAAACTGCCATGCTTAAGCTGGCCAAGTGTCAATTTTTGTTTTATTGAAAGTTCCCTCAGAGTTTTTTTAGTAATACCAACAGTGGAAAATAAAAAGAGACGTTTCATAACAGCTCCATTAAGAACGTAAAATAGAAACATTTTATTAAAGCAGCAGAGCTGTATTTGGGAACTCTGGACTCCAAGGCTGAACTACCAAGGGATTTTTTTGGTAATTTTCAAGATTAATTTAAATCTTGAAAATTAGCAATTTTGGGTAATGCCGCAAAAAATAAAAACCTAAAAATAAAACATTTTAAGTGCATTTAGTCGATGGTGATTTAGATATTAGAAATACATTGTTTCTATGCTTACCGCATCGTAAACAGCGAACATATTGAAATAAAATATTAAAGTGAGTAAATAAGTAAAAACAAAAAAAGTACAACTAGTGAAGATAGGTATATGGAAAGTATTAGATATTGACGGAATATGAAAAATAATTATATTCAAAGGCTCCATAAAAATATGTACGTTTGAACCTTTTGAAATATAGCACACTGTACAATTAGCGCTCTGCGTTTTTATTTCTTTCTCAAATCTTACGGCTGTAGTCGAAGAAATCTTTGTTAGGCCAGTTAAGAGTCCACAGTAAGTTAAGCCAAATAATAAATGGCGATCTAGATAGGTAAAATTTTATATTATTTACATTTTTCAATACGAAAAACAGGATTTTAAAAATAATAAACTGTAACCTATGGTACGCCCTTAAACCCGGCTTATTGTGCCCGGTACTATCTTAACGCCACACTGTTATAATAATAGCACCAAAACACTATACTTTACATATTAAAAATATTTGAATTGACTTTTAGCAATAATGTAGAACAGTTCTTTCCTTCTTATATGACGTGGAGTGAACAGTGAAACTACGACTAATGCAACCTTATAACTAGCACAATTAACTTAGGTATTTAACAGACCCGTAAATGTTGGAGTTTTTAATGCATTTTGTTTTTTTTTAAGATTATGCGTTCCTGGTAAATTATTATTAGAATCGAATTTCCGAAGATAGGAGGTATAAAATATTACAAAAACCATGTTGTCGTGTCGTGTTTTAGATAACATATTATTATATTCAAATTATTTTCATATGTTTGTAGGTACATTGCGGTTTTTTGCAACTAAAAAGGTTAACTATATTTTTAAAATAATAATTACCTTCTGTATGATTCAAGAAATGCATAAAAGTAATACAGTGGTGCATGGAGGATAATTGGCTTCGTTTACTTTCATTACGTTTTCTGATTGATTGATGAATAGGTACCTTTTGAAATTCTTCATACATCGAAAAAAATGCATGAATGTTTCCGCAGAAGAGTTGAACCCCGGAGGCAATAATAAATATTTTTGTTTGCTGAAAGGGTGAAACCAATTTCATAGGGATGAATAAAATAAATTATTCCAAATAACGACGTTTCGCTTGGTAATTAAGGACTTTATCAAGTTTATTACATGCAGGCAGTCATCATATTAGGGGTACGGATTTTACCCAGATCATCGGTTTATCACATTAATATTGGTTATTGCTGGTTATTGAGCATTAATATTAAAGGATTGTTTCAGTTATGGAAATGAAAACTGTTCTAGTACACGATGCACATAGCTCGGTAAGCAAAGCCTATCCGTTCTCAACATAGCAAGAAGCCGAAAAAAAAACTGTTAGCAAGAAACTTAACAAAATGAGCGGTCCAGCTCAATTTAGCTTTTTACGGAGATTAGATTTTTAAAGACAAAGATGCATCATTCCATTTAAAATCCCAAAGTTACAACCCACCCCTCAAAATAAAGAGACGGGTAAAATATAAAAAATATGGTTAAACATTTTCCGGCATATCCCTATTTACAACATACAAATTTCATGATATTTTAGAGATATTGCTTTGTCCCAATCACCCTCTATAGCAATCTTGACACTTTTGTCACAAATACTCGTAAAGAGTAATAGCACAAGACAACATGTTACGATATTGCTGCACAGTAGGCCACACTAGGAGCTGCACTACTAGAAGCCAAAAAAACTGCTAATAGAAAGATTGCCTATTTATATGGGCTTTTATTTTCTGATTATAACAAATGAACAATCTGTATAAAAATATGTATGTGCTGTAGAATGAAAAGGAAGTAAGTTTAACTGTTGCTATAAGGATAATACTAAACTCATAAATTCAATTAAGTCCAACGCTAACAAATTCGTGCAATGAACAAGAACCGGCCAAGTAAACAAAGTTCTAAAAAAGTTAATGAAATAACTTCGAAATGAAATTAATAGATTTCAGGTTCGAGTTGTAATCTACATAACAATAAATTCGAACAGAAGCAACTTTGCGTAGCTGGAGATAACAGTTATAAATCCCCGGTCCCTTGAATATTCATAGAAAATTAGAAGAATATACCCGCAGCAACCGTCTTATTGTTCGCCACAATCCAAACGAGATTATTTCTCAAGGTAAGAGGGGCCTTGTTGCAGCAGGTGCCTATTTCAGTAGTTCCAAAACTTGTCGACCGGTAGCCAAGATGTACAATAACTTACAAGTAATCGCATTACGTAAATTACACGGAGGAGAACTTCTGAGAACTGTTCAAAGCACTCTGCCATTCTCGTTTCACGATTGGCCCGCTTAATCTTCACGAGAGGCGAATGAAGTTTCTAAGGGCTTTGTACGGACTGCCGATGGGAAAAAACCTTGCGATTCACTTTATCTACGCAGCACTAGTCTTGCAATATTCGTTTCAAGATTGCTTTATTTGTTATATGGTATCATGGATTGGAGGGGACGTTGTAGCGTTATGAAATTTATAAAGCTTCAGATGCGCTGCTTATCGTGAGAAAATATTCCATTGCGTAAATCGTCAAGTGTGGTTGAACAGAGTAATCCAATTGGACTCGACTTGATTCAGATATATTTCAGGTAAATAAAAAAAATATGTCTCTGCTTAATATTATGCGTATACGGAACATTCTTAAAAATGCATGCTGTTCGGAAACTTATAGGCATAAAAATGTGGGGTTAGTCTTTTATTAAAATGCACCAATTTTAAAATTCTTTGAAAAATGTACAGGGTTTCTTACAAAATTATCGATTAAATCAGTTTGCCGCCTCCTAGGAAAGTAAAAAAAAAACTATTGCTTTGACGTATACTTGTCATCTGTTGATTGTTGCATTATTTGATATATTTTAATATGTGAAAACGCATGGGAGTTTGTATTTCCAACGTATCATGTAGTGTTCTGTGGGATAATCAACTTTAAGGTTGGAAAAAGCTTACATTTCGGAGCTGTGAGGTGACACGCTTTCGTATAATTTTTAGGCTATGTACGGTATTTGTGAGGTTGTGGCTGCAGTAAGCCACATGATGGACTGGAAGGTGTTTTTAGCCTGCCGCAATGGCAAAATTCACAGACTAAGTGGTAGTAACGTTAGGTGCACTGCACAAAGCTTCCGCAATGCAAGAATGAAAGAGAAATAGATCCGTAAATTTTTGGAAACCTTTATAAAGTCACCGATTTTGTTACTGTAACGGATCTGCAATCTTCAGTACTATCGTGCTCATTGATGTTGAGTGATCGCCTTGCTTATTGTAGCTTGGCAGCAGTTACAAAAAAGCAGCTCAAATGAAAGAACATGAAGAAAATCTCTTAAAGGATAAAAGCGATCTGCCTCCTACTAACGAGGTCGATGAATCTAGTGACAGCGATTTAGAATACTTATTAGTGTATATTGTTTTTTCCACCTTTGTAATGCAATATAATATTCGTAACTATATTTAMAAAAACATTTTAAGTATTACTACAAATATATGAAAAAGGGCACTTAGTTATTTTTTTTGTTTTTACTAATTTCAGATATGTTAGACATATCAACGCCACCCGCGTTGCATGAATCATTTATAGAAACCCTGCATAATTATCTATGTTTGTTCGTATTTAATGATCCCTGTTATAACTACTGTACAGTATGAAAATTACATTATTTCCTTGCAAAACTAAGCACTATAATAAATAATATTTATTTGCAAAAAAACACTACTGTTTAGATTGGTAGATGTTCAAAATGGCCCCCGTCAGAATGCACACATGGAGAGGGCGTTTTTGTAAGGAAAATAAAATGTATATTTTAATTGCTTTGAGAAACATTGTCCAATATCAATTTAAGTTTTATTTATTTATTATTATCAGTTATACTTTGTATAAAAATCTATTTAGAAAACATTTTTAAAGGCACTAGATATTATTAAACATTAAGTAAAAATGGTTGTCACTAATAACTATCAAAAACCACAACACTTAGTACAGTAGAAAACAATAATACAACTCAAGTAATTAAATCAGTTCAAACTCATTCTATAACAAATTCTACTCTTCTTTTTTTAGGTTTTCGTCTTATTTTGACTGAATTAACGTCTTCATAAAATTATATTTGATAAGTACCACCACATTTATTTGTTTTGTCTGCTCTAACCAACCTTAAATTCCGTCAAATCGAATGTTAAACAATTAATTTAGTCAAACTTGAAACTTTTGAAATAGCACTCATTTGAAAAATTGAGCACCTAATCTATTCCGTGTTGTAGCTGCTCAGAGCACATTAGAAGCTTATATTAAATATTCCTGTGTCATGTCCTCCTATCGTATGATCTTATGTGTGTTTCACTGTGAATATGATGATATTAAAGTCACTAGGCAGATAAAGTACCACAATGGTCCGCCATTTTAGTGCAAAATGGCAGCGGTAAATTTAAATGTTTATGCAGAAGATGGGATCAAACCTATTTCGTTTCTATGGTTTTGGTTTCATGCGCCATTTTAGTGCAAAAATATGGACAATGAATTGCAGTACTTTATCTATCTAGTGACTTTAGATGATATAATAAATTCCTGCCATCTACCGGGGCTATTTTTTTAACATGACAGATGGCAAAGATCGTTATGTTCTCCTTAGTGGAGTTATCCGTAGGCTTACAGTAACTAAATATATTACAATACCACAATTAGCTGCCATTTTGGGGCAAAATAGTGGCGGAAAATTTAAATGTCTATAAAGAAGAAGGAACCAAACCATTAAACCAACCTAACCATAAACTGTCAGATATCAGATTTTGATGTACAAAACAAAATGGTGCGAAATGTCTTTAGTATTATTGATTATAGCTATAGTGTGTAATCGTTCACCGTTAACTAACTAACAACTTAAACTGAACCAAAGTCTTAAGATTTATTCCTAAAAGTAGATGCGAATATAATTTATAATCAAGCAGGCAAAAAGAGGAGCACATTCTTATACCTCAAGATTGTTGAATGGGTAAATAACAGGGCAATTTGGTGCCACAAGTTCTCTAATTTAGGGGATTATTTTCCGAGTATTTACTGCGTAGAGTTTCAAGAATATAAATGGTAAGGGAGGTAGGCGTAATATCCTTAACATCCCCTGTGCGGATTTTCGTCCTCTTAACGGCGGCGCTAAATGCCTGAATAGTCGGTCAACGACCGTCTCATGGAAAAATATTCGTCGCGTGTTTGCTACGATGCATGATGCTCGCCTATCATATGAGCCACACCGAGAATGGAAGGAAATGTGAAATATCACGTTCACAATGACTTGACATTTCCATGACCCGATATGTATGCGAGCGAGCGACCAATATTTATGGGCGGCATTACCAGAACTGATGATATTTGTAACCGCCGGCAAACACTTTTTTTATCTAAATTTCTTATTTTATCCGGACGTGGCGACAAAACGTTGTGTGCGGTGCAAAATTAATCAACGGCCAAAAAATATGGGCTGTTCAAGTCGATTATGCCTAAATTGAGTTTTAGATTAAATTCCTCGAAGGCCGTGATACCAAAGAAAAATACGTTCCATAAATATACGGGAAGATTAGAGTTTAATTAGTGATGACGGGCGTACTACGAATACAATTAAATTAATTGAGAGAGCCGAATTAACAGCTCGCTCCTTCCTGGAAACTGGGATGTTAATATGCTAATGCCGTATAGTCGCTTCAAACTGGGCCATCCCAGTGCGGTGGTACGTCACCTCAAATTCCTTTAAATAAATGTGGATAAAAGGGCATTTGTAAAGTGCCCTCTTCTTTCGTTGAGGGTTCCTAAATTGATGCTCCCATTCATTTTGCTTAAAGTTTGTTTTAGCTTTAAAACCTAGAGCTTTTAATTTGATAAGAAGTATATGGTGCTCTGCAAAAGACTCAAACTGTAGAGAAAGTACATTTTATTTTGGATAATGCACTCAGATCGCTAATGAAGCTTCTGTTCTCTTAACAATCGCCAGCAATCCGATATATACATAGTGTAGATAGAAATTGTTTTGTTAGTTTAAAAATTTTTACGTATATTAATTTTCATAATAAATTGTCAATCTGCAAAATAAAAATGTTCGACAAAAACCTAAATTATAGGTCGAAACGTTATATTATTAGAAAAAAGCGTCTTTAATTTATAAAAAAAGGAGCCATAGCCTACAAATAAATACAATAAGAAAAATTAACACAAAAGGACTCCACAAAATTAACATCAAAATCTTTACGTAGTTCGGAGAATTAATCTTTTTTTCACATTTTTGATGAATTCAATCTTCAGGTTTGTTATTTGCTGCCACATTTAAAATTGAAAGCATAATAGTTCCTAGAAGGTACTTTTATGATACATTATGCGTTGACTTCAGGTGTTTTGGATTTATTGTTTAGAGGTGTAACCTCGGGTGTAACTATATTGAGATATCATGAGCTGATGAGTTTTGCTTCAAGAAAGCCTCGCTTTTGTTTTATAATGTACCTATTTTGGGCAAACTTAACACACAGTAATAGATTGGATTAAACATTATTGACTCGTTAACATTGAACAAAGGATTAATAACATATTAGATAAAACAAGATTTTATTTCATTTAACACTCACTCTTGATGCATCAGTCAAACATTGGGGAAGTGGCTTTGTTAGCGTATCATCCGTCTCACCGTACGAACATAGTACACCTGTGTTATGTTCTCTGAATTCGCAGATAATATATAGTTTAATATTTATGGGTTTTTTCTTGTGATGTTCTGCATTTTTAATTAAGCAGATGGAACTTTGACTCTGAAGATAAAACATACTGTGTTTCCGTAGTAGATCTTATGGTGCATTTTTAGTTGTGTGAAGATAAAATTGACTAACAGTATAATAATACTTGATCGTGAAACTGTTGCGAGAAACATTAAACTACCAACGGCATTACTGTTTGGCTCTAGCTTCATTTATTTCTTGTCTTGTTCAGATGCACCGTGGCAACTGTGAAGATGGTTCATTGGGTAGAATGGTGCCGCACTAGGCTTACAATTTTCCATGTTAAACTCGTTATCCTCGAAATATTTTTCAAGTTTGGTAAGAACCGTTATTAATTATTTAATTACACATTATGAGACCGGCAAATAAACCATCTCAACAAGTATGCAGCAGGTATTTAGTTAGGTGAGGTTAAAAGTTATGAAGAAACTTGCAAACTTTTGATTCCAAGAAAGAGGTGATCCATATTTACTTTTGTGTAACTAACAGATCAGTACCCCATTTTCATCTTCAAATCTAATTGCCTGTTGGATATAAACTTATTCGGACAATTAACCATATAAGAAGGCAGTTGAAGTCTCTTCATAATTAATACAAGCTTACTATGGATAACCTTTTGCATACAACTTCAATCTGTTAGTTGTACCTGTAGAATTCAGCTTTACTCGAAATCCATTTACAGCCAACAATTTTGAGTTATGGTGGCAACTGAACCAGTGCTCATGCTTTATAGGCTCTCAGTAAAGTAATTTCGTTTTCCATTACCCCATATTATTTCTACAACCCACTAGAAGACATTTTGTAGTTACTGCTCCAAGTCTGTTACATACTGTGAAAAGTTTGCCTTTCTTGAGCCGTCTTCGGATAAAGTAGTTCCATAGTAAAACTCCAGTATTAGTTTAAATATTGTATCTCAGTAAGTAAACTGCTCTGATGAGCTGTAATGACAGCGAAATAGTACTATCTGCAGTTGGTTGAGGTGTAGACAGCACAGCATAGACATGCATTTTATTGTATCTCAGTGACAAATACGGCGCAGTCCGTCTTATCACCAATCCACGGTCTAAACTCGAGCTGTTAAAGTGAGAAACACTTTGAAGACTGCATCCGATGTATGTAGGTACCTTACTATTGTTATTTTTTTGTGAAAAGTATTCGTAAAAAGACTAAGTTTGTGGCATCCTTTAACACAAACAGGAACCACGAATTCATATGAAGGCGTATTGAAATTAGCTAACCTTAATTAGCTAGGCCTTGAGCTTCCGTGTTCAGTCAGTGAAAGTTTGAAACGTAAAGAAAGATGAGAACAAAGATGATATGCTACCGTATACTTTATGCTGGTCCTTTGTCATTTTTTATTTGATAAATGGTCTCTTTGACTGATTAGTTAAAGCTTTGTTTTGTCTCCAAGCTCTTTAGTAATCATCAGTTGTTTAGATGGTTTAGAGAAGAACTTCTTGACTTTACCAATATTGACGATCTGTTAGAAACTCATGTCGTAGGGATAGTTTCTCTCTTCCTTCATTAAGCTTTCCATTAGCTAGTCTAGATTCATTCTAAACATTAAGGATTCAAACAAACTCTTAAGTAGCAAGATAAGTATATGCCATGTTGTTTGCATAATTTAATTCCTAATTGCTCCTCATTTTAAATACGAAGATTATAAAACTGTGTACAAATTCAAGTAGGTATATCGATTGCTACTACTACATATTATGTTTTTTTTTTATCCTTAGTTTATCCTAAATCTTGTAAATATCTAACATTATGCGTAAAGGCCGCTATTGTTACCTGCTGTCTTATATTTGACGTCTGTAGCACATGTTTTATGTTCACAAGAATTTAAAACAATTGTGACCATTAGCTGCTTTTCATTTTTAAGGTCGAAATATAATTTGGATAGTAAAATCGCCGCGTTACTGCGACTTAGTAAGGCTTTACTATTAGTTGAATACTGATGATATTCATAATCACGTTAAATAGCATCATTTGTTCCATGCAACCTCTATGCTAGGAGGCCATGATATAGCGCAACATATTGAGTTTTTAATCCATCTTTGTTAATTTTTATCATTTGAACGTTTCCTGAATGGATATCTTATTGTCTAACGAAAGAGTGCTCTAATGCAGCAGCACTAATTTTAAAAAATATATAATATCGAGTTAATTACTGTTTATCGACAAAATGAGTCTTATTTGGTGTGCAGTTTAGAAAGTAATTGTAATGATGTTTTCGGTATAATTTAATGAGTATCCGTCTGCCACTTTAAAGTCCTAACACAACTTTTAGTTGAAAAGTTTTAGTGCCATTGCGGCTTTGAACTGCATGTATGTATGTAGTTAAGAGGTTTTAGAAATTCCGTAAATGGTAAGACAGCTGAGACCTCAATCATTGGTGTTTCGAAAAATGTTCTGCTTCTTTCTATTACTACTGCATAAGTATTAAGAACAAGATCTTGTTTTTAGATTTACGAGATTTTTTTTAATAATTTATTTATATCTTTAGACAAAAGTAAATTTAACCTACCACTGTTAAGCAGACACGCTTGCTTCATTGAAATTTAACTCTCTTTCTTCTGTCATAGATTTTGTGCTGCCTTGTTATACGTATCCGTAATGTACGACATTATTAAGTAATAGAATAACCTGTAATGATACGGCGTTATTAACTTCACTTTGCGGATGTAGGCGCATAATGGATTTTGCACCGTTGCCTATATTGTATCATTAGGGTAACTTCCGTTAACAGTTAGTGAAAATTCTAAACTGCACCACACCCGCACGTTATGTCGAATGTACGCATTGCATATAATGGCAACCGCAGTGTGGCCCAGTGTCACATGTATTTGTTTAACTTGTTTGTATTGCTCAATAACGTATGTATTTTTATTTTTAGCTAAACATTCTGGGAACTTGAACCAATAGCCCCAAGATTTTGTATACGTGTTCTGTAACCATTGATTTTTCTTATGAGGTTTTGAAGTCTTTGGTTAGCGTGTAGCGCAGCTCAGTACAAGAGAAATATGTAAACGAACATTTAGAATAAGAATCAATACATGCTTTGACTAAAACGACTGTTATATTGAACATATTTAAAATGGTGTTTTCTTATTGTGGCGGATAGATCCTCGTCGATAGACAATGTTAGATCCTTTCATCACACAGTGTATTGCAGTAGCAATAGTTAACTTCTCTAAGGACCAGTAAAGACAATAAATCACTAGGGTTGTGATTCTATGAAATTTGATTGCAATTATAAGGGCTATAAACACTTTTCCTGACATTTTGGTGAACAATAACTTCAAATTCCAAAGTACAATGACATTTTTTTACAGAATATGTTTATTTATTTAGTTATTTATTTGGATACATCACCAAACAGCCGAAGCCAATTACAGGTGAGGGAAATAACACTAATAATAATATATTACACATAAGGAGGGCATACACAATTCTCGATTTCACGAACACTACAGGAGAAAATGTCAAGTAAATAACAGACAGAATTATAGTTACTGCACATAACGTATACAGGAGAAAACCTAAGTAAAGTATGAGTGTAAGGTAAATAAAAACAATCGATATTACGACTAGCTGGTCGCGGAACTCTGAAGTACAATTGCATAAGTAAGGATGTACAATTCACCTGCCCAGGTATTACTTTATATAGAAATATAATTAAATGAAGCTTTCTACGAGCAAATAAACTGTGCATTTCAATTTTTTTTAACAATAGATCGTTAGGGTAACCTACAGCTCGATAGACACCATTAGAAGTAAAAGACAAGAATTTAAGAAAACGTCTTTGTACACTTTCTAAATTATCGATGTAGGTGCCATATCCTGGAGCCCATACGACGGAGCAATACTCTGATTTTGAGCGTACATACGCAAAATACAAAAGCTTCAGCGCAGCAAGCCTAACATTCTATATGAGCGCGCAATACAGTCAGTTACATGGGGGACAAAACTCAAGTTCCTGCCAAATAACGCCAAGGTCTTTTATGGTATCGCGCCGGGATAGCTTGTTATCGCCTATAATGTAGTCGAAAGTAAATGGATTATGGACCCTGTAGTATGAACATGCATAACATTTTTGTATATTCAGCGGTAACTTATTGACCAGACATCAATTTTCAATACTTTCGAGATCGTTTTGAAGATTATGTGCATCATCGAGGGACTGAAGAGAGGCAAATAGCTTTAAATCGTCGGCATACAGTAAACTATGACATTTAAGTCCTATCGAAATATCATTGACATATATGATGAAAAGCAAAGGCCGCAAAACGGAGCCCTGAGGGACACCTGAGGTAACATAGAAAGCAGGAGACACATGTCCGCTGTACCCGACGTACTGCCGCCGACCCACTAAGTAGGACGAGAAAAACTGCAAAAGTGACGGAGACAATCCAGTTGTGGACAATTTACTTATGAGTATAGTATGATCGAGACGGTCAAAAGCACTCGAAAAATCCGTATAGATTGCATCGACCTGCATCCCACAATCAAGACGCTCAGATATGAAATTTGAAATGCACGCTAAATTTGTAGCACTCGATCTACCAGAAGTAAAACCATGTTGACAGTCTGACAGCATTAGAGTTATATCAAGGCTAACAACAATGAATAATGATGAACGTGCGCGACGGGTCTGATCCGAACTTATATGATAGCTACCGTCTGGACAGTAACACTTGTTTGTTTTTATTTGCAAAGGGTATTCTACAATTAGCGCAAAAACTAATTTTGATAAAAAATACTGGTTTGTAATTATATTATATTATTATATTAATTGATTCATAAATTATACAAATTGCATGTCGAGCAAAAGGCCTCCGAACTGAACTGAAACTTTTCATGATCTTTATTATAAATGTGGCTGAATTTCTTTGACAGAGCGCTCATTTTTCTCCTTCAAGGCTTGGATGGTTGTGGTCTTACTGCCATAACCTTAGACTAATAAAAAAACAAATAATAAACGAAATTAAATAGCAAGGTCCGGAAGGCCAAACAGCAAAACAGAAAACGACATGACTAGAAAATGACTCGTGTAAGTAACTGAATTGTTTCTCGGGTTACATGGCATGTGGCACCATTTTGTTAAAACTGCAAGTTGTCCATAGCCGCAGCTTGCGATTTAGACACCCAAAAGTCGCGATGGCGAGCACTATTAAGTGCTATTGCCCAAAGCCCCAAAAGCTACACAAAACAGTGACACATTGTTGATGCATTTATTTCCGAACAATAACTTGTGGATATTCTGAACCCCAAACGCGACAAGTTTGTCGATTAACTAATTCATTGAGATGAAAATGATTGTGTTGGAAAATCAGCATCCTCTTGTTGCATAATCAATTTACCGAACTCTGGCTATGTGCGGTCAGCAGGTTTAAGTCCTTGAATCAATCGAAACAAGAAGGTGCAAATGCAAGTCTCTGTAGAAGCTTCTCTAAATGACCAATTCATATGTCACGACGTTGAATGGATGTTTCTGACTATCAGTAGATCTCATAAACTGCGTCGATGTTTTGTGATAAACGACTCATTCACATCACATCATCACATTTGATGAATTTAATTCACTAATCCGAATATACATTTCATTATTTTTTAAATATTGCTCAACAATGAAAACGCGCTGTGCTTTCGTGTAGTACGTCTTTTTTTTTGGACGGTAACTTTAAAGCTCATATAGTGCAATATTAAAATCTTGCGTGAAGTTTAGTACATCCTTAGTTAAGTTTAACACGAAATATGTATTTACTATATTTTAAGTGGCTTATCACATACTGCTTTGTAGGTATGAACACTCTGTGTATATGAAAGTACACATGAAAAAAAGTATTCGTTCTCACATACTTCACTTGGTGTATCACAAATTTCCGTACTGTAAGTATTAAGATTAAGAGACACCGTGCACAGATTTTTTGTTGCATATTTTTTCGAGAATATTTTCCCCGTGTTATCAGTTTTAACTGTGCAAGTGCTGGATTATTGTCATTATTCTGGATTCCCCAACGGTTAATCCAAACCGTGTAACCTAAATTGCGTGTAAGTACGTGGAAAACTACAAGATCGAAAATGTTATTAAATTGCGGTGGCAGCCACCAGGTATATTGATCAATCATTTTAATATTATGTTAATTATAGGTGTTGCCGAAACTATTGTTGGAAGAATTAATTCAAACTACCACGAATAACGGTTTCGTGGCTTATTATGTGAAACCAGCTAAGGGTAGATTAAGGCTGCTGAAAGCTGTTCTATTAATTAGCGATAAAAAAAATTGTTTTTAAATTAAATTAAATACCATAGCAAATCTCATCAAAATCCAGTGGATTAAAACACGTACGTTCATATATTTGCATTTCTCTGCCGTTCGTGATAGGCATACGGCGGCTTATCTGCAGTAGTTATTTCACAACTTAACTGAATAAGGTTATTTTGTGCTGAATTTAATTAAAAGATAATATTGATGGAGCTGAAATTGAGTTTAGGAGCTATCGCAGGTATATGATTAGAAACATAAATTCTGTTAAATAGTGTTCAAGTCTGAGATTGAACAGAACTGGCAACTTAATTCACTTTGCTTTGAACAGTTAAAGACAGTAGTGCTCGAGACTTTGATGTGAGTATACACAATAATTTTTTACGCTTTTGCGTATTAGTTCATTATATTTATGATGGGTAGAGGAAATGAACTGCTTGAATCATATTAGGTTGTAGTTCTCAATATTTTTGTTTCTGTTATTTGTAGTACGAACTAGTTATAACAAAGAGATTACGTTTTAACTTTTTCATTTCAACATTTTTGTAAATACGGAAAATTGTTTAAGAGAGATTGTGTCAGTTCGTAATTTTTGTATACATTCTCTTTGCATTTCCATCAGAATGGTTTGTATATTATGCTAGAACAAGAAATATGTGGGGATTTGGTATTGGCTCAATAAGTTTGTACTTAAGTGTGGGGCGCTACCCACATATATCTTTTCATCTTAACGCTGACCACCAGTGCAGTAAATGATATATATAAGCTGTTCATGTGTAGTCGTTTGGGAATACATTGTGTTTTTATCCGCTTTTTGTCAGTTACGTTTTAAATAATTTTTAAGTAGCTACTTGTTAAAAAAATAAAATATTTTAAAGGTAAGTTATCTACGATGTTTATACCCCCTGACTTCTAACATGTTTTGCAATTTTATTTTAATTTTAGGAAAAATTTCATTGCCGCAGATTCTCTTAAAAATAATGTTCCTTTATCCATATGCGGTAAAGCTATCCATTGATGGTAATGGTAATTTCTTTCTATACTGTCGAGACATTGAAATTGTTCTATATAACGAATTAGCTATTTTATAGTTATAGAACACACTGCCGCTTTAAATGATAAATTGTACCTTAAATGTAAAGAGTTTTTGGGATATACTGATTTTTTCATTGCGGTTTTCGAAAAATCGAGAAAAATTTAAGTTGTTCTTTTTACAATAGCCTTTAGAATAAACTTGGGTGTTTTTTTTTCTATGTCCAAATTTAAACCACTAATCTACGACGTCAAATAAGAAAGTTAGCTATTGTAGGGTGTTAATGTGAACACCCTGTACACTGAACAAGCTTTATGTAGCTGCAGAGCGTGCCGCCCTCACTGGCTTTTAATATTTTAGGGCGACGATATTTGCACATTTATAGGAAAATACATGTCCGAAACGCTAAAGTAAAGAATCCGATCAGTTAGATATAGCGGATGCTTCTTATGAAGTTTTGATTGATTATTTTTTTATTATTTAGTTTTTCACACCACCTATGCGATGGGATAATCGTACGTTCAGTTATAGGTATATTTGAATGCTGATTGCGCAGCGTGGAAATTACTTTACTATAAACGCTTTTACCTTCATACTACAACCAGTATATCAGCTTAAGCGATTAAAAGCGAGTCTTCCATTTGTTCGACAGGAACGAATCTTTTTTCAGTATGCTCAAAGCAAGTAATTCGGAACAACCAAATAAAGCGTAGCTACTAGAGATGATGATAATAATGAAAGGTATTTGTCCACTTTGAAAAACTAAACATCTTTTGTGAAGTTTCTGAGAGTAGATAATGCCGATTCGCAGTGTTTTGTGATGTATCTGGATAATAGATTAGTGAAAGGTGATTGAAGCTTTAACTATTAAAATTTCACAAAATAAGTGATTCTAACGTTTACTGCGATAATAAAACGAACAAAACTTCGTTTTGGATTATTTGACAGAATTATTTAGTTTTTAGAATTTTGCACAGTTTAGCGTCTTCTTTATGATTGTCTATATGCCTGAATCTGAGTGTATTTATAACGAGCGGCTGATTTCCCACAAATTTATGTACTATAATGATTAAATGATTGATTAAACTGGCGAATGTTAGGCATTTTTGCCGTTTTTTGATATACCGGCATGCTGGCTACGTCTACAATGGGTTGCTTGTGTGGGCTTCCACGTAGCGCAGGCTATGGCAAGCTCAGGATTGGAATGGGTAGGTTTTCAGGGTATACCCAACTCCCAGACCCAACCTAGTGCTTAGATACTTCTGTGCTGATGATGTCTTAGATCGGATGCATTATTATTCTTCCTCGTACGAGCTGCCATCTGCAATTTTGTTTAGGCTTAGAAGCTTCTTATTTACTGTTTTCCTGTATTTTGCAATTTCCGACCAATGTTCTTCGATCTTTCTCCTATCTTTAAATGTTTCTGTGCGGTGATGCAGGTTTCCAGATAACTTTTTTTGTATTTGCCATTGCTATGTTTTGGCCTCCTGTTCTGTATCTGATACCTGTTATTTATGTCTACCCCTTTGTCTCATTCTGCGTTGTCTAGAAAGTCGACATAGTCTTCCTCATTTTCCTTTACTACCGTCAGGTAATCTGCATATGCCAGTATAATTTCCTTGTTTGTTAATTTTTTAAATCTCGTAACAGTTTTTTAATGGTGGCGTCTAAGACAGATGTGAATATTCCTGGCTATAAGGGACAGCCTTATTCTATTAAGGCTGGTTAATATTGCAGCACCTCTGGATTGTACTTTTTTTAGTTCGTTTTATAACGGTTTAGCAGAAGTATTTCGTTTTTAGGATTTTGCACAGTTTAGAGTTATCTTTAAGATTACCTACGCTCCAGGATCTGAGTTTTATGCATTTATAACGAGCTGTTTGGTTCACATAAATCCATGTGCTAGATATGTAAAAATTACATACAGGAAAAAAAGCATCAATCGTCACCGAGAGAATTTATGAAATTGTTGCCAATAAATCACAGATTAAAAATTCCGCTTTTGTTTGATGAGCGCAAAAGTTACGTCGGCAGCTTCGTAGCCGTCACTCACAAATAACCGAATAACAAAGGATTACGTAAGCGCCCGTAGCCAGGGGAACAAAGAAAAATCCATGAATTCATCCAGCGATGCGTCCGCGTCGTGCGAAAGTATTTCCGTAAACAAACCGTACCAGCTACAAATCTTACCGAAAGCCACCTGTCGATCAAGCGAAATGGGTAATTGTACAAATATTCTCTGCTTTAAAACTGAGAGATAGAAAATGGAACGTGTAGCGGGTCAATATCGGTGCGCCTGCTCCTTCTTCACCGTTCTCCTGCACTTCTCCGTCCGCGGTCTCCCATTATCCTCACGGCCTACTGAGCCTACAAGGCCGCATTTGAAATCAGCTTCCTTCCCCCATGTCACCTTTGTGGCGAAAGCAAAAGACCATCGCTTTCCAATTTAAGCGTATTTATTTACGGAGCTTGATAACATCAGTGGGCTTTAGATGTAACGGTAATCTTCCCTTTGATATGATAGAAGCTTCGCCTGATTTTTTATCACTAAATGCTTTGAACTTGATTCATAAGATGTGCTCAAGATTTCTGTAAATATGTGTAAGTAAACAATCCCGCTAAGCTACCTTAGAAGTTACTTTGAAAAAAGGATTATTATTTCTACCAGAAGATTTGCGCATACCTGTAAGTATCGCGCTACACTACGTGACGTCAGCAACCACACGCGAGCATGTGCAACTTAATATGTTGTAGTCCGAATATGCCGAGATCTTCCATTTCAGTTTTACACAAACGTATTTTAATAATTTCAAAATTAAGTGTAAGGTAAATGTAAGTATACATTCATTTTGATTAAAATCATTATAAATTTCTATTTCAATAGATTACTCATTTCATCGGGTAAAAACAATTAAGCTGAAAATTTGGATTTTGCTATCCAAATAATGCAGTACATTGAAAGTTAATGTTGGTTTCATATCGGTGAAAGTTGGTAGAATTTTATAGTTTAATCTCAATCATGTTCTTAAAGCACTGCAAATACAGGGTTTTTATAAATAATTCATGCAACCAGGCGCTTGTGGAAATTATATATAGTTATCGATTAAATCAATTTGCCTCCTCTCAGGAAGTGAACACAACTATTGCTTTGACGTATACTTGTGATCTGTCGATTTTTGAATTATTTGATATATTTTAATATGAAAAAACCCGTGGCAGTGGGTATTTTTAACATATATACTGTGGCGTTTTGTGAGATAATTAACTTTAAGATTGGAGAAAGCTCAGATTTTGAAGCTCTGGAGTAGTGACACAGTTTCGTAAAACTTTTAAGTTATGTATCGTAGTTGTGAGGTTGTGACTATAGTAAACCTGTTAAATTATTGTTACGGAATTCGGGTTCGAAAATTCTGGATTTCTGATTTAAAACACTTTATTTAACAGTTCAAAACACTAACAAGCACTATTCACAATTACTTTAACAATTAACAAACTTTACTCAACTATACACTACTTTTAAAAACACTACAGTTTTACTTATATCACTTTACAATACTTAAATCTCAGTTCAAACACTTTCCGTCACTTTCAAAACTCGCGCTCGTTCATAGACTGTCTAACTCCCTCACTTCCGTCTCTGGCCGCTTATATATCCGCAGACTCCCCACTTACTTGGCGTGTCTGGCACATTCGCGAAGGCTCTCGATTTTGAACCTTCCTAGACTTTACTAGAGCCTTTCGCATAGATTAATCTCGAACACTCTAGCACGTCGGGTTGCCTGCCCACAGGCGTTGAGCGGGCCGTGATACCACTGACTCTGCGTTGCACTACCCCCTCCTTAAAGACTGATCGTCCCGATCAGTTCCAGTCTTCAACATTTCCGTGGTACTCACTTAAACGATTCAAGTGTACCACCTTCATCTTCGATCTTGGGCTGCGCTGGATTCTATAAACTACATCGTTAATCCTTTTCACTATACGGTAGGGTCCTTCCCAGGATGGCGATAACTTAGGTGAAAGCCCCTTCTTCCTTTGTGGATTGTAGAGCCACACTAAGTCTCCTTCGTTGAACTGTCTGGGATTGGCTCTGACATCGTACCGAGCTTTCATGCGATCGCTCGCAATGTTCATTCTCTGTCTCACCAGCTGGTGTGTTATCAATAGCGACTCCCGAAGATTTTCGACGTAACTAGTTGCTCCCTCTTCATTGGATGTTCCCGCAGAGCCAAACACCAAATCGCAAGGCAACCTTAGTTCTCTTCCTAGAACTACTTTCGCCGGTGTCTGCCCCGTAGTCTCGTGGATGGCCGCTCTATATGCCATCAAAAACAGAGGAAGATGCTTATCCCAGTCCGTCTGGTGTCGCTCCACAACCTTGGAGAGAAACTGTTCCATTGTCCGGTTAAATCGCTCGACCATTCCATCTGATTGCGGGTGAAGCGGTGTTGTTCTGGTTTTAGTAATACCCAGCAAGTGACAGAGTTCTTGAAACACCCTGGACTCGAAGTTTCTTCCTTGGTCAGAATGCAGTTCCAGTGGCACTCCAAATCTGCATACCAAATTATCGACGAGAACCTGAGCCACTGTTGAAGCCTCCTGGTTGGGTATAGCATAGGCTTCTGGCCACTTGCTGAAGTAGTCCATAGCAACGAGGATGTACTTGTTGTTGCTGGTGGTCGTAGGAAATGGTCCGGCGACATCAATCGCAATCCTTTCGAATGGTGCTCCAACATTGTACTGCTTCATCCTTCCCTTCAGGCGTGTTGTCGGTCCTTTGGTAGCAGCGCAGGTTGAGCATTTCCTGCACCACTTTTCCACATCTTCTCGGCAGTGTACCCAGTAGAAACGCTCACGAACTTTGCCCAAGGTTTTGTTCACTCCCAGGTGGGCGCCCGATGATCCTCCATGTACCTCTTCCAAAACCTTAGGTACATACTCCTTGGGTACTACCAACTGCATGGTAACATTCCTCCCATCGGCGCTCTCCCACGCTCTCTTCAACAGGCCATTTTCTACTCGCAGGGATTCCCACTGAACCCACATCGCTTTTAGGGTCGGACTTTCTGGAGACACCTCTTCCCATCCAGGTCGTTGTCTGTTTTCTTCTTTCCATTTCAGGAGGGGACCCACGTCGCTGTCTTCCTGCTGAGCCGTTCTGACTTTCTCGGCAGTCCACTCCTCGCTTTGTGTGATGGTGACTGCTCTTATATCCACCGTGCCTTCTCGTTCATCCACCTTCCTGCAGTGTTGGCATTCTCCACACGGTCTTCTCGACAAGGCATCAGCGTTGTTATGATGCCTGCCTGGACGATGCTGGATTTTGAAGTCGTACTGCTGCAGTCTCTCCATCCACCTCGCGACTTGTCCCTCCGGGTTCTTCAATCGTAGTAGCCAGGATAATGCTGCATGGTCCGTCCTTATGAGGAATTCCCGTCCGTACAGGTACTTATGGAAGTGGTCTACGGACTTCACGATAGCCAAAAGTTCTTTTCTCGTGACGCAGTAGTTCCTCTCAGGCTTAGTTAGGACCTTGCTGTAATACTCTATTACTTTTTCTTCGCCGTCCTGTACCTGAGATAGTACAGCTCCAATCCCAACCTTGCTGGCATCTGTATCCAGAATAAACTTTCCGTGTCTTCGGGGGTATGCCAAAATTGGACTACTGCACAAGGCTGACTTCAACTCCCTGAAGGCTTCCTCATGAACGTGGCTCCATGCAAAAGTCGTCTTCGGTTCCGTAAGTTGGTGTAATGGTGCCGCGATTTTAGCGAACCCTTCCACAAATCTTCTGTAATACGTACAAATTCCCAGAAAACTCCTTACTTCATGCTTATCCCGAGGACGTGGCCAATCGCGGATTGCCTTGATCTTGTCATCACTGGTCTGAATCCCATCCGCAGAAACCGTATGGCCAAGGAATTCCACTTTCTTCTGGAAAAGTGCACACTTCTTCGGGTTCAGCTTCAGGTTGGCTGCTCTAAACCGGTCGAATACTTCTTGTAGGTTCTTTAAATGCTCTTCAAAATCACGGCCCATAACCATAACGTCGTCCAGGTAGACCAGGCAGGTTTTCCAAGTGAGTCCACGTAATACCAGTTCCATTAGTCTCTCAAATGTAGCCGGAGCGTTGCAGAGGCCAAATGGCATTACCGTGAACTGGTAGAGACCGCAACTGGTGGTGAAAGCAGTCTTCTCTTTGTCTTCTGGATGGATCCCAACCTGCCAGTATCCACTTTTCAAATCCAGTGTTGAAAACCATGTAGATCCGGAAAGAGTGGTCAATGTGTCGTCGATTCTGGGTAGGGGATAACTGTCCTTCTTCGTTATGTCATTCAGCTTTCGGTAGTCAACACAGAATCGGAGCGATCCATCCTTCTTGGTGACGAGAACCACTGGTGAAGACCATGGACTGTTGGACTCCTCGATTACACCTTGCTCCGTCATTTCTTTCACCATCTTCTCAACCTGTTCTTGTCTTGCCAACGGTAGTCTCCTAGGTGCCTGTCGAATAGGTTGAGCATCTCCGGTATTGATCCTGTGCTGGACGATGTCTGTTCTCCCCATTGGTGTGTCCGGTTCGGCAAACACATGTTGATAGCATCGTAGAAATTCTCGGGCTCTTCGTACTTCCTCCTTGGTAAGATGTTTCAAATCGATGTTGAGCTGTGCCGGCGTTCTTGGCGTCTTCTGCGTGTCTTCCATATCCTCACAGGTGTTTATCCTCGTTACGGGAGTACATGTTGCCAAAAGATCTCCTTTTTTTATTGTCGTTCCCACAGGAGCGATGTTTGCAATCCTCACCGGCACCGTCTTGGAGGTCTTGATAAGCGTTCTTGCAACCAACACGTGTTTGTGTGAGTCTTCAGTCGGTTCTACTAATCCAGCGCAGCTCCCAAGATCGTTCCCCATCGCAGCGTTGATGATCTGCTCGCTGCTTCCTCTTATTCGGACGGTTTCACTAGCATATAGCCTCACGCACCTTGCTTCGCCTCCAGGTGTTTCTAGCACGAAGCTCTCGTTTCCGATTTTCAGAATCCGCTCTTCTGGATCATATGCAAGTCCGTACTTCCCTATCAGGTCCATCCCCATGATGAAATCGTCGTCAATGTCCGCCACCAATACCCTGTGACGTATACGAAGCTGCCCTAGTTCCACTTCAACCTCAGCTTCACCTATCGCCGGCGACGTTTCACCTGTCACTGTTCGCAGAAGAACCTTCTCCATCAGGGGTCTCACTGTCGGTGCGATGTTCTTCTTTATGATGGAAACCATAGCTCCAGTATCCACGGTCACTTGCGTCTTCTTTCCATTCACGGTTGTCATCATTGTGAGGCTATCCACGTTGTTGTGTCGTAGCAGGTTGACGGAAACAATCTTGGGGGCTTTGTCTTCTCGGGCAGTCGGTGTGCGCCCCGTAACACCGACTGTTTTTAGTTTTCCTGCTGCTGGCTTCTTCTTGACGCTGCAGGAAGTGACACCCTGCAGTCTCTCTTGAAGTGCCCGGTCTTTCCGCAGCGGTAGCAGGTCTGACATCCGGCGGATTTATTCGCAGCTAGGAATTCTTTCAACTCCCGCATGATTGCTTTCAGTGAATCGGTCTCCTCTTCGACCTGTGTTCCACGTACCTTACACTGGCCCCAGTTGGCAGCTGAAGCCTTGTAAGCCGCCTCGATCTCCAAAGCTTTCCCTAGGGCTTCTCTCGTAGTGGTGTAAGTGGCTAGCAGCAAAGCGTTCCTCACAGTGTCATCTCTTACACCTTCGATAAAACTCCGCGTTGCCAGCTCCTCCACAAGCTCAGTTGGGGCTGTCGGATATGCCAGATGCATAAGTTTCCTTACGTCCGCTTCGAAGTCTTGCAGGGTCTCACCGACTTTTTGTTTACGGGTCTTCAGCTGGGTACGAAACAGCTGTTGTAGGTGCTGTTCTCCAAAATGCAATTCCAGTGCTGCAGTAAGCTTCTGGTAATCACCCTTCTCTGCTTCGGGCAGCGTACGAAGTAAATCAAGAGCCGGTCCACGTAGAGCTACCACCAAAGCCATAACCTTTTCTTCATTACTCCAGTTATTTGCCTTTCCTGCCATTTCAAACTGCAGCTTGTAAGTCTCAAATGATGTGTGACCATCATAAGTTGGTGGTTTTATCTTGTTATTTCCAATAACTGGCGAAGACGTCATACCGTGGGTTTTCATTCTTTCCAGGTCTCTTTTTACTGTCAAAATTTCCTTTCCAAATTCTCCTTTCATGTGTAGAACTTTTTCTTCGAATTTATTGCAAAGTTTTTCCTCTACTTTGTTGACCTTTTCTTCGACAAGCTCCACTTTCTCTTCGACTGCATTCTGTGTAACTTTAAGCTCTTCTGTTACACTGTCGATCCGTTCTTCAATTTTATTTTGGCTTGTTCTGATTTCCTCTATTTCGGTTTTAAGTTGTTCTTGCACAGCCATTATTATTTTCTTCTTAATTTCTTCCTGTCCGATTTTGAATTCTGTCTTCATTTCTTCTTGTCCGGTTTTCATGTTCTCTTGACAGGCTTTTATCTGCTCTGTCATGTTTTCTTGCATTTTCTGCATCATTTGCATTAACTGTTCTAGTTGTGCTTCCATATTGGCCGATTGTCTTCTTGTTACTGGCATAAACTAGAATTTTCTAAAACTTCTCCAAACACTGTCTATCCGGTCCGTAGAACACTCCAGAAATCCAAATCCCACTTCTGACACCAATTGTTACTGAATTCGGGTTCGAAAATTCTGGATTTCTGATTTAAAACACTTTATTTAACAGTTCAAAACACTAACAAGCACTATTCACAATTACTTTAACAATTAACAAACTTTACTCAACTATACACTACTTTTAAAAACACTACAGTTTTACTTATATCACTTTACAATACTTAAATCTCAGTTCAAACACTTTCCGTCACTTTCAAAACTCGCGCTCGTTCATAGACTGTCTAACTCCCTCACTTCCGTCTCTGGCCGCTTATATATCCGCAGACTCCCCACTTACTTGGCGTGTCTGGCACATTCGCGAAGGCTCTCGATTTTGAACCTTCCTAGACTTTACTAGAGCCTTTCGCATAGATTAATCTCGAACACTCTAGCACGTCGGGTTGCCTGCCCACAGGCGTTGAGCGGGCCGTGATACCACTGACTCTGCGTTGCATTATATTGTGATGAACTAAAAGATATTTTTAGCCTGCCGTAATGGTAAAATTCAGTTAGGTTGAATGACAGTGACGTTAGCTAGACTACCGGGGTACCGTGTATTTTACGGAGACGTTTTCTAACCTAGAAATTGTAAACAGTTAAATTGTGGTGATGCAATAGTAGTTACAAAAGAATTGCAAACAGTTAAAATAGGGAAAAAGAATTTAACTGCGTAGGCTTTAAAATTTGTGGAAAATAGTCAAATTTATAAAGACATATATGAAAGGCGGTGACAAAAAAGGGGTTATGCCGGACGTAGTTGTGTACATTAAAGTACGTTTTGTAAGCTTCGTACAAGCAAATTAGTGTTATTACTTACCTTTGAAAGGAAAATATAACCGTAAATTGTTGGAAAGTCTTTATAAAACCATCAATTTCGTAGCTATAATTTTATCCGCAACCTTCGGTACGGTGACAGTTGACAGTTATATTGTTGGTATTGTAGCTTGGCAGCAGTTACAAAAAGGCGGCACAAAGAATTCAGAAATCAACGCCGCCCGCATTGCATTAATCATTTATACACGGTTTATAGACGCGGGTGGTGTTGATTTCTGAATTATTTGTGCCGCCTTTTTGTAACCGCTGCCAAGCTACAATAAGCACAGCAATCACTCAACATCAATAAGCACGAATACTCTGCTGAAGGTTACTGATCCAGTTATAGTCACGAAATTGACGGCTTCATAAAGATTGTCTAACAATTTACGGATTTATTTTTCTTTCAAAAGTAAGAGGTAGCTATTGGTATAGTAAGCTTGTGGTAACTTATACCGTCTATACTCTTGCACTTTGGAAGCTTTGTGTAGTGCATCCAAGGTTACTACCACTTAATTTGTGAATTTTACCATTGCGGCAGCCTAAAAACATCTTACTACAATTATTTAACAGGCTTACTGTAGCCACAATCTCACAACTACGATACATAACCTAGAAATTATTTGAAACTGTGTTATCCCACAGCTCCGTAATGTGAGCTTTCTGCAACCTGAAGGTTGATTATCCCACAGAACACTACATGATATGTTGAAAATACAAACTCCCATGCGCTTTCTCATATTAAAATATATCAAATAGTTCAACAATCGACAGATGAGAAGTATACGTCAAAGCAATAGTTGTGTTCACTTTCCTGAGAGGCGGCAAACTGATTTAATCGATAATTTTCATAAGCGCCTGGATGCACGAATCAATTGTAAAAACCCTGTAGAAACCGTGTACAAGTGATGCGTAGTGGAAATTTTCATTTTACGTATCTCCACAGGGACAGATATTTAGTAATTGTGCCAATTCCTTTAAGCTTGCGTGCTTTTTAAATGAAGTCGTCCTGGATTTTCCCGGCGATTGCGTTGTTGACCATTGCTCTAAAAATAACTCTGCAGTAGTAATTATAAACTGTGTCGTGGGGCGGTTTATTCATTACATCCAATTTGTACTTCGAAGTCTTTTTCCTTAGGGACCACTTTTACACTTTGCGTTACATATGACCACTGTGCTGGAAAAGGTTTTTGTGTGAAATCCATGTAATATAAGAATTTAGCTAGTTTTTCCTTGCAGACGGGCCTGGCACTTTTGAATAATCTTGAGGTGTTTTTGATGCCCATGCTTTAATTTCTCAAATTTAGWTTATGTTGATGCTTCTGTAAAAACATTTATCTAATTGTAGAAAACGATCCCACAAACGTATACGATAGTCGGTAAAGCAAACAGTATTTTATATATTTTACAATTATCCATGCTTCTTTATTTTGAAAGGACCGTTGACGTACTTAACTATTGCTGCTTATTATATCACAAGTCCTATTCATATATTTTCTGTTTATTATTGTTACCTCAGGCGTCAACTTCAGCAGTATTCCGTTTAATATATCTAGCTAAATGAGCTGATTGACGAAGAACTATTAGAAGAAGAACATCCTAGGTTTATGTCTGATGACATGGAACGCATTTCTCACTGGCTATTATCATCTTCGGACGTTCTGTGGTTATTGCAGCTTTTTAGATAGCGCATACAATGTTTAAATTATTATCGGCGACTGTTTCCGAAAACCGAATATTTTGGCACCCAGGATGACATGAAACTGGAATATGCTTTTAACAGTAGTTCATTTACTGCGAAAATTATTTTCAATATACAGGGTGATCAGTTAAGGCTTGACAGCGGCTCCATCTTGGAATTTAATCATGTGAATCTTGCGGCAATTTTTTTTAAACGAATGTGGTCACCCAGATTTCATTTAAAATATTATTAAGTACGTAACTGCCGCTAAGTGGCGCATTTAATATGACATATCAAATAATCGTTTCTTTCTCGAAAAGGTCGCAATACAATGTTGGTCTAAAATAAACTCATTGTAATCTATGTTTATTTCTGAATAAATTATGGTTTGAACAATTTTTTTCTAGTTGCTATGACAACGACAAAAGGAGGGATAGAAGTTTCAAATGGCATAACTTGTAATTTTTGAGTAAACGTGTGGCTTTTTTTAATATAACCTAATTTTATTTTAAGGAAAAAAATAGCCGAACCAAAGGAACGGGTTCGCAGTCTTTTTACTATAACCAGGAAACGAGAAAAGATATCGACCTCCGGTTTTCAAATTTATCTTGCTTGACTAATAAGTTATAACAACTAACAAAAAAGTCTACTGGGTTGCATTTGATTTTTTAAATATATTTGAGCAAATATAAAATTTTTGTAATTAATGCCTCCCTTGTCAAGCAGTTGCAATAAATTGTAAATCATTTATGATTATAAGAAAACCATAAAATTCACTTTAAAATTAGCCGTCATTCGTTAAATTTGGTTAAACCATACTTGAGTTATGCCATTTTGAAGATTTAAAATTTCTATTCCTCCTGTTGTGGTTGTCATACCAACTAGAAAAAAAAGTTCAAACAAAATTTATCAAGAGATAAACATACATTGTAATGAGTTTATTTTAGACCAACATTGTAGTGCCATTTTTTGGTGAAAGAAACCATTCTTTGATATGCCATATTAAAAGCGCTACCTAGCGATAAAGTTACGAACTTCATAATATCTTAAATGAAATTTGGGTGCCACATTTGTTTGAAAAATTTTACCGCAAGATTCTAATATGATTATTTTCCCAGATATAGTCGCTGTCCACCCTTAACTGATCACCTTGTATACAAAAATTTGTGATTTAACACCGCGCTGTTGTTTGAATTGATAAAATGTTGTTTATCCCAAAAAACATATTGAAGTTTTACATGAAAAATAAAGTGTATATCACTCCGTTAAAATATATTCGTCGAAACTGACAGTTATCAAGTAGTTATGACGTGATATAACCGTTTATCGTACGTCGCCTCACAAAAATATAGTCTTTTAAAAATGAGTGTATAAGCGGCCCAGTTAAAAAATAAATAAATCGCAGTCTTGGACGGCATTTGGATGGATTCCTCTACTTTAGAAAGTTTACATTTGGCAATATCGGCAATTTCAATGTCTGTTTACTATAGAAAAGGGTCGTGGAGATTTAAAATGTAAAACATAATATGCTAAGTAGTAAGCAATAAATAGGACTGCGTCCGTCCGCAAATTATTAGCAACATGATRACTTTTTCAATTTAACACGTTATGTTATTGATAATGTATCTATCATAACTTGCTTTATATTCCCAAGATGCTTGCAACTAATTAATTAAGAATCTGCATGGTATCCGACTTCGCCAATCGTTTAAATTGCGATCTGAATGATGTTCAAACACAAAAGCTCCTCTGCGCCAACTTCAATCGCGAATTGCTGTACAGCTCCCTTTCAACTTGAGCGCGATGTCAACTTTTTATCTAGAAGTTCTGTATCCTCTGACAGTCAACGCCAAACCTCACGTCGGTACGTGATAGCTGTCGCCAAATTATCTGGAAAATTACCGTCGTCAGAGGATATCAAACAATTGCTCCCGCGGGTCTAAAAAGCTGCTGTCACATCCAATCGGAGACGGACGGCCCGCAGGCTCTCTCCCTTAATATAACGACGCGAATGCAGTTCTAGCTGCCAGCGCGAAACCGTGTGTATTTTATGGCAGAAAAGGTGGAATGTGATTAACAGAGAATGTACCCTATTGTCTTCTTCCATTTATATGTAAGAGAAAGACGTGCGTTAACCTGTCTTCTCGTTAAATTGTTAAATCACATTTCATTTAGCAAAAGGGGAAACAGTAACGGTTTGTGATTATGATACCTACGTATTGATAAGTTGTTAACCTAATATAGAAAGACTTAMAATTTTCCAATGAAACTATTTGTTACTAAACATTCCTCCCTAAACTGAATACACTTCGGACAACGGTCCTGTATGTCTTAAAGCATTTCCAAAAAAAATTTTCCGTATCCAGTTTTCTGCAGATTCCATAGTGTCTTTGCTGAAAGAATACTTAAACACTTACGGCCTTTCGAACTCTTTTACAGTTATGAAATAGTAGTCAGTTGGGGCCAAGTCAGGCAAATATAGAGCGTAGTCTACCAGCTCCAACCCCAAATGCGAATTTTGTTTATTGCATTGTCCTACAAGAACAAAACATCTTTGTGAGTAATATTTCTCTGTTTTATTTTTCTCATATCCAGATAATCAATGAAGATGACAGCACGACTATCCCCAAGGACTTTTCCAACCAATTCTTGCACCCGAAACCTTTTGGTCTTGGAGAACCAAAGTGCTTTCATTCCATTGTCTGTTTTTCTCGTTTTAGGTCGTAAAAATGTATCCAGGATTGATCTATGGTGACATAGGCTACCCTATTTGCAGTATATATTACTGGCGCCAAAAGTAAACGCGTTTCTTGATTTGATTGTTCAATAACAGCTTAGAAATACATGTACGTAATGCCATGGTTTAAAATAAATATATTTATTTTATGCTTTACGCTTAAATCATTCACTCTGTTAGGCTGGTGTTGCTTACGACTAAACGTATTATTTGCGGTGCAAGCAAATCGTGCTTTGGTTTTACTTGTTGTGTAGTTGAAACTAGTCATCATTTTCCATTCCATAGTAAATATGTTTTACGTTCCAAATGAGCGGTTTGCACATGGAATGCGCGGCTGGAGATTAACTTTCATTAAGATTAATTGACATTGCAACACAAAAATTCAACTTTAAATTAGCATACCCAGCGTGATTGTGGAGCCTGCTTTTTATAGCTCTAAATGCACCAGAGCAATTAACTTGCAAAATGGTTCGTGTCTGTGTTTTATGATTTGCTATAGGTGCAACTTTTGTTGGTTTCCAAACTCCAGTTTTAACTAGTGCTTCACTCCTTATCGCTTTCGGGTTTCCCTTGAATTTCGGTTCATGCATTAGCAGTCTAAATTATGGGAAATTGCGTCTGTGAAACCGATTAAGCTCTCCAATGGAAATCGATTGCGGTGTGCGAGTTTTCCGAGATCTGATAACACCACAAATTACTTCGAAGTGGTTATAAGAATGGTCTTAATTTCTTATTTCTTTTAGGTGAAGTAATTGAGAGATGAACATACGGAATGATGTGATTAACAATAGTTTGAGGTGCATCGCAGATAATATATGTAAGGATTAAGATTAACACCAATAATCTTGGTATATAACTGTCCCCGGCATTGGTTAAGTCGAATATAAGTTGTTTTACACCTTTAATGACAAATTGACCCCCGGCAGACTTTTTTAAGTGTGGGACATACATAAGGGTAGACCAAAGCTGCTCAAACAAAATAACTTTGATACCTATTCACAAAGTGAACACCTGTCTCTGCTATCGAAAATATTTCCGTTCAGAATACTCTTTCATATTGGGATCCTTAGAAATACTTATCTATTTGCCGTCTGTCGAAGCAACGTCGGTTGACAGAATTTTCTTTTTATTATAGAACTATCATTCCCTTGTATCACACTAAGTAACAATAGCTATAGGGGTGAAGTTATGAGGTCGATTTTTAATTATTACAGTTATTGTGTAGCCGTGGTACAATAACGAAATTATACCGTAGATGGCTTAGCTCAAAATACGAAAAACTTTACCGGTACTAAAATAAATTGTGTGGAAAAATGCAGGGATGGAATGTAGAGGTGGTACGTAATTGTAATATATAGAATTGGTTAAGAAAGAAGTCAGCGAAAAGGCATTTACAAAGCACGAAAAAGTACTTCAACAAGATTCAAAATCCAAATCGATAAAAATGTAACATCTTATAAAAATAAAAAAAGTATTGTACCGGAGATCTCTAGCTATCAAAAATGAAACAAATACGGATTCTCCACTAAATGTTCAACATTTAGCAAACATTGAAAGGTTATTTAAAATATCTAAGAATGATAAGGAACGGAATGAAGGAATGTAGAGACAAATGGGATCCTGCAGACGATAATAAAGAAACTGATAGGTTTTGTTTCAAAATGTCAATTAAATAAAAGGAGAAATATTCCAACCGTCAAAGAAACGCTAACAATCCAGAGAACAGAGTTCGATATAGGATGCAAGAACAGCAAAAGCAAATAGTGATAAAAACTAGAATGTAGAATATGTGCAAATGATACCATGTCACAAAAAAGTGTATTATCTCTTATATCCTTAAGTTTGTTTTCAAGCTGCAGCCAAACAAGGATTTGAATAAAATTAAAAAGAGTTTATTTACAAGAATTTAGATTTTTTTAAGCAGAACTTATAAACTATTATAATTATATTAGATTTCGAAGTACCATTTCGGTCAATGCACAATCGTGTTTGCTGGCATTCAAATTATTGCACACTTTTTTTTGTACATTTATTGTCATAGAAAGTAACGTAGGTGAGTAAAATCTGGAGATGGTATCGGGAAACTTTACTGCTTGTTCTTGCACCGATTTTCAGGAACTTCACGCAATTGTTGTAACAAATGTAAATACAGGTCATTGTCCAGATAATTATCAATTATTGTGGTTGACTAAAAAAGATGCTGAAAATGGGTTTTAACAGTTGGGTGTGATTTTTTTATGAGGCGACTGAAAGTGTGAGTTCTGTTATTTGTAATTCCTTTTCTTCGAATGGAGATTTCGTCCGTGCCGTACAGGATAGTAGCAGGTTGCAGCATTTTCATTAAATGAAATGGGTAGGGTACAAAATGATGAMGCGTGCTCCAAACTACAAATTTAGMAACTAAACGACTCAGTAGCGGTGTGATGTCAGCATATTCCTAAAAGGCGGCCATCTTGGMGAAGCAATATTTTGTTCAAATCGTTTGACGGCATTTTGAGCGTTTCACAAAGTAGTTGACAGCTGTTAACATGTTCTTGGTACTATAATCTTGTGAAAATGGTAATTTGTGGCGTTGTTGGTTGTTCAGCTGTTGCTGAATGACGGCATTCCGCAAATTTATATCGCTTGTATGTATGATTCGAAATCATTGTTACAAAACCAGAGATCTTTCCACGGGAAGTCAGTCAACATGGCTATCGCGAATAAATCCGCCTGAACTGTTTAAATTAATGAACGCCAGATACATGAAAGTCTGCAACAATATATGAAGGCTAGCTTTTAGGTAGATAAAGTTAGCCAATAAATCTCTGGACATCACTTCAACTCAGTTCCACCACATAATAATCGCGAATAATTAGTTAAAAACGTAACCATTATGGTTTCACAAAACAAACTTTGGTTTACGTTACCTGTGGCTTCTACAATATAGCCGCCATTCGATAAGGTGGGACTGTCACCGATATGTGGTATAGAAGTGAAAGATTTGGTTTACACACACACACCAGTGTCGCGTCCTCATCCTCATGACACTGGTGCTTGTTAACCAAATCTCCCACTTCTTTTGTTTGCTTGCGGGTTTGATTAATGAATGATGCTTTTGCTGGAGATTTTTGGGTCCTTATCAAGAAAAACTAAGGTTGTGATTAGTGATTAGCCAAAAAATCGAGGTAGTACATTCTAAGTGCATTAAGTTAGTAAGAAACGACACAAATAGTTTTCTTTATTGACTATTCTTTTCTATTTTTGCGTTATCTATTGCTGCTTTCACTCTATTTCATGCAGCAGCAATAGTCTGGATATTCTATCACTACTCATCCTTATGGTGTGTCCATGGCACCTAGCTGCTGTTTGAGGATTTGAGCCTGTCTCACTGACACTACACTTGGTCTTTGATACAACTTACCTATTTGTTTTTTTTTCTCATTGTTCATCAGTGTGTTTTCCCTGAAGATTTTTCGAAGTACTTTTTTTCAGCATAACCTGCTCCTTTTTTTCTCATTGACTACACTTAATTCGCAAAAAACACTACAGGTTAACAACAACGACTGGTGTGTGTGGACCAAATCTCCCACTTCTTTTGTATGCTCTCCTAATGACTGTTCAAGACTTCTGCTTGGAACTTTACCCTTCGATAATTGCTTTGGAATTCTTTGGTGAGGATATAGCCGGTGACATTTCTGTACGCTTGCATAGGGAGCTTTTATGATATATCATGACTACGGAAAACTCCGCTAAAGATGCCACACAGTACTTCAAGAATTCGATCTTAACATTGAGGTTGATTATTTTTGGCGGTTCACTTGTTAATTACATGAAGAACAACTGTAAATCCCTTGGTTCTAAACTTCTGTCCCCAAGAGGCCGTTTCAGTCAAGTTTCCTCGTGAATAACTCATCGCTCGTTTTCAGCAATAATGAGTTTCTAAAAACTAACAATCCTTCCGCCTACGTTGACGACAAAAAGCCCTGTAACAAGTGTTTTCCCACATGAATTCTTTATAGCACTGTGAAGAAAATGTTGGGGTTGTTTCAACAAACTTTCCCTTTCAGAATTTACCGTATACACAGCTGCTTGTTAAGCAAGCGCTTTGATATATATATATACGGCAAACTTGAAACAACAGTCCATTAGGATTAAAAACTAAATTAAGTCCCTGCCGTTCCTGCTGAGGACGAAGCTTTAATTAAAAAAGTTTTTAGTGCAACTTCGCAGGAGCGACAACAACATGTCCACGATCCATAAAACGAAAAAGGAAGCTTGGATTTGCAAGAGAGCATAATAAGATGTCATTGTAATTGTTATAAACATTCCGAACAAATCGATTGTACCTAAATATGAGGTAAATGCTGGTTAAGTTCGTAAATACGGCAATTTTGCAAGGGTATCTAAGTAAATCGTGAATCAAAATATAATTAAAAAAATGATACTGAGTGTTTCAGAAATCCATTTCCGTCAAAATAATTTTTGGTATTGCACACTACGATCCATATAAAGAAATTTTGCGGAGATTTCGCATGTCTATTCTTTGAGGACCATAATAGACAAACTATTTTTAGTAAACTCTTTACTGGTTATTTTAAGTACTTACACTTAGTTACAGGTTTTTTTATTTGTGGTTTAGACGGGTCCACAGTTACGGTTTGCGTCAAACTTACAGCTTTTAGAGCAAACATTTGTTACTGTTGGCAGTTTTATTGACTTTCTGTAAGTTATGAAGAACATAATAATAAAATAGAAATCGGTTTGATTTTGTGAATGAGCTACAGTGCTAGTACAATTCCTTATTTCGGACGTGGCCACGTCTTTCCTTTGTCCAATAAGCTTTAGCGGTAGAACAGAACTCTGTATGCACGGGGCCGTAAGTTCGAAAGTAGACATCTGCCAGTACACGGAAGTCTGTACGTACTCGGAGAAAGCATGTCGGCATATCCCTAATTCTCATTCGTGGAATTAAAATATAATGGAAAACCCTAACCATAATAATTTAGAAAGGTCAAATACGCACTTCGGTAGTTAAGCTGCCATCTTAAGAAGAATAAACCACTTCTTGAAATGTCTGGCTGGATTCAATCGGAGGATATTCTCCTACCCAGATTTTTAGCGAAATTAAAATATTCTGGAAGATTTAATAGAAAATAAGACACTCCTCAACTGCTGCAGTTTGCCGAAACTCTCGCGATGGAAAAATCGAAAATCGGCGTTTCATGAATATCATGGAATATTCTGGAAGATTCAGTAGTAGACGAGAGAATCCTCGAGTGTGGCAATTTGCTGAAATCGTCTCGCGAGTGGGGTATATTGGCAAAACTGTCTCAAGAAGGAAAAACCGAAAATCAGAAGCTCTAAGAATAAACCCCTAAGTGTGGCACAATGACATAACCGTCTCGCGGTGGAGATGTCGAAATTCGACGTTTCAAGAAGCTCATGGAACATTCTAGAACATTCAATAGAAGACATAAGAAGCCTCAAATGTGGGTCATTGCCTTAACCGTCTCGCAGATGAAATAACCCATAAGTTTGACAAATTGCCGTAACAGCCTCGCGGTAAAGATGTTGAAAACCSACGTTTCGAGAATGTCATAGAACATCTGATAAATTATCAACAGACGAAATAACCCCTAAATCGACTTCTCGAGAATGTCATGAAACATTGTAGAACATTCAATAGAAGTCGAAAGAACGCCTTAGTCTGGTATATTGCCGAAACCGTCTCGTCCCCGCATAGATACAAACAACGAAACGCGACTACACCAGCTAGTCTGAACCAGTAGCATGCGAGCATTCACGCATTAACGCCATGTCTATTTCTTCACATTAATCTGCTAACGCTTGTTCAAGTAACTAAAAATGTAATTGAATCTGCTATTTTAAGAACAACAAATTATAAATTTTTATGGATGTAATTTGAAGATAACGCTGTTTTGAGGCAAGTTTTATTACTATTGTATTAATTCAAAGTTAAACACCTTTAAACAATTATATACCTGACAGGTCTGTTTGAAACTGAAATCTGAACACTTGAAATGTGAATATGACAGGACACCTTTCTGTGGACACAGTGTAACCCCGTACAACTGTTTTCATACTAAAAATGTGCTCAAGCCTACTGGTTTTTGAAATAGGAACCAGGATTACAAACGTTCAGCGGTATAACTGGTAACCTTTAGCGTCAGTTTAACACAGGGATTCTGGTTACCTTTATGCAATGTAATTACCCTGTCCTGTAACTTAACACAGCGCATCCGCTGTGTGCACTACCCTCCCAGCAATGCTGGTTGTTCCTCATATAGCTCTGTGGGTCTGTTAGTAAACTTCATCAAGTCGTGTGATCATGTATGCAGGCTTTAGGCATTACTCCGATGCAGAATGCCTCTGTTGCAATATTCAAATGGTAATTAGAGCGATTGTTAATAGTATGTTAAAAATTTGATGCTATATTCTGACGTCAAACGTTTTGGGAAAATTGTATGTAAATTATTATAGTGTAATTATTCAGTGCTGGAAAGCGTTTTAGGTTTAAATAGTTATGTCGGTAATATTCGTCATCAAAGCTGCACGAATAATGATAGCAATTACCATTCTATTTCTCGGGTTTATATGGTTCCGAAATTGAAACATTTATTGTTTTTGGCGGTATCAACATTCCCTAAGTTTACGAAATCATAAACGTTCATTTTTGATCAGTATATTGGTCAAAAAGTACTGTAGCGGAAAAAAAATATTTTTCTTAAAAAAGCAGCACATCGACAATTTTATACGGTTTAGAAGCTAAGCCTTATCGGTAATCGTTGTTGAATGCTTAAAATGCAACGCGTTATTAAGTGCCACATTTTTAAATGATGACACTGCGTCTGAATACATAGGAACAAATTATTTTCTTTGTTAAATGTACGACGGTTAGGTTATTCCCAAAGTTGCCAAACACTGATTGTACTACGGGGTGCGCCATAAATGTTTGCAATTCTATAATTAATCTTGCGAAGATACTGATCGGTAAAATGGGGGGGGGGGTGGTTAGTTGCGGCCACTGGCTTGGGGATCTTGGGAACGAACTTTATATGTAAAATATCTTTACAGAAACGATTCTTTCGTCGCTGCCTGTCTCATTTTTCGAGAACTAATCAMACAGCTTTGTTCAGTGGCCGAGTATTAATTTAATAAACTTTAGAGTAAAAACAGTTGAAAAAAACGTAACGATTACCATTCAAAAGCAACACGTGACGCAAGTAAACGTTTCTGTATGACACGATCCGTACTATCGACGCGCGAGGGTCCATGTGTTGTCGATACCTGGAACATCTTTGCGCCTGTTGATGGAATTGGACTTTTAAAGCTGCAACCTGTAAAATACAATTAGTGCAAAAGTTAAATGACATGTATTTAATTAAAACAAATTCTGGTGGCTGTATCTTTGATATCTACACGTGACAGATGAGGTGGTTAACTTTTTTTGTTATTTCGCTCAGTTTTTTAATGGGTTCAAACACTCATTGGACAATCGGCAATACAAGTTCTTATCTAATTTGTACTTACCTAGCGTATCAACCTACGCCGTAGTCACATAACTCATTACCGATTTTCACAAAATTATACCTATTCGTCGATGCAATGTTGGAACGGTTCACCAACTTCAGCAATATTTTCTGCTGTCACGAAACAAAATTGCAGATTATGGAGAAGGGAAAATCTTCTATAAGTACACCAAAACTGATGGTTTGGGTGGCAATGAGTTGAAATACTTCTTCTAAAACGCACGTGGTGATTCTGTAACATTCGGGGTCTGTGGAATATGTGAAAATGGTGCCAGAATTTTTTCGACCGCAGTTATAAGAAAAGTTCAATTTCATTATTCTGCACAAAGACGTTCGAAGTATCACAAAAGCATTTGACCGCTTGCGTGCCAAATCTCGAATCGTCTGGTGTAGACATGTTTCACGTTCTCTTTACTCCTCCTGCTCCTTGGTCATCCGGCTTGCTTTTGTTAGTAGTAGGTGCCTTTTTTCTAGAATTTTTTAACTCATGATTTAATTAAATTAACATTTGGGCACTAATCAGTATCGTAAAATTGATTATGCGCTCGAAAATTATTTTACACGGAAAGTACATTATTTTTCCGTGAAGGGATTAATAATGAATTTTCAATATTTTATATCATAAAAAATGATATCTCCAGATTTTGCTCTGTGTTAGTAACAACCGTTATTCAAATACAACACGATAAAATTTGAGCGCCAAGCTCGACCCTTGAAACAACCTGTGACGCCAAAATACACCGCGTCGTTTCTTGTTACCGAAATGATCGATTTATCGTGAACTGTATGAACGCTCGATGTCAGGAATGCTATAATATAATAACCAGTTCTAAAATCAACCCGCATATTGATGCGAAAGGAAAACCGTCGCTGTCAGAAACGTGCATACAGAGACAGAAATCAAGGACGTACTAAAAATAATCTTGTTTGTATTGGTCGTGAACTTACATTTGACCCCTTTTAAAACTTGCGTGTCACTTTGGCAACAAAGCATAATCGAAGTAAAAACGCACGTTTACTTTAAATGCACAAAGTGTCGTTATTTGTGCCCGAAATACATATTATTAATCACTCTCTTGTTAATTTTGAAGAAAGTGAGTTTTCTCGGAGGAGCACTCGTTGCGTTTTAATTAAGTGTTTACTTTTGTTACAAATAATCTTTTTGTGCGACTTTCTATTGGGAGCTGACAGCATCGCTCAGTATAGCGCACATGCTCATAATGATGCTTCCGACGTCAAGGGTCAACCATTTGTCCATAATACCTACTTAAGTATAATAATATATAGTTCTGTTTTTCTTTGGTGTTTCACTTAATGACTGTGTGCTCCTATGAGGCAAAAGCCATAGAGCAATACGAGGAGTACCCTTACTGCCATTGTTAAACAATAATGCTCAACTTATTATTTTAGTTCCATATTTTCAAATTTCAATAATCAGCCCGAAACTACTGCCTATTACGCTTCAAACAAATATAAAGAAAATGTTGCTTTCTCTTTTGCCCTTCCCGATGTCGATACCATTTTGAACATAATATCTAAACTTAGGTTATCCGCTCCTGGGGCTGACCGCATTTCAGTAAAGATGATTCATTTTTGTTTGCCAAGGCTTGCTCCCCATATTACTCATCTTGTGCTCTGTTGTTTGGCAAGTGGTTACTTTCCACAACTATGAAAAACCTCAATTGTGATTCCGATCCCAAAAACTAGCAATCCTGTTAATTACAGCGACCTCAGGCCAATAAGTTTAGTACCTACATTCGTGAAAATAACTGAGAAAGATGTTCATAGTCAACTGTACACTTATGCACTAGAGAACAATATTATTTCGCCCCTTCAATCTGGTTTTCAGAAAAACCAAAGTTCTGTCACCATTTTACTGAAGGTCTTAGACGATATTAGTAAGAGAGCGTGATAGAGGCAATTGCACTGCTTTGGTTATGCTTGATTTCTCAAAAGCGTTTGATACTATTGATCAGGGATCAGTTTTGGGTCCTTTTCCTTATTTAATCTATACATCTGATATTTTCGCTACAGTTCAGTTTTCAAATATTGTTGGCTATGCAGATGATACACAGCTGTACGTTTCTTTTAAGTTACAAGATATAGCTAGTGCGCGCGTGAGACTCGCCGAGGACTTAAACTCTGTTTCTAAATACAGTAAGAACCACAACCTCAAACTTAATGCTGGTAAGTGCAAGGTTATATGCTTTGCGCCTTCTAGGATATCACATTTAGTCAAATCACAATTGCGTCTTGATATCGACGGCCATCCAATCAAAATATGTAGGGAGGCTAGGAATCTGGGTTTGGTGTTCGACGAGAATCTTCGATTTGAGAGTCACGTTTCATTACTCTTAAAAAATGTTATTTTGCACTTAAGTTGTTATACACCAACGTCAGTTTAATTAACTTTAAGATTTGTAAAAGCTTGTAGAAACTCTTGTATTACCTTTGCTGAACTATGGCTTGGTGGCCTATTTTCCTTGTTTAACTTTAAGAATGCAACATCGCATACAGTTAGTGCAAAATACTTGTTGTCGATGTGTGTTGTGTTTGAAAAAGTTTGACCACGTTTCCGCTAACATTAATGAACTGAAGTGGTTGAAAACACCCAGTATTTATAAATTACAACTGCTCGTTCTAGCACATAAGGTGCTTATTACTGAGTCTTCCTCATATTTAAAAGATAAACTAAATTTTAGAAATAGCTTTCATCAGTTTTCATTGCGCTTTACGTCGTTGCTCTGGATGTGCCTAAATTCCATACCTCAATGTTTTTCAGATGCTTCACTTACAATGCCGTTACGTCATATAATCGTTTGTGTAAAAACTTAATGTATCACACTGTGGACAGATTTCGTCAAGCTATGAAACAACTGCTTTTTGATTTGAAGTAAGCTGTTATGTTGTTCCCTTATTTATGTTTTGCATTTTATTGTGTAATTTAGATTAAGTGAATACACAGGTGCATTTGGTTAAGTAGAATAGCTAAGCTAGACTTCGCCTATGTATCTTGTTACTTTCAATAAAGCCTTTATTAAATTAAATTAAATTAAACTAAGCAAATGCTTATGCTGAAGCGCTGAGCTTTTCCTACCATACATAATTCAAGCTAAATGTCAAGACGTAGTACCTACCGCTGTAGTAGTGCACGTAATAGCTCAAAATACTTTGTTACAGGGTATTTGACAAAAGTTTTACTGCCACGGCGTGTTAAATTTAGTTGCTTTTGACTTTTGAGTATTCTGTCCGCTGCTGTAGCCTTCTGTAGCAAACAGTATATCACCGCTTTAACAAGCACGGTGGCTCGGATTTGGAGTTAAGTTGCATAATCTGGCAACACCGTCTCAACAGGCAGTCTGCTTTATGCTTCTTGAGTCTCGTTCCCATTGATCTCTTATTGGTAGTTCCAATATAGACCTTGCCGCAAGAACACGGCATGCGGTAGACTCCTGCTGCTGAAAGTGTGTCCCTGTTGTCTTTCGCTGAACTGATGGTCTGCCGAATCTTCTTCGTAGGCCTGAAGATTGTTCTGATGTTGTGCCTCTTCAGAACTCTGCTAATCCGGTCTGTGACTCTAGCGACATACGGAAGATAAGCTTGAGAGGTGGTAGGTCGTTGTTCGATGTTCCTTGATGATCTCTGGCCTATTGACTTCTCGATCTCCCTCTTGCTCTAGTCATTTGCCTCGAACGCAGTTCTCAGGTGTTCAAGTTCTGCTTGTAGATTCTCCGGTTCGAAAATTCTTAGAGCTGTTCTGTCAAGGTTCTGATGACTCCATACTTCTGACTCGGGTGATGGTTGGACAAAGCGTTTAGGTATCTGTCCGTATGTGTTGGTTCCCTATACACTGTTTGGCCCAGTTTGTTACCACGCTTCCTTAAAAGGAAGCTTTGAGAACTGTAGGTTGCTAGCATCAGTCAACGGCTATCACAGCAGGCTGACCAGGGAAGCTATCGAGATCCACAAACATCCTGATAATTTCAATAGAAAGGAGGAGACCCTCAGGCTCAACCGGATCTGGAACCCGATTCTTAGGAACGCCCGAGCTGTGCCGATCGACATCTGAATTAGCTTGCCACTCGTGCTAGCGAAACGTTAGGAAGCAATTGCAACCGACGGCGACGACGGCCTTTAGACCCGAATCAGGACAACAGTTGATCACTTGGCCGCGAGAGCCTTAACCAATTCGTCATGTGGGATACTTTTTTGTACTTTATACTCATGAGTGATGTTGAACGGCTCTTTTTCATTATTATATTTTTGATCTTTTAACTGGCAATTTCTTTCACAGTGCTACACCAAATTTTATATGCGCTTCTCGTATTCCATTATTTTGCGAACAGTTCCAATGGCAGAATCGAAACATTTGCGTAACCCGAGCTTTATTGACAAACCAATAAACCGTAGGTTTAAATGAATCCCAAAAGTTTAATATCCGAGCTTATTTCAACAAGCCGCTGAAACGTTCCAGTTAAACGATCGCTGTTTGGTCAATCAGTGGTACGATATGAAACTCGCTATATTCAATAAAGGACCAGCTCGTTCGCGAGAGCTTTATAAAGTCAACCTTGCAAGATGGACGATGACGTGTGTACGCTTGCATAACCCAAGAAAAATTGCGGCACCTCATTTGAATGCAGCTCCCCGTTTACTCACACTGATTAAAAATTCCTTGGAGAAATTTTGTGCGCAAAGGGCCTGGTTCATTAGGCGAATGTGTGCATGAATGTGTGAGTGCCGACATAAAAGATCCAATCTGGAAAATATTTTGCAGATCGGCCCKTGCTGCTACCTGAATATTCAGCAGTTTAAAATTAATTTCGGGCGGTTCATTAATCATCCGGTTTTCTTAAGCTATCCGAAGAAAACTAGATTTCGGCCAGACAGGAATCTTTCGACTGAAAGTAATCGTGTGAAAGGAGGGAGATAATGCTTGCTGGTTTGATTAACGTATGATAATTATGTTCAGATTGATGATATTTTTGTTGGAGATTTTTATGTGGTTGTCTGGAAAAACTAAATTTGGCAGAGGCGTGGTTTGACTATTTCACAAATTTAAATGTATTAAATTAGTAAGTACGACATTCTTACTTATTATTTATGTAGAAGAATATGTTTACGTACTTTGTTGTTTACGCACCTTGAGTTTTCAAGGCCCAATGGCTTCATTGACTGTTCTTCATTCTGCCTGCAGCAGTAGTACTTGGTATCTGAAATAACTTACTTAGCTCTTTATTTGTATTTATTTTTCATTTTACCCGATATCTTTAGAAGCACTTTCCTTCTTTAAACTTTTAGCCTTGCTGCCTTTTCTCAAACACTAGCAAAAGTTACTGTAGGTCTTACTACTGTTGTATATATTATAATTTTCAGTACTGTTGAATAGTAGCTTGTTTTATAATATCCGGTTAACTGCCGCTAATCCATTTGTATCTCTGGCTTTTTCGTGGATGTTGTTTCGAGGCAGACCAAACTATTTATTTCCTCAAATCTATACCTTTTTTGTTCCTCCGATGTCACCTCTATATACATTATTTTGATATTTTTTTATTCATACATCTCAAGCATCTTGTTCTGGACTTGTTTATTTCCAAGCTAGTCTCCTTACTGCATTCACAAATTTTGTTTTCCCTTATGCTGTTACTACCACCACATTATCGCTACATACATATTGTCAAACATAGTAATCAATCTTTGTCGGGCTGCAGGGGTGACACGCTTGTTGCTAGTGTACTCTACATGTGAAATAAGGTTTGCAGGCTGCACCCCACGAGTGAAATTGTGTACAGATTTTGCAGTGACAATTACGATTACTGTGTCTTTCTTAACTTGCTCTTGAGTGGTGGCCGCTTCTTTGGGTGATTTCGTAACATCAGCTTTTTTACTACTTCTTTATGATCATTAATTAATGCCTCCTGTAATCCATCTTCAAAAGATTTCAGTTTTGATATTCTCCTATTTCCGTCAATCCCTCAAAGGTAGGTTACTTTCTTTATTATCTTAATCAGACAGCTACTCACTTTGATGAGGAATTAGTCTTTAAAAGAGTGATCCTGCTAGAAGTACTGGCAGTTTTTGATGTATAACTGTTTGTAATAATTTTGTTTCCTCGAATTGCAATTGATTCCTAAGCATCGGGTGGATCTCGGGTTTTTGCTAGATGGTTGTTAATGGATCTTTTTTGTGGATATATATGGATTTTGACATGTTTCTTTCACAGAATCTTACGATAGCTTTATAATTTAGGATAGTACGTTCCCTGCAATTTAAGGCTTCTATTGAAAGTTCTATAACAGTTCACCTGCTTTAAAGATCGCGATGATTTAAATGACAAAGAATTCAGTATTCCCGAAATTCTGGTTCTCGTTTTGAATTTCCCGAGAGCGGAAACAAAAAACTTTTACCTAGAAATCCCGGTAACGGGATTCCGGGAAAGAAGCACTATTCGAAACCCCACTTTTTACTACATTACCCAAAAATTTAACACAACAACACAATTTATCTCACAACTCTTTAATTTTTTTATGCATGCTGCTTTAAGAAATTTTCAGCTTTGTCAATGTTGATGTCAAACCTTTATAGTGCATTTATTTTATTAACCATGAACGTGATCGAACAATTTGTATTTAAGAAACTAAATATCAGTGCCCATTGTAGTGTCCGAGCCAGTGCATGTAATGTAATCATTTATAGCTTTTTTAAAGACGCATTATTATCTATCTATCTATCTATCTATATATATATATATATATATATATATATATATATATATATATATATATATATATATAAATACGTCAGCTTTAGGTACTGCACCCTGACCAATCTCACAAACTTTGATTGCGTCGTGGAACGCTATTAAAATATGTAAAATTGTAATTTAGGACAACCGCACTCGTCATACTGGTAATCTAATAACGAATACAGGTCGTATGCATTAATTTTAACTTTTAGCAAATACTCGGAGAGTTTGCCGGAGCGAATTCTAACGGTTCGCGGCAGAACTGACGGAATTCCAGCAACATTAATTTTTCGGTGCGGTGAATTCGTATTACTGCTTGAATTTTAATTTTTCACCAGTTACACAAATTTATGCTTTTGCATCATTCCAGCCTACGGTAGATACATGTTTGTAACATTTCAAAATGCTATTAAAATATGAATTAAGCAACAATATAAAAAATATTCTATAATTTTTTTCGAAGCTGCTTTTTATTATTGACAACATATGATATCAAATATAAAAAAACTGCTGGATTAAAATTTGCATATTTACTAGTACACCGTAATAAAAATGGATATATACATAATAAACCTATTGAATGTCTAGTTGTTTCAGAAATTCGACCTTTAGTTTTAATAAATTAAGTAACTCTTTTTTCAGTGCCTAGCTTGCGTCTTTTTTCTTATATAATTATGTGGTAAAAGTCTACTTATTTTCCATTTATCTGTTTTCGCTTTTTTCTTTTATATAATTTGATTTTCAGAACTGGTGGAATTATTAATTCGCGTTTTTTTTTGTTGCCTTTGTTCTTGCGGTTTGCCAGAGAATTATTCGCTAACTGACCGCTGAAGATGGTCTATATTAGACGGAAATGCATACATTCGGCTAAGATGGAACATTACTCACGAGTGAATTTACTTTTTCTGATATACGTTGGATTTATACTTAGATGTTAAAAGAAATGAACGCCCAGATAGAAATTACCTATTAATATAATTTTTATTACCATACCGTTTCATCAATTTTAGAATTAAAATGCCATGATTGGATTGTGGGTTTAGTATTTCTAGTTCTTATTAGAGCCATCAATTGTAATAATTTTCAATTATACTAATTTATGGCAGTGTCTCCTAAAATATAGAACGTTGTAGCAAACAACAATATGCACATTATTAGTGAAAGCCTACAAAAAAGAGAAAGAATTATTTAGGCAATTAATGTTAAAAGTGTTTTTCCCAGGTCTGTAAGATTATTGTATGAGGCGTAGCCGAATATTCGTTAAAAAGGAAAACTTTACGTATTCAGTAGATAATATGTTTTCGGAAAGAACGCTGTCACTATAAAACACTTACAAAAAATTATTATTCTGCATTTCGATTACGCCTGTAATCTTTGTCAGAGAAAAAATAGAATAATGATTCGACCATATACGAAATGTATGTCCAAAATAGTTGCAAATGTCATTAACAAATTGGTATTTCAATAGACGAATATATAATATGTCAAGTGTTCGTAAAGGCTATGCTAATCCAAAGCTCATTTATATTCAAGCATGAAGTATGACAATAATACCCAAAATAACAATAAAATTTGTTTGCACCTTCTGAAAAGCATATTTCATCCAAAATGTATGTTTATTTGTATTACGTTCTCAATGTTTTTGGACGTAAAGAAGCAATAGTTGAATGTATTTACAGTAAATAAACAAAGGACCATCTTTAATTGTTTGGCCTAGTATTTAGCGATTGTTTATAAGTAAATCGTTTCTGGTCGTCTCAATTAAAAATTACATCAATTTGTTCTTATAGCAGCTACAGGGGTAGTAGGTAGTGGGACTACGAACAAGATGTTTTGGCTCCAAGTCATAAGTTTTTTCGATGAGGAATTGAATTAAGCACATACATTTACAAAACGTAATTAATTGGAATCAATAAATGAGTAAGTTCATTTGAAGTGTATTCTGTGGTAATAAATCATCAACAACTGCTTGTGTCCTAACTATATCTTACAAACTTCGTGTCGGTTAGCCTTCATCATATTCCTGCACGTTCATGAAAGTTCTGAATATATTGTTAAAGTTTTGATACAATTATTCATCAACTTACTTTTTTGTTTATATCCATTCTGTGAAGAACCGCAGTAGGCGTAGTCACTGATAAATTGAAATTGATGCCGTTTCGCCATGAGAACTATTACAATGCATCTGGCTTGATTATAAATTTATGTAATGACCAACATTATCTTTATTGTTATAGTGCACGCAACAGCTTTATAAAATGCGTTTTTTAAAACACATATCCTCCCGCTAAGCAGACGTTTGCGCTTGGACAGCACGATTTTAACGATGCTTTTAATCAAGTTTTCTAGAGAATGGACGGCCGGGAATTTTAATATCGCCGCCTAATGAACCTAACAAATCTACTTAATCTATGAATAAATCACATTTTCAGTTGCGGTGTGCAATTTCGCATCCTCGATTGCTCCGCTTGAGGGATATTGATGCCAATATTTTATGTAATGTGACTGTGAAATGATTACGAGGTTGTCGGTTTCGGATTCATTGTTGTTTTACTGAGCGATTGAGTTTTAAAAGATAAGGCCTTGCAATTATACTTGTTATAAGCTAACGAAGAAAATCGCTTAGCAATTGAAATGCTGGTCTTTGGCTTTACCAAAAATGAATTTGGAAGTAGGATTAAAAATAAGTGTTAGATAGGTAAGACTAGATTAGACGAAAAGTATTAACCCGTTTGTAAGAACAGGTATGTGTTATTCTGTGATACTAGGCTGCAACGAAAAAAATATTATTACAAACGTCTCTTAGAAGCTATAGAAATTTCTAGATATGCTGGCAACTTTAATAGGGATGATGGAAATTATGGGCCAGGTGATACTTGGAAGGCAGTTCTGAAGTTTTCTTTTATCAAGTAGTTCGTGTATATCTAGCAGGTAGTATCTATCTAGTCGGTTGGTTCAGATCTTCTTAGGTTGGCACGCTATTTTTATGACACCTTGCTTCCTTGTTGTTTTGTTTGTTTACCTTTATAAAATTTTGTGACATTTTTGGGGATTCTCTTCTTTAACAAATATTAGTGTTTAATCAATATGTCAAATCAGTGGCGTAGCCAGAAAAGTATCGGGGGGGGGGGGGCAAAGCTCCAAACACAAGAAAAATATTAAGTACAAACAAGAAAAAACAGAAGAAGTGTGACTTAAATTATATGTTTAATTTGCTAAAATGTTTATTATACAACAAACCAATAGTTTGCAACAAATTTCTACTGTTAAATGTAAAAAAGCTGCTCTTCCATTATCAAATTAATTTAGTTTCTTAAATTAAGGTGTGGTTGGTTTAGATTTTAAATACACAGTCGATTTTAGCTTAAAATAGAGAAGAGAAACCGACCCAATGATCTTAGTATTTAACGACTTCCAAAAATTCCACTGTACATCTTCTTTGTTAGAAACACAGTATCGCACACTAAAATACCTTTATTTATAGTTACATATTATTCACTTTCATCGTCACGTTTCAACGTCTGTTTTACACTGCTTTGTTTTATATTCAGAAATTTACTTTATTATTCCTGGCTTTATGTTTAAGGCAAGCGTTATAATAAAGCCTTGACTTGGAATTTGAGTGAGTGACAGAAAACACCTATCTTTGTTAGACACTGACGGCAGCTTTATAGACAGAATTATTAAATTTGACTTGATGTAACAAAGGGCATCACCCTATAGGCACGCGTTCGAATCAGGTCAAAAATTAATAATAATTAATATTAACTAGCAAACAGTGAGTTCAACAATTTTGAACTCCTCTGTGAAGTATATGATATAGGATAACAGATATATACGTCTGTTTGATCTTTTTGTTAAAATTATTTAAATATTACATATACATAAATCAGGCTTAGAAATCAGTCACATATCGTAAGACTATGGGTAGTTTGACTTTAGTTACGTTAGTTGTTCCATTCTGCGTAGTGCTTTAGACCGTATGTTTTATACAGCTCCAAATTTGCCTGATGACTAGCCGAGCAGTACGAAGATATATTTTTTTTACTAGTTATTACCGAGTGAAATGTTATGAACCATTCTAAGAAGTGTAAATAGACTCTATTGACTCTATTGAATGGGTGTTAAAAAACAAATGCGAAATAGTATTTTCATAACGACTGTTGTATAAGAGCTCTACATGTGTGGTTAGTACTGTCAGGTTATTTATTGAGACGATATTAGTTACCTACCACGTACTTAGTTTTATTTTTTCCTTCTAAATAATAAATAAAGAAATAAAGGAAGTGTTTTTTCTAATAATAGCATTCCTTTGCTGCTGCTTGCAGTTTTTATCTGCAGCAGCACCACATCTTCAGCAGCATAATATCCCCTCTGTCGTCCATTATCGCCTGTGGTAGATTCTTTCCAAATGGACAGATCGCGTTTATGTAAACGACAACCTTGCCCTGCTCCACATCTTATTTCGAATAAATTTTCTTAATGGCCTAGACCCTCCCGACCCAGTCAGTAGTTCGTATTCAGACATGGAACTCCAAATGAATTGCTTGCAACTTACGAAATGCAGCGCCGGTGAATACTAAAGATGACGAGTGACGTTGATAAATAAAGAACACGAGGTATCTCAATTACTCACGGCGGGCATGCCAGATGGATTTATGCGATTTTAATTTTGTTAAATGCGGTTGGGAATTTGTGACTAGACAGGATGGGAAAATGAGAAATGGTTTTGGGGAACTTGCGKTTTGGATGAACCCGAAAATTCGACCCTTGTAATTTGTTACCGATTAGAAATGCGTTATAGATTACTACAGTATCTCTGCGAGGTCACTTACTACTCTGTTTCTGTCACGCTAAGGCAGAGATTAAATAGCGAACCTTGGTCAATACCCATAATATGCATGTACAGCTCAGTCAAATTGTACTGATAAAAGCGTCTACTATGCAAWAGGTTAGATAATTAAAACACTAAGTTTTCGTCATTGCTGTKCTTAACTTGCAATCCTAAAAGGACCATYAGAATTKCGGTAATTTTTTTCAGTATATGTTCTTTCCTTAAACAACGTAGTTCAACAGCGGTAATCATCAGTTATAGACAGAGCTAAATTTCTTGCAAATTTGGTGTATAATTGGTATTAGCTACTGAGCTTTGAAGAAGCGTCTTTTTTATAATTAGGAAAACAAGCAACCACGAAATTTTGCAGCTTATACTTTTGCTCTTAAAAGAAGAAGCCGATATGAATATTGTGACTTCAGCAAATTACAAATTAAGACTGTGTGATCATATCATTGCAGAAGAAGATATAGGACCTTCTAAATTTTCATAAAATATTTTTGGAAATTAGAAATTGGAAAATATACGTATAATCCTGCTGGAATATTTAATTCCACCTCTTCATTCAAGGACAACTCACAGGATGCAACTTGCACCTCTGCATTATATCGGCATGAGGAGTAAATCTAAATTCTACTGTACCCTTAAAAAATTCAAATTTGAAAGGAATGATCTCATTTTTTACACTGTTCAAGCTAGTGCTGAGAAAATGGCTGGGGTTAAMAAATGCTTTTTTGTAGTCATGTACGATTTAAGTAACAGAACTTTTTCAATGCAGATAAAATTAAAGCAAGCTTAGCATCATTGTCATCCACTACAAATGCTGCGCGATACCATTCAGTCCAGTTAATACGTGGTTATACGTCGCAAAGGTTTTGTTTAATGCAACTGAAACATCAAAGGATCTATCTTTCAATCATTACACTTATACAAAAGGTGGCAGCACACAATACATTATGAATTGCCTGACTTCTTGTAAGGTAACATACAATGTTAAATGCGAATTAGTTGGTTAAAAATGCAATGCTATTAAAAATACGATGTATTTTATATAGCAAGAGGGAGTCGTGTTATACTTCATTTGAAAACCACTTTCATCATCTACGTAATTGCGTGTTTTAAATTTAAATTGGACATTCCTTTATAAAGGTAAGAATAATGAACGAAAAATTAAAATTCAATTTAATTATCGTCGCGAAAAAATCTGTAATAATGTTGAATATTTGTAGTGTCGAAATCTAACAAATGGAATGGCATAAAGTATATCCCATATCTAGTGTTATTATGTTTCAAAAAATAACTGACATTCAAATAATGTCAATGTCGAGTAAACAACTTCCATCCGATGTAATATCTAAAAATTGTGCCAGAGAAAATTTCTTAACACAATTCATTTATTTCCTGCATTTCGCTCTAAATTGGCGCTCTTCATTAATTGTTTCCTTATGGTAACAAAATTTTAGTATCTTCTGCGCCGACAAAGTAGAAATCTTCATCTTGACGCGGATTAATTTATCGTTTCGAACATATCCTTCATACCCCTCGACGTAACTGGTTCAAAATGACGTGATAAAATCCGCCCTAAAAACCATTAGAGGAAAGAGCGAGCTCGCGTTAAAATCCCACTAGATTTTCATAAAACGCACCTTATATGCATCTTGCTCATCGCCGTGGGATTTTTCCTGAATATCCGCCGAGAAGGCTCAGAAAAATTATATTACGGTGGTAACTTTTTATTGGATTTATGATGGATACTCCGTGGACGGCAGAAGATCCCGTTAGCTCGCCCGACGTAATTCGATTTACATAGTAACTTCGGATGCTACGGTTCGTTTGGTGGCAAGTTTTGTTTTCTTCGACTTCTCTCGTTCGTCGGGGTTAAGTGAACACCGTTTAGATTGTCACATGCATGGGGGTGGCTATAATACCGGGATTAACTTCCGCTAGCGTGGCGTTGAACTGACGACAGTTCTGGATCAGATAAAGTGGAATCTCGGGGCCTGCTGACATCCATGGCTGATGCAGTAATCTTTTATGGCTTTGCTCCAAATTTGTTGCCTGCAAACTGACAAAGTGCGAGACAAACTGCTGCTGTTGATATTTTTTTATTGAAACACCGTCAGAATTTACTTTTAAAAAGAGTATATTTTGGTATCCATGACACGAAGGGCTTCGCCCGCAGATTCTAAAAACGTGTTTGGTGCAGCTCGAAACTCCATTTAGTTTTATACATGATGAAGAAAATGTTAATAAGCTGTGGAAACCCAGCTCATTTAATATAAGAAATCCGCAACCACGATTAAGGACCTTTAACTTTTAAAGCGTAATCTTCGAGGACTATAATTAGAGGAAGAGAAAGTGGTTAAACTACTCAACTTAGGGTACATATAACTCCTACATCTGTAATTTTCCGAAAAATTAGACAGCAAAGAAAAACTGGTATGAGCTGTCTTAGCACAAAAGACATTCCGTTTTTACATAATTTGTTCGAGAATGGATATGGATATGCACTACTAATTTATCAATGATGAAGTTGCTGCTTATAGGTTCGTCAATTAACCCGTATCCCAACAAAACCCTTTTGGAAAATTAATAGCTTCCGGAAACAAATAAATCATGATATTATACCAGTTKTGCCGATGTGTCCAGAATGAAATCGATAAAGCACAAAAAATGAAATTTGTAGCTATAGAAGAATGTAGTAGCCCGATATTAATTCTAATAGTGAGGATTAAGCAAATATCCGTGAGTATGATTATGCATTGACTTTACAAAAAACTTAGACTAAAAGACTGCCAACATTTTTCTTACATGACGCATAAACTGGCAAATGTTAAATCTTTATTTCCATGTAAAAAAATAATGGATTAATAGGTTTTTTAAAATCAAGAATCAAAACAATATACTGCACAGCTTCGCGTCGCGCTTACTTAATTTTAGTAATATTCCGTTCGGCTTGCACAATGGGCCTACCACATTTTAAAACTTTAGGGATCGAATTTTAAACATACTTAATTGTAAGTTTGAGCATTGGCTGATTTAAAGGCACATATCTTAGGAGGCATAACCGAGAACAGTTTTGTTGGATCTGAAACAAGGTACTTGGTTATTGTTTTTGTAGTATGCTATCATCAACTATATATTTTATCTAATTTCGCGTTTACGCAGTGTAAAAATGGATTTTGATACCACTGCCTTATCCTGCTGTAGTGCTGTGACATACGTTCAAGTACTTTGTTTTCTCAACACTTTTTCAGAAAGTTGATCGGGCGCTGTCAATGATTACGTTACCACTCCTATATTTTCCGGCTGATCTAAAGAACATCACAGTTGAAAATCATAGATAACGTTATTCATCAAATGAAATGAAGTTGTTCGTATATGACTAACCTTGCTGTAATTTTTATACGCAATTTTCTTGACGTTCGTATCTCTTTCACCAATTATGTTGAGTTAAAGTTATATTATTGCCATAAATAGTCTCTACAACTTTGCATTTCTCAGGCAATAAATATTTATGTGATCAGTACATTGTATTATGTCATTACTATTATGCTGCAGATAAAAAGCTGAGAGGTGTGATCGGCAACCTTTTCCGTGAAACAGTGGGTTACTTGTCGTTTTTCTTTCTGTAGTTGTTAATTCGTGTCGTATACCATATCAAGTCAATAACGTACGCTCATTTCTGGAGTAAAATCACGAGTACAATTTAAAAAATAAACTTGCAACAAAAACAAAATTTAATTCAATTAATAATTATCGTACTACTGTGGCAATAGTTCAACGAAAGATCTGAATTTGTTTCTGAAGATGTAGACTGCGATGAAGCTATTGTTACCTATAAGTTAAGTGTGAGGTTCAAGGATTGGCTGTGCCAGACACAACTAACTAGTTACTATACACTGTAGTTTACATAATATACAATAAATGCTACTAACAAGCACCAATTAACATGCTTACACGCTACCGCGATTGTTATAAAACTTCAAGCTGCACACGTGCCAAACAATTACCGTGCAGCTTTTCCTATCCGAACAAACTTTGGGTAAAATAAAGGATAAATGTTCCGTATGATAATAAATAATAGAAACTTTTGATTTTGACCTTTACTTTGTCAGTTGTTGATGTCGGTCTCCGGAACCTTTCCTAACAATGATTTGGCTAGAGATATTGTTAACAACTCTGAAAGCTGTAGTCCTTTCATAACGTATAAAAGTAAAGTACTAAAATGAATTAAAAATATAAATCATAAATACGTACAAGTTCACCGAAGCAGGTATACCTTTAGCTTTAAATTTTAAGTTCGAGCAATTGGCGATAGTCGACTCTGAGCAAACTACGACTGGTTTTGAAATAATTGATATAATCCTTTGCAAAGTGGCATGGTGATCAAACTTTAAATGGGAAAAGAAAAACTCCAGTTTCAATCGATTTAAATCATAATCTTTTCCGCTCTACATCTAATTAACTTATGTTGATGTGGTTGTCCAAGGAGCCAAGGACCAGGCTGATAGTGGTACTCTTTAGATGTTTTTACAGATTTCTTGAATTTAGACACTACATACTAGTCTAACGATATTAGTAAAGATGCAAAGACAGCAACGGCTTTGGTGCAGTAATTTTACTGGTTGCCGAATTTATTTCCTTTAATTATTTTTTTATTACGCATGCATCATAATCAACAATTATCGCACGCTGCAGCGTGTGTAAAATGATGATTATGATGCGCCTACTTTTTTATTACCTAGATATTTACCTGCCGTTTAAATTACTAGGTATACCTTTTGTACCCATATCAAAATGAACGAACACTTTTAAAAACAACATTTCTTTATTCTAAGTAACTATAATACTCTTATTTTAAATAAACATTGATTGTACAATTCGTATTTTTAGATATTTCATTTTATGATTTAAGCCTACTAAAAATAMTTACAAAATTGTAAAAGAGAATGTTTAATGTTTAAAACATTTTTGAGCTTATGATGCATTCGTAATTAAAAATAGCGTATGATACGCGTGTATAAATAAGAGGGCTTTAAAGCCCTTGCGACTTACAAAACACTCCGCTGCGCGTCGTGTTTTGAAATATGTCGCGCGTGCTTTAAAGGCCCTCTTATACACTTGTATCATAATATACTATTAAGCGAGGTAAATATCTAGCGCAAGAATTAACTTCCTTATAATCACTACCGTTGCATACATAATAAACTTCGTAATATACATGATACCTTTTAGCGAGAGTAAATCAAATACCGCTTCTCGTTAAAACTTTTTAATTATCGACTCTCTAGCCTTGAAGTATCGAACATTATGTTATTGGAGGGAAGTTGGTGTTTGTGTGGCGCCGGAATTTGACACACTTCCATCCCCCTGAGTAAACTTGGCGCCGCCACGTCTTTTTCGAAGCCGTTGTATTACTGCCGTCACTCAAGGTTGAGACGTTGATAGGAATTCAATGCCCGCAAATCTGTTGCTGCTAAACGAATTACATGTTGGCAGTAATAGTTGTCTGCGTTTGTAATTGAATTCGTTGTAAGGCTAGTTCGGTTCACAATATTAACATGCTACGCCGTTAGCAGGATTCACACTCTTTGAAAACCTATTAATGCTAAGTCCGCTGCAATCTCCCTCCTAAAAATTGAGTGTTTTTTTTCTGAACAGTTCATTAATTTTTTAATAGTTAGCGTTCAAAAAGGCAGAAATATGTTTTTTAAAACCATTCCCGTGATGATGTTACATAAACTCTTTTCAATTTAAATAGCGAGCTATAAATTTATTGTAAATATAGCTCAAACATCTAAAAACTTATAAAAACTATGTGTGGCGTCAGAAATAAATAACAGTAGCGTTTTACGCAAAGAACTACTCTGAGCCGACTTGAGATAGGAAGTTCTTAATTTGGTAACTGAAACTGTGCATTACTTAACTTCTTCTTTTAACCATGAATCTTGTTAGTATCGGTCATGAACTTACAGTGGACACGCATTTAAAACTTGCCTGCCTCTGGTTATTTTAAATGTGCGCGGTGTAGTTATTTGTCTCTAAAAGACAAAATATTACTTACTGTTTTGTGGATTTTGAATAAAATGGGTGTTTTCGACGAAGAACTCGTTGCATTTTAATTAGTTAAGTGTATTTGGTTACAAATATGATACAGCGATCAACCATGTTTTAACTTTCTTTTGGTCACTAGCGTGAGCAGAATAACGTGTCTGGAAACGTGTTTTCGGTGTTTTGATATTCGAACACCGGCGTCCTTTTTGGAGCAATAGTTCTCTGGTACCCATACTGCCATTGTTAACCAATAATGTTAAACTAAGGAATGCAAACGCTGAAGCGCTAAGGCTTTCCATACTCCCTAGTGTACGTAATGTGCAAACTAAGTGTTGAGACTGCTTAATTAGTGCACGAAATAGCCCAGAAAATACTGGCTACGGGATATTTGACAACATTTGACTGTCGCGGCGGTAAATTACAATTGATTTTGAGTATTATGGCCATTGCTACAGCGTCGCCTTAATAAGCATCATGGCACCGATTTGGAGTTAATGCATTTTGGCATCAGAGGGTTTTCAAACTCCGTAACGTGTAGGTCTCTCTACTACTAATGAGATTTATTTCGGAAGAAATTTTTTTTCTGGGGTTCTGTTCTAACAGCGCACATAATGTATCATTTACTAGAATCTATATGTCACAAGAATTTTAGCCGTATTTAAAAAGTGTGCAAATTGACTATGTTACAAAAGATACGGCAGTTTGAGCCGTTGGCTGAAGCACTGAAGCGCTAGGGCACCACGCAGTTTTATATCTTAAATCCGCCAACAACTACGCAAAAGGTTCCTAATCTCCGTCATGCGCACTGTTACAGCTCCCTAGGTAACAAGGTGCTCACTGTTGTTTTATAAATAGCCAGAGAAATACAAAAATGCAATGGGAGTGAGAGAGAGGGGCGAAGGTATAACCGTCAACGTCGATATTTTATCATAATGTAAACATAGGAATAACCTGTAACTGTTTATCAAAACACTTCTTAACGTAAGCCATTCTTAAATTTTAAAAAACTAACAGATTGTCCAAATACTTCGACAATATCTTGCGCCACCACCAACTATGTAAAATAACGCGTGGCTTGAGTTAGGTTAGGGTTATTACGTTGCACATGGGACACATGCAGCACGCAGTGTTGCCAGGCCTTGCTTCATAAATTATGGTATCAACTTCAAAATATTATGGTATTTTGGCACAAATTATGGTATATGAATTTCGTTTGTTGACGATCAACGACATATACAGGGTCCGCCACTTAAAACTCCCCAGTCTCATATTTTCTTTATTTTTTACGTACAACCTTAAGTTATATGTGAAATGGTAGGTCTTTTTTAAACTCTTTGAAGATAGCTTGATGGGTGTTCAAAAAATTTTTTTGCAGATTATCATATTTTGTTCATTTTTGTAAATATTTTTTAACCTTACCTCGTATAATAAATATTGCTTCACAGTAGAATGCCGACTTTTGTCTTCTTCAATTTGTCATTGCCATGTATGCGAATTGCGAAATTTTTACTCCTTCTTAGTGAAAAACAAGAAAAACTAGTCGCCGCCATTTCCTTTAAATAGGGTTGTTCAGAATTTTTAGGTGTTAGTTTAGTAGCTTATTGCAGTACAAGTTGTGCCTACATACCCATCGCTGTACAAAAAAACCCAAAATTTTAAGTAACTTTTGAATAAATCAAGTACAAAGTTCGCTCTAAAGAGAGAGAGGGGCTAGGAAATGAAACTCTGTGCAAATTATGGTAAAATGTGGATACCATAATAGTTTATTATGGTATATGGTATTTGTCATACCATTATGGTATATATACCATAATTATGGTATGGATGGCAACACTGGCAGCACGTGYGAACGTGCGATGTTGTCGGTGGTACTTTACCGTTTTCTTTCTAACGAAGGCCAGAGATAGTCCTGACAGTTTCAAAATTTATCATATCGTTCTCATACGTAAGTATACAAACTTTAAACATTATCAAGCGTCAAGCGTCGTTTAATTCCTCATAATAAAAACATTGGTTCAAAAGCAGGTTCGATGGTTAAAGTGCTTTCGTGTTTCAACAAAAGGCTACTGAATGCGCTTATTATATTGAACTGTTCATTATAGAATAAACTGACTAAAGGATGATTTAAGTTATTTTCATCAATACGCCTTAAGTTGACGTAGGTATCAATGTCACAATGCCAGTTTACGAGTACTTTCCTCACGGTATCGCGAAAATTTGCTCACATTGGCAACGCGACGCAGCTCAAAAAATGTAAACAAATATTACTTGCAATGCCGCTAGAGCACTGGGTATGATTGGCGTTTCTCGCTTTCGTCACCTTGAGAACCTTTTACGTCATCTCCGTGGAGGAATATCGAGGTATTTGAAACGGATATTGAAAAATCCATACCTTCACATTTTTTTCTCGGTAAACAAGAACCGGAAAAAATCGCAAACAAATGTCTTTGTGCTTCAATTTTTATGTATATCTTAAATGTAAAATAAAAAAAAACGTGGGACTACCGCATTGTCGCCAGACAGTTAAATCATTGGTGTGCTTGCCATTATTTATAGTCACAATTTCAGGCTAGCGCGACGCATAAATTTATTAACTCGGCCCATCTATGCGGTTCGCTCCGTTCAAATTGTGGGTGATATTACATTCCTAAGCTCAAACTTCTTTCCTGGCGCGCACTATACATATCAGACGGCAGACAAAAGGTTTTCAGAGAACTTTATATGTGAATAGTGTACATTTTGGGATTACCTGCGTTTACAAGAGAATCATTAATGTTTATATTTACGCTTGTTAGTACATGCAATTGATATTAAGTTATAAGTTATATAGAATTGAAAATCTAACCTGTATCTTAAGTATTTATCAGTTTTCAATCGGACGCAGTTGTTCATATTAAATAGCAGCGTGCAAACGTGAACTCCGTTCGTTTCTGGGTCTAGGCTTCTCTTAGGCCGGCAAAAACCGTGAATAAATTGCATTCATCTTAAAACGGTAGTACCGTGGAATAGGGCTTCTAATGCAGACCTAGTATGTGGACCTCAAGATTGATAGACGGGGCAGATTAAGACATTAAGAGTAGAACTCTCCTCTACAGGATTGTAAATGGTAGATAGTAAGCTCTGTATGCCGCAGGGGTTTATGCAATTATGGATTATTCACTCCATCACTGTATGACTATAATTTTGTAATGTTTAGAAAGAATTAGATATTATAGGAGTTGATGTGACTAGTCCTAGCTTTGTCACTTAGATGCCGGCCAAATTTTCTCTATATTAAAAAAACAATCTTCAATAAAAGGAGGAATAAATATTAGTAGAAAGCACCGCAGTGTAAGCCTCCAGTTCTGTTTTTAAGTGTTCCTTAGCTTGGACATGTTTTCTTCTTCTCAATTGTTGTAGGCTTCGCCAAATTTGATGTACATATGTGGTGGTTTTGGTATTTGAAACCGCAAACATGCAAGTTTAAAGCGATAGCAGGTAGCTTGATGAAAAAGAAATACGGTTGGGTATATAGTACCAACCCAATATCCATAACGTGTTCACGACAGCAAAAGCTCTCAACGCCATCTGAGCGGAAACTTTGCCCACTAGGCGGATTACTACTGTGATAGCCACTTACGACCTAGGGCTGGTTCCTGTCGATGACGCCGGAGAAGCTTCTTCGTGAACAATGATGTATAATAAATGAACATCTGTTCTGGCGAATTTCGGTTCCCACGACTAAATTTGCCCTTGAACCAATTGACAACAGCAGACTGTTGCCGTAACCGCAGCATGCGGAACTGATATTCAAAAAAGCCAACGCCTTCGGCGCTACATAAGCGGAATCTCTGCAGATTTTTTTTTTTTATTATTCATCGGAGCAGCTCCTCCGGTGCCATCGACAGGAACATGCCCTAGGTTTTAAGTGACTACCGCAGTTATAACCTAGATAGTGTGCAAAGTTTCCGCTTAGGTGGTACTGAGGGCATTTACTCTCTTGGACATCAGTTTCGCGCATTGTGGTTAAGGCTGTAGTCTGCCGTGGTTACTGGTCACTCTATTCTGTATTACTGCCGGAAGAGGCGAAACTAGTCGTGGGATCACGTGGGATGCCAATGAATTAACCAAATCAGATATTTGTTTCATATTTATTATTTATCTGTGCCGTGTGGTCCACGAAATCTGTACCATCCTGAATATCATGGGACATCCAATCCACGAATATATTATCGTCTGTTATGTATATTTGTAGAAAACTTTCGAGTATTCCGTATTCCGAGTATTCTGTATTCCGTTTTACTATATGGTACTGCTTTTTTTAGAAAGTAACAAAGACAATTTTGAAATATCCTTTTGCATTTATCATAATATTTTGGCGACTAATACTGGGTAGCTTAGTGGTTTAMGCTGTTGSCTTGAACGTTAAATGCTTTTGGCAATCAATTTATGTTACTAGTTCGGRAGTGTATCCATTATAGACCAGTAAATTGAAAAAAAAAGTTTAATGGACTCGGGTTACAGTTTAGTTAAAATAATCCCCCATACGTACAGTATGGATTTCCCATGTTATTCAACATTGTTCAATWTCTGTSARACATGTAGCTCGTATTTACTGCTAAAATTTAGTTTATACCTCKCTAATAATATCACTGTGAGAGAAAATAACAGACTGAACTCGGAAAGCACTTCCTCATCAATTTAATTCTGCTGTTATTGCTTTTGTCTCGTCGACGGTTCAGTATTCAACATCAGCTGTATTCAGATGAGATGGAACGATTGTCGGCGATATAGAGTATTATATTACGAAGATTTAAAGTCACAAAGAATTACACGCTCTAAATACCTTAAATTGAACGAGTGCTTTCATACGGAAGATACCGGTGAAATTGCCATATCTTTCTTTTATGCTGTATAAATTGCAGTCACCCGTATTGCAGGAGGAAGGAAATTCAGAGCTGAATTTTTTGTTTATTTGGCATAATTCGAATGCAGTGTGCTTGTATGAGCTTTTATTAGCGTTTTTGTTTTAGTGTTGCTATGTGCATTCACTCGTTTATTAAGGTATATATAAATAGAGGGCTGAATATCACCGCATCTCACAGCAGGTTTTGCTTCTTGCTGTGGCTAAAAATAATAAATTCTCCGCAATAGCGCGGTTTCTCTTGGCATCTTTCAGCGAACGTATTAAAATTTTATTCGAGAGTAACGGTAGGGTTATTCTGTTAAAATATTTATTTAACTTTTTAACGGCTTATAAACGAAAAGTATTTGCTTTTAAGGCTAAAAGCTTTTAGAAGCTACAGTTGAATGACTAGTAAAGCTAGAAAAGTGCGATATAAAAGAAACAAGTAAATGCCAGTTACATAAACACATTTAGGGATGAAAAAGCTAGAAAATAATTGATATTCATATTTTTTGTTTTTGGATACCGCAAAGCTTTGGTATACAGAACTAATACTATTTGCTCAACATGGGTGGAATATCTGGAAACACCTTAAACAGAACTTTCATCGATTGAAGATTATATTTATTAATTGAATACACAGTAGGTTTGAAAGACGTATATTTCGTTAATTTCCGACAATTTCAAAAACGTTTTGAATAGTTGGTGACGTACCTTCATACATGTTAATTAGGAAACGACGTCAGGTTTGCTAAATTTGGGAACAGTGCTGTTTTTAATTTTCTAGTTGTATACTAACAGGAAATTAAGTTTGCTCCATGTATGCTACTACTACTAGCGTTTTCCCACTGGCTGCATAACTAGAACATCTCTTAAAAAGTCGATATCGTATCTATGTTTATGGTGTACGCATAATAGAAGAGTCTGTCTTATACGGAACTTTTACAATCATTGGTGATAAAAGTAAAGTAAATAGCTTTCAAAAAACAAAAAATAAAGTCGTTCATATTTCTATTTATAAAATACGGTAGCGTAAGTTAGTTATGCCTTACTTGCTGTAGTTTGAACATGAACAGTTAAAAGTTAAATGAGCTCGAACTATACCAAAGATTACAGGTGTAATCGAAACGTCAAACTTATAATTTTTTGTCAGTGTTTTTGAGAGACAGCGATCTTTCCGAAAATATATTATCTTATTTATGGACGCTAAAAGCATTCACCCACGTATACCAATCATTTTTTTATTGAAGTTTACGCTCTAGCACGATATCGTTGTGCCATCAAAGGTCCTACTGCGAGCTTCGGTCAGAGCCAATTAACCAAATTTACAGTGCCCCTTGTAGAATCGTATTGTGACATATCGTTTTTTACTTTTAGTTGTATTCCGATCTCGTAGTCTTTTATAACTGATTTAGGTAATAAGGTAATACTGAATTTTCAAACGATCTGCAAAATATTAACGTTTACGAGTAATAATTTCGCATCAAATTATACCTAAGACAATAGTTCAACGGCCAAAGTAATAACTGTCTTGTATAGAGATGTTTTGTTTAGATTCATCTTTTCTTTTGTCCCTGCAGCTTCTAAGCACCAAGCTTTATCAGCAGTATTTCATGATATGGAGTAATAATAGTGTATTATGCACTTTCAGGGAAATTGTCATTCTTTCCACCACTCTTAGGAATAAAAAGCGTTCATCTTCGGTATAGCTTCCACACAGCCCCTCCTATAATTGTGCAAATTACCATGATGAAATAAAATGAAGGAAGCGATAAGTGAGTATTTAGAGCACCATAAAAATCTGATGGTTTACATTTTATAACAAATCTAATGGTATTATTACGTCTAATTACTATTATGCAGTAAAATATAGTCCATTATAGGCATTTGTGGCATTCTAATCATCCTTTTCGTTTCAATCTTCCGCAAAATTGCACTTTTGCACCCGCTTTTCTTCCTTCTTAATTTTATTACAGTTTTAATGGCATTCTTATTGCCCATTTTCTTAATATTAGATTGAGTCGCTAATTTAATTGTAGGATCTGCTTTTTCTGTTACGTTACGAGCTTTATAAACAGAAAATATCTATTATTGTACTTTCACATGTAGCACGTGTTTGTCTTGTATAGCATATAAAATATATAACGGGCTCGAATAAGCACCCCAATGATAGGGTAAAGCAAATGTCATTTATGGCTAAATAAATAATCATGGAAGTAGTAAGTGGGTCAAAGACTTTTCTTTGATATTCTTAGACCAGTAGTCTATTTATTTATTGATTATTATTGGCTTAGAAGTTATTCATAATCCGACATCTCAATTACCTACCTTAAAACTGCACCAGTTCACTGGCCTTCATAAAGTCATTCCGTGCAGCGGTTCAGATCTTAACTGCTCCTGATTGAGCTTTTTGGTCTCTAGCCTGGTTATCCTACTTCTAACATTTGATTGGCAGTGTTGTAAGATGTGATGAGGTGTTCATTCATCTTCAAAATATCCATTTCCATTGTAGTTCTTGTGCCTGATTAATTGGGAGTGATCTGTGATCATTCCTGTCGCTAGTCTATCGTCTGCTCCATGAGATTCTAACTACTCTCTGCCATACATTAATTTGCCTATACCTGCTGTCGATTCTGGCAAGGGAGTCAATTTATGGGGAGTGTCCTTCGACCCACACAAGTTTGACTGTTTTGCACACTGATAACGCGACCAACCTTGGACAACACTCCGCCACTTGTATTGTGGCGATTGGATCTCACAGCAACTTAGCGCTTTAAGTACGGCCTGGCTGTCAGTTACTATTATATAGTAAATATCCTKCTATTGTTATAGCGCTTCTCTTCTAACCAAGCGCTATGCTTCTGCTGAAATACCGATGCGTTATGTCTCAGGTTTGTAGACAAAATTCTATTTGTCTGGGACGTCTCGTATATTCCAGCTCCTGTGTGGTTTTAGATTCATTAGAATAAAAGATTTATCAGTTGAGCCTCACTACCGCTTTCCCAATTTTTCCTTTTCGGGGTAATTATTCCCGCAACCTTCTTTAGGGAGTACACCTTAGGTATTCTGTCTGATGTAATCCTGGGTACATGATTTTCGTTAATAAATAATAACATTAAAGATAGAGCAGTGCTGCCTGCTTTACTGTTTATCTTCAGTCTTTACGCCGCATTTATATCACATGCCTTCAAGACTAGTTGAAATGGGTTTCCTTACCAATTTACATAACTTGTATTGCTGCATACACGATTAGACGTATCAGTTTTCATATAAAATAAGTGACGTATGGTGAGAAACCTCAGATGTTCGCTTACAGGTCCACATAACCATTGTGTTTTTTTGTAATCCTGTTCAGTTGTAGTTTAAACGATAGGGTTACCTCGAGATCAAAACAGTAAACCGATCCATCAATGAGGAGTTTTGACATAATATAAATTATTCAAATACCAAAGTCTTCCCCACAATATTATTATTGTTTTCTAAAGCTGAAAGCTAGATTGTCTTGTCATTTGAGATAAATTCGGGCATATTAATAAAGTATTTTTTATTTGAATGTGACTAGACTTGAAATTTAATTCAAAATTAAAGGATTTTTTAGATAGGGCTAAATCAACTTTAAAGTCACAGATTTTTTATATAAATCCTTTAACACCTAGAGTTAATGGTCTTCCTAAAATGCATGTCCTATTAAACCAGTCGTTTCATATGTAAATTCTCCTCGTCACAAATTAGCAAAGTAGTTTAATTTAGTTTTTCGTGAGCTTTTAAATTTTGATAATTCTTTTGCTATTAAAAACAGTTTAGATTTGACTTACAAAATCAGTAGTTATTCCTAAGGAATCTTTTCTCATTTCTTTCGATGTGAACAGTTAATTTCCTTCTATTTTTTTTAAGAATTGTATCAAAATTTTAAGTCATTTCTTCTTTTCTTTTAATAATCAAAATTTGTACAACCTTCAGGATTAGCTATGGGTTATTCCCTTAGCCCTCTTCGGGCTGAACTGTATGAATAAAATTAAAAAAGATTTATCTAAGAATACCTGTCTATTGTTAATTTTTGGTTTCATTGCATAGTGCATTTAAAAAGCAAACAAGTGGATATAATTAATATTCTTGCTTTTATTAATGCATTACATCCATCTATAAATTTCAGTAATGAAAATAGAGATAAACAACAGCATTTTTCCTGGTTTTGTTAATTAAATTATTAATTCGAAATTTTTAGAAGATTATCCTGTACAGATTATCTTATAATTCTATTCATCCTTACCAACATAAATCAGCTGTCTTTTATCTTTGTTAAATAGACTTTTTAAAATACTTTTTTCCTATTTGGCTTTTGAAAAAGGACTTGGCGTTATTTGTTATTTTACAAATTGCATATAACAATAACTTTACAAATTATTAATAGAAAAATTATATCTCAAATACTTAGCGAAATTTAGGTTTGTATTTAACACTATTGTTACAGATCAAAAAGAAAATAATTTTTTATTCTCTTAAGTTGATTGGTGTAGTTTTAGTAAATAATTCCAAGTCATTTTTGCCCCGCGGAATTAATATTTTTTTCTTTCAGATGGTTAGAGCTAAGGAATACCTCAAACAAATAAAAAATAAGAATACTGATATAGTTACGACAAATTCCTCCTTGGCCAACTATTTATTGTTTTATAAACACTCTACCAGTTTGGATAACGTCAATTTTTACAGTAGTGCAACAAATAACCAAAATTAAACTTTTTAGAAATTTTGCAGATTTACAAAATTTTAAAATCACCAAAGTGTTACAGATTTAAATGAAATTTAAAATTTTAACTCCTGCACTTTAAATAATTTGTTCAATATTCAATCATAATGCAACTGCGCAACATTCACTCATAACTTAAAAGTCTAGATAGTTGTTTTCATTTTTTTACTTCCATCTATCCCCATAGTTTATATTTTTTCATAAGAATGTATAAGGCACTGATAATTGCCATTTGAGGCCAAAAACGTTCTGTCAATTAAGGTTTAATAAATAAAGTGGAGAAGACCTTGATATTTGAATAATTTATATTACCTCTACCTTGAGAGACATTTTAGTTTTTCCTTCTAAGAGTTAATGGGACTTAAGGGGTCGTTCCCGGATTAACGGTCAACTTTACCTCATTGCACCACTGTGGTGGTTATCAAGCAAGTAGATCCATTTGATGAGCTGAAAACACAACGAACTCATGAGTCGTGGGGTCTGAATTGGTTTTTCATTTGCCAACCACGCATTGTAAGCGTCATACTAAGACATATTCATTGATAAACAAGTTAATGTTTTGGAGATGTTTTAACTTTGTGGTTGGTTTCTATTTTTTTTTGTATCTGATCATAACATGTGTAATGAACCCACATCCCTTGAACTCTTTATAGGTGCTAGATTTACAAGAGTTTTGAACATCTAAAGATGATAACTTCTAAAAGTTCACCTGTATAGTAGGGCTACTAAGACCCTTCTTTTATTATATGTATCCACTGTCGAAACGTAGATTGAACACTTATTCGAAATTATGTTATTTCCATCCATTTTCGTATTTGTAATATTATTACCGTATAATAGTTCAGGTCATACCGTTTAGTTCTCGCTGAATCCTGTTGTGCGCAAACGTTTCGCTTTTATTAGATACTTCGATAATCTGAGCTAGAGACAAAGATCAATGTAGATGAAATTGTCTTCGTACCTAGTTCGACATAGCATTGCAAAGTCGGAACGTGACGCAATAGATGTTATACGCCAAAAGTTCTCGTGAATGAGGAAACTTCCAACAATAGCTATGCATATTGCTGAGAACTAGACAAAGCTCTAATACATGTATAATGAATATGTAGCACATAATATTGGAATGCGAATATATTCATGGAAATTGAAGGGGGGTTGTATCCGCTAAAGCGGATTTGCGTATATTGATGGGCGTAACTCTGTGCTTTGCGTTTATGACCTCAGCGTGGGTTTAACGCTTTATTACTTCCTTTGAAGACCTTTTATGATCAGTTTTGTCCAGTAATTTCCTCGGTTTCAGCAGTTGTTTGAATTGCGAAATAAATATTCCCATAATAGATATATTTAACCAAGTATTACGCAGTAAAATACATACAAGCCAGTCCACGAATGTGAAATCTAGCGCAAAAATACTTCGATAAACAAAACCATACATCAGTTGTATAAGTGCACTATTTATTCATGGTTTGTGACAAATGTCAACCTAACTATTGGTACCTCCCTTGTACGTTTGTGTATATTTGTTAAGTATATCTACGTATTTTATCAACCTGTTGCGTTCTAATGCCATTCWCACCAACAGGGTGCTTACCTACATGTTTTTGTAAGTAAATGGCGTTGGTTCTTGTTCTAGTTGAAGTACATTTGCAAGTCACATTCAATTGAGAACAGTGCCGCTTACCAATAAGAGTTCAATTTAATTAATACCTACTCGTATCTATCCGCGATTGTGTGGTTGTAATATTTGAGCGGATAAGGGAAAAATAACGTTTTTTGCTGTGTTCTATTACTTGGCGTTTGAAATTACACTGAACCTAATTTTATTTAATGTCACTTATGTATTATTTGCAAATATTTTCTGAAAAAATATTCTTTATTTACATCTTCAACCTGATACACTTATGATGATTACTATCACTACTCTACTCTACTACAACTGATATTTATTGCACATACAACTTGCTCGTTTGCAGTAAAAATTTTCTTAGGAGATTAGTAAAACAAATATATAATATAACCAAAATACTTCAAATAATCGTTAAATAAAAACATAACTGATAAATGATAAATCAGTTATTTTATTTTATTTAATATTTTTCGGTGTGATAGCAAGTCTTGTCTTAATTCAGCTACTACTCTCTTAATCACTTATATACGTATTCCAGTGTTTGCATCACCAATTGAGCTACAGATTACAATAATCTTAGGTAATACCCACTTAAACAGAAATATGTGTAAGCATGTATCTACGAGCATAATGAAATCACCATTTTTGTATAGTAACTTTTGGCGTACTTTGTCAGTTTAACATTTGAAATAACTTTAACTTTTCGTTCTCATTTTTTGCCACCATCAATTTTAGGTTTGTAACTGCCGTCATCTTTTGATATGTAATTGTGTTAGCAGTTTTTTTTGTTAGGCAAGAATTACCAGTTTCTTTAATGAACTTGTTTCAGTTAAACTCTCTTAATTTTACAATTAGATTTAAGTTGGCCTTTCAAATATTACTTTTAAAGGAATGATGTTTGAATTGTTTCCCACCGAGGTCAAAAATTAATAAGAAAATAAAGATTTACTATAAGTTAGATTAAGCTTTTACAAGCCTGTTACACCCAATTTTGAAACTCCTATATAAAGGGCGCATCTAAAGTCTTCTCCCCAACCCTTACTATTGACCGCGTTTTGCGAATGACAATTTAAAGATGTTATGTTTTGGACCACTTAGAAATCGTAGGTTATCGTATTTTCCCAGTTAATAGAAACGCATTCTTAAATAAGCCTCAGTTTTTAAAAACTATCTAGTTAGTAACGAGTATTTTTTATATTAGTAGCCCGACAGAAAAAAGGAATCGGGTGACTTGCGTCCCATTAAAAACACACTTCTACTCCGTGAAATTCCTCAGAATTATTTTGTAACGTCTTAATTATTGTGATTTAAATAACATTCTCCAACATTTTAATATATGAAAACCAAGTTGCCCGGAATCATCGTTGTGTGCACTTATCATGGGTAAAGCTCATCAAATACTGCAGTCTGAGATTTTTCTGCAATAATGTATAATTTCTTATTTTCGCAAGAGTACAACAGTCAGAATAATCGACTTAGACAACTGATATCGCGCAACTGATGGGCAGATTATCTCACGTTCACTTTATCAACTGTGTTTTAAAATAAGCTAGACTAGCGCGTGCTTGCGCAATTTGCTATAATCGACGCCGAATTGTTTTCATATCGAAACCATCATAACATTAGAACGGGTTGTCCGATTTCAGTTTTCTAAATGCTGGCAATAAGAAAATGAGAGTAGCATTCCGCTGACCCTCTCCTGGATTTTGAAAGATATATCATCTTTAGAGGGAGGTCGTTTCTCAACAATTTTTATCAGAATTTTAACCAAAAATTCAACTAACGTGTTCAAAAGTTACGGCGGGGAGAGGGGAAACATGCGCTGTATATCCTCCAAGGTGCCAGATTTATGAATAGTAGGAGGGTAGACAGAGTTTCATAGCTTTGCATTATTTAGTAGATAGACAAAATTTCAGGTATAAATTTGGAACCACTTCAGTTAGCTATAAGTATTCCAACTACGTCATGCTGCTATTTAAGAAATATTACAAAAGTAGTCATGAGTCGTGGTATCAACAGATTTATTTATAGATTTTAACAGACTATTGAACGATCAAGTAAAATTTTAATCTGGAAGTTACTTTTTCATAATAATTATTATAAGTTTTTGGGAAAAATATAGTTCATTACATGACATCTTCAGGGTTAAACTGACTTATCTGTGTGTTAAAATATATGATAACAATAAAGTATTGAGATAATGTTGCCATTCATGTAGGTTCAGAAAAGAAAAGCTACAGCTGGATTAGTAGAATAAAAATGTTATGAAATAGTTGCATCCATATAACAGTACTTACACCTTAGGCATATAATTAAAAGATCACGTATTTAGTATGCACATTTTTATTATGTACGCAATAGACCAGTTCAAGGCAACTGTTGTTTTCTTTTTCTCGTTATCCACAACATCAAGCGTAATAGGTAGATTACTATCGGACACTTACAAGTCGCACACGATAAAATTAATTGGTTCTTTTAGACTAAAAATAAAACTGCGCTTTACCTAAACCAACGTCGTATTAATTTCCTTCACCTACACAGAGGAAACCCTTGTTCGTGACTAAGTTCGTCAAAATTGCAACAATGACGTCATTCCGTATTATGAAAACTTTATCGCTGTCATGACCCTGCCAGTTGATTATTCTTTTTGCGCATTATGCCTAGCACATGGAATGCATGTACCGAGCCTTCCGTAACGAGGGTATTCTCTAGTTTTGATAAATGGAGTTTCTCGGATTAACTAGAAACTGAAACTAGGTTAGTCGGTTATATTGGACGAGAAACAACAGCAGTAATTTGGCAAGGTGCACAGATGTAGTTAACGCTCCCCTAATACGCTTTTAATACGACGTTGCCGTATTCTTTTGGAAGGCATGATTATCCTCACTCCAAGGTGTCATAATGGAGTGTGACGTCATCGGTTCAGAAGCGTGACAGGCTGAGAAGCAGTTATACCCCGTCGTATACTTGTGAATTGCCGAATCGTTAGCAAATCACCTTAGCGGAAAAGTGTCAGGGTAAATTTTTCCAACGTCCGCAGTTGGCACGTTCGGGAGAGATGGCTTTCTCTATTAAGCTCGTTCCAGATATTCAAGCTTTGAGTTTGCGACTGGTTCTAATGATTATTTGATCAGATAGGGGGTTAAATTGCAGATAGTGGGAGATTGGAGCGCCTTTATATTGATGAAAAAATTGGCAGTAATAGTACAGCGTGGTACTTTTGGAAACGACTGGTGTTTTATGTAAAAAAACGGTAATTTAAAAAACAATTGCTTTTATAATGGAAGACTGCTAGAATTTATTAACTTACAACACGCGCGTAGGTGGTTCTTTCTTTTATTTACCTGTAAACTTATTACAGTTTTTCGTTTTGAAGTAACTGTATTTTAACTTCAACATACAATATACTTTCAACCTGAAACATCCTCCACGTATAAAATTTAAAATGTTAGATTCATAAAAGTGGAAATCGTGGGTTTTATGCTTATGATCTGACCACACGAATATTGTGCTTTCATTATTTATGTAAATTTTCCTGTTGCTAAAAAGCTCTTTTGCATAACCAGTCTTACTGAAAAATAAGTAATACCTACTTTAAGTTCACTTCTAGTGTGTAGGCTTACATTTAATTGCATACCTTATTATTTGTGCCTGAAGATTTGAGATATTTTGCAAAGAGGAATGAGTGTGCTTAATATTATCAATAAATATTGCGCTATACTAATTATTTTCTGAAATTGTATGTTATTTATCACACATTTTAAGAAGTAATCAATTGTGAAAAAGTATTTTTAGTTGAGCTTACTAATAGGAGTTAAGTATTTGTTAGGTACATCTCTATATTTCAGTGGTTTCAGTCTACTTCAAGGGATTCTACCTTAATTCATTAGAGGTCTTGCGCTTTTAGTCTTTTTTTGTAGAATTCGACTTATCTCTAGAAAAGGCTTCTTAAACTCTGTAACGTTGTTTCATGCTTTATTTAGAAAAAAAGTCCATATGTAGATATGTACCCTTGCTATAACCATGCTGTCCTCTAATATTAGATTGCTAGCATGAAACAGATAAGCTTCCTAATTGACCCGAGTCATAATTTAATTTTTTTTAATCTATAATKTATTTATTTCCATGCCCAAACCTGATTTATGGATTGGAATCAAGTAGGATAGTTTCCAATGTTCAGAAAAAACTCCAGAACTGAGAGATTTGTCGAAAATTGTAGCGCATTGTATAAATAAATATCAGCTTTGGTAAACTCACTGGGATCCTGCTACTAGTTTCGTCTTTCAGGCACTGAATGATTTGACCTTAACAGACTGTTGCATATATCAAGGCGTGAGGAACGTGTGAATGCGAGAACGCATTCTTTTAGGAAAAAAATTGTAATTTCATCAGGTTGACAGGACAAAGATCATAATTTTGTATACGCTTACTACGGAATTATTTTTGTATTATTTAACATAATACAATTTTTCAATTGAACAGTTGATTCGAAATATACGTTGTTTGAAAATAAGTTGTAAAAAGATTAGATATTTCAAGGGGGCTGCTCCCCATTAGATAACCATAAAATATGGTTTCGGGTAAACCTCTACCTTGCTTCTTTGCCTTTCCGCGAATTTTGCAGAATTTCTTAGGTTATTTTGAAAGTAATGAATCCTCAACTCAGCAAATATACCTTATTCTGTAAGCTTCTTCCTTTAGCTATTACTTCTAGTAATTTTGTAAAATTTTCCAGCTATTCTCTTTTCTATACAATAATGCATTGTTTTATTTAATAATAAATATAGCAAAGGAATATATCATAATGATCAAAGTACTTCTTATATTCATTACAATAAATAATATTCAATTTTGATTAAAATTATAATAGTAAAAAACAGATATCTCGCTTTGAGGCTGGAAAATACTTTTGGAAAAAAAGAATTAAATAATTTTCTTAATGGTTTGGATAATTCAGAAGAATAGGAAATCTATTTAAAAGCTATAGTTATAGACATACCTTACACCATTTTTTGATCTAACTGTCTGTCGAGTTAAAAGTACACTATAGAAAAATACATGTGTCTGACAATTTATTTCCAGAAAATTTGCATAACTTATTGTGATTAAAAGAATTCCCACATGTTAAATCATATTACCACATTCGTTATAATAGCAATATTCGCGCGTTCAACTGATGGGGGTTCTTTCATCGATTCATCTACCTCTTTAGTTAATATATTGATTTTTTGGAACTGCGCAATGTACAAGATATTTTGGTGGTTTGTTGGTTATCGGTCGTTGCGCGAAATATGCATGCGTTATATTTTTTATAGTAACTGCGACTCTATTGTTTTGTTAGCCCTCAAACAGTCAAGTTGATTTTGTATTGCTGTTGTTCAAATTTTGTATATTTTCATAATTTTAACGGCATTTTTATTCAATAAAAATTAGTTTCATACCATTTATAATTACTTCTGGCAGTAATGTCGCTTTCAAGTCATGTATTCGTTGATTACATCTGTTTTAAAATCTGGTATTTGATATTAATCGCAACTTTATCAAGACACTTCTCAACTGCATAAAATTTTCAATGTCACTCTCTAGTCTGCTAAATAAAATTGCACAGCTGTATTATTAACTGTGCTTAATAAAGATATCTTTAACTAAACCAAGTTTTGAAAGCCACGCCGCACCCGAGCAAGAGTTCTGCAGTCTATTAAAGAAAAGCTAGTTGGAAACACTTGTGCACTGTCGCGCCGCAGCACTTGTGCTGGTGTGTGCCGGGAAAATTGGAGAAATTTCCATAATTCTTAGCGCTCGCGGAAGTAATTGCAAGTTGGAGCAGTTGCAGTCTAAATTGTAAAGACTGTGTTTTACAAATTACGTGCATGTATGTCGTGACTCGAGATTGTTACATTTCATCCACGATCAGTGATGAACGTGTGTTGCTAAATCAACCGTCGAAATCGTTCCATAACTTAGTCGAATAGAGAAATCTGCTCCATTATTATACAGTCAGGGTTATTATTGTTCATGGCTCTTTCAGTATCTGACATTTAGTCAGCTCAATACTGTATTGWTATTWAATTATACATACTGCATACACTTTTACATTATATAAGTAATAGCACACGTACAACGCCCATACTAGGCGCGACTTGAACCCACAACCTCTCGGTCCAGAGGCAAACGCGTTATGCTTGGATTACCGAATATTTTGGTTTGATGACGTTTTCGTGACATGTTGATTCAATGCTAGAAAGTTTCCACTGTGTTGTGTCAAATTTTATAGGTCCCCAACGGTTTTCATTTATTAATATACACCGTATTTACAAGATAATCGAAATGAAAGGAGTCTAATAAGACCAAAAATTGCATGTTCTTATCGCAGACGCGATATAGCGCGATCCTCGTATTCTATGCTATAAAAGGTGCTAATCATTTCACGATTTTAAATTATATTAACGGCAATGGCAATTGCAGTTTCCAAAATAAAAGTCAAATGAAATCATACGCAAAGTCTTTATCAAACACCTTCAGGATATAGAGGTGTGTCTTAAATCGCTATTGGATTTATCTTGCAATCGCCAAATTCGGCAGTTTAGACAAAATCGATAAGATGAGAATGAGCCTCATAGCTGTAGGTGTATATACCATAGGATTTCTGATAATGCTTAATCGTTGACTAGGATAACGAATGTTTTATATGAAAGGAAAGGATTCTGTACGTTCACTTACAACTGCTATTATTTCATGTACAAGCGGCACGAGGATAGGTAGTTTTCTTTTTTGTTTGATCAAGAGTAACTGATCAAATTCACCACGCTGGCGCTGTTACGCAAATGTATATGGTGATCATTCTTGCACTGGTTTTTTATAATTTAATTACACAAAACAAAATTTTTACTGTGTATTTTTTTAATATGCTTGCTTTAAATATTAGTTTAACAACCCTGGTATGTCATACAACAATACTTTACCCTTGAAGCACCTTTTATTTTGAATACCAATGTTGAAAGTTACTCTTTAATACAGATAAAATAGGATTTTTCTAGATGTTATAGAAAATAATGATGTGACTTGATTTTAGTTACCAGTGCTAGATTTTTTTTAGACTTGTGATGTCTGAAAATCCTTTAAGTTTTTTAATTAATGATATATGAGGGTTAGCTACTTTTTATTTTAAATTTTTACTATTCATTGCAGTCACCAATATTGTGTATAACAGAACAGAAATGTGGAGGTCACATGGTGTTTTTACTAAATATGACAATACGTCAGGAGATTAAACCTATTGTGTATCAGATTTAAATAAATAGTTGTAACTAATAAACTTCCAACCCCCGTAAATATACACGTCAAGAAGGGTTTAGAGTGCATTTTAAATAACCCTCTAAAATTATACATGTGTACCTAAAATACTACCTACTCTGGCGGTATTATAGATCACAGAGTTTCATTTACATGATCCTAGTGTAAAGTTTTGCTAATTTTAGTAAATTACTTCTTTACCAAAAGCACTGTTTATGAAAAAAAGTAATTTCAATGTGTAATCTGTTAAAGCACACGATATATTGAAGAGACAGAAACTTTAATTAGTGCATATTTTTAACAACTTATATCTGTGTCGAGTATTATACACGTGGACAAACATAGCTACTACGACATACATAGATAAAAATGCTCAACACTCTAGATTGGGTTGCATTTGATCACATGTTCGTGGATTAGTAGGTACAAAATTTGGTTATTTACATTAGCTTTCCATATTCACAGGTACCACGTATACGTACCGCCGTACCATCTTACAAACATATAAGGTTCTAATTTTAAAAATTATCTAAATTTGTGTTAATTAACTTGCGGTAGACCAAATATACAAATAACTAATTCAAGTTACGATAACGGCTAATGCGTTTCTTATATACTGTAGGCTGTAGTGTAACTGCAACTCGTATTTTTTTATTATTTTAAATATTGCTAAAGTTTCACTAACACTGTTATTAGATTTTGAATAATTGTATGCACCTAATTATTCACAACTTAGTTGCATAGAATTGAATCTAACACTAAGTAAAGTCTAGAGTGATTTAGCCTTGTCTAAAACTAATCTACATAGTTACACTATTTATTTGCTTTAAAGTATCTACAACATACTATTTTAATCGATTTTAATCCTTTTTGGCATTTTGTTCTACAGTCATAATAACCTTGGCAGTTTTCGAATGCGCGTGTTAATATGGAATAGTTAATCATCCGAAATGATTAGAGCAAATCGAATATAATTGTTTATATTATATATTATTATATATAAGCGTATAATGCTTCTATATAGATCGCTTGAAATCCAAATAATTTTAGTAGCTTGCCAATATTTACGAGTAAGTCTTATAAAATATATTATCATAGTGGCCCAAAAGATGGAGACCGCATGTTATAACATGTATCTACGGTACCTAGCAAAAATAAGGAAAATTGACGTAGGCCGCTGAAAGTATGCCAATTGTTGTTGCTTGTGGAAACAGATTTTTTCACTCCAACTTTTACACTTGCAAACTGCGCAGAATAACATGTTGCACCTGTGCTTGTATTTGGAGAAAAACTTTTAATGTTGTAAAATATGAAAAATTTGCTGATTTGGAAATTAGAAATATTAAAGATAATGGAATCACTAGACTTGATAACCTTATTACTTATAATTTATTGCCAGTTGGTTGATGAAATACTATGTTATGGAATTTAAGTTCTTTTTGTAAATAGCCCATTTTAAATTACGACTTTTTGTTTCAACGTTGCCAAGAGTTTTGACAAGCCCATTAGGGACATCAACCCCTGTTCATTCTTTTTATTATAGTGTGAGCCTGAAGAAACAACAAAACACTGTGGAAGGTTTTCTGAGAAAATAGCTCTTGTGTTTAAAGATTCCCTTAACCTGAAGGCATTCAATAAATTAATATATTTATTCTGATGTCTCGTATGCTGTGCACTTGCAGTGATCCCTTCTAATACCGTTATTTCCGTCGAATACCAGCTATAATTGCTTGCTTTTACGTGCATCTGCGCGCTTTGCGGTTAAACCACGGCTTTGTCATTGTTTGAAGAGTTTCAATATCCTATATGATTGATTAAAATGCCGCACGTGCGGTACCGCTCTGCGGTCTGTCCGCAAGGAAATTAAAAATTTCGTAATCGATTTTGGCCAGCACATTTGTACAGGCGAAACTGGGTCTACCACCGCCGGTTTGTGCCAGCACATGTTGACGCCAATCTGTATAACCAATTTTCATTAATATGTAAATAGTAATCAAGAGAAATTCACAGTCGAATGATCTACTCCACGTTTGTTAATTATTTGTGACGGGGGATTGTGTTAAATGGACGTAAGCTGAATGATTAATGCAACAGTTCATTTGTACTTTTTACATTGTTGATAGGTTGCGGCGTGTGAAACTGTAATGGATTTTCGGCCGGATTATTGCATAATATTTTAAATCAAAACATGCTGTTGACGTACAGTCCATATTCTACGCTTCCGCCGTAAATGCACAATGTGTTGGGCATATCCGGATCAGTTAACCGATACATTATTGTATTCGATCCTTTCGTATTGTTCATTCAACACTCTGTTCCAAACAATTTATATACGTGGTCTACTTTGGTAATAACTAATAAGTAACATAAATTTCACATTAACATTAAAAATACTTTTTCTCTATTTCTAAAAAATATTTAACTATTCACTACATAAAATCTACGCAACACGAAATGTTAAGTTAAACAAATTAAGCAAGTCATTTGATGAACACATTGAATTTAATTGTTAGAAAATTATGCTTATATTCTTGCCAGGACGGAGAATTTTCTTTCCTTCTTTGTATAGAATGAACAGTATAAATGAATTTACTGGATTTCAATGATAAAAAGTAGAAGTTGTCTTAAATTTGAGAATTTTACTTTGTCGTATTCTTATCATATTTAACACATAAATCATTTAAAATTGAAGTGTTTAAAGTAGCACTGAATATTCCTTAGTTTACTTTATTTATGGAGTCTCCTACTTTATATGATATGTTTACTTAAAAGGTTTAATTATGTAGAACTTCGGTAAAAGCTAAGTTTTGATCATTTACTATTTCGTATTGCCTAAGTATACAGACAGTGCTGAACCTGGCTTTAAAAAGGTTAACTATTATTAAAGAAAGTTGGAGTACTACAACAGATAGTGACTCATTAACGTATGTATGAATATTCAGAATTATAAATAGGTTTTTGCATCATACTCTTCAATTATTTTAAGTGTAACATTTGAAATATTTAATTTAAATAATTTGAAAAATTATTTGTGACTAAGATTCTGTGTGGATTGATCACATAGTCAAGCAGTTGTTACTGTTATGCCATAAGTCTTGTGGCGAAATCACTTGTTTTATGAAAAGTACAGATAGGCATGCATTGCATATTATGAAATTTTATGTAGCCCAGAACTCAAAAAGTGCCGTTTCTCACAAACTATATTACATTCGTTTTATATACTGAGTTATTTGATAATTATTATATTGCTACTCGTATTAATTAAATTTTCTTTTTTTCAGGTAAGTCCTCTTGTTTGACGGAATCCGTGCCCTCTCAGGTATTGTATGCTTTTTGCATGATTCATACCTATTACTTCTACATTTCGGAAATACGAGTTTCGAGATATTTTAGTTGGGTTTTAAATTTTGGAATATACGTAACAACTACCCAACATTTCTAAATTAGTGAAGGAGTAGTTTTTGGGTACTGTTGTGCTTGTTGATTTACTACTTTTCTCTGATTATACCGGAGCTTCCTCAGAAGAGGTTTTTTTTTTATTTCTCCGCTGCTTGTTTAAAAAGTGAACGTTACGTATCTGAAATAATTTCTGTAGCTAGACATGCAAATAGTGTCGCCGTCAAAAGATTTTGCAAATAATCTCGATGGATATATTATCATTGGAGGAATCCTGCAATCAATGCTTCATCTGACGATCTAGATGTTTCAGTTTAAGTCGGCTGTTGTCGGGATAAAAATTGTTTTTGACATTTTCTTTTTCACCAAACGTAAGAAGAAATTCATCTAATCTAGGCTATTGTACAGGGTGAGCAAGTAAGAGAGGTGGCCGGTCATATCTCATAAACCAGTAGCCCTAGAGCTTTGAGATAAAAAATTTCTTAAGTAAAGTGGGCAAGAGAAATTGCTGGAAAATATTTTCGAGTTTGTAAAGTGACCGCTAGAGCGCGCTGTGGTACCTACAAATTACAAAATTAATGTTTGTGTCATTTTTAGCCTAATAAATGCCTACGGTATCAAACATTTTAACATTGTCTGGATTAAAATCTACCATTTTTGTTTAGAAAAATTTTTTGTTAAATGTCAAATAAAGGAGTGGGAGGCGGGTGAATATTAATATAGAAAATCGCTAATATTTCAGGTTTGGCTTGACCGATTTCAACCAACGAGGTGTCGTTTTCAAGAGCTTATGTGCTCTTATAAAAAACAATTTTAAGTGTCAGAACATTGTTTGTGTGTTGACCGCAAGAGGCCGTTTTCTGAACCTAAATATCTATTTTTCTCCAAATTTTTAAATGCAAAGTTATAAGGTTATTTACTTTATTAAATGAACAATTGAATATAGACTAAAATGGTGAAAACCGCACCATTTAAAAAATTCGAGAAAAATCGATATTTAGGTAGTAATTTCAGAAAACGCCATTTTGGCTCTTATTTGCTCACCCTGTACAATGCAACGTATCGTAGGGACAGGTAGGTACCTACTGAAAAAAGGTGTATTACGTGAAATTTTGAATTTGTGCGTTACTTTATCACCCCTCTGTATACAGTACCCTTTCGATACCTTTGTTCTAAACAAACTTAAAAGGAAAAGAAAATACACTACCAGTTATCATATTTATGATCTATGATGAACAAATTTCAGCATTGTTCACCACAACCGAAATTTTGCGTTGCACGTAAAGGGAAAGTATAACTTTACATTTCATTGCCTGTCCTTTACTCATATCCAGAACAAGTCGTATATGAATTCCTGGTTAAGCGAGTGCGGTATTAGGTCATGAGAAGCACCAGAGCAATTTCTTCCAACTCGCATCCTTTATGCCCCCAACATTTTAATAAATGTCACATAATTCTCCGCAAACATGAAGTATTTGAAATTCAAATCCGCTCAGCCAACTTTCTAGAGCGGAGTGCACCCAAGGTTGCTTACGAGAATCAAGCACGATTTCTCCTTCCTGCTGTAAAAGTATAATGGCACTTCTACCCTGGATATCTTCCGCTTCCAAATGCGACTGTAGCGAGCGCCTTTACGACGGTGGATGCCGAAATAATTGGGTTTTATGATATTAATTTTTGAGATAGAGGCGAGAAGGCAAATCCTTGCCGTTTTTGGGACATTTGCTGCGAGCGATGATAACGATGCCGACGAAACAAGAATAAATATACGTTAAGTTTAATTGTCTCCAGTTCGCGCGCTTCAAAAATTAGCGCTGAACATGGATGTGCATAAAAGCGTTTATTACACGGCAGATCTGATTTAAAATTAATAGTGTTACAGTAAAGAAACAAACCGATTCTGTGAATTTAGTTTTTTTTGTATGATTTAACAAAAGCTTAAATTGAAAACGTGATACGTGTTTTATGTTTTTTATTATAAAAAAATCATGTTTATCCATATCATTATATAATGGAAATAATTTAATATTACATTTTGTTTAAAATAATGTCACCATTCGTTACACTTCTGTATCCTGACGAATATACTTATGTATAGGTAGTATGGTGCACGCATCTAAAGTGTTAAGTTTTTAGCAGTTAGATATTAAATATCAAAAGCCAAAATTAAATCCAATGTCTCTTATTTAGATCACCTTTATAAATATAGAATAGGTGATGCGTCACTGAAGCCAAATATTTCGTAATTGAAGGATTCAACAACTGATTTTAAATTGTATAATGAAGATTATCAGTTAGGTGGTATTTAGAAGGCGTTTTGTTTCATAATGTTTCCGAAGATGACCTACTTTGTATTTGAATATTAATTTCAATTAAGGGAATATTTTTAGAAAAAAAGCTTGTATCGACCATTTTTTTATAAACTCAATCATTATCTTCTTGCTACGCCCGTTAGTGTACTCACACTGCAAATCGATGAAGCAATAGTGACATGCGGCATGACTAAACAGGTAATAAAATTCTTACCAACGGAGAGTTGTTATGATAAAATGTGGTCCTAAAATATTTTAATTATATATCGCGTTGAAAACCGACTGCTAAAACGTCAAACGAACTATCATTCTGTTAGCTCACTATTATATGCGATTTCATGATAACGTACCAATGTCCACCCATCATAAATACGGAATTTCTTTTAAAAACGATAATAAGTTACAAGTATTACAATTTATTTCAGATATTCTATATATTTATCGCGCTTAAAGTTTTGTATGTATTGTAGGCACAACTGATTTTTATAAGCCTTCAGCTCTTTACATACATACATACATAAATAGCTATTATGAAAGGATGACCATCTTTATTTATTGGTAGATTTTTATTGCATCAGTTGAGACCCAGTGTCTTCTACATCACCTATAGAGATTATAGAGTTCTTCTGTTCTACATCCTGCGTATACTCCTAATAATGCGTTTACTTGTACTCCTTCCGAGGTACCCTACTAATGAATTTTTCAAATTCTGCGCTAGACGGTACCTTCGTCTGAAYCAAATTATTAATATACAGATTGGCGATCGACATTGACTGGAACGTGGACCATAATATGGCATTACTTACCAGTAAAAGGTAAAATGTTAGCAGTTCTAAGGAAAAAAAAGTGTGCCAGCATACCTTCTTCATTAACACTACCTTCGGTTTTGTATTTCTTACGTCAGTCACAAAATAACGCATTTTCCTTCCCATACCTTTGCCAAGACTAGGCAGCAATCAGTGGCGGCTGATGGAATTTTTATCTGGGGGGGGGGGGGCGCTGATTGAATAATACAAAAAGTATTTCTATTTTAAATACTTTTCCTTTTATTTCTTATTAGAAATGTCCAAGTTATCATCGCCACCAAACAAACAAACAAAACAAAGAAAAACGCATTTGTCTCTTCCCATCCGCGCAACTATGAAGTCTTTTCATAAACATTTGCATCAAACTTTCTGGTAAATCATTTTCGATTTGCCCTTGATTTAAATTTAATACAGACACAGAGCGTTTCGTTTTCCTTAATGTTTACTTTGTCCGCCAAACTCAGAGAACTGAAGTTTAATTTAAGTAAATCACACACCCTCATTTTTTGTCTTGAACAGAATTTTCTACAAAAAAGGTACCTGTACGTACGCCTAATAACCGCTCACGTTCGGGTGCATTATTTGCAGGAATGCGCGCTCGTGTCTCGGGCTGAACGAACTAAGCCCGAAAATCCACTTAAAATCGCGTGCCGACGCGTGCCATTTCAATCGCATTGACCACAGAACATTGCATCGGCATCGAAACGCTTTGGGCTTACAGGAACCAGCCCGTCCGGGCGTCCGGCAGCCGGTAGGCAAGTGATTCAGATGGTTTGCGGGTTCCCGCAATGCAGGCGCTGAACGCAAATCTACATAAGATTGTAAATTAAATACCTATGGGTCATAACTAATAATTGGTATATTAGATCATTATATGTAAATCTAAATAAATATTTTAATTTAATGGGATTTGATGTACCTAGTCATTTGCGTAGGGAGGGCAGCGCCCCGCAGCCCTCCCTCACCAGCCGCCACTGGCAGCAATACGTTTCTATACAGCTTCCGCAATTTTCTCCAAAATTTTGCTTGAACTGGCCATTTTCTAATACATACTTTTTGCGTGTATTCTTGATGAAAAGAACAGTAGGTATGTCTGCCTATAGTGCCTTTATTGATAGCATTGCCTTTGTTGTTATCACCATTGCTTAGATTATTTTTGCTGTTTGTGTTTCTGTTTCAAAGTCTTATGAGTTACTTTAAAAGGACAACTATGGCCAAATGAAGCATGAATAATTCTAATTCCGATTTTTATTTAAAGTCGTTGACAGTATGAAATTAAATTTTGTACGATACACCTCCCGGAAGCGCTATTACAATACTCGCTTGGGTAATATATATTAAAAACATTATTCGATATATCTATCGTCTTACGACTTTAAATAACGCGCATCTTATGGCGCGTAATAAAAGTGTAGTTTTTGTGATTCCAATAGGTTTTTTTATAATTATTAAATATGCCAGTCCGTTTTATGTAGTGTAATGCTAGTGGAGAACCTTGGTGCGTCTGTACAAGAATAATTACAATACAAAGTAAAAGAACGCTATACCGAGAATAAAAGTACTTTCCACCATATAAACTGGCATTTTCAGAAGTGAAGTAACCTGTTATGGACTTGCAGTATTGCTTATAGTTCAAATAATTACTTCAGTCGATTTTATGCAACCCCGAAGAGAAGGTTAAAAAAAGAAAAGTCGGAGATTGACTGTAAAGACAGTGACTAAAAATATATTGGGTAAAGTAGACGGATGTTTGCTCTAGTAAGTGTTGCCTAACGCATTTGGGTCATAAGATACATTTAGMAATTATACATTATGTTCACTTGTGAAGATACTAGCCTAGTGGCGAAACGATTTTTAAATACCTGGTGTTTTATTCTCGGTAAATGGATTTAAACTCCTAAAGTAAGAATATTAAGAAGTATTAAACAGTTTTAATCATTATGAACGAAAATGATAACGTCAATTATTGTAATCTCCGTGTTGACGGAAATTGCAGGATTGAGTTTGAAGAAATAAAGTTTATCTAATCTATTTTCAGCTTTTCGTTAGAAATGCAACAACAATTATGAAGTACCTATTTTTTGGAAATTTTGCTGTTGGTTCGAATTTCTTTGTCAGGAATTTTTAAAAATAAACATTTCTTTTTTGTATTGCTCCCTATGTTTTCCATAGTTGTCTCACAAACTTGCAACGTTCCCAGAGGAATTGGTGCCCTCTATGTGTATGGCTTCTATCTACGAGTATTTGACTTTCTTAACGCGATGACCTGTCCTCTCACATTCTTAGCCCTAATTTATAAGAAAAGCCATTCTTTGCGTATTGTCTGCATTAATTTGAAGGTAAAGTACAACGAAACATCGCTGTTCATGAATTATCCCATTGCTACCTTTTGTTTGGCAAGTTCTCACATTTTATATATCAATCAACACCATCAACCTGATGGCTTCCTTTAATTTAAAATGTACGCTAACGGGCTCTCAAAACCATTTATTAAACTGCATTTACGACAAGATTTACTATAGTAAACAACATTAACAGCAGAATAGATGATCGTCAAATGTAGATGATGTACGATAAGATCGTAACCTATCAACTGCTTGTATCGCGACGTTTTACACATGCAAAGGGGTGATAGCTATAAAACTTCGCAACACTAAGTTTTAAACGAGCGACGCACCGTAAACGCGAAATGAACAGCTTTTGTGTTTGAAACGGGAAAATGTCACTCAAGTAGAAGCGGTGGAAGTAGTTACAGTTGACAGTTATTGTAAAGCTGCTGCGAGTAGGGTTTAACGTATCTAGACGACCTGTAACGGGCTGTTTATTAATTTTTGTCTACCCATGTTAGAATTTATATCATGTTGAAAATTCGTGTTGAAATTGATAAGCGTATTGATTGGTGAAAACGGGAATTACGTAAGCTTTATTTTAGCTTTCTTTAGTTCATTTTCGTGTTTTTATTAATATTGTTTGGCTGTTTGAAATAAGTGTTTCAATTATTAGCGATTCATTTACAAAAGTACTTCCGTAAATATTTTCTTGTTTAACTTAAGTAATTGTTAATCTTTTATTGTTAAAGCATATTATAGAATTAAAAACCTTAAAAAATTTTCTATTCTGGATGCTATAGATACTACTCCACTATACCGAATGACAGCTTTGCATGAAACTGTATCCCAGCGAAACCTCGCTAGTAATCCAGCATTATTTGTTGGATGATGGTCCAATAAATCTTGAGTGCAATCCAAGACGAGTCCCTCCATTATGCAATAAATTTCTTATACGCCTGATTAGACTAATTTGTAGTAGGACAAAGGTTAACGATCTAATACATAAACAGAGTGCGTCGTAACCGTCCAGTTTGGGACGGTCCCTAGCCCAAACCAATAATCGAGGGTTAACAAGATTACGTGCATTGTTAAGGTGACCCACATTAACTGCCCCATTTGCATTCAAGAGGAGTATATCCGACCGAGAAAGTCAAAGATGAAGGAACGTAACATAAGCTTATCCGAACTGTTTGCCAGTGTTTGTAAGTAGTGTAAACAGGTTATTGCAATGATATTCTGGTATTGTAATACACAACATGAAAATTTTGCGTGTTGTAGTGATCATTTTGTTCGGAAATTCATAAATCGATGCTTGTTTCTATCTAGAAGGTAATCGCGATTTCGGCGGTTTAACATCAATGAAGAAAATGATAACGAAGTTGGATCATCTGCAAATTATGAGTTGTAGCTTAGCATATTTTCGTTCAATTTGTAACTTCGGTATTTTTCGAAAACTACGCCACTCAAAACTCTAATTTTAATTTTGTGTTGCAGTCACAATGATTAAGTAAACGAGAAGTAAGGAAAGCACATTTTTGGATAACTATGAGCAAATAGGTAGTTGTAATCTATTAACACGAGAATGTGTTTGATTGATACCCAAGCAAAATGCAGAAAGAAGATACAATATGAGCACGAAAGTGAAATTGATACAACCTCTGCAAATTGAATCAATACTTCCACATCCAATTGTCAAAATGACATTTACGTTTTTATTTCTTATACTATACGATTAGTAATCATATTTTGAGCATTTTTCTCTCTACACATTTTTTCTAAGACAAATAGTCCTCTTGATATTAGCAAAAATATATAAATTTTTAAAATCTGTTTTTGACAAATAACTCGCAAATTATTAACTTAACAAAAAAATTACAAGAGTGCTTTCTGACCAGAAATTTGATTTTCCATATAATACCAAATTAAAAAAAAATCGTACGAGCAGGGTCCAAAATAGGTTTTTTGGAAATATTTCGAAAATGTCAAAATTTTGGATAAATTTTCTAAGACACCTTTTGTGAGAAATTTTATTTCCTATCTGAAAATATTTTAATTTTTTGAATATATTAAATATATTCGGAGATATTTAGGAAAAACAGTTTTCTTTAAGTAACGCTTTTTTGCTCATATCTTCTAAACAGTTTGCTGCACCGAAAATTTATAAGAACGAATAATACTCGCAGTTATACTACTAATCACATACTAAAACGAAAAAAAAATAAAAATTTGCAAAAAGGGTAGTTACTCCCAAATTTCGCCCTTTTCCCGATATCCTACTTACCCCACAAACAACAGGTCGCTTTGGGTAGTTGAGATGTTTACCAAATTTCAAGTTCATATATTAAAGTCTTTCGAAAGTTATCGTGTCCACAAAGAAAACCACAGACACACAGACAAGAAATTTGTTTTTGCAGAAATTTTGTTTTTTTGCGTTTTCGACCATTTTAAAGCGAATGAGCAAAAAAAATGTTTAAAATTTTTTGTCGCGATACAATTCCTTCCATCCGTTGGATGTGGAAGTGATTAGATCCGGTTATATTATGTTAGATCAAGTTACAGAACTAAATCACTCGAATTATACCTGCTGGTTATAAAGAGTTCAAACGCAGATCTTAACTGTTTGATTTTCACATGGCTAAAAGATGTTTGATAATCATTCTGTCACAGTTTTTCTACGTTTTTGGAATGAGAGACCTAAAATTTTGATTTGAGAGGACTCCAGAACAAAATGTAGGGCGATGATTTATTTTTATTATATTACTTAAACGAGGTTTCCTAATAAAATAAGATAATAGCATTTTGCTAATAAAATTCAAAATACTATGTGAACGGGAATGAGAACTGAGAGCGTGATATATTTTTGTGGATTCATTACCATTTGTATTTCTTGTTAATCACAATTTGTAGGTATATTACTAAAATATCGTAAAAATTGACCGCCTGTATTTTCATCTGGATAACTATGGCTGAAAGCCTTTATGGTTGTATTTTTACGGTATATAGCCGTTTTTTATATATGTCGTGTACTCTTGTATATACTAAGTTACTCGTGTATATTCCAGTATACACTTGCATACTCTACTCTGATAATTATCCGTTCTTGATGAACTGAGCTGTTGAAAGTAATTATGGTAAACTTTTGTTCACAAAATTTTATACTTCTTCATTTTAAAAGTAATATTTGATAGTGTTTTTTTAGGAGTTCCCATTCTTGCATGTCTTTTAGTATGAAAATTCTGTTGGTTTTCTGTTAATCTTGGTAGTTTCTTTGTGAAGGATGTTGTAGGTGTCGCAACTTCAGACTCCAACAAGAGATTTTATCTGGCCCACAGTTGTTGGGAATACGCATATTTTTGCGACATTAACATTTTCCCTGTGATCAGTACCTATCAGTTGTCCCAAAATCCTGTTGAGTTGTGTGTTGGTCCTTCCATCTGACTTACACAACATCGTTAAGTGCTTATAGAATTTATGGAAGATGACGTAAATTTTTCAATATTCTACCTAGTATGTCCCAAGCGTGTTCGAATGAAATAATCCAAAGTAACTTTGATTACATGTGGTCGTTCATTATTTTGTTGAAAAAGTGGTCTGAGGAGGATCGTGTGTTGTGTGGTTTCACTACTCCCTCGTTATAACGCTAGGTGGTCATGTTGTCTTTGATGAAGGCTAAAGATAATCTTTGTGCGGTACTTTTCTGCCCAAAATTGAAGATTGTTTCTTATACGATGTCTATTTCTCGCACTTCTTTGACTCAATTTACCCAGATAGAAACTAGATTCTGCAGTATTCGTTCTCTGGACTTCTCCAGTTGGTTAGGCCGAAGGTCAACGGTTAGGGGCAGCACCATATGAAGCCTGTATATGAAAAACATTATTATTCGACGGTAAACGATCTGCATCCTAATTGGCCTTCCATGTTTCGTAAAATCACTTTTCTTCAGGCACTATTGTAGTAGTGGAGGAGAGGTCGCCTAGAACCAAAAGTGTATAAGACGACGATCTTGGCGTTTTAAGGTTCTTTGACGATTCCTGCTCGTTTTTCATATTCTGTCTTTTTGAAGCCAACCCGACAACAACCCACTACGATATTTAAACTTCTGTCTCTCACAAGCCCTCTATTGATTTTCTATCCAACTCGCCTAATTGTCGAAAATTTTTGCACGACTTCTGACATTCGGTGTACTGTCAAATGAAAGAAGCTTTTATAAATGCCACTATAGCCAGCCATAAATATAATTTTCGCCTATTTTAGTAAATGAAGTAAACTGAAAAAAGCGATAATACAAAATCCTGTGCATCAATAAGACTGAAAGACTGATTGAAATTGTTTAAATAAAAATAAACGTTTCTACCTAAACTTACCCAAATAGAGTAAATATTAGCAATGATTATGTTTTGAACTTATATTCTGTAGTGATATTTACAGAATCTTCTATTTATTTTCCTGAACAGCCTCTGCTCTAAATCTATTGTATATAACAGCGTAGTGTGTAAATACATTTAGTATAGGTACTTTAAAAATTACGATCACAATTTAACGTTGTGAGTAATTTACTTTGAATGACCGACGTCGTTTTATATACGACTTCCGCCTTTATTCGTAGTTGCACTTCATTTACCAGAGTGAAGCTGTAGTGTTATTTCAAACGGCGCTTTATTAGCACGGGTTGATGTAACTACCTACACCATTTGGCACTGTGTGCATTCACTTTTATTGCGTCTCGCCTCTTAGCGTGTTTGGCCCACTTAGAACGGTCTTCTTCTGGAAATTGTTATTTGATTAGTTTTCCAATTACTGCTTGTAATTAATTTGCCTTTATCCTTTAAGCAGGGTTTTCCTGTTTCCTCTGTAAAGGATTGATTGAAAGCTGAAATTGTACGTGAGAAATTGCGTAGTTAACCTATTTATGAGAGATAAATGATAAATTCTGAACAAACTATACTGATGTCAAAGCTTGTTTCCAAGCTACTTAATTAAATGCATGTTATTCTTTCATACTTATTTTTCTAGAGTGCCGTTCAAAACAAACGTTCATCTGCATATTATTCCAAAGATATGTTTATAGCATCTCCCGAATTGCAACAAATAAGTCATAGCTTACTAACCAAAGGTTTAGCCAGGTGGTGGATCTTCCGCATTCAATCGGTATATTTCGTATGTTGGTAAAGAACATCCTGGAAAACGTTAACCCTGTTGAAATTGAGCAATCGAATCAACAAATTCTAATCGACAAATGAGGATTTTTTTATAAAGCTAAGGGCTATTCGAAAGATTCCGTGGCCGTGGCGAATTGCAAAGAAGCCATAAAGCTGATCCTTCTACTACCTAACTGTATTGGCCCTGGATCACGCTTTCCGCATCTTTTCGCAACAAAACATCCAAACTCGACTATTCAGGTGCCTACCTAAAAAGAAACCCCGACAGATTTGTGAAAGCCATTATTTATTGACTCTTTTGTTATAACATAATGACAAGAGAGCATCAGATTATTTCAAGTTAGAACTAATAATTGGTAACAATATATTTACAATGCTACATCACCGAAGAAGTTCCATAATTTTATTTGTGCTCTGTGTTCATCAGTTTTAACGTAAAATTTATATTTTAGCCATTTCGGAGCTTTATATTTTACATCTGGATGTAATCCTTCAAACAATTTTTTAATTTTTATATGAAAAGTATCCAATATCCGATTCATTAACTTTTAACATTCAATAATTTGACCAACTTCACCGTCTTTACAGCTTCAGACCTTGATGACGGTACTACTAAACTTAACAAGTAACACATTATTTCATATTCATGCTACCTAGTAAATTTTTTAACGAGTGTCACATTTTTTAAATCTGATTAACTGAGAGTTTAATAAAAGTCATTGCTTTTTAAGTTGGTCAAAGAAGCAAATCAAAGATCAATATTATTTCGATAATTGTATCTGTAGATACCTGGAATTATGGGATTATATAGCATCATGTTCTTGCTGTTTCTGGTTTGTAAAATCAAGTCACTCGTCATCAATTTTGGTAGCAATAAACCTTAGTTGGATCATTTATTGGACCATGCCCTTCGTTGTACTAAACACAACATCCGAAGGTATGGTTTTACAGCTGTTATTACTCCAATTCGAATCTAATATTTAATTTCTGATTATTTTAGGTATTTTTCCTACTCTTTGTTTTTATGATAGTTATCCTTGCTTATGCTCGTTGCTACACTGTGATCACCAATATCCTGTAACTTCAGAATATAGTAATCCATCATCATCCGTATACGAAAGAGCTGTTCTGTCGTTGAGGTCTACTTCATCATCTGAGGAGGCTTTGTATGACACCGGCTTACAGCAGCCGTAACAATTTCTACTCAAAAGCAGAGAATTCGTAATCTTGTTTTCAAGAATTTCATGCAACCCTTATAATTTATTGCTACTTAGCGTTTGGTTTAGATTCAGATAAATTCCCCCGGTACTTTTAGCATACCTATATTGAAAGAAAATAATTTTATACACCATATTAGATTATTACATTCACTCTGTGTTTTGGTTTGTTTTACAATATTTACTAATAATTATTTTCCTTTTTATAAATGTTTTATAAATGTTGTTGTAGTTGAGGTAGTTAATTTTGAACTAAAATGAATAAGACAGAAGTAAGTCATTCATAATAATTTTGCTTTACTGGAGTCTTGCGCTGGGCTTTTACTGTGCTACCGACCGTAACACACAGTAGTTCATAAAGCCGCCGCTAGATGACATATAGATTTTCACAAAATGATCGGACAATCGGTAATGTAGGTCTCTGTACTTACAGACCGTACTAGCATACATCGTAGTTCTTTAAACTACCGCTGGATGACTTATTGGTGATTTTTACAAAAGACCTCCTACATGCGGCGTAAGACGTATTCACTCCAAAAATAGCCAAGAAACTACGTCCGCTTTGCAGCAGGGTGGCTAAATAATATCGGTGGAATTAAGCCGATCTACAGTCTGTCATCACTTCCACATGTCCATCGAAATTCAGCAAAGCCGTCGAAAGAGCTAAAGTTAATCCAGTTGCGCTTCACGCAACACGGCCTGCTGTCAATGTCGCACGTCCAGTTGGAAAGCTCACTTTTGCCACCGACGGGTGAGCAGCTTTAATTCACCGGACCCCTCGCGGATCAGTTGTGACATACCAATTAGGTTTGATTAACGTTCCGAAAAGTTTTAGTGAAACAAGCAAAAGATATGTCGTGAAACGGGAGAAGACAAAACTGCGCAGCGAGACGGCCGTTCGTTATGATGTTCTTGGCGACCGTAKTTTATAGCGTTGCGATCCATCTTCGCCTTCTGCTGCATGGCTTCCGCTACTTTTTCGTTTGAGCTTTTTCGTCGTAATGCGATTTTCTCGAGGAAAAGCTTCTTAAACTCGCTTGCAGTAKGTAATATTGGATCTATTAAAGCTGACGTCTGCACCACCGAAGAGTGTACCACAAAGGCATGTGTACCTACAAGATTTTTCGTTGTACTGTGTCTCTATTAAGAGCCCAACATTTATTTTATCATTCTGCCTAAACAAAGTTATTGTTAAAATCAAGTCGTCCGTTTATTAGAAGAAGTGGGACAGTTGCACCATATCTTGATGCACACTTTTTCTACATAATTTCATCTAATTTGAGACAGACAACCAACATACGAGGTTGTGACTAAAAGTTTAACATAAGTAAGTGATGCAAATATAAGAAAACTACTAGAAAGCTATGATCACCTACTACCATATTTGCATGATTGTAATAGGATATTTGGGTGGAGGCCTAGGCCTTCTAATCTTTAAATCATCACTGATCAATGAACTTCAACCCATATATCCGGAACCCTTCTTTAAGAGAGCATTTAGATTCCGATCATTTCGTGAATATCAGTTCCCATCTATTTCATTGTAAAGGGAAAAACTGCGAATGTCTATCTTAAGAATTGCATAAATGCATATTGCATCCATTAATGTAAATATACAAGCTGGGTAGCGTAACTGTAGTCCCACTCTGTATTTCAGTTTTTCTTCGCCAAATCCAAAGGTAATCTAATGTAACTGAGAACAGGGTAAAAAAACAAAAACAATAAGAAGTAGACTATTCAGTCATTTATCAACTATTCCCGTAATTAATTAAATAATTAAAAAAATGAACTTCTAAATTTCGCACAAAATATAACGAAATTTTAGAAAACTTTTATAAATAATAATAGGTTTGGCCCCCAATAATTCTTGAATTTAAGCTTCAAACCAAATTATTTAATATTCATGATGCCAAATTAAGTAGTCCAAATCCCTTCTAATTAATTTTTGAAGTAGTTTTTAATGACACACTTGCTGAACTAAGATGCCTCAAAGGTTTTTAATTGGATTCATGTCAGGTGAACAAGAAGGTCATTCTAACAAGTCGACAATTTGGTTGGTAAACCAAGCTATCGACTATCTACTCGCAAAATTTGTTTACATTATTGTTGTTTAAATGGGTATTAAATTTATGTCTATATAGAACTTGAATACATCTTCGGCTGTTCATTCGTATTGATGGGAAAGTCACCCGTTACCATTAAGTAGCACCTCCAAAATTTCATTTCGATAAATCTCATGTTCTGTTCTTAAAGAACTACATAACTGTCATAGAGTTGTTTCTCAGTAATTTTGTGTTATTACTCATACGGTAGTTCATTAGTGTTTGAGTACTGTAGCTTTGACAACACACTTGCCAACGTTTGCGAAGTACTACGATGCGTACTGAACGTGAGGAGGTTAACCAATGAAATAATAAGTAAATTTATTTTTGAAATAATGATGTGCCCAGTATATCCATAATTAGATACATTAGTAGCAAAAGATCAAAAATACTCGTGCTCAGAGAAGGATATGCAGAATCGGAAACCCCAATTGCGAGCTTATAGTGCTGTTTTCAAAACAGTGGTTGTAGTTTGTCCGAAAAGAGTGAAGATTCATATACACTGTAATTCATGGAACCATTACATCTCTGCAATTTACCAACTTTTAAGATGTTGGCTATCTGCTATATATCACTTTGTATACGGGAATGATAACACACAAAGTAGGAATAACACCGAATTAGAATTGTTGGGACCTACTCGTTAAATTTTTCAGTGACTTCTACTACGCCGGAGGCCAAGGAGAATCTTTGTTAATTAAAGTAAAGTTTGTAATGGAAGTTATAGTTCTAACATGTGGACTGTGTGAAAAGGAGTGAGGGTAGTTAGGAAGCCAAGTGCTTATAAAAAGTATTAACCTTTTCTCCATTTTAACTGTTATTCGATTCAAGACTTTAAACTTTACTCATATATCTTTTGATATATGATATCGGAATCAGCGTTATTATTATTATCGTAAACTGTGGAACTCCAGCACTGGTCAGTAATAATTTGGAACAAGCTCCTCCTGAATTTGAAGTCTGCTTTAGAAATAGCATACATTTTAGCTTATGTTTATATCCTATAATTGTTCTAGTGCGAATTTTCCTTGCTGCACATTTTGTATCTGTTTCACTTAGCATTGTCGCTTCTTTCTTCAACTTTCGTCAATTTTCAAACCTTGAAAACATTGCTATCACGGACCTTTTACTATTATTAGGTTGAACCACCAATTTCATCATCTGATTCTCGCTCCTTTCAGCTGCCACTACAATCTAAATAGTACTATTTTAATATAATCATTATCACTAAAAAATATAACAAAAGGATCGAAGTAGGGTGTATAATATTTGAAAACCAAAGCGGATTTATTAATGACTCGAAGTACTCAAGCAAATAACTGATTTCAAAACCAAAGGGTATTGATTCCATAAGGGCGACTGTAACCCTCAACTCCAGTCATATTTAAACAGGCTCTAAGGCAACAAAATATTTGAGATATTTATATTTTTCACCAAATATCTAAAAACTAATGTAGGCATGCTCTTGCTGTATTTGCAACGTAATGGTGGTTTAGTATCACCATATAAATTCGTTGTTCGTTTTTAAGACTATTGCTATAACCACACTCATTACGATGTGTTGCAAAGAAAGAGAAGACAGTTGTATTACACGAATGCGTGAAATAGTATTGTAAGTTTTGCGGTATAAAATAATAAAATGACACCAGATGAAATTGCTGATGGAGGATGCAAACTATAACAGTATTATAATGGCAATTCTTCAAATTATCCTAACATTACCTATTTTAATGGACTTCATAAGAATTCCAATATCTTTTTGGAGCAAGTGTTTACCTACTCCACGTGCTTAAATTGAACGAATTGATATTCTTGCATTTTTTGTCTTTTTCCATGCGGAAATTTGAAAGAAAGATACCGACGACCGCCTCGCGTGCACTCGCTCTTGACACTTTACAAATGGCTTGAATAACGAACCGGCGCCCTTAGTTTACTAATCGATTATACTTGACTTACATCGGTTGGCAATGTAAATGCAAACTTGATCTTGACCCGCTTGTCGACGGAGATTCCCCCTTCTAGTTTGAAATAGGGTAAATCGTAGTGTGAAGCGAACTGCCATTCATTTGAGGAGTATCAGTAACAGACATCGACTATGTGTGCATCATAGATAGGGTTTTATTATAGTAGCATTTGATGAAACGGAAGTGCTAACAATAATTTTGTTTCGTTAATACGTTTACGCATTCGAACTGTACCAACCGAATTTAATTATTGTTTAATTTAACAATGCCACATCTGTCACATTTAATCGGTGGCTTGTACAACGTGTCACTGCATTTGCGTGCAATAGGTTTTCTGTGGATAACAATTGACGACGCTCGTCACCCTGCTTGCCCATTTCCTGTTCGATATGATCGAAGTCTCACCTATAACATGTGTTCGATTAGAACGTCATTAAGTCGCTTATAATCTGTTTACGGATGAAGAGACGTGATTTATTGCTTACTATTAATATAGACTGCTGTCCCGCGTTGATTTTTTTTATTTTGATACACGGCTGTTTTCGTTGCTTGATCTTTCTGAACATCAGCGACCGGTTTCGACCATACATGAAGTGTTTAAGAAATAAGCATTTCTAAGGTATGCTTTATTGAACCATATTTTGTGGATATATGGTTAGCATAACTATTCGCACTTTGATTGATGCCTATCGCCATCTTTCAACAATTTAATTGTTTTGTGGGTCAATTTTACTATATACTTCTGCAGCTGTTGCCCATTTCTTTTGTCGATATGTCCGCAATAATGTTTTCATGATTTTGTCGGAAACTCTTTTCTTTGCATTCAGAGTAACCCTCTCACTATTTCTACATACATATTTTATGTTCATTGATCTGTCAGACATTTGGGGTTTTCTTTCTTTTTTTCTTTTGGGTTTTCGTAATCACCGTCATCTTGTTTCTTTATATTGGACTAACTACTCGTATATTTTGAATAAATTAAATACACGCGTGCATTTAATTTCATTTGCACACAATATCAAAGTTCGGGAACAACGAATTACTGGATGTGACACCTCTTTTTTTTTGATTCTGCTTTAAAGCTGTCATGCCATATGTTTTGTTTCAATTTTTTTGCAAAGTAAATTTGTAGCTGTGTACCAGCTTTATTGAACTCGACGGCTTTTGCTATAATTATTAATTTATGTTTGCTAAAGCAACGCATACAATTGGAATGTATGCAATATCAAATTTGATTTCTTTAAATTTAACACATTAAATCATACAATATTAGCAAAGATTTTTTCACTGGCGCGCAGTGATGTTTGAAGAAAATATATCAATGTTAAAAGACGCTTATCTATATGTAAGCAATTATGGTAAAAAACCAGATTTTCCTGAATTCCTATAATTAGGTGCTTTTCTCTTGATAAAGTGAAATTCAATATTCTGCTTTTTCTCTTAAGAGTTTTTTTACAATTCGACTTCTTTCGTATCCTGTTAACTATTCATATCAAGATATCATATATGTTATGTACCTATGTTTTAATTTTGATAGTAATTTAATCCCTGGTTTTGGACGATTTCCAGTAGTTCTGTTCAATTATAAGTTCTAATGGTTTTAATAAAAACATAATATCACACAACCGCTCACGTTTGTTTATAAAAATAAACAGGAAGTGACGTTTATATCATTACAAACCTATAATTAAAATAGTGTATCATTAATAAGCAATTTTAAATAGAATGTTGTATAAAACAAATTTCTAAATTTAATAAGTTGACATTTTCCACATGTCCTATATACAAATGGTTGTAAAAATTGGCACACCAACTTCTCAATTCAACTCTAGTAGGTAATGGTATTTTCTCTATTTTGCATTCTTAATGAAGCCATTACGAAATGCAATTTGCGTTTCGTAGTAGAGCCATTTCGAAACGGAATATTTTATTTTCCAGTATTAAAGATCTACCCAGAAACTCCGAGGGAACATCAAACAAACTCCACCTCGTAACGTTGTAACTGTCACGGGTCTTGCTAAAATTTACTTAAGTACGGCAGGTTAAATTTCCCTAAATTTTAGATTTTTAATAAATTTCTCACATTTTCTTGCGTAAAAGTCGGAAATCACGCAAACTGGAAGAAATGTATAAAAAAAACCGTTTCATAAGACTCTTTGTCGCACTTATCCATTACAAAACTCGCCTTCGAATCGTTTTGTAAACGTTGAATGCGTGCGACAAAAGGGCGCCTTATGAAACTAGTTTTTTTAATATATTATGGAAATAAGAAATAAACTACTAATCGTATGTTGGTTTCCTTTAAACCTTTGAGTGGTTTTAGGCTACTTTTTATTAAAACTATATCCGGTGAGCACAGTCCGTCTCTTTATGAAAGTTTAGTAATATTAACGTGGAAATTTACCGTTTAATTTTTTTATTGTTTAATAAATTTAACAAAGTAAATGCCTTCGACTTTAGCTGAAACAGGCTAGACTGTTTTGATGACAAAAATTCAGACTGTGCTGTGAATTATAAGAGTTTGTTCTACAGTCATTTCAAAGAATTTTGCCGAAGACTAATTTTCTTACTAGTAGTATGTACAACCTGCAGGCATGGGCATTTATATCGATGTTACGTATCCCTTACTAACAAATATTTTCTAAATTGAACAAGCAGCTGTTTTTATGATTGTTCATAATACGCAAAGTTGAATAGGTCGCGGGACCCAGTGCAGGGCAAAGCATCAGCTGATTGTAACTTGCAGCACTTCTACTGGACCAAATCCCCATTATACTTTGTATTGCGATACTAAAGTAAAAAATATGCGAACTCTTATCCGTCGCTTTATTTTCACTCGCCCTAACGACGACGATTTGGAGCGTGGTCCCATCGCATAAACATGTTTTATGCTGCCTGTAAAAGAGAAGCGCGCGGCGCTTGTATTGTTTCGTGCTTTTTGCGCTTACTTTTAAAACTTCGCTGCCACTCAAAGTGTTTAATAAATTACGCTAAGCCCATCCCGGAAAAACCGCACCACCATCTGGCACACATAGCGGCTTTACAAGACCATATCGGCCGATACTCTATCGCCACTGAGAGTTTGCTCTCAGGGTTTTCTCCATTCTCGCGCTCGAGGAGGCGTTTGTTCTTATTGTCTTCGGTTCAGCCTCATTTATTCTCGTCTGTTTTATATGTGAATACGGTCTCACGGTCGTTTTTGTTTCCGATATCTAACATCTGAATGCTCGTTTTCGCCCTAAATTGAAATGTGTAACAGTTCACCGAAATAAATTAGTTACGTAAGGAAAAAGAAACGAAATATTCTTTTTTCGTAATGTAACTAAAATGGCACACACCTTGAATATTATTACCAGAAGCGCAGCTACTAAACGCCGAAAGGCTTGACTATTTAGTACTTGCCATAGTAAAGATAAAAATTTCATATAAAAATAAATTTGGAAGAAATCAGTACAAAAAGAAGGAATTAATAAAAATAGAAAACAATTGCTTTTTCAAGCTATAATAAAGGCAGCGCGCTATGATCTACACCGGATATTCGGTTATAAGCTATGACTAAAAGAAGATGTAAAGTCGCAGACGTAAATAAATTTAAACCAGAATCCAGCAGGTCGGCTGTATCCAAAACAGATATTATAAAACCAAATAATTAACGTTATTGAATTGTTGGACATAAAGGGAGCGTGGTATAAAAAAAACACAGGAAAAACGGTGACTTTTAATGCGCACTATATAGGTTTTAATCGTCCAGTACTGTAAACGATAAAAGCTTAATAGGGTGTTTGTAAGTTATTAATAAGTAACGAATTAAAGCTTAAAAATCGCCACTCTTCTTTTTTTTACTGATTCACTCAACCAGATGGATTTATTGATCATTGAAGTTATATTTAATTTGCAGAACGCTTGAAGTTAAGTTTTTAGGTTACTACAGGTTCTTGAGTAGACCAAGCTAAAGCCTAAACATAGTATTATAACGATACACAGCATTGCCTAAAAACATTTAAGAAGTATATACAGGTGAGCGTCCCTGAATCGCTCACGTAATGCGCCCGGCTAAAGCATCATCGGATGGGAAAGCAAATGACTAAGAGTGATTCTTTATGCTTCATAATCACTTAGTGATAAGACGTGTGCGCTGTACTTGCGAAATCCATAATCAACGATGTGGTGTATCATTTCAGGCGAGTAGCTCACCTACAAATCTGTGCTGCAGATTTTAAAACGTTCACATTCTTATAGCAATTATAGCCAACCTTTTTCTTTTCATTATTGTTTCTGTCAACTTTTGAATCAACTTTTACGTTAAAATATTTCTCTAGCTTTTTTACTTCTAGTATAGTGACAGCCTGACTGTATTCGAATTGCTCCATACATATATGCGCAAAAGAGAACCAAGTACAATGTACGTCTAGACATTTACGGTTCCACGTTATATAAAWTTATTATATGTATATGTGTGCAGCAGGTCTATACAAACATTTTTATCTGCTGTGTGCTACTTAGTGCCGCCCCAGTTGTGTCGAACTTCTGTTACTGGTGGCAGGAAATTGGGCGGTCGTAATACAAAGTTTTCAATACTTTTGCGTTTATGAACTTTAAGCATTAAAATTTAGTATCCATTCACATTTGTATGTAGATTGTAATCCTTTTGAATGAAGTGAAAGTTTTAATAGGTTCATTTCCTATTCCCGCGAACGAAATGTAGTTTCGGATGTTTTATTATAACTCGATTGACATATTACAATTCAAAGCGCGCCGTGTGCTTTTGAGACCGTTATTTTATAGGTGGAATTTTTCATAGGTACTTACCTGTCGAAATGAAGTTCTCCAATTGTTTTTAAATTGGAATTTACCTGTACTGCACCTTTTATGATTCCGTTATTTGGTATTTTATTAATTGAACCATGTGCTTTGGGGATCAGCTAAAGGAATTACCAGACTTTTACAAAGTTCCTGAGATCCTTTCTATCTTCTGATCTTTGCTATATATTATGTTTTTACTCATAAAACAGAGCTGTCACAACTACAAAAAACGCTTCTGACGGAAATTTTGTAATATAGGATTTCATAACGCCATGTTTATATTTAGCTTTTGTCAAATTTTGTATACATCATAACTAATTTCATTGTTCTGAAACAAAAACCGCAGGTCTTTTTCATAAGAGACGCAAGTTAGGACCTAAATAATTACCACTGGTAATCTTTATGTTCCGTGGTAATAATCACTTCAAATTTGTCTCCAACACTTTAATCAGAAGTTGTAATATCAGAATTGTACGAATAAGAACAAAAGAAAATATTCAAATACAGTGGTATTAGATAACAAAACATTATTGTTGCATTGTAAATAATAGCTTAAAGCTATCATGTATTTTACTAGCCATTTAGAAAATTATTAGCTCCTTCTTAATAAGTAGTAATATTTAAGTTTCTGACTTAGTTTTACTTGAAGTACTTGAAATATTTTCATATTTAATTCCAAGAGTTATTATGCAATGTTAGATTTAATGGCACTTCAAGTAGTTGTGTATTTCTAATTCCAGTCCAACATCTCCTAAAGCAATTTCAAGTCCTCATAAATATCTAGGTACATAATTAATAATGATCAATGATATTATCGCAATAGCACTTTATCTCACATTAAATTCCAAAATTAGACTTTCTCTGGGGAAATGTGCTTACTCATATCTTTTCCTCTTTTCCATTCAATGAAATAAAGCCAGTTGCGTTGGCGAACTCGCGTAGGCGCTGGGAACCTTTATTCGAGCCAACGTTAAAAGGGAATACATTTTTAGCATAATTTTAGAGAAACGTTTAGTACTCACGCATAAGTTTTTTGATACACCGTTTAAAGGGGAACGTCGCAGAACCGCGGCATATTTCGTAACGACCGCAGAGCGCGCTCAGGTTTTATTTTGCGAAAGGGTTATTCTCTTCAGTATGCACAAAGGGATGCCTTGGGTAAATTTCAGAGAACTGCATACAGCGGATTCCTCCACTAATGGAATTTTAGGGTTTTTAAACGGGAGCGCTCGTTTGAGAGATTTAAAAAATATATTAAAGCCTCCGGCGTGTCTTCATTGTTAAGAGAGGCAGCATAACTTCACGAAATATGACAGCGAATCCATCACACTGAGGGAACTTAATTAAATGCCTTTGTTTATAAAGAAAAGTACCTCATCCGGCGCGTAATAACGAGGATGACGCGCCGGATCGTGTGGCAGTTGTGGTGCTCTGAGAAAGCTCAGCGTGTGTCGTACTGATAGTGTTATCACTAGCTATCATAAGACACACGCGGCTATTTCGGAGCACTCCTTTCTCCGAAGTTGCCCAAGAAGTCTGAAGCGGTTATTAAAGCGTTTGTGTGGTTGACAGCCAATAATTGCCTAAGGGTCTCGTTTAATATACTGCAACGATGTTTTTATTACTTAAGTAATGGATTTAACCTTCTTCTTAAACCAATGCATAGCGTTGGTGGCTTATGAGTGATTGCCGAGAAGGTCACGTCTTGGGGATAAAAGAAATGGACTTCAGGAGGTGGTCTGAAGACTTGCAGTTACATCCTCATTACCGTTATCATCAAATATCAGCGATGGACACATTCTTATCTGCCCAGGATCATCCAGGATGGCATGAACGATACTTAAAAGTGCTTGCGATACGTAATTTGGATAATTTCGGGATACCTTTGTTAGAGCAATACGTCTTGTTTCTAGACAAACTATTAATCGAAGAGTTCTTGCCGTGGGCCGCCTTCGTGCCCGTTTGGGTGTTACCACTGACTTCGCTGCACAAAATTCGTCGCTTGGAATTGTGCGAAAAAATATTCAAGTGGGCGTGGAACTTCATTTGTTTCAGTGATAGAATCTGGAAATTATGGACGTAGGCGTGATAGATGAATGGCAAAATGTAGCGTTTACCTTAAAACATCCCTAGCAGCATCAGTAATTACGACAACCAGAAACAATGAGACACTTTTATTAGGTAGTAGTTACCTAAATATCACTATACCATATAATATCATATAACAATAATTGTGTAGTTACACTAAAAGTGAAAATGCCACGAAGTAAGGTTGCTTAATAGTTGATCGTTTAAAGATAGGCTGCAATAATAGTATCACTTACAATACAAAGTTGTAAAAAGCAACACTTTTAAGTATGCGGAAATAAATGCACATGTGTTGATAACACCGAAAGACAAGTAATACCAGTTGATACAGAACAGAATTTTGTAGCCGTTAGGGATGAACCTAAAAATGAAAGTGACTCTGAAAATGATCGTTGCTTTGTTCCTGAAGTCTACTAGCTTACAAGTTGCTTTAATAGAAAAGCTTTAATTTTAAATATGAAATAATATCTCAATTTGTTTTTTTTTCACAGAACAGAATGTGCCTGCTTTCCGCACTAGTAAGATAAAGATAGAGCGCCCTGGGTATATTTTTATACTCATCTAAACATAAAATGTATATTATTCTGCTATTGTTTTGCTCGCAAAGTAAAATTATTTCATGGTATTTATATACTCCGGTTTTAATATACATAAACCAACAAAAAATTGAGGTGAGTTTTTACTTAAGATTTTTTAAAATTTAATGTTTTAGGCTTGCATTTGCAAGTTGTAAACTATTATATTATATTCTGCAAGTAATTTAAACTTCCATTCTTGTGTCTTACAACTTACTTGGAAAGACATTCAAATTACCAGTTAAATGAGATTGCACTATCAATTGTCTGTATACGCTTTCGGGCAAGGCTACCTTACTCATTCCTGACATGTTCGATGGGATTTATATCAAGACTGAAACCTGACCAATCAAACCGTCTAATTTGCACTTCATCCAATGTTCTCTGRGGTGAGTCTATTATTATCATGCACAAAAGTCCCACGATTGGTCGTCGTGATCTACAGTTTTAGTAATGTACCTATGAGTTGTCAATACAAGCGGTAGAGTAACCCTTTAGAGGTTTTTTCTGCACTTGCTGACGCGTTGTGGTAAAAAGGTGACCCATCTGCAAACAGTTCTCCGTTTCAGTCGTCACTCGTCAGCGTTCGATATCATGTGACTTCTGGCAACGCTATGCCTTCATCGCAGTAATGGACCTGTAGCCATCCTACAAAACAATCCAGCATCTAAACCTTTGGGAAGAACGGATTTGGTCCAGTAAAGAATCAGTACTGTAGCAAGGCAAGAGCAAGTTGAGAAGGTGGCGAATGATATAACAGTTTGTTTTTTTCACCAGTAGTGCTGGTCACTAAAAAGGACGGATCACTTCGATTGTGTGTTAACTACTTCGAGATCTTGGTTTTATGATCAACTGGCCAGTCTCAATATAACGCAGAAACACTTTTTGTATAGCACAGCTGCTCTGACTAACAGTTCTTGCAATTTCTCGTTTTCCCCGACGATCTTGTGTAAACGCTATAAATAATCTGCAACGATGGTGTCTACAACCATTATGACATGTCAAATAAGCACTATGGATACTAGATCGTACGATGTAGAATGAAATGAATCGCAGAAATGTGAGTTATTAATCAAAGCGAATCACATTACATATTGAGAAAAAATTGTAAAATTATTTGATATAAAAAATATGACCGATAACGTTTATCGAAAAACAAATATCTCAGTGCCTACTATCGTTTACAGTTTACAAATGCAAGACTAAAACAGAAAATTAAGAAAAGGTTTTACTTTGAACTATCCTAGATATTTTGCTGGCAAGTTTAGGTTGCTCAGTGGATTTTGGAGACAGCACGAAATATTCTGCGCCAATCCATTTTGTAGAACATAAATAGCACATACCACCTTCACGTACTCGTAATATCAAAAGGGATGCCATTTTCATATAAATTGTGGTTTGCGGTTCTTATTACATTTGATTGGCGCAGTCACCCAAAAAAATATTTTTTAAAGTAATGTCTTATTTACACAACCCTTACAACTTTATATGCAACTACCCAATATGGTTTAAACMGCGTAAATTTTATTTTGTATCGATTAGGTCTATTATCTTCTTTACGTTTACTCTTTTCTCTATTAAACTTGCACCATCAAAATAAATTATACAAAAATAACATAGATGCATTCTTGCGAAAATTAACTGTTAAGTTGCCATGATGGAATATTCACATGCACACTATAGAAAATTTGTTGCTTAAGTAATGAGGAATAGTATTGCAGAATATATTTGTAACCAGTTGTACTTATTTTAAATCTTCTACAAGGGAATATTACACAATTGTCAAACAAAAATGAATAAATAAGTAAAAAATAAACCCGTTTGTGTAACAATATGTATGTATTTCCGGAAAGTAACGCCTTCAAGTTTGAAATTGTTAATTACTTATCTAACCATATTAAGAAAATGACGTGAGTTCGCTCATAGGTATAAAATTTCATTGTTAGTTTTTTATGTATGCTAGCATAACTGCATAACAATTAAACAGTTGTTTTTATAATAACCAAACTGCATTTCACGTCCATTGTAGGGCGAAAGTTTATTCTAGCATAGCTTTGCCCGTGTTTATATATTCTGTATGCAGTCACCGCTTTCAGCGCTAACATACGCTTCTCCCCAATAATTAGGAACACTTATGCTCTATGTATACAAGCCCGTTCATCATCATGTTCAAAATACGGCCGTAAGCGGAGGTAAGTAAACTTCGTAATTTCGCACAGACCGTGGTTTCTGAACCGAACGTTATGAAATACATTAATATGATATTCACGTATACCAGCAAAAAGGTCCAAAACTCGAGATTTACATTATTCCCTTTTCAGAAGCCAGGCGAGGCTTTGATTAAAACTTTTACGCTCCCTTGTGCTCTAGGCAGCTTTGTGTCTAATCGGGCAGAGTTAAAAGTCTAAATTAAACTTATTTTTGTGTTTTTTAAGTGCCTACTGTGTGCGCGAAAAAGAAACAAAGTCGATAAAAAATTAAGAGACTGAAACTAAATTATGCTAGTAAAACGTCTGATTGAATGAATTTTCAATTGCAAAGGGAAGTAAATTACATCAAATCATTCACAGTTTGGTTACACCGATGTTATGTTATGTAGTAGATTTTTTTGGAAGTTATTAAATAATAATAGCAAAACACTTGTCTGTGATCCTACTCCCAAACTTTTAATTTTAGCAAATCCAAATGCCAGCATTTCAACCGGCAAGCGGCCTTCTTCGGCGGCTTAACAAATATGACTAATTTAAAACAGTAAATAATTGAGATAACAGTAAATAGTAAAGTCAAAAATAAAAACAATCTTCTTCCATACAACTTTGTATATATCTATGTTTACGATATGTTTAAATGTTGAAATTGCCGGCATTTGGCTTTCCCAAAAATAAAAGTTTGGAAATAGGATCGTAGACAAGGGTTTTACTAAATAATGTAAACTGTTTCATTTTCTCAAAGTGCGATATATGTATTAATGTTACTTCTACAAGACTAGTCGTCACGAAGTCCAATAAATCCACTTAAAACAAACAATCTAAGGTAGGCAGTGTGTTTTCCCATTTTGTTCGCAAGAAAGACAAAATTCCAGTTTTAGATCATTCGGGAGTTTATAGTTTTTCTTGTAACGATTGTAATTCTGTTTATATTGGTCAAACGGGAAGATCTTTTTGAATTAGAGGTAATGAATATTTAAAACAATACGAAAAATATAAAAATACTGATATAGTTAATACAAATTCTTCGTTAGCAAATCATTTATTGCTATTTAACTCACTGCCTTTTTAAATAATTTAAATTCTTTACATGTTTGTAACAAATCCTCAAAATTAAATTTTTTAGTAATTCTGGAAATATACAAAATTATAGTTAACTGTAAATTTTACGATTTTGAATGATTTTTGTAATTTTAGTTGTCCTATTCTAAATTATTTATTTGATCATTGAATTCATGTTTGTGTTTTTTGCATGCAGGCTACTTTTTTGTTTGAATTTGACAACGTCGCTCTTATAAATTCTTCTGTATTTAGTTTATTAGGCACTGATGATGGCTTATATTAGCTAAAAGCGCTTTTCCAAAAGTGGATTTATTGGACTTCAAGAAGACTAGTGTTGTAGAAGTAAAATTAAGGGTTTTACTATTATAATTGCTGAATGGTTTGTCACAATTTTTCCAGTTTTTAAGTGACTGATTTCAAACGAATTGTGACTATTTAATGGTTTCTAAACATTTATTTTTATGTGTTAATACATTTTGTAAATCTGACCCTTCTGTGTATATATTCATTTTCATTGTAAATGTGCTAGTTAAAATGTAACGGTGTGTTGTTCTTCGTCATAGTAACAGACTACATTAAAGATGTATTAGAATTTGGCTTAAATTTTATTTGGGTTTTTAAGTGAATGTTTAAAGCTCATAACATCGATGCGTTTTAAAATAGTCCAATATACTATTAAGCTATGTAAAAATGAAAATGAAATTGATGTGATTTGAAAATTTAAAGAAACATTGTGAATTGTGAATTATCCTTCAGGAAAAAAGCCATAACTTATGTTACACAAAATTGGAAAACATGACATGAAAACAACTTTACGTATCAGTTTGGTTCAAAATTTTTACTAAGAATAAGGAGTTGTTACTAGTAAATATTTTTTGCGTATCAAACATGCAGTGTTTTATAACTGACATGGAAATAATTCATACATATTCTATGATGAAGGCGTCTACGGTCAGGACAAAATACGTTTCCCAAATATGTTGTACTTTTTAAATAAATAAGAATTTTTCCATTGAATAAATACTTACCAGTCCATGTGACTTTTCTCCCTTTGATCACATAATGTGGTTCTTTATTCTACGTTTGTTCTGTAATATAAGCCTTTAATTTTCATCCGTATTGAAATTTTGAAAGCGATTAATCATCATAACAATAAAAATATAAATGTATGTATTAAGCAGTTTATTTCGTACATTTCCACATTTATTAAAGGTTTTGCTACATTAATTTTCTTAGTCTGTTCTTATTATTAGTTTTTAAACAACTGTAGTGGATATTTTGAAAACAACTTAAAAATGTTGAAAAATGTTCATTAAGTTGTTATAAAGTAAATGGTTGAACTTCAAAAAAGGGGCTAGTTTGTGACTAAAATTGGACTTTGCACTGCAACTATAGCTTTAAATGCATCCTTTTTTTATCGCCGTCTAAAAGATGTAGATTTTCTTTAGGTTATGCTGAAACAGCAAAGCGTCACATTTATGACTACTCAATGGAAACTTCAGGCCAGACATGCACCACCTGCATTATCCGGATTTGGAAGCTGTCCAAGAACACTTCATATTCTGAAATGATAAAAGCCGAGTTCGCTGGAAAGTTTTCCCACAGTGGAATTGCAAAATCGTCATCTGAGGACTACGTTTTAAAAGCATGAAAGCGTAAAGTGCTACAGTACTGCAGGATTCCTTAATTGTTCGAGTAAATAGAGTAATATCCGTGTTTCCATTTTCATAACGTGTTACTAGGTCTGCTACCAGCACTTGGAATTCCACTAGGTAGCTTTACTTTCCTAAAAGAAAAATTGTTCGCTCACGTGCTTTATTTATTTCATAAGTGCTTTTTTTCACCTGTTAGTTTTTGCTCTAGTTATTTAACTTTTTAGGCTGATATTTTACAAATTTTTTTAATTGAATGAAACACTTGACAGAGAAAAAAATATTTAAACTTCAGTGGCGAAATCTACAGACAATTTGTTAACAAATCAGTATTTGAAGTGTGGGCAGGTATTGGTACCGATTTTTTTTGTATTGCATCTGTCGTATACTTTTGTAATTCCCGACATCTGGATTTTGCGGTGGCTAAATTGTACAGGGTTTCTAAAAATGATTCATGCAGTGAGGGCGCTTATGAAAATTATCGATTAAATTAATTTGCCGCCTCCCAGGAAAGTGAACACAATGAAGTATGCTTGTCATCTGTCGATTTTTGAATTATTTGATTTATTCTAATATGCGAAAACATGTGGGAGTGTGTATTTTCCACATATTCTGTAGTGTTTTGTAGGATAATCAACTGTAAGGTTGCTGAAAGGTAACAGTTCGGAGCTGTGGAGTGACATTGATCTGCAACCTTCAGTACAATCGCCGTGCATATTGTAGCTTGGCAGCAGTTACAAAAAGACGGCACAAAGAATTCAGAAATCAACGCCGTCCGCGTTGTATGATCATTTATAGAAGCATACAGGGGTTCTTATAATATTCTGCAAGATTGTGGTTTAAATTTGTTCGTTTAGCTTTTGTTATACAGTACAATACACAGAGATTTATCTATTTACTTATTTCAGGGGTGTTCGTAACTAATTTATTTATTTTATAGAGGAACATATTTTAGGTTGTTTTTTAGATATTATTTCGAGAAATAACTGGTTCGATATTTTTTATTTTTTTTAATAATTCACCTTCTGTCCTGGATGAGCGTGCACCAAATGTTGATAAACAATGTTTTGTAGGTTCAATTTTGTGTGCTGCAGGGATCGACCTTGACACTATTATTATTCATTTACACCATTATTTTAACAGTATATAGTACATACATACCGCGTGTTTCAACAAAAACCGAGGTATTATTAATTTCTATTGGAGATCAGTTTCGAGTAACATCCTAAAATAAGTCTATTTATTTCATAGGGGAACATTTTGTGATTTAAAGTGCTCATCCGGAAAATAGAAATATTTCAATTTTCTTCAGAATAAAAATATAATTATATAAATAAGTCAGTTTAAAAATATAGCTAGTTAAACGCCACGACCATAGACAATGAACTAGTTTTTCAGTAGGATGGGGCACCTCCTTATAGTGCAGCTCGTGTGAGTAAATTCCTTGATGACAATTTCCAGAAATATTGGATTGGACGGATAGGACCTACAGAATAGGTACCATAAGATCTTCAGATCGTCCACTTCTAGATTGTTATCTTTGTACTTGAAGTAAAAGGTTTTTGAAAGGCAACYATAAGGAAATCCCTKGAGGGCCAGCAATTGACCTCTGAAATCTTCAGACAGGTCAAGAAATTATGTGACTACTGATTCAATGTTTGTATTAAGATTGATGCAACGTCAAGTAATTTTGTTAGGCTCTGATTCTTGATTTTTGTAGKACCTGCATGAGAGTATTCCGCGAACCAGTAGTTTACTCTGGTAAGCACCTATCATCAAATCAAACCTATATGAGCTGGGTTCTTTATTTTTTTGTACCTAGTTTTCAAGGCAAGTGTAGTTTAATCATTTCTTTTGTCTTAGGTATTTGTCCTGCCAAGGAGTGGTAGGCCGGGATAGAGATGTTATAGCATATATCTGCTGGTAACTAGTGGCCTGAACTCAATCTCAGAGCTTAGAGCTTTTCTCTACGTGCATTTTTGAAATTATGCTTGTCAAGTTAATTTTAGTACTTTATATTGCATTGTTATATTTACATTATAAATTTACTTCTAGTCTATTTGGATGGAGGAAGCATTAATTATGTATATGAGTAAAATTGATTAAAAATGTAATAAAAAGCAAAAATTTTATATTCAGTCATTTGCACATACCGAGTTTATGCAAATTATCATATCACCAACATATTTTAATTTATTTTTCTTGTCCATCAGACCCCTTAAATCCTATTTTTAAATAGAGTCGCAGCATTGTATCTGCCTGTTATCCAAGTTATCGGACGGTTAGCAACAGGTAATAACGGATTTTGAAAGTAGTCGTGTTTAAGAATGTTTATCCACGATTACAATTAGTAAGTACCAAGGTACCAGATCACCCATTGTTCCTTTTTTTTATTCAAAAGCATCTTAATAATTTTGGTGGAGAAACGACATCGATAATTTTTAAATGAATATAGATATATTGTAGTTTGTAAGTTGGTAAGTTCCTGTTTAGAATAACAGCGTGTGGTATTCTCACAAACAGGAGTTTTGTTAATGACATTTTGTAGTTTCTGTTACATATTGTAATAGATGTTATTTTTTTTTGGTGATAAGGTGATAATAAGAATTACTCTTAAACTAAGAATTGTACAGATATTTATTCCAATGATAATATTTTATTGTGATAGTATACCTGTAATTATTTATTCCATCGTTTTTATTGAGAAATTAGTGAAATGTTACATTGTTCAAAAGCATATGTCGGGTTTTCTATTCTATATAATAAATATTATTTAAAACAACAGTGGTTTCTTTTCTACCTATTGTTTTGCAACAATGATGATTTTAAACGTTCCAGGATAATTCATCAGTGACTCACTATCCATAACACAGTTGAATGACTAATGAAAGTCTAATTTCATTCCAAAGCTTTTCGTGCTTGTAAGAGTGTTATGTTCTTGTTTAGTTTTTTCAAAATTGCCGTATAAAAATGCATCTAAAAACTCGTTTTAATAAGAAATAACTACGAATGGGATTTTTTACTATTTACACAAGTAAACTTGCATACAGCATTGGGTTATTTTAACAAGCGATTGTATAGGTGATCTACTCAGATATTTATATTATGTCATATGATATATAATCTTTCTGTAGTAATTACTCGAATTTGACTAAATTTATATATTTTGGTAAGAAGGACCATTACTAGCCGATAACATATTTAAAAAGTTCTAAAAAAAACTGAATGTCGCTTATTAAATTATAATTAGCTTCCTTATGCAAATGCGGTCCAAACTAGCAATTATTTTTTTACGAATTCCACCCCATTCCAAGAAAAGTTTTTAAGACCCGAGAACGTTAAATATTGATGAAAGGAATACGCACGAATGATAACTTTGAATTGCGGTAGCTTAAATGCCCGATTAATTAAGCATAAGTCGACGACAGCTTGTGATTTACGGTAATGGCAGTTGAAAAAGAAGAGTCAGCGCGTTTGCCTGTAAGGACCTTGCGTTTCACAGCAGGTACGAGATTTACGAACTCCCCTATAACATATCAAGAGAGCGCTGAGTAATCCCGTGAAAGCGGTTACATGGGATTAATAGACCACGTTAGTATTAAATATGGTGTTAGGCGTGAAACCTTGACCCTATAAATTGCTTTGTCGATAAGGTATTGCTTGTGGACCCACTAGAGGAATTGATTTAAGGAAGCGAAGAGATTTCCTCGATTTTTAGTTTGCCGGTGTCATTAACCACGCCACTGCATTAAATTTGACATGATGGTTGTATCAACACTTTATTAATACTTGTGTAGATTGGTACCTGCATGAGCCATAACAACTACCTAAACTGGGTTTGTTTCTTTAGCTCATTTGGAGATAGAAATCCATAGACATTTGTTTTGACTTTGCACTTTGAACTTTATTTTTAACGAAGCTGATCTCCAAAAATTTTAGCGGTCTGAATCAAAAGCAGAATAGGTTTAATTTCATTTTAGATAACTTCTGGAGCAAGTACCTGCATTGAACGAGCGAACTGAGACGCGATCAAACTGGATTAGAATGTTTTGCCATTTGCGATTAAATTGGCAAGAAACATAAAAGAGTACGCCAGTTAAACTCTACTCAAAAGTGTAGAATGTGGACATGTTCTTATTATTTAAACGTGAGCGAGCCAGGACAATAGCTTCCAGCGCGATACAGGGGAGGCTCTGCAACACTTGACGCCTTGACGGATCAGAACTGCTCTAGTCGTTATAATTGAATAACATCAGCTTTGATAACTTTTAGTTTCGTAATTAGAGCTTTAGATATAGTAGAAAAAAGTATTATGTTAATCTAATGTTTTTATTGTTAATAAAGACTACACTCACACTATGTGATATGAATAATAAATCATATAAGATTATGAACATAGTACTTAATCCGATGTCTATATTACTCTGGTTAATGAAAGATAATTATCGCCTAAATTCATTGTAAAAGAGCATATGTCATGTTTTATTAGGTTTTGCAGGCATAAGATGAAATGAAAAAGAGTTTGAACCCGGGACCTTGTGAATACCCAGTCAATCGCTCTATCACTGAGCTATCAGGGCCCTATTCAGAATCGAGGTCAAGGCGGCATATATACATCAAAGTAAACAKGTAACGCTGCTGAACGTTATCCGACGCATTTGCAGCTGAATCGCTCATTGCTCAGTATTGTTGAGCTTCAGAGCGTAATTCGGCGAAGATTATGGCGACCAACAGCTAATTACAACCCAAGTATATTATAATATTACGAAAGATAATTATTTTATGCCTGCAAAGCCCAATAAAATTTCACATATGCTCATTTACAATGAATTCAGGCGATAATTATCTTTCATAATATTATAATATATTTGGGTTATAATTAGCTGTTGGTCGCCATAATCTGGCCACCGCAGCGACTTACACTCTGAAGCTCAACAATACTGAGMGACGAGCGATTCAGCTGCAAATGCGTCGGATGGCGTTCAGCAGTATTACATGTTAACTTTGATGTATATATGCCGCCTTGACCTCGATTCTGAATAGAGCTCTGATAGCTCAGTGGTAAAGCGTTCGACTGGTATTCAAAAGGTCCCGAGTTCAAACTCCGTCAAGGCCAATACTTTTTCATTTCATCTTATGCCTGCAATACGCAATAAAATATCACATATGCTCATTTACCCTTGTTTATATATMTTTTTATAGGTATACGTATATACAAGGGTATTACTATTGACACCCAAAACTGCTTTAAACCGATATTTATTGTAATGGTTGACGTAAACCTAAGATCCTTGTAGAAACTTTTGCAGTATTTATTTAATTTATATATTTATTTACAAACGCGCTAACCCCAATACAGTGAGACTAATCGCGATAAATTTTAAAGTAATGATATGTGAATATCACAAGCCTAAGCCTACACCACTGAAGACGTAAACAGTAAGTGTTGTTGTAAGTAGCCATAAGCTATAACCATAATTGCTAGAATGAGACCACTCGTTGAAAACCTTTCCTAGCATAACCTAACAGCTGCATGGGTATTACCCATTACAACATTATCAGATCTAAATGAGATCTCCAAAATTTCTCATAATACATTAAAAATTAGTTTCTGCTTAAAACTTAAGATTTATTTTCATTTTCTGAATATGTGATTACACTTAACGTCATTTTCTACCCCAATAGCAAAGAAATGGTTTGGTATCCAGCTCCCGTTCTCATAACCCAACCTAGATGAGCAATCGTTTGTGTGCAATAAATATGTATTTTTTAAATACCTGACTAATTTACAATATACAACATAGGTATAAATTGTCCCTTATCAGTACAGGTACTTATATGTAAGATGTGCTGGCAACACCGAAACGGCGAAGTTCAGTCATCGAACAAAAAGTCGAAAAACTGCTCTACCGCTTAAGCGCAGCTTACCAAGAAACAGGATAATATACGCGTGATACGCAGCTAAGGAAAGTCCGCACCACAGGTACATTAGGATGATCCAGAAAGGGGAGTAGGCAAGCGTCAGACCAGATGTAAGAAAAGAGAAAAAACTATGTCAAGAGCAATCTTATCTGCGTATGATGTATACAGGTAACTGTGTAATATGTTACCTGGCACACTGCTATCATTAGTTATAGATATGCTACGACAGGATTCATAAGGTAAAAAGTCTGAGGTGGCTGGCCGTATGTTTGACATGGACACGTGTATCTTATTATGCGGTAGAGGAGATAGTTTACTTTGAACTAAAATTAATTTGACAAAGATTAATCATACAAAGTAATTTTATTATACCGGACTCTTACTAAACTGCAACATGGTGTAGTTCATAAAGCCACCGCTAGATGGCGCACACAAATTTTCATGAAATGACCCGGCAATCGGTAATTAGGTTTCTGTACTTACGCAATGTAGGTCTTTATACTTATGGAATAACCGACGTCGTAGAGCTACTACTAGGTGAGCTGATGGTGAATTTCACAAAATAACTTCTAAAGTGCGTTATAAGACGTGTCCACGCCAAAACAAGTTCTAGTCTAGACTGAAATTACCGATAACACTCTACAACCACCAAAAATAAAATTTATTTTTAACGTACCGCGCGACATATATTGGTTCGAATTGAACCAATCGGTCGCGGCAGATTTGGCAGCCGGCTGTTATGTCAAGCTGTTCCTCCCCAATCTACCACCGCATTGATTTCGATTACATCTCAAATACAAACATAAACGTAATTTCTAAAAGCTTGACAATTAATATGAACGCACCCACCCTTCCTAAAACCTTTCTGATGTCACTGGTTATTGCTTTAACAGTCCACCACGTGGGTTTACTTTCCTCCGCAAAAAAAATGCCCGTGGACAGGTGAACTTGTTGWWAGTATGATGTTTAATTAATTTATTCATAACGTATGTTATTAATGTTTTTCATGACCGGCTAAATGAATCGACGCATTTAAATAAATGGTTATTCAATAACTGGTTATCGACTAAATCAGTATCGGTTGCCAGCACTAATTAATATGTTTTATTGTACCATGAAATAGTGAAATGGTAAGGTGGTCATCCATGAAATATTTAGGTATGTTTTCCCAAGATAAACTGACAAAGATAATCAGTCCGTTAATATTTGTCTTTTTTTAGAACCGGATTTTGATTCACGAGCCTCAGTTTCAACTTATTGAAATTGAGATTTACTTACAATGATTTTATGATAAATTTACTTGAAACACTAGAATACGCCATGGACGTCATTCATGTTATTTTGAAAGACACCTATGTAATCCTATATATTAACATTTGGGTTAAAACTAATGGTTAACTGTCGTCACAAATTCTAATCGTTGCATCAGGTGCCGTCAAATGAGGTTCAAATCTGAGCCCAATGGTATTCCTGGCATTTGACCATGATGGGCTGCCAGWCTGGCAGTAGTTTCTTACATATCAAATACGCTTTTATCGAGGTTCATACTAGACCTTCTGATGGCGCAGCGATAGCCTGCCACGGCGTAAAACTGAAATCTCGGGCTCGAATCCCGGTGAAAGCGAAAGATGTTATTATATATAAAATGCCTGAATATCGACAAAAATATAACAATATTGCATTACATACAGGAAACAACACCATATAATCACCAATACACATAATATATTTAGTTGTTGTTATTCTTCTAATATATGAAGGACGTTACAGTTTTAATTTTAAGTTTCGTGATGAGTATGTCAGTGACTTTAAGGACAATTCGTAAACAGCCTTACTATCTTTCAGATCTACCAATCAATATCTTCTTTTTTCATAAGTATGTAAATACGTGTAGAACATACACCCATTTATATGGAACATTTCAACATTCACTAGTATGTCAAATATATTTAATTATTGTGAACTATTGGATTACCTCAAGTCAGTGGTGGTATAACAGTTTTGCTCGTATACATTTGAAGGTAGCAATTACAAAAATTTGGCTATAAAGGACTTATCATAAGGACGTTCTTGGTTCATTTCCTTGCTTGTATTCTATTGCATTTACGTATATACGTTCTTTCACGCAACTTACAAGAAAATGCGGTAAAATTAAGTAGGTGTTGAATATAAAATTGTGCTGCGAAAGCGACCCCGCCACAATGGAGTCTCACGCTTGAATTAATAATACTCAAAACACACGCAAACCGTATTCTTCCTAACATGACACAATGACACTTACAAGCGCTGTAGAAATCCCTACTGGGAGTTTTGGTGACCTACACGAATCCGTCTGACATACTCGTGGGAGGAGTGTATTGCGTTTAGCGCAATAAGATTAGCTGCCGGTGAAAACGTAAATGGTGTATTTATTTTACCAAATTGAAAAAATTAGAATCAATAGTTGTACATGCATTTTGTTAATCGTTATACAAAATCTTTAAAATTCTTGTTTCTCTGAATGATTATTCATGCCAAACGACCTTTCTGTTTGGTACTAAAGTATGTGATTTACTAATTACTAATAAGCAGCAATTATATAGATATACCTTGATGCTGAAAAACGAATTTCAAGTGTATCTCAAGCAGTGGCGTCGCCAGACTTCCAAATGTGGGTGGGCACTCTAAAATCCGAAGGGGCACTCTGGAGAGGACTCACAATAGTCACAATACTAGTATTCCTTTGAAAAAAAAGAGCGTTTAATGCGTCAACGTAATTAAAGTAATCCACTATATTGGAGAGGTAGCAAGAGCAACTGCGGTACTCACCAGAATCACTTAAAATGATAAAACGAATGGGCGTAATGCGGTATCGTGAATTGTATTCTCGAAATTCGAAATATATTATATCAAATCAATTGCTGTCCAAAAATACATCTGTAAAGTAAGAGTACCAAGCCCATAATCTGTTTGTTGAAAATAATGCTTAAATATTATGTGGGGCGATATTTATAATCAAAAATTTTGTATATATTTTAAAAACAAGACAATAGACTTCAGTAAATTTAACAATAATTTTACAATAAAACAATATAAAAATACAGTCCACTATTTATTAAGTGTGGGTAATGCATGGGTAGTGCTGTGCATCGATATTTTAAAATCACACTACGATTTTACACGAAGTAAAATTTCATAACCCAGCAGTAAGATGTGAAAGAATTGTGATTCTCTGTTTCCGTCTTTCTTTGTAGAATGGAGAGAGGGAATATATGAGGAGCTCCATATCAAAACGCAGTACTTGAAAATTATGAAAAAGTCAAAAAATGAGAAATTAGCTTGAAAATGTTATTTTAAAACCGAATTTTTGGTAAAGTTATGTTATTGCAACCACTACTGGTTACAATTAGAAATATTGAGCAAGTTGGCTATCCAAAAAGTGGAAGAAATCAAAATTAAAAATGCGTTTTGATTCAAATTTAATAAATGAGACTTCTTATTCTCAGAATTAAAGCTCTAAATTGGAATGAGATAACCGGATGTCCGGTTCTTCAGATATTTACCATCCGATTTACTAAATCAGGAAACTGGTTTGAATATCTATAATAGCGAAAAAGAAGAACTCTAATTTTGATCTAACTTATAACTACTCTTACCTCAAAGCCATTTGTTTTTACCTTTTAACTTCCCCTTTAATCCTCTTTCTGCTTCCCGTACTGCTTACAGATACCAATACATTAGATTCCACCTATTTTAAGTAAAATATTGCATTTTGAAACAAATTAATTATTCCAAAGACTTCGTTTTGAAACGAACGTCCTACAACGAGTGTACTTTTAAAGGAGAAATACAGCGTTTTCAATTCAAACACAAGTACCATCTGCTTACAATCATGTTCAAGTATCGAGTGCCATCTATAACTCAAAAACTGAGTTTTGGTCGAAAAGTGCGTTTTGATTTGTAGCTCCCCATATAAGACGTCTATGAATTTTACTACCTGAGTTGTGAATTTTTATTCGCGTAAAATTGACTACTATCAACGCCATCTTAAACAACACTCTATCAAGGGTTATTCTGTCGATTGAACTTGGGTGTCCTGTGTTCTGTACCCGTAACATTGATAAAAAGGCTATGATTATATCTTATAAACGAGCAATTCTTGTATAGAAATATGTGCTTTGCTATCTCAAGAACAGTCCTAGCGATTTGCATAAAGGTTGTACTTTAAATAAAAGTTGTCCTTTTGAGTTAATCTGTACACGAGTTTTTCCTGGAAAAACTAAATTTTCCAAAAAAAAAGGAAATTCCAGTTATTAAGGACTGTATAGTTTCTCACGAGTACCAATAGTACCATACAAGGTCCTTGAGTTTTATTTGCTTTTGATGTCATCTCGTAGAATTTCAACAGCTGATCTCTATATTACCATTAACTTGATTTGAAAACTTTTAGTTTGAAAACATAGGATTACCCCTCTTTAACTTTGTGAACCCAAAGCTCGACCGAAAGTACTACAATAGAACTACTAGAAGGAACCTCAAAAATTAATATTTTATTGCTATTCATTTTGTATATTTATAGGTATGACATTGCAGTTTCAAATGTCGATTTTTTTTGGGTGGGTACCAGGGTGGGCCTGGACTTTTTCTGGGTGGACCTGTGCCCACCCTGGCCCACCCCTGGCGACGCCACTGTTCTCAAGAGTGTTGGTCAGCTGCTCTTCCACTTAATTATTTTAGCGATGCAATAGAAAAAAAATGAAGGTAATCTTGCAGTGCGAAGTATCAAAGCGGGGCGACAACAGAGACAGATAAGAAATAAAATGTAATCAAAATAGGTATTTATTAGTAGTCGTTTTGCAGTAACCAATTAATTATTGTGGGATATTTTATAAGAGAATGATTTAACATAAAATGAGTTTTATGCTGTGGAATTGAAAGAACATCCTTTCTACATATGTTTGTGATATGTACATCCGTCCTAAATTATTTTTTATGTAAATAAGGGGGTGTTCAGCCGAGGTATGCACTTCAATTTATTTTGTTTATTATGTTGACGCCTTTTAATGACATATATTAAACGAAGACAAGAATTTTTAACAATCTGTATTCCTCTTTCGTGTGTCTTCCAGGTAAAGAGCATACAACGCGAATGCATAATTAAAATGCGACAGAACTGACACTTCACATCAAAAATTTTTTGCTTTGTATTCAGTAAATTTACGCATATTATAGATTATTTTTAGGCTGACAAAGGAAATAATGTACGCGGGTCATGTCATAATTCCTGCACATATCAAGCTGGCGCTGACAACACTTTTGTTGGTATTGTGGCTATAATAACGGAAGAATACCGCATGGACAAACAAGCAATAGACAAATACCAAAAGACAAATCCATTTGTCGTCTTTGTAGAAAATTTAAATGCATGATTCCAAAAGTGTTGACGAGATATGAAATCCAGCGGCGTAATCCCGTTGCACGATAACGCTTGATATCATAAAGCAGTGTCAGTCAAAGGAGTTTGCAAGAAGAACTGCTGTGAAATTGTCCTACATTCCCCGTGCAGCCCTGGCATGAGTCCTTAAGATTTCGTTCTGTTCCTTCAGTGTAAAGGAGAAAGAAAGAAAGAAAGAAAGAGAAAGGAGAGGTCTGATTTATTGACTTGGAAGGATAGAAGCCCTGTAAAAGCATATGCATTCCAACTGCTGAAATATCTTGACAAAAATGGCCTATTTAACGACATTACATTAAAGCCGAAGCGATAGCAACATGTTTTGGATATGCAAGGCGATTATGTTGAGAGACTTTATTGCATTTTTTTAAATACGTTTCATTTGCGAGCTGTGTTTTTGTGTGCAGGAATTTTGACATGACCCTCGTATTTTCCTATTCCCTAAATTTGAAGCGCGTAATTATGAGTACACCCAAGTTTTTTGCAGTTTAACAAACTTTAGTTGAGTACCGTTAAGCTTGTCAATAAGTTCAGCACGATTCGCAGCATAAAATACTGATCTCCAAACAACACTATTTGGGATTCTTGTGGATGAATTATAAGCGAGTAACGCTTAACGGCCCTAGAGAAGCTAGCTAAGTCTGTGCTCCTAAAAAACATAATTATTTGCAAGAAATGCATAATAAAGCTGAGTATCATCAACATATGAGTGGTAATTACTAGACCTAATACCAGAGACAAAAGTCTAACATCCTGTGTCCTGTGACACACCAAAACACTTGACGTGGACTAGACGGTTTTTAACTACTCTCACTATCTGTACTTAATTGCTCAAAAAGCTTGATAGATATTAATTTGCAAGCACAAGCTTACAGGCCAGATGGTGACTAATGGCTAGCAACAATTTGTGATTTGTGATTCGAGATGTCAAGTAATGCCGGCTCGGCATAACAAATTGGTTTTTATCCATACATGTGAATATACAGGGTTTCTATAAATGATTCATGCATCCAGGGCTCTTATGGAAGTTAGCGATTAAATAAATTTGCCGCCTCTCATGAAAGTGACGTATACTTATCATCTGTCAATTTTTGAATTATTTGATATATTTTAATATGAGAAAACGTCTGGGGGTGTGTATTTATAACATATTCTGTAGTGTTTTATGGGATAATTAACTTTAAGGTCGCAGAAAGCTGACATTTCGGAGCCCGTGTGACATTAATCTGCAACCTTCAGTACTATCGCCGTACATAGTGTAGCTTGGCAGCAGTTACAAAAAAGCGGCACAAATTCAGAAATTAACACCGCCCGCGTTGTATGAATCATTTATAGAAGCCGTGTATTATCAGTCACATGAAATAAAGCAGATTCACATTTAAACATTTCCTTAATGCTGATTGATATCTAGACAAGAAACAAATTTATTTGATTGTACTCTGTTCTCTCGAGAATTTTTAACAGTATTATGGGGGTAAGGCCATTAAAATTAATCTTGGAAATTGGATTTATCAGGAAAAATATGATAATAATAATAAAACATTTGTTTTATCCTACTTCCAATTTCTATTTTTGGCAAAGCCAAATGCCAGCATTTCAACTGTCAAGCGGCCTTCTTCGGTGGCTTAAGAGGGATACGAAGACCGCGCGTTGCCGTGAATTTGCGTTTCAAGACGCTGAGCGTCCCCACCAATATACAACAGTAGGGGTGTAGTGAAGTCAGGGGAATACTTCTCGCCGTAAAATCATAGCGCTGCACTGGCCGGTTTTGGCATGTGGACGAATGTGGCGCGTCTACAGGATCAGTATTATAGTGGTTTTCATTTTTTTTGCTGATGCCTAGCTATATTTCGGACTGTTGTGCTTCACGCTCCACTACTAAAATGGCTATTTTTAACACTAATTAATTTACTTTTTAATATTAAAATTAATTTTCTCAAACTGCATGATCATAAATTAGTCACTACTGCGAGATCTCTAGGGCTTACGATACAGAAATTTGTAATATACCAAATCGAAGTTTATGAATACTGATATTTTCTAAATATATATTGTCAGACGTACAATGTTAAATATTTCAGCGCAGTATGCAACTTTATTTTTAAACGCACATTTTCTGTAGCATATTCCGATGTACCACTTAAAATGTTGTACCTACATGAGTATTTGTTTTCCAATTTTATTGGAAGGTTGCTAACCATTGTCAAAGATTCGCTTACATAAAATTGCTTATTTCATGTATTACCAATAGTTACTTACCGGAGGGTGGCTGTTTTTTTTGTGTAACATTTGCATTTCTATTTCTACCTACAGGGTACTCGCCAGCGGTAATCAGTGTTTGAACCCTTCGAGTGCGTAGGTAGTTTTTGAAACTAACCAACAAAAATTATTAAATCTTAAACAAAATGCGACCGTTGTTATCAAAACATTAATTCATAAATCCACATATAAAAATGGTAATTTAACCGACGTAAAAACTCGGAAATGATTTTAATAAGGCCTTCGAATGAACTATATTTGTCCCGTTCTGGTTTCTTCTGTAGTATTTCTGATAAGACAATGTAATATGCATTGTTACATACACATTACATGTTATTTAGGGCAATGCGGTAATAGTGAGGTAAAACATACAAACCTAATTAACTTTAAACTAAAATAATTGCCCATGATTCTTATTAATTCGCATTTTGGTTTGAAATGAATCAATATTTAAAAAAATAGTAAATGGTAAAATATACCCAACTTTGGAGCTTCATATCATTGCAAGATAAGTATGTATAACAAGACGTGTTATAGTGTTAACTCATTTTAATGTTTTGGTGCGACCAGTTTCGATATCTATATATAATGAGACCAAGCTTCAGAAATAGGGTGTATTCGACCTTTTGGTTTAATAAATTAAGTAAACTCTTTTCTCAGTGCCAAGCTTTCGTCTTTATTTAAGACATCATCAGAGCTTCTACAATAAATTTACAATAGAGTAAACATATAATAACAATAATAAGTTTTACGTAAATCTTAATTAAAAGTGAGATAAATTTTAGGAGTTTTATGTTGTTAATTATTTTCACAATATATCTTCTTCTTCCTGTGTTTCAGTAGTTCGTATTAAGAAGAAACAGATGAATTAATCGCAGAACATTAAAGTACAGCTTAAAATTGTATGTTTAAATTCAACAGAACAAAAAAAAGTTATCAGAACTTTCAAATCTGAACAGATTTTGAATAATTAACTGTATATAAAATACTAGAAAATGTTGCTGTGATTTTTGACGTCGACATATTGACACTGTCTATATTTCTGTCTTTTCAGTTGAGTTGTGTTGAATTTAAACGTAGATACAATTTTAAGCTGTATTTTAATGTTCTATGATTAATCCATCTATGTTTTGTTAATATGAACTACTGAAACACAGAAAGAAAAATAAATTGCATGGTACCTATACAGGGTGTTTCCTAAGTAATCTAAAATATTATTTGGGGCGCTTCGTCACTCAATTTTAAGACGAAAAGTTCATATAAACATGTGTGGTAAGTCTTGTCGTTAATGAGATACAGGGTGTTTTATTATTTTATTAGAAGCAACAACATGTGTTAAACATAAAGAAAAAATAGTACATTTCAGAGCATATGTTCAAAATGTCCACCTGCAGCTAAAATGCAAGCATCTGCTCGATGTCTAATTGATTGCCGAATACGTTCGAAGATACCAGGATTGTTACGAATAACATTACAGCCTTGTATGATACGATTTTGAAGATCTTGTACGTTTAATATCGGGGTTGTGTAAATGAGCGATTTCAAATATCCCCACACACAAAAATCCAGAGGATTGTGTCCCAGTGATCTAGGGGGCCACGGGTGTGGAGATCCTCATCCGATCCAATGGTCTGGAAAAACGTTATTTAAAAACTCGCGTACAATCACTGAAAAATGTGGAGGAGCTCCGTCATGCATGAACCACATGCGCCTTCTAATAATAAGAGGTACATCTTCCATAAGAACTGGAAGTTCATTTTCTAGAAAATTAAGGTATGTCTCACCGGTCAACCGTGCAGGAAAGAMAAATGGTCCTAGTAAATAATCATCGATGATGCCAAGCCAAACATTGACCGAAAATGTTTGTTGAAATCGTTTTACACTTATGGCATATGGATTTACATCTGCCCATATGTGGTTATTATGAAAATTCATAATGCCATGTCTTGAAAAGTTGGCTTCATCCGTATACAGAATATTGGCAGCAAAATTGGGATTGTTTGCGATTTTATTTAAAATCCATTGGCAATACTGTATGCGAAGCGGATAGTCAGTAGGTAGCAAATGTTGTACACGTTGAACGTGATATGGATACAATAAGTTATCTTTTAAAATATTCCAAACAGTTCTGTTACCAACATTTAGTTCATCAGCAATTTTTCTGGTACTCGTTTCTGGGTGTTGATCAATCACTTGAAGAATCTGGTTTTCGAATTGTGGAGTTCTCACAATTCTGGGTCGTCCAATAATATCCTTTGATTTGGCAAAAGTTCTATTTTCTTGTAAACGAATATGTAGCTTAGTAAACGTATCTGAACATGGTAAACGATTATTTGGATAACGCTGGGCATACATACGTCTAGCCTCTAAGGCATTACCATTCGCTAATCCATACAAAAAGTGCATATTGGCCATTTCAGCATTAGTAAACACAGGCATCGTTGTTAACTTAACACAAAAAGGTCGTATTTATAAAAATTTCTTGTTCGTTTTTTGCGTTGGTTTTTAGGTTTGACACAGTATTTGTCAACGTTACTCCAAAGGCCACTTAGAATAAACATGTTTTTTCGTATAACTTTTAAAAACCAGTAGCGTCACCAGGAAAAATTAATTTCAAATACACTCAGACCTGATTTACTACAAACAATTCAACACCCTGTACCTCATTAACGACAAGACTTATCACACATGTTTATATGAACTTTTCGTCTTAAAATTGAGTGACAAAGCGCCCCATATAATATTTTAGATTACTTAGGAAACACCCTGTATTGGGAAAATCATTCAGAACATAAAACTCACTTAAAATTAATGTCACCTTCGGTAAGATTTACGTAAAACCTATTATTGTTATTATATGCTTACTCCATTGCAAATTTATAGTAGAAGCCCTGATGACGTCTTAAACAAAGACTAAAACTTGGCACTGAAAAAAGGGTTTACTTAATTTATTAAACCAAAAGGTCGAATACCCCCTATTTCTGAAGCTTGAACAATCAACAAGTTGCGATCGTTATTTTTAATCAAAGTTATGATGAGACCTCTTCCTCAAATCACATCTTCATTTTAATAAAGCATAATATAAATAATAACTAAGCCATTAAACACAAAACAGTTATTAATGGAACTTAATTATTTCTGCAAGTAACTTAAATTTTGACCATATAACTATTAGAAAACTTGTTATCGCAGTATTGAGCCTGTTCGTCAAACTCTCAAAAAAGCCTCATCAAGATCGTGTTTTTATCTTTAAAATTTCTAGTAAGTTTAATACCTACTTTTGCTAAATATGTAAAATTTCAGTATCGGTATTATTTCAAAATTATGTCTTGTATCCCAAGACGTTTCGATATAACTCGAATAATTTTGTAGCAATCTTCATAACTTGAGATGTTCTTTTACTCTCATTTTAACATTTCTGAATAAAATCCCTATAGACTCTTCCAATTGTTGCATCTTAATTCATATATTCCACATCTTTCCAGCTTCCAGACTTCTTTATCAAAGAGAATTTTCTCTACCGCTACCACTCCATACTATTACGCACTGCAACCAATGCAATATACTTCAGCCATTTTGTCTAATAATTTAAATAAACTCTTATAACTACGTTAACATAAAACTAAATGTAGTCAAGAATTATTATTACATGTAATAGAACAAATTGGTAATTTATTAAATAATACTACGTAATAAATGTATATAAAAATTAATTTACAATCAAATAAAAAATTCCTTTGCATTTCCTAGGTAACAAAAATAAATAACATTAGGCAAAATTCTTTTAATTAATAAAGATAATATAGTTCAGATGCCAGACAAAAATTGAATATTCAAATTAAGAAGCAAATACTGTAACTTTGGAAACATACAGAAATTTAAAACAAGAATAAATGAAGATCTCAGGTCTTGGGGAATGGCGCACAATTAATCATTATCTGTGAAATATCTTTTAGATACACAGAACACAATTTTTAATTTAATATTACTGTTAAAATTTTCTATCTTCAGACAATCATTAAACTTATAGGAAATATCTCAACAAGACAACTACTACTAACACACACACTACTAATCTTTTACCTAAGTTATTAATTAATGACATTTTTGAAACGTGTCCAACATATTGCTAAAACGAAAGTTAATGACAGGAATAATTATTTTTAAGTTGTATTAATGGTTATATTATGTATGTGTAGGTATATTTTATTAAATTATAACAAGTGGCTTGCGGATGAGGTCTCATTAGACTTCAAAACCGATCCCATTATAACAGCATAAAACATTCATATTGTAGAGATTACTAACTAAATAAATATAATACTTGAGAACTTTGTTGAATACAGTATATAGGTACATGTGAAAGAACGCAACATTTTTGCCCAAATAGTTTAAAAGCTGACTTAGTAAACTGTCAGTACAAAATGCAGCTGAAAGTGCAGAACATAACAATAGCAAGGCCAACCATTTTTAGGAATTAACATTTAGAGCTTTTGGGAATAAATACGCTATAGCGACTTATTGGTTCAATAATATTATATTACCGGTATTCATTTCAGGCAGTTGCACGATCATAAATAAGTGTCTGCATTATAATTTAATATGTTGGATTTGTATTATACTTATATCGCTATCGTCTATATATTATAGAATTCCTTGTACCAACTTCGTAAGCTATTTTTTGTTTGTGACGTTTCCTTCATTTTTTCGTGTGTGATCCTTGCCGTACATTTGTTTTCGCTTTTACCCATATTGACTTTACAGTTGGCTAGATTTGTAATATCGCGCCAAAACAAGTAACCAAATAATGAAGTGATTGTTCACGCTCGGACATTTCCGATTCCCGTCGCTCATCGACAACACCGGCCTGGCAGCTGCCAGAAGAAAATAGTGGGGATAGCGACGGGCCCCTGAACACCAAAAATATCGGCATGTAGACCATTACTGGGTTTAACATAACTAAATTGTTCTTTTTTCAATCCCGTCCAGATTTGAAACATACGTAATGGAAACATTGAACTACAGTTTGGCTTGATTAAATTTTCATTAACTGTTGTTGAAAGCGATTTATGTGGCTATCAAATGTGGATATAATTAGCCAATTTCAATAATTTCTTAACGATCAGCTGTAACATTTATCAGAAATGTAATCAAGCCAAACTGTAGAACGTTCTTTCATCTTTCGACTAAGTCCTCGCTTGTCGAAATCGGTGCAAAACTGAGCCCTGTACAGTAAATCCCGTAAAGCTCTAAATTTCGGTACTTCGTATCCCTCTTAACAAGTAGAACTAAATTAAAACATTCAAAGACATTTTGACATATGGTAAACATTGATACACAGTTGCATGGTGTGGGAAAAGAATTTGTTTAAATCACATTCTTGACTTTACTATTGCTATTAAGTTATTTCTAAATTTAATATTAATCTTGCTTTTGGGAACAAGTACACATTAAGAAGCTTATTTATGAATTTATGCAATCAAATGCTGTAACTGCCCAAAAAAGTACATTGGCCAAACAAAACATAATCCAAATATTAGATTCAAAGAACATATGTACCACGTAAACAATAGAAATGGAGAAAAATCTGCCCTAGCACTACATAATATTGAAACAGGTCACAAATTTAATATAGCCAACGTGAAGAACATAAAAACGCAAGCACGCGACAACTTGAATCCCTTAGAGGCCATTTACATGAAACGCAATTCTAGCCATTTGTTAAATACGGATCTCACCCTTAAATAATCAACTTGTAGCAATAGTAAAGTCAAAAATGCGAATTAAACAAATTCTGTTCCCACACCACGCAACTGTGTATCAATGTTTGCCATATGTCAAAATATCTTTTAGTATTTTAATTGAGTTATACTTGTTAAGCTACCGAAGAAGGCCGCTTGGCAGTTGAAATGCTGGCATTTGGCTTTGCCAAAATTGGAAGTAGGATAAAAAAGTGTTTTCTTATTATTTAATAACTTCCAAAAAACTCTATTCATTATTAGGAAAAATATGCTCAACACAATAGTTCACTATAGGAGTAATATGTGGTACAATCACACGAATGCAATGTTTTCTAAGATAAATTGTAATATAATCATGACCAAATGCTTTAGTTTTTATACTATTAACAATTTCAAGAAGTTCGTTATTATCAACGAAACAAAATCCATGCTAGAGTTAGTATCGATATCTCGACGTTGAATAAATGTCTACCCTAGAACTCCTCCTATTATCGCTTACTCGGAGGATTCGTTGACAAAGGACGGAACGACTAAAAGTTGCATAATCTCTATTTGAATATTCATACAACGTTATTAGTAACAAGAAATTTGCTGCGGTAGCCATTGTCATAAATTGCGATTGTACATTACATCCTTATTCTCTTTTATCTGCTTCAACACAGCGTCCTTTGCAGTGCTCCGTGCGTTAACAATATTCCTGTTTTATTAACGATGCAGACCAATTCGACTCGGATACAATGGTTCTTTTACCTTTTTTCGTAGGATGGGGACCGAGAAGCCCATTACCCACTATTTCAGCTCCGGTCCACCTGGACCGCGCACTCGGGTCCTTTCAAACCCGAAATCCTCCAATCTTACCGGCATCCATATTTATGTCCACTGAAACGTAATAGTTTCCTTTCAGGGAGCGCCGAGGAAATGTTGCGTTTTTGTTGAAATCGACGTCTGTATTCCCCGTAATGCAGCTGTAAATCTCTTGACTAAATGAACATTTGTAGTGCGCCCCGGGTTACTTGAGAAATTTCCGCAATCGGACATGCTTTGCTCTAGCGGATTGACTGTAACGACGCCTTGTATCATTCCGAGACGCTGGCTCCTATGTAGTCGTCGGTGACAGATGTAGGTACCTGAGAAATTTGTAACAAGACAATTGCGCGTGCATTCTCGACATAAAAGAGGTGAGTAGGTATATTTCGACTGTACGGCAACKACGGTGTTGAAATTGCTGCCAACCTCGTACGCCTTGAACAACTGGTGCGAAATAACGCTAACGAATACTAAATTATTTACATTTATTGAACATTAACGGAATATGTTGGTATGCTAACTAAAAACGCGTTTTATCTGGCAACACTATCACAAGTATGACGTGTGCGTTAGATTTCGTTGTTCGAATGTTAGATTATTGAAGTTACTTCAGTTGTTTAAAGGTAGAAACACAAAGGTTACAGATATTTTTTTTTTGAAATTTGCATTGCATGAGCAATACGATATAAGTTCGATCACGGTTTTAACCTAGTCCTAGTTGATGTGTATGCTAGAAATTATCGGCCGTCGTAACTTAATAGATGAGAAGTAGTTTTCTGTTGTAATTGCAAATATTGTCGCAAAGACAGTCGAAGTACTCGTAAAGTCGAAATTAGATACATTATTAAGCAGAATTTATATGAAAATTATATAGTGTGGCTGAAGAACCCAACGAACATTCAGTATCTAGTGAATTGAAATAATTGACACGACTCACTAAGTTGGTTACCCACGATTGCGGAGTATAAGACAAATAATTGTGACATGTGTTAGCTATAACTACGGATAATTCCAGTAAGGATAACGATCTTTGCCATCTGCCATGCTACAAAAATGGCCATCTGTAGGTCCCAAATCTCACCGGAAGATGGCGGTAACTTACAAGGATACGATTTTTACATGTTTTGCCCTTTTTGTCATCGTATTCAGAGAGAAACACATATAATGGTCATGTTTGATATTTGTAGTTTTATTACTTGAACTTACTCGAAACTTATTCAAAAGAACTTAAATTTGCCAGCAAAAACAGAGACGCTACCGAATCTTTTGTTCGGTATCCTTAGTGGAGTTATCCGTAGCCATAACTATAAGATGGTAACGTTGCAAAATAGAAGGCTATCCACATCAAACTGGTCTGGATTAGTTTTAGAGAATCTTACAAAGTAATGGCTGCCAGTTTCAAATCGGCAAAGGAAGCATTTGGGCTCATGACGAATTAGAATGGGTGAATCGTAACAAGCCATTAGTATCACAAAATGTGTTAAATTAAAAAATATATTATAGGCTACATTGACTGTTCTGCTATATATAAATTGTATGACTACACAGACTTTCAGGTATGATGAAGTTGCGTTATCACAAATGTGGCCTTATATCAATATACCAAATAACCATATTGCAAGGTATCGTCACCATCGATTACCGAAGAACTTCGGTTGATTTTGAATTAGAACATAACTTCATTTGTTTTTTTTTAGGTAATACCTTAAGTTATATGTCAAATTGTAGGTCTTTTTGAACTCTTTAAAAATAGCATAGTGAGGGTCCAAAATTTTTTTTGCAGATTGTGATATTTTGCAAATAAAGTTAATTATTGCATATATTTTTTAACTTTACCCTGTATAATAAATATTGCTTCATAGTTGGATGCCGATTTTTGTCTTCTTCAATTTGTGTCATTACCATGTATGCGTAATTTTTACTCCTTCTTACTGAAAAACAAGAAAAACTAGTCGCCGCCATGTTCTGTTATAGGGCCGTTCACAATTTTTTAAGTGTTAGTTTAGTAGCTTATTATGGTACAAATTATGCCTACATACCCATCACTTCACAGAAAACCCAAAATTTTGAGTAACTTTTAAATAAATAAAGTACAAAGTTCGTTCTAAAGAGAGAGAGGCTAGAAAGTGAAACCCTGCCATGAGGCTAGTTTGGTTTTCTACATCGCGTACTAGCCTCGTCACAGGGTTTCATTTCCTAGCCTCTCTCTCTTTAGAAAGAACTTTGTACTTGATTTATTTAAAAGTTACTTAAATTTTTGGGGTTTTGTGTGCAGCGATGGATATGTAGACACAATTTGTACCGTAATAAGCTACTAAACTAACTAAAGGAGTAAAAATTACGTATACATGGTAATGACACAAATTGAAGAAGACAAAATTCGGCATTGAACTGTGAAGCAATATTTATTATATGAGGTAAGGTTAAAAAATATTTACAAAAATTAACTTTAAATACAAAATATGATAATCTGCAAAAGAGTTTAAAAAGACCTACAATTTGACATATAACTTAAAACGTACGTAAAAAAAATAAAGAACATACGAGCCTGGGGAGTTTTAGGTGGCGGACCCTGTATATATTTCGTTAATTTGTACGATTTGTAGAATTCGTTCATTGCCAGTTACACTCGGTTTCAAAATTAATAGGTACAACTTCTGCATATGAATTGCAGTTATTATAGAATCAACAAATACTGTTCAATTTTTGTATACTAGCCACAAAATTGTTACTACACATTTTTTTAGAAATAACGCTATAATTATCTTACTGGAGAAGATTTAAAACTACTGGCTGTTCAATTACTTTTGCGACCGACCGTACAAAATTCCTAAAATCTCTAATTTTTGTACTCAGTTGCAGTGACTTGCTATTATAGATCCCAATCAACCTTTTAAAAATCGTCCTGTTAGATATGCCTGCTCTGAAGGTACTTGTTACAGCTCTCACCAGAATTTGACATATTAGAACGCTTATGTTTAAAAGTTGTGGCCTGGGATTCCCAGAATACTGTCAAAAGAATAATATATTTGAATATTATACATAAAGCGAATAAATTGAAAAAAAGAAGAGGATCCAGCACTGAGGCCTGAGAGACGCCATACTTTACTCTTAGTGCAGCTAATAGGGAATTTCCGTTGCACCATAAGTAATCACTAATTAACACAACCGTTGTATCATCAAATCCTGTATAATGAACGTTCTATTCAAATGTGGCAACACCTAAATGATGAACACTTTTGATCAGCTAGGTAACGTCTGTCTTGGTAATTTTCCTTACTAGGTTACCCAAGACTTTCGTTGTTTTTTCACCTCGTCTGGCAGAAATACTGAAATACTTAACAAACAACATATAGACCTCACAAAAAATGGATATTAAGTACCAAACAGGACTACTGCATGAATATGACAGAAATGTACAGTATGTCGTGGGAACTTTTCATTAATTTCAATGGCAGTCAAAAATCCTACAGTAGGCCTAGACGGCAAGTTTAGCTTTTGATTCTACTTTGCCACATTACATTATTAAGCTTTTCTCTCGCTTTCATGTTCTCGTATCATTTGTGTTGGTTATTCATTCGAGATTAGCGTGTGCCAAGCTGAAGAAAAAAACATCGAAACTCATTAACAACGGCATCCGACTGAACTACCAGCATACTATATGCAAGTGTCGTTTATTTGTTAATAATTTACCAACTATTTGGTCAAGCCGTTCTAAATCCTTTGAAGAGAGAGAAATCCCATTAGGGTCACTTGTGGCTTGAGAATGTTTCGAAAGGAATGAACTATTCCCGGGAGGACTCGAGCGATATATACCTTGGAAGTTTTGAGATCTTGGCTAGGGAGTTACTATATTGAACATATCAATAATATTATTAATTTTAAGACTGGTGTTTTTCTACGCGTTGCTTACAAATTATATCTACAGTAGCCTTTACGTAATATTAATAAGTCTGTCTAGTGGAAGTCCGTACTGGATGTTAATGCTTTAGTTTTATATATAAAAAAACTGTTTTCATTTGTCGTTGAGGAGAACTCAAAAGTTTTTGGATTTTAAAAGTGAACATCTCGGACACACTGTTGGAAGAAAGAGAAAAGACCTTATTGCCTGTGTACACTGGGAATTCGTGTATGTTGTACGTCTACGAAATCAAAGTCTCTGTGCCGTCAGTAGCTTTTACGCGGCTTGTAACTTCTTGTTATTCCAAAAGGGCCTTTAAGTGAATGTTATTCAAGCTTCTTAATTTGTGTTTAAATTATCCTGTTTCCGCTTACTTTGTACAGCAGAGATACAAATTTGCCTCGCCATGTGTGATAAACTCTTTGTCCCGCTTTCCGGATGCTGCTTTATATATTTGCCTTACAAACCAGTGTGCGATACGCTTGTGTAGACTGAAACATTCCATACCATCAAGCGTTGTTTGTGGATTCGCTGATGTAATACTGGGTCTGTTTATACAAAGGAGCATCGAAAACCAAATTAATGTTTTGCCGATGTATATGCAGTGACTAGAGCATAAGTATGTACATATTTAGATTGCCCATAGCAGTGCACTCTAAAACTCGAACAGAAAAAATAAGAAATTAAAAATGGCAGCTCATCGGAATTGTCCAATAAAAAGGTACATATTTACTTGAATCTTTTGTTTAAATCGGGTACATGCAGTTAAAATTTGTTCATAAAATTCCAAGTTTTTATTATTTCATTTTATTTCATCCTCCTTCCTGACTCGACATCAGTTCATTAAATACTTCCTTCCGAATTCATTTTTTGTAAGTCGAATTTGTTGCTAAAACTAACTTCCAAGTTTCCTTACTACCCCGTTGGCGTGTTATTAACGATGGGAGTTGAAGGTAGTACTACATCACCTGAAATCACGCTGGGGCGGAATAATCCAATAACCAAGTCTATATCCGCTTAGCTCAAATCCCTGAACTACACACCCTTTCTAAGCCAACGAAATTTGTAAATGTACATCGTGCCTTCTGATATTAATGGGCTCCTTCCACAATTAAAATGCAAATTTAAGCCCTTATCGGGCACGTTCTGGACGATGCTGGCTCTAAGAAGTCACCCAACTCCAATTTGTTCGGTGAAAGCTTCGAGGGGTTTATCGTTGACTCTGAAGCTAAACCGATCTGAGTTACACACATAGTTGCGGAGGGAATTCTCGTTTTCGTTATGAATATTTTTGTTGGTTAGAGATTTTGGAATCATTTTGCACAAAAAACTAATGGCCCTTTAAATATCATCAAATAAAAAAATATCTTAAAATCGGAGGAAACTGACATGTGCAGTTATATTAAGATAATTCAACTGGATTACATGTTGCGTTTTGAATTACACATCTACTTAACTTACTGGCACTAACAAAAAAAATAATGTTAAAATAAAAAATGTAGGAAACGTGGGTTTTAAAAAAGCCATTAAGACTTAAGGGGGAATACCTAGCTCGAAAATGCTGATAGCATAAATTTTTTGTAACTTTCATCTTCAAAACAAAAAAAGTTTAAAATTTCAAAGTTTTTATATATTTTGTCTCGAATAGCGAGTATGCATTCGCCTCTTATGACCTGCGACGTATCATCGGCAAATTGTTATATATATATACATATCTTGACTTGTTTCCGTGCCGAATGGTCTTATGGAATAACATACATATTATTATTATTATCTTTGTCTCTCTCTAGTTTTAGTTCGGGGCCAAATATACAGTTTCTGAAAACTAACAAAAGTGCGTCTAACCTTTATATAGCTGATAAAAAATTTCATTCGAGTTGGTAAAGAAATAACTTTGCATTCGCGAAAATGCACTTGCGTAAATGCCGCCGCCTGACGGTCTATTCCATATTCACGTCCACGCACTGTTGGCCAGTCATATATTGCTAGGTATTGTTTTCGGACGCAAAATCAATTTTAGGTACGTTGCTTATTGCGTTTTTTCCTATTAAGATAGACTACAACGCTTACGAAAAAAAGAATTACTGTAAAGTTAACAAAATAAAGTTGAGATTATCGTGCAAACGATATTTAAATACTGAGAAAAGATCAAACATTTCTAAGTGGCACTAAGGATAGAGTTACATTTACCTATTCGTTGAACATTCTGCATGTGTATGCAGGTGTCTGTGAACTATGTACAAAAAATGAAAAAGTGTCTTTTTTGAGTGATATCATTTGGGATTTCATATAAAAGATGCTGTAGAAGTGTACGTGACAAGATTTTTTTATTTTAATTGGACCATTGTTGAAACCGTAGATTGATATGTAAAAGCGTAAAGGCTGTACGTGGACTTTCTTATGAAAGATAACTTAGTAAAATTACTTAATACATATAAGCACAGCAAGACATCATGCTTCAGCTTACTTATATCTTGTTTAATCTCCTTTTGTATAGAGAGTATTCATGTCTAAAAAATTTTAATTTTGATTTTTTGCGCAAGAAGTATTTTATTTACAACATTAGAAATCGCTTAAAAATTACACAGACGTGTGTCTTAGGTTAAATAGTATAACAGATGTATTCTGACCACTATATTTTTTTATTGTAGCAGGTATTATTCTTAGTGTTTTGGAAGGTATAGATATAAGTAGATACTTGTAGGTATTGGGTGTGTTACATTACAGTGCCCGTATGAATCTAGCTGGAAAGTTGACAATGTACGAATGCAAAAGAAAGCAACTATATCATAAAACGTAACGTTTTTTATTAAACGCAATGTTTGTTCTTTTGTGTACCGGAAAAAACCGCAAACGACAAACGCATCAATAGGGTTTTATTATACGGTCTTAATTTTTATATACTTATAAGATTCTTTGTCTTTCGACTTTTATCTATGTATTGTAGTGTAGTGTAGCGTGATAGCCAGATGTTATAATAAATCGTTTTAGTTATAGTAACTTGTTAAGTAATTAATATTATTAATAATTACTTTTTTATAGAAATGTTCTATTTAGAATTTGATTTCACAATAGGTAATAAAAATGTCGACCATTTTGTTGCATGCACATCCTTTTTGTAGTTTTGAAGCTATCTTTGACATCTGCAAGAATTCAAAGAGTAACTTCCCTAAACGCTTTCTAGATTGCAAAAAACAAATTTTATGGGTATAATGATGTGCTTCACAACAGGTACAATCAGAGCCTACGTTACAATTAAAATCTGTCCCGCATAACATGACGTCTAAAATAGTAATATGGCTACATGGTACTATAATGTAAAAGCTATATAGTATTTTTGCAATCATTTAAGGGTAAAATTTCTGAAAGCTGTTTCTGTGTTGTGTCGTAGATACCCTTTCTGAGAATCACTTCCATTCCACTATTGCGTACAATAATATTTTAATACGAAAAAATACCTTTTTTAAGAACGCATCCCCAAAAGGATCTTTCTTACTGCCAGTTAAGGTTTTATTCTACAGGGTTTCTATAAATGATTCATGCATCATTATCGATTAAATCAAGTTGCCGCCTCTCAGGAAAGTGAACACAATGACGTATACTTGTCATCTGTCGATTGTTGAATTATTTGATATATTTTAATATGAGAAAACGAGTGGGAGTGTGTGTTTTCAACATATTCTGTAGTGATTTTTGGGATAATCAACTTTAAGGTTGCATAGAGATCACATTTCGGGGCTATGGAGTGCAACCTTCCTTACTATCGCTGTGCATATTGTATAGTTTGGCAGCAGTTAATAAAAGCGGCACAAAGAATTCAGAAATCAACGCCTCACACGTTGTATGAATCATTTATAGAAGCAGCATGAAATGAAATGCCTTATCTAGACATATTAAAATATATATAATAATACTTTTTTGTAGTACTTTAACAGTTTATTCCAAGTAATAACAGGTAATGCATTTAATTAAACTTTCAGATGGATGATGTATATAACATAGTACCTTAAAGACAACATTTTTAGTTCAGCGGACGTAGAAATATTTCATCGATCAGACTATAACTTGAGATATTAATAGAACGACAAGTTCATAATAACAATTTTAACAGTAAAATACAAGCTTTTTATTTTATCATTAAAAAACAAAATTATTTACAAAAAGTGATCACTAGCTTATGATTTCAAAGAAAATATCCTTCCAATAAATATAAATTACTAGGTTTTTAAATGCTTGTTAGAAGTAATTGTTATTGCCTGAGAATAAGTAAATTTGCCGAGCCTTGAAGCTAGCTATTTACCGACAATTTTCCGCTTGTTGCAAAAATCCCGTAGCTATTAACGACACATATTTGTTCTAAAACCTTATATCAACTAGAGATCCTTAATCGAACGGGAGCAAATCCACGACAGTGTTTTAAGGGGTTTAACGCGGCCTGAACCAAAGCGTTTCGGGTTGTTGCTGGTCGGGAAAGTGCTTCAGAAGGGGAGCGATGTAACTAAATGTTTAATGTATCGCTTGAGACGGTTACGCACCGCCGAATAAAGTGAATCAAATATTTCAGCATCCGAGCAAAGTTGATACCTGTGGAAATTGACGGAGTTTGAGGGTAACCGTATGTCTACAGCTTGTTGAGTGTTCTGAATTATATCTGCGGCGTTGCACTTCCTTTGATGCTTATAATCTCCCAGTTTATTAATATTTCATACTTGCTGTCGAACCTTAAAACATGTTATGTTTGTCGTATTGACTACTGTAGTTTAAGTACATGCTAAAGCCCCTAGAGAAACCGTCACATCTGCGACTTGTAATCCAATTGAGACACTTAAAGGTTATTGGATCACATGCATTTGCCTCGTATTTGAGTGTTTTTATTCGTTATTATTATCCCCCACAAGATATCGAATAATAAACCATTTTTTTCTTATGAAAGGTTATTAATGTCATGAACTAAAAGTTTTGCATTAGCAATAAAGCATATTGAATATGAAAGAAAATATTATTGGTGCACAATAAACAATGGAACTTTCTACTACTTTTACAGCTTTAAGCCTTAATCGAGTCTTATTTTTTATTTTCCCTTTAAACGGAAAATGGCACTAACTGTTAGATTGAAAAACGAAAAAATTTGGAATCGTTTGACCATATAAGTTTTATGTTTAGAGTGTTTAAAATATACAAGTATTGTGAAACAGGAATTCAGTCATTAAAGAAAGAAATTTCATTTTACGCTCTCGTATTGTTTTTGTTATAGCATGTTGGCTTAAATAAATGAGTTCTAAAAATTACCTGTTGGAAAACTGACAAAATTTAAGCTAAATCTAGTTTTATTGTGTGTTTGAAGGTTTTCAAGTTTAAGTCAAAAAGCACTAACAAAAGTTCACAGTCTTGATGCATTTTCACTAACAACGGTTAAAAATCATTTTCTTTTTTGTTACTTTTGCTGAAAATATATGAATTACAACTTAACAACGAATTGACATAGCAGGTGATTAAGAGAAGTATATCAATAAAACGTAATGTTGTCCTTTGAAAGGAACGTAACTGAAAGCTGATGAACATTGTACATTATAAATCAACCTAATCTCTTCTTATAGATTATTATACATAACTGTAATAATAATTTTATTACTAAGACCACCCTTTTGGGGAACCACGGTAATATGTTAACTTATTCTGCAGCATTAGTCAATTAGAACTGCTTTCCAAATAGATTTAATAAAACAATAGGCAATATTTTAAACATGCCTCGAATATATATATTTTTGTATTAAATAAAAACTTGTAAGAATTACAAACACTTTGATAAGTATGATGGTTTAAATCACTCTTTGCTATAGCATTCAGATATGCATTAATAGGAAACTTTATTTCTACATAAACACAAMTTTAGAATGTAGATATACCGACTGACGCCCATGATTAACGCATTTCTACTGAAAGAACGAATAAAACTTGACATTTCAACTAATCAGAAGCGGTACTGAAGTTTTGTAAGTGAATAATATGCATGTTACTACATCAGTGTAGTTACTACATCAGTTTAGTAGCAGTCGGGCAGATTTTGTAATTGATTTACTTTACAAAAAATGTTGACAAACAAACTTTTCGGGGATAATTTTCAAAGCACAATAACCGATGCCATTGGCGAATATAAAACGTTTTCGGACGATAGATCGTGGAAACTACTCTAGAAAAAAAGGTATTAACAAAGAATCGCTTTTACTTTGAAAATTCATGATTTTTGCACGGCTTTAATTCCATGAAAACCAAACATTCAAAAAGTAATTTATTCGATGTAAAGGTTTTACTCTTGTATATTTACAATCGATCAATTTTTGGGCCTTATTAATGCACTGATTGTGTTATCGTTTCTATTTATTATTATTTCATCTAATCAAATTGAAAAATAATGCTTTATGACTGATTGCAGTGCAAAGACAGTCGGGAACAAATAATCGAAATATCTAAGTGGTGTGATAATTAAATATAAAATATAAGCCTGTTTTGTTTTTCTGTGCTAGTATAATATTACTTGCTCATTGTTTTTTATTTACGATTCTGTAGTATAATATAAACACATATACGTATATCACTTGTACCAGTATTTTATATTTTCTGTTCTAGAATCACCAATCTTAAAGAATCGATAAAAAAGTCGTATTTGGTGATTTTTGTTCAATATAGTAGATGTGTAACAATTTTTCCCTCATGATCATTTTTCTGAAACACATCCTCAAGCCACCCCAACAGCCGTTCTCCCTCACACGGATGCAATTTTCTAGATAGGAAATCGCTTGCAAAAGTTTTGGTGCTCGATCAGTGCGACCAGAGCACATATATTTCCTGCCTCGTTCTGAGCAGTAAAAACGCTGCCATGGTCTTTCCAACAACTTTTTTACTGGACATTATAGAAGCGAAATAAATCTCGCCACTTCGGAAGAGTGCATTCGAATGACCCTACACTGAAGTGGTTCCATATAAACCGCAATTTGGTAGCACGATGTATAAAAGTGAGTCGTGATTTCTGTTACGTAAGAATTTATAGTATGCCAAGAGTTTTTGCCCTTTCGGGGAGCGCATCTTTTTTTTACAACCCGGGAAATAAGGGTCCGGGTATAAATCATGTGAAAGGAAAATCGTAACTTCGATTTTACTGCTTTCTTTCTTATCTCGTGATGACACTTTATAAAAGCTTTCGCGAGCTCGAGGTAACGCTGGATCTGCTTTGAGAAGAACACATTTAGGGTTACCTTTGTTGCGTAAATAATATGAAGGAGCCTTTGAAAGTAGTGACAACTAAAAGCACAAGCATTTGTGTTGTTCATTGTAGAAATAAAAATGTAAAATGTCCTTCTGCATGTAAAGTAATAATTCCCTTTAGGTGTTCCCAGTCCACTATAATAAAAGATAGCTGCTCCAAAACGTACAATATTTGAATACACGTGGTGAACGACTCGCTGTAAATAATAATAAAACACTATTTACTTTTTAATTTCGCAAGCATGAAAATGTATACAGTGTGCGTCTAAAGTCTTTATCCCTACAAGTTGTTTTTTTTTAATTTAGAAAGTTTTGATAAAGGGCTCAACAGTCGCCACTAACTCAAAAACTAGCAAAAATAGCAACTGAAGTGATGTTACATTTCATTTCAAAAGCTACTTTAAAAATCTATATGTATGATGACTAGCTTTTAATATTATTTTAATCTTTTAATATGTTTATTTCATCGTGATGAAAAAGCATTAATGTCCGCAGTATCATAAGATTTGTCCTGACGTCACAACTACCAGCAGTTCGTTACTTATGAATTTACGTTTTTGTTGTTTAAGGGATTAACTTGCAAATGAGTTTGGACTGTGCAGATTTGCCATTTCTGCATATCTAGCGCGTTATCACAAAATTATCCATATGACGACGTGCATTATCATGGAGTATAAGGATCGTTTTTGACAACGTCCTAGGGCTTTCCTTTTGAATTGCTTTATGTACTTCGTTTTAAAAAATTGTGCTATAATATTCTGATCTTATAATATCCACAGGCGGCAAATATCCAGAAAATTACGCCATACACACCCATAGCACGGATGTCATAATTTTTCATGTAGGTTAAACATGTTTGAATTTTTTGGTTGGCGGAGAGCCTTTCTCACGCCATTCTGTACTCAAAACTTTTAAGCCAGGACTAAAGTATTTTATTCAGTTTCCATAACATCACATCATCAACCGTTGTAGAAATTTAGGGCCTACTAGATCAAAAGTTGCAAACGATTATGGATAGTTATATGGACATTTTCAACAATTTTTCCTGTAGCGGAAGCAATATTTCGGCCCTTATTTTCCTGTTCTTTAAGAGGACAGGACGAACAATTTGCTTTAATCATTGGCTAAATGTGGTCGTGCGGCACGTTCCAGATGATTTGCGGCACCAGAGAATGGTTTATAGCATTCTTATGGGAAGGGGTGGTAAGACGGGGTAGAGGGGAAGACGGGCAGAAAGTCTCACGTGTCGTACGAACGTTTAATCAGAGCCGCTCTGGCTCGTAATGACGCGACGTTATATTGTTTTTCAGTCAGCACTGTCACCGGTTTGTTAGTTTAAGCGTTTGTGACCTAGCGCCAAAAACTATGTTTTTGTCAAATTGCTTGTTATTTTCACGTTGTGCATGGCATGTGTTTTTCATCTCAATATAAACTATCAAGAAACTCAGGGAAAATTATTTTTGTTTATCAATAATTATACTAGCAGGTAAGAATATGTTTGTTTCAATATTTTAATTTGTTTTTTTTTATGGTACGTTATTTTATTCAAAAAAATTATATAAAAATAAAATTTGACTTTATAATGACTTAGGTATGTTTTTGATTAACTTTTAGTGATTTCTTTTAGGATGGTGAAGAATTTTATAAGAAAGACGGAGAGAGGGAGTTGGAATGAAAAAGGTATAAAAATTCGGTAAATATGGTCATTGAAGACAGAATGGGGTATAAAGTAGCATCAAAACATTTTCTGGGCCACTAACTACCCTGAAACGGAAAGGACGACGAGGCAGTATTTATTTGCGAGTATTGTAATCAAAATTAGAATATGTCTCCCCATACCCCATCTTGCCCCATGGGGTACCCCGTCTTACCCTACCTTATGTAAAATCAGGTGTTAGATGTCTTTGACAAAATTATTTTTCTTCTGTCATAAGTAAAGTGCCTTAAATTTCTAATTCCCAAAGATTAATAATGTAAGAGTTAGTCTAAATAAATAATCATTCAATACGTAATAAGCTGTTTTCTTTGTAATGTGCATTTAACCTTCACAAAGTTTCTGCTAGAATTCGTACGAATGTTATAATTTTGTTAGAGGGATATAAACAAAAGACAGAAAGTCCAACTCAGCCTTAAACAGTCTTCGTTATATAGATGCACTTAAAATCTTACTCACCCCTCCATGACTGAAAATATACCGAATTTTCAACGTTACAGCCGCAAATGTCGTCGCAGGTGTAACTTAAAAAAAAACCGCAAATTTTAATTACGTCCGCATTATAATTTTCTGATATCTACAATATGACAAAGTGCCTGCCCATACGTGACCAAAAACCTACCTTAGGAGTTTCGGTCGCAGGTCCTAACTTGGTTATTTTCGTTATAAAATATAAAAAAATAAAAATATATAAAAAATAATATGTATACGTTGGATCGTGCTAGTACACGTACCGAAAACAACGCGCCCATCTAGCGGATTGCATTATCTCTAGCAATACTAGGTAATAAATACTCCCCTCAACTCAAATACATGCTAAATGAGATGCTCGCTGCTTTACATAATTTCTACTGACATACCTTTCATTTTTCGAAATATTCTCAATTCGACATTGCAAAACCTACGTCATCTCTTTAAAGGCCTCTTTCTTGCTATTACCCAACGAAATACGTTCGCTCTTAAAAGGGCAGGGGTTGCTTGTTACTAATAAATGTCTGTGATTATCTCTGCCGGTAAGGATTTATTTAGCAATCGTTTAAAGCACCTACATCAATTTGCTTGATTGGGACGCCTTTTAACGTTAATGAAAAGGAAAGGTTAATTCCGCAATTATAAAAGTCGCTACGGGAACAAAAGAGCAGTTTTGGGCGACGCAGCCGAAGCGATGTATTACCCGATAAGTGGATTGTTAAGGTTTTAATGATGATTTATGATCCCGTTTACGGGCCGATACCAATCGATTCTAAAGCTTTTGTACGAGGTGACCGAAGTGGCTCTTGTTGTCGTAGCTTTTAAAGATATAGTCGAATGAAGCTGTTTTAGAACAGACTAAAACAAGTGTACAAGCTTGACGCTGATGTGTTTTTGTTGCATTGGAAATATATAAAAACGAATGATTACACTGGTAAGGGTAATTTGCCTGGTGAAGCATTGTATCATCTAAACAGAGTTGACTTTCTTTCAATAAAGCAATTTTGGTTATTAGTTCGTCAGTACAAGATAGTTCTCGTTATTTCAGTGTATGAATGTCACCGTAATCCATATAATGGTATTCTATATTCCATGCAGGACAGCAGGACTTTTCTCTGGAATTCCTCACCTCAACAAGCACTTGCACAACATAACCTCAGTTGTTTAACAATCGACAAAAGTGCCAGTTTAGTTTGTTGCACCACCGCTGCGACGTACAACAACAAAAACCACCCCCGGCCGCCTTAAATCAGTTTTTATTATGAATGGCCGTTATTTGTAGCAATAAAACACATCCCTTTTTCGACTCGTCTTCCAACGACAAAAAATCATAAGCGAAGTCTTCAACTAAAATCCACATTACTGCTATATTATTTTTAATATTGTTATTTTGTATTTACTAAATGATTTTTATTTTTGTTGCAGGTAAGCATCAAACATCAAGCTTTTATTTGATTAGTTGCTGCATAGGTAAGTAAGACTCATCTTTTGCTTTACACATTAACCCTGTTGCTTTGCTGTGTGTTATGGCCGGGAAACTGCACCTATATGCAGCTATAACAGATAATCTCACAGAAACATTGACGGAAATGGAAAATGGTTTATTTACAGCGACTCATACGGAAATGTTAGCCGTTCTGTCTTAGGTATACGAGTAGCTGAAGAAAGGATATATTTTTTTCTCAAACCGAGTTTTTCCAGCGCAAATCATGCTACTTTCCTTCGATTTTTCCATCTGACGAGCCTGAATAAGAAAGAAACTTGAGTCGTGTAATCAGTTGTTTAATTATTTTATTCTTAGTTAGGCTTGATCTAAGGCTAGATAATTTTCAAGCAATCTATCATCATTTACTTGCGCAATTTTTATATTTTTATACTATTCTTTGGTTCCTAAGAAAGTATTTTTTTGGTGCAATCAATATCTACTGGAAGACTAATAATATTTTAATTGCCTCAAATATCATCATCTCAGTACCTACATACAGGTAACTACGACGCTTCTGAGCTGCCATCGGTTAGAATCATTTATTTTTTGTATAATTTACACTTCTATCTGTAAATTTACACTTCATTACAGATAAAGTACATTTACTACGACAGAATGTACAAATTGTCTGTAAAATACATTGACCTGACCTGACCTTAAGAATAAATTACCTGTATTAGGTCTAAGAAACAAAACTGAATTAAGGCCTTGTCCAAAAGTCGCCCGAAAAGTGCCCAGAGTCCTTTACCTCATGGAAAACATTGATCCAGAATTGTGAACTTTGTCGACGCAACGTTGACCACCAAGACTCAATCCTTTGATTTGCAGTATTTCTGCCATACAAAAATGGTGGTAAAGAAGTCTGCATTCTTATGCCGTTGTTTGTTAAATCTTTTTGAATCCCTTCTATTATCCCATTTTTGTGCCCAGGTCTGCCCTTAATGTTTGGGGCAACCATTCTGCATCGCAACGGTTTGGAGAAAGTGGTATGCTATAATCGCTGGATCACTGGTATTGGGACCCGCCTTTAGCCACAATATATAGCGAGAATATCCATCAATACATCCTGTTATACATATACCAAATGGTTTTAATTTGTCACAGCAGCCTGTGTGCCACATATAATTAGGTCCTTTATTAAAATATCTTCTCCTTAACCTTCTTCGGCGACGGGGTGCAACTCCTTCGGGGTCCAGTATTTGCAATAATTGCCTAATTGTCTTTTGTGTAACTATAAATCCATTTTGTAGGCATTTAAGATGCATCCAGCGTCGWAGGTAACGTTTATAAACAGATGATAAAATATTACACTTAGATAAACYGCAGTTTTCAATAAATTATTAAAGTAATTTACAAGACATAAAATTGACAATTAACATTCATMTTCCATGCATTTTGTGAGAACGTGCCAAATTCTCCCAAACTGGAATCTAGTTTTTTTAGGACAAATTGTTTTTTTTTGTTGCTTGCAAAAATATTAGGCGTTCTATCTTCCGGTAGTTCAAGTTAATACCCATATATTTCAATATTATACGTATCAGGACTCCAAAAAAGTAAATTAAATGCTACCATATTTTCTCTTTTCCAAAATAGTAATAAATCTTAAAATATATTTTTTCTGTGCAGACAGCATGGCATAGAATTGGTTTTAACCACTAATGCTAATGGTGAGATGCAAGTGAAAAAATAGATGGCAGTGCCATCTATCAGTAAAAAAACTAAATGAGATGACGTAGCTATCTAGTCGCCTGAGTGGAAATAATCACAATACAAATAACAATTAGGTGGGAACGCTAAAAGCCCATTTTCGGTTGCATTTTTTGTAAGTTGTGTCCTAGCAAAGGACGCAGCCTTGTCGATCTTGTTAGTCCTTTTCGCGCTTTACTAAGCTGTGCAGTTATGTTTTTTCTGTTGTGCGTTTGCAGGTGTTTGGCTTTAAAATCAATGCAGATCTAAAACCAATTCTTTTACAAAGGAAGTATAAATACAGAACCGGCTAGACTGTTATATTTGCTTAAACAAATGCGTTTACAATAACAACTAAATCAATTCTTGTTTAATAATTTCACCAAGTTAAATCCACAATACATTTATTTAGGTAAAGCGCTTTCAGCTAATATGCCATCGTCAGTAACATATACAAATTACTTGAAAAATTATGACATTCTTAAAATTGTAAAATGAAACTAAAAACCTAAACAAGCAATCTTGACTAAAAATGGAAAACTACTTTCAAACCAGCAACATAAAAATTAGCGTTCAAATAAAAAATTTAGAATGGGACAATTGAAATTGCAAAAATCATTTAGAATTGTCCAATTTTGGTCATTTAAAATTTTGTATATCTCTAAAATTTCTAAATAGTTTAAGTTTGATGATTTATTACAAAAATGTAAACTTTTTAAATTGTCCAAAGTGGAAGTATGAGGAAATGATTCGCTAACGAAGAATTTGTAGTTACAATGTCTGTATTTTTATACTTTATCTTTATTATGAACAAAATGGGAACATACACTGTCTACAGTACAAAAATCAATATTTATGTCTTTAGATGCAAATAATTTAACAAAGTAAATTGAGACTTGACCAATAAACCTAAAGGGGTACCAAATTTTAAATTTTTTATCACATGTGATGGTGTTAAAAGAAACCCTTTTGTCAGGTATTTAAACTATTTTGAAATGTTAGAGATATACAAAATTTTAAATGACCAAAATTGGACAATACTAAATGATTTTTGCAGTTTCAGTGGTCCCATTCTAAATTTTTTATTTGATCGCTAATTTTTATATGCTGTTTTGAAAATAGTTTTCCATTTCTCGTCAAGATTGCTTGTTTAGGTTTTTAGTTTCATTTTACAGTTTTGACAATGTCATAATTTTTTCAAATAATTTGTATATGGTACTGACGATGGCATTTGTGGATTTAACTTGGTGAAGTTATTTAACAAGAATTAATTCAAGATTCAATCCACGTAGAGCATAATGGATCAGTTTTCAACGAACAATTAAATCATTGGTGTGGTGTCTCTATTGATTATTGCTTATACCGTGGTTGCGCACAGTACAGATTACAGTTATTTCTCGTTAAAGGGAGTGGTTTCTATTTTAAGAGGAGCAGGTGACTTTGTCATTCCTATCGAAATTTTTAATTTTCATATTGTCATAAATGTATATAATAATAAATTAACTGTCTGTTTATAATTGTACAAAACCTTTTAGAACTTAAATTATCCTTTACCCAAACTTCTGTCCAAGAAGCACGATTCAATAACCTAGTGCCGTTTTTGTGGTAAAAACTACTTGGGAAGTGTTTTGTTCTTGAAATACAACAACTTGAACTCTTGCACACAAGCCTTACGAACCAGCTAACAAGATTCCGATATTTATACTCGTGCTACAGGTTGCACAACATCAAAGTTTTAACGAGTTCATTCAGCCACTGTCGAGCAGTACGCCGATGAATATATTCGGAAAATGTTAAGCCTGACTGACATCAATGCACGTTCGTTGACGAGAATGCCGCATCGCGTTGCAGACGGCGACAAGGATCGATCAAGGACAAAAAGTGATAGGGTGCCATAGTGACGTTGGCTTTATTGTGTCATCAAATTCAGAGACGCGCCCCGATTGACGTGTGCGTGCCGCCACAATCGACCAAGTTTAATTTGAACTTGCGTTTCTTACGATGAATTTTATAAATAGTATTTTGGACATAAAAGCTTTTCATGAAGTGGTGATGTGAACGTTGACACGCGATTCGTTCATTATGCTTTTTGACCAGATGAAGCTTTGCTATACACAGCTTGTGATTTTAAGTGAAAGACCCATCAATTTTGAATTTGTAATAGTAAAGTTTCCGGCACCTTATGCATTAATTAATTTATAAATTACTTTTCGAACTACGTTACTTTAAGCAGCTCATAAATTGAGCATTAAACTCGTTGCAACCCATAGCATGTCTGAGGTATCCTTTTACAATAACATGCGCAGCTTTTTAATCATACAACATACAACTTTTTATATATTTCATGCTGGTTAACTACTGTTCACGAAACAGTTTACAATAGCTAACATTTCTATTTGAAATTGTATAATAGCGGTTTGAATAGGAAAGTTTCTCAATTTTTCGAGGACAGTTTGTGATGAGAGAAAAAACAATCGAGCATCACCAGACTGAGGTCTTGACCACAACTTTACTATTTCAAATAGGATGACCCCATTCTGCATAACATTTGGAAAGACCACATCGAGTTAAAAGAAAAAAGTAAATAAAATAAATTTTCAGTTTAAAAAGAACACTGGTAAACAAATTTCCCCCACATTAAGACAGAATCACTACACTACACTACTTGTTTTTTAGATACAAGAAGGCGAAAAAAGATGGGAGCTTTTAAAGAAAGAGAAAAATGGAGAAACTTTTTTTTATATATATATAATATGCTCAATGTACACTACAACATTGGAAACTAAAAAAAATATCATGTTTTGAACAGCACCGCGAAGGTAATGTCCATCTTGCCGTATACATTTGGCAAATCGATTTTGAAAATGGTGCATGATCTGACTGTATTGCTGTAATCTCCTTTGTTATTTTGGTTTTGAGTACGGATATGATTGTAGGCCGTCGGCGTCGATTGTAGACCACGCTATTGATAAGTCGGGGGAACGAGGTGGGCACGCAACGTGACCCGTTCCTGGAAATGAACGTGGTTGCCGAACAAGTGCCCGACCGGTGCCATTGACACTCGTGGTGCATATATGGTTTCTCCATTCTGTTGAAACTTTAGCGTGCAAGAGTGTGAGTGAAAGACGTAAGCCAATGACAAAAAACTGTTTATTACTATGTTACGTGAAATACATCTGAATATTATACGTCGAGAACGTTCTTGCTGGTTTATGGATTTTGCCTGAACTTTACCGGATGCTTGTAACAACAGCGTCTTTGGCTGCAGAACCTCATTTATTGTATCCATAAAATGGAGACGGAAATTTCCTATCACCCATTGAGCAGAAACATATAGTGACCTTGGGGCTCTGTAGAGGACGTTGATGGAGAAGACCAGGATTGTGTTGTGCCCAATAGCGACAGTTCTACTTATTAACATGTCCGTTTCAGTGGAAATGAGCTTCGTCCAACATCCACAGATTTTTAATGAAATGAGGATTCGCATTAATTTCGTTCATTATTGTTTAACAAAACTGGCGACGCACAAGTGGTTATGGGGTTTTAGAATTTGAAGCAATTGCATTTTATAGGAAGTATTTTTTGGCAGACCGGCAGATTACAGCCACTGGCGCGGCTGCTTTCCGTACTGAACGAAGTGGACTCCTCCTCATTGAGGCTTGCACGATTTTGACATTTTCTGGAGGGTCTTCCTCTTTTCCACTGACCCAGTCTGCGCGAAATTTTGAACCCACGTTCGAATTACATGTTTAGTTGGAATGTGAGCGGAAATTCGAATACGGTCTAAACCAAGCTGTCACCGTTTCGATAATAAGCCCGCGCGGCTGCTACGCGTTGTTGAACGTTCCACTGTGCCAAACTACTAAACCTCTGGTGTTACCTACAATTGGCCACTTTCCTCACGTTTTCTTTCTCTCACGGTGTTGCCAACATCATATTCAAAAATTCCCATCTTTTTGCGTCACCTGTGTTTACAAACAGTCTACATTAGCTAACTTTCTCATTTGAAGTCGTAGAACAGTGATTTAAATAGGAAAGTTTTTAATTTTTCAAGTGCAAGCTCGTAGTTTAAATAACAAAGTTGTAGTAAATATCTCCGTCAGCCGATTATTTTTTCTCATCTCCACGAGATTCTTCTCAAAAAATTACGAAACTTAAACCACGATTCTACGACTTTAAATAAAAGAGTTTGCTATTGTAGACTATTAGCGTAAACACGCTGCATATCATTGGACCGAGAAATAAAGTCAAATACATTATTAATTGTTTTGCTTTAGCGTACTAAATAGTCTTGAGATTTAATTCCTGAAGTTGGTTAATTAGTTACAAATTACCTGCCCATTATGTATCTGATATTATTTTCGACACTGATGCCATAAAATGATGACATCGGTTAAGCTGACTAACTACATTTGAGAATACAGCTCTTAATCCCAGTTCAAACCAGTAACTATCTGAAAACACGACCAGGTGATAAATTACCATTTAAAGGCCGTAAAATGTATGCATGCAACTGTCACTTGAGACTTTCGTGCAATGCACACTTAATTATTTGATTAACTATAATTTGCGATTTCACTCGAAATCTGTAGTAAACGTAATAAAAGAAGTTTCCGAATAAAGCAGTCTATTAGTATCATGAGATATAAAAACTTGAAATAACAGTAACAAATCAGAATTAGCTACGTAGCAAAAGTTCAGATACATTGGAAATCAAGGTAAAAAAATATCGGTATCGCTTACCATGTTAAGAGATTGATCACATTTTTCAAAAAACCTACCCACAATTTCACCATTTTTGAGAGCAGGCTTTTATGAAAACAGAAGCAACGGATCAACCCAAATACAGCGTAAAGAATAATTAATACCAAATAACGCTCTTTCTGGATGCTTTCGTGTGTCTAATCTTTTCACTTCTATTCCCCTAAGTAAACAATTTTTAAAAATAAAATGGACAACTGCCTCGTATTAAGCATAAAACTGATGTATTAAATGTTGTGGAAATTTGCATAGATCAAAGTTATTTTGCGTTTAATGACATATTCTGTAGACTGCTAATGAGTTCGCTTTTGCCTCCTCTTTGGCCGAAATATTAATGGCGAGTTTTGATCAGTTAGACAGCAATAAGATCCATTTTACACTAGAGACAGAAAAAGATGGAGTTCTTAATGTTTTGGACTTGTCTATGTCGATAAAGAACAATAAAATTTAAACTGACTGTGAAGTTTATAGAAAACCGACACAGTTAAACATAATAATTCCTGCGTGCCAAAAAAATCATTACAAATTAAGCATTCCGTGTTCCATAGTTTAATAAATAGACTGGTAAGTAAGTATATCACTTAAAAAGGAAAAAAATGTAAAAGGGTTGACAACCATTAAGCAATTAGCCTTTAACAAAGAAAGCTGTACAGTGCCAACATATATGATAAAAGACATATTTTCACCGCAATTAATTTTATTAAGTGTGTTAGTGTTCGCAATAGATTTGGAATATAATCAGTTCAGGTAAGTGTAATTTGGGGGAGTCTTTTATTTAACAACTAACCAAAAAGCAATACCTTACACAAAAGCGGCATTTACCAATTAAAATGCATGTGGTATGATATTTTATGTAGAGCACGATACGGTTGAGCCATTAAAATAGAATTTAAAAAATGCGTTGAAATAAAGGCTGGCCATTTCATAAAAAATAATCATTGCTTAGATCAAAACAATGTCGAAAGAAAAGGTAAAAATCTAAACATTCTGCGAAACACTTGGATATTAAAAATGCACATCAGAGAAAATATCGGAAGAGTACGCAAACAGAAATTCCGAGGTCCAATACGCCTTTGATACAACCCAAATTATAAAGCCGACCTTCAAAGCCTGGCCGCTGATTTTTATAACCCCCATAAAAATAACAGATGTGGACAAAATTCTGCACATCTGAGCTCTGCATAGTTAGATGTTTTTTTATAATGACCGTTTATGGTCGAAAGATTCAAAACAAACAGTTTGTCACCAAGCTACCTAATTAATTTTCATTATTCTTCTAGCATCTTCTACACGAGATACCTATGTGAACTACGAATATATTTGGATTCTTTGTCTTATAAACCGATCAGCAAACCATGGCTCTTTTTTAAGTAGAAAATTTTATTTCTGATACCCTCTGATGTTAGCCAAACAACATTAGGGTGTACCAAAAACAAAAATAGCTAAATGGCCAAAGTTATGTACAGTAAATTGAAAAATAAAAATTAATGCCTACGTTCAAAAGGACCAGCGAGTGTTTTACAGATATCGTCAGCTCAGCACTAGGAAGTATTCGGCATATAAGTAAGAAATTTGCGACATAATTTTACACATCAAACGACATTTTTGAGCCATAAAGAGCGAAAATAGCGCGCAGTTTCAAGCCACCGGTATCAGATCCATTCGTTCTCATTTTCTACTGGGAAATCACGTAACCCCATTTCAACGTAGCCTCAACAACAAAAACAAAAACTCGGTACTGACGCGACCGACACGTTGAATGAGCCTCCTGACTTGTACGCTTACAATGTCGTAAACAAAATGTACGTCACGTACTAGCGTTGCGGTAAAATTTCAGTAACTTCGAAGCCATGCCTGCATTGCTTGCGTGTGCTTCGCCCGTGGGAAGCTTTCATGGTGAAGGATCACTTGCAGGGAGTGGACGTTGTTAAGCACGTGACAACAGGGCTGTGATTGCGGCGAGGTTCTAGAATTTCAGATTTGGGAGATTGATATTATTAAACATTGTCATGAATGTGACAGTCGCAATTAATATTTATGTATACTAGCGCAGACGCCCTCATAGGAGCTCTTGAAGAAGCATCTTGTGAGGTATTTGCCAATGGCAATTCTATGCAAGCTTACATCTTAAAATCTGATAGTGAGCGGATCTATCAAATTTGATTTGCTCTCTGGCATTTCCTTGACTTAACAATAAGATCGGTTAACACTGATTTATATGTAGTCTTAGGTTTGGCTGCAAAATTCTGTGAATATAGTCTTTTTAAATACTATAACCTTGTTGATTTGTCACTGTTGTAAACAGTTGCCAGTGCCATTTTATCCCAAAGTTTTAAAATCAATTCAAAAACAGCAATTTGTTGATTAATTGTTTCAAAATTTTAAAACTGGTTGAATGTAGTAGTTCAAAGTAGTAGGTAGTAACCACCTTTGAAGGTTTTGTAACCATTGAGTTACAGGACCAATTTGGTGTTGAAATAAAGGCCGTAAAATTTTATACATTATGCCTTGCGGTTGTTACAGCTTTAAACTGCGAAATCAGTTGTTGCCTGCTTCAAAAAATGTTGCGTGGCTGAGAGAGGGTGACAGAGATCGACGGTACAATTATGTAATGGAGAAGGTCGTAACGATAACCTGTTTCATTTTCCCAGCCCTTGCTCGTTCGKCGCTCATCTGTCTTKCAAATAATATGTATTTCCTACCATAAGTTCTGCTTTGCCTATTAGCTTTTCTTGTATTCGAAAATGTTTTTATTTAATCGTAGGGTTTTATATTTTACAACCTTGACTTGAAAAKGTCCAGTTTATTACAGGTAGGGCCGTATTTGCATTTATGTTTGCTAATTCACTACAAAGTTTCAGTATTAAACCTTTTTTTCTCTACTCTCTACTCACTAGTTAAGATTATCCAGTAAAAATTATGTATTCAACACTCATAAAAATATTTCAATTTTAGTTCAATTAATTAGTATTATCTTACTAATTATATTTCAAAAAAACCCTAATAGTGGATTCAGGAAATGCAAGAAAGGAAATGACACCTACTTGAGAGATGTTGCTTTCTCATTCCCCGATTCTGTGCTGCCTGTGTTGAGCCAATTCGTCTCTGTCCACCGGGGTCCTTTATTGAATAGGTGACTACCACGAAGATGTTGCTCCGCAGAAGGAATGCTGATTTCTCCACTGAAGGAATGATTGCTCCGCTGAAGGGATCGTTATCAGATGGGACGTTTTTTGGAATCCGCACCGAGGGTGTTGAAACACCGAGAGTCTCGAAAGTTTTTCCGACTAGTTCGAATTTTCACTTTTCGCGACCCGCACGGATCCTACTAACTGCGCCAATCATACCAATATGGCCTTTTTAAGAACTTATTTTATTAATTATAATACAACTTAAGTGTACTAAGGCTGGCAACAGAATTGATTATAAAAGTTATTCTTCACATCGAGTGAATGAATGTTATCAGACGTCTCGAATTCCTGCTGACTCCTTGTTATATTTATCGGCTCAGCTGTATTGTGTCACGTAACTTGAGTGAGTGTCTAATCAATTATGAGAAGTTGAACTTTTGGTGTTTTCGCACTAAATACTGCTATCTTTCTAGGTTACTCACTACACGAGCCCAAAAATTTATAAAACTTTTTGGACCTCAAAGACGCAAACGAAACAGCGTCTTTACCGCCATTTGCTTCCTAAAATCGATTACGCCAACAAATTAAGCTACTTCGAAAAGTTTGCAAGTCAATTAACTTATGAAAGTTGCTTTAAAAGAAATAAATTAATTTAGAGATCCACCAGTACAACTTCATTAAAAATTTGCACCTAATATACATATCCTTGTGTTACATGTATCAGACAGCCGTTTCCCTTAGAAATGAAATGCAATAAACGTTAAAAAAATAAKGAATAAAATGTTCAGAAATATGGCGTTACATACCAAAAGTGCGTGGTCTGTTTACTCAAATTTCTACATGCATTGTTTATTGAATATTTTACCAATTTGCATAAAGTTCTGAGTAGAGAGATTTAGGTAGCGATGTAAGATGCTAGATGCTTTATTGTGCTGAAAATTTTTGTTATTGCAATGGGAAAATGAATGTATACAAGCAAAATTGTGTGTACTCCCTGTTTCGGTTATGTTATTTTCAAGTCGTACTAACCAGAAAAAAATAAAAAATGTGCATGATTTTCTTATTCTGAATTATGCTTTTTAAGTAAGCGTGTCCGTGGCGTGACTTTTACACCACATGTTAACAGGCTTGTCTTTTTTTAATGGCAATAAAGTGATCATGCCTTTAGATAAATCTTGTACTGATAAATTTTTCAGGTAGTTATCCCGTTATATCTGCTGCTCGATACGTGTGGTCTAAACTTTCCTTTCCTGACTTTATATAATGAATATTTAAATAGCAGACTTTGTACTTTACGCCTACGGGATAAGTAGTGCAACTTACCTATTTTAATATTCTACCAGATATTCCATAGAATACTACTCCCGTTCGTATATCCAAAATAACCAATTTATCATCTTCTAAGAAACATTTCCCTTGTTTCTGTTGCTGGCAATTAGAGCACATAAAGAATGTAGTAACTGTAGTTCAGTTTGAAATACTTAGAGCATTTTGACAGGACCTTCTGACTTATTCACTGCTAAATAAATGGTGGTCTATTTCCTGATAGGCACCATATCTTCTATAGGAAACCATTAATGCTTCCGTTGCTTTTTCTACTTTCACTTATTAACTGCTGTAGTAATTTAGGCATAATATTAGTACTTATGTACAGTTTGCTGTCAGTTTATGGCGAATTTACTAATATCAGGGCCAATAAAGTCAAAGTTATACTAAGCCCAGTTATGCTGAATTTTGTTTATGTCCTTCATTTTTACAAGTTTTTGAATGTCGACTTCATAAATTCGCCAATATCGAAGGCGTATTGGACGAGGTAATTTCTTTTTGCGTGTCTGCCAAATGCTTTTTTTATGTCGTTTTTTTTTAATTTTTAAATATTCCAAAAGATTTAGTTTTTTACTTTTTCTTTAGCAATGTGAGACAAGAAAACCAGAAAAGGTAAAACTTAAACTTCTAAAACATTTGAAATTAAAAGCATAAT